>CM070548.1:56299110-56899110 GCA_036346405.1 Phyllostachys edulis
CTCTTAATTTACCTAGCCGCCATGCCACAGCAAGAAGCGCGAAGATTAGTCGTAGAACGTGAAAACGTACAACGACCGGTTTACTATCTAAGTGAAGTTTTACACGGGCCTAAGGAGCGTTACCCTTAGGTCCAAAAGCTTCTATATGCCCTCCTCATGTCTTCGAGGAAACTGCGGCATTATTTTCAGGCGCACAAAATAGTCTTGCGCTCGAGTTTCCCTTGGGAGCGATCCTCGTAATAGGGAAACAGCGGGACGCATGGCAAAATGGTCAGTCGAACTTGGGGAGTTTGACATCCATTTCGTGTCCCGAACGGCCGTTAAATCCCAGATCTTGGTAGACTTTGTCGCCGAATGGACAAATCTGAACCTATTCAGATCCCCAAGACGATTCCTTACGACCAATTAGATCTATGTACTTTGACGGTCGCTTACTTTAAGTGGCTCGGGTGGGGTGGTCTGGTATCTCCTACCGAGAGACCTTAAAGTATGCCATACAATTAAACTTTCGGGCCACTAACAACGTGGCGCGTATCTGAAGTTTGCTAGTCGGCATACGAAAGCAATAAAGCGCTCTCGATTCGCCGACTACTCGTGAGAGGAGACTCTCAACTAGTCATGAATCAAGTCGGAAAAGAGTACCAAGCTTTAACCCGACAATGTCTCGGCACTTATCGGAAGTGCGTAAGCTAGACAAGCATTTTTAGGTTTCGAGGCACAATTCATCCTCGAAGGATAATTTCTCGCAGACTAGCTTGCTCGAATAGCTTCTTCCCGTCTCAAGTACCAAAAGGAGTCTTCTTGGAACAACTCCAAAGCCGTCTCGGTCGATTTAACCGAGACACCTCCTATTGAGACAAATTTCTAGAATACGAGGATATATGGATGGCACCCATCTATGAATATCTTCGAAGGGTTCATGACCAAGATGATCTCGAGGCGGATCGCTTATCCCTAAAAAGCCAAAATGTGTACTTTGGTTGAAGGAGTCCTCTATAAACGAGGTACTCAAGGGGTGCTCATGCGATGCATTCAGAGCGAAGGATTAACACTCCTTCACGACATACATGGTGGCATATGTGGAAATCATGCTTCCTCGTAACGCTGGTCTGTAAGGCCTTTCGACAAGGTTTTTATGGCCAATGACCCTTTACGATGCTAAAGAGTTGGTTAAAAGTGTGTCCAAAGGCGGTTTCATAGCGAGCAAATACACCAACCATTTCGGGCATTACAAACAATACCTCTATCTTGGCCTTTTGCGACCTAGGGTCTCGATATCCTAGGACCGTTCCCTAAAGCTCCGGGAGGTTTCGAAGTTCCTTTGTGGCTATTGATACGTTCACAAAATGGATTGAAGCGAACCTCATGGATCGGATAACAACGAGCGACAAAGAAACGGTTTATGATGAGATGCGTAATTACTCGATTTGGAGTACCGAGTCGAATAATTACAGATAATGGTAAGCAATTTTGAGCGCAAAATTTCAGTGAATTTTATGACGAGTTGGGTACCAAGTTGTGTTATGCTTCTGTGGCCCATCCCCAAAGTAATGGGGCAGTCGAACGTGCAAACGGCCAAATAATGAGAGGAATTAAGACTCGAGTCTTCAACCAGCTCATCAAACGCTCAGGGGCTTGGGTACAAGAGTTACCCTCCGTATTATGGGCGCTTAAATGCGACTACCAATCGAGCTACAGGTGAAACACCATTTTTTCTAGTCTTTGGAGCTGAAGCCATTCTTCCTCCGGAACTAAAGATAAGGTCAACACGAGTTGAAACTTTCAAAGACTCCAACCAGGAACAACTTCGAGCAGATGATATTAATCTACTTGAGGAAAGGGGAAACCAGGCCTTAATCCGTTCAGCAGTCTACCAACAAGCCCTACACAGATACTACGATCGTAAGGTCCAACCTCGCAGCCTTGCTGTAGGTGACTTGGTATTGAGGCTCTGCCAATCCAAGTCTAATCGGAACAAACTTTCTCCCAAGTGGGAAGGTCCTTACACCAAGGTCCTTACACAGTGGTCGAAGTTACTCATCTAGGGTCGGTACGATTGGCAATGGAAGACGGCCAGGTTCTCTCGAATTCTTGGAACATCGACCAGTTACGCAAGTTTTATGTGTAACCAATCATTCAGACAATAAAAACTCAGGTTCTCTCTACCACTATTGTCTTACTTTTGAGTAGTGCTTTCATAATCTTTCGACTATATTCCAAACACCCAGTTTCCTTTACATTTGGTCGAAGGCGTGTAACATCACCTAGTCAAGCCTCTCCTCTCTGCATGTGGTCCCGCCCACTAGAAGGAGCTTCCTAGTATTGACTCATTACTCACTTTTGCCGCCAACACAAAGAGCTCGGGTTCTATTTAGTGAAATATTTTTGAAAGCCTACTCCTTTCACCTTAGATTATTTCTTGATTCTTTTGAAAAATATTCTAAGCGAGTGCACTTTTTAGATTTATTCACCGCCTTTGGTGTATTGATTAAGTCTCAACTAAGTCGGAGGAAGAAACACATCTAGTCGAAGTCTCTCCTCTCTGCACGTGGTCCTGCCCACTAGAAGGAACTTCCTAGCATCGTTCAATTTCCTACTCTTGATACCAGGACAGACTTATCGAGTCCTCCAAAGAAGGGCGAACGGATTTTTTTTGAAGTCCTCTGGATGTTTGTTTAACTCAAGTTGCTGTTCTCGATTTAATTAATCTAGTCGGAGATGGTGACATCACCTAGTCGAAGACTTTCCTCTCTGCGTGGTCCCGCCCACTAGAAGGAACTTCTTAGTGTCGATTCGTTACTACTTTTTCGACGATTGCATGACAATCGTGACCAAAAACTACAAGTTAACCAAACCTCTCTGCTTTGAAACCCTTTTAACACTATTTACTTAGTTTGTCTAAACAAACTAAGTAAATAATCGAGAACTAGGATAAAGTTATTAATTTGACTTCATTTCTTAGTCTTTCATTCGTTGATTATCTTTTGAGTTACTAACTACTCGACAAGATGATTTGCGAGAAAAAGATGGATTATATAATACATCGACAAAAGCTTGTTTTCCCACAGGTTTGTTACAAACTACTCACGAGGAGAGCCCGATCGCATCTCCTCCAAACCTTCCGCCCAGCGATTGCATTTCTTCAATCGACGACTTGCTTCGCTTGAGGCGATCGAAGTCGGTTTCGATTGGTTGAACATTAAGGTTTGGGGTCATGAGCTTTAAGTTTTGCCAATGCATAACTTCTCAACCGACCGCCTCCTTTATCAATTCAATTTGGTTGGCCTTGAGGTGGTCATCAGTTCTTGCAAAGTCCCGACTTGTTCCCCAATTGTACTTACATGAGCGACCATCGTTATCATCTTGAGGAGCTTTTCCTCGGTATGTAGCTCACCAAGTACATTGTTCAGAGCGTGACCTTTCGCTTTGAAGATTAATCTTCATTGTCTCCATCTCTGTTAGAGTGCAGTCGAAGCCTCATGAGTTGTTTGTTTTCGACCGCTTGCTCTCAAAAAGAATAAGACCGTCAAGTAAAAATAAACTTCTAGAGGAAAAGAAAACAAAATAATCACAGTAAAAGATTTCCTTACCGCTAATCGAGAATCAACTTCTTGATTTCTTCCTCATGGAGGCAACGGTCTCGGCATGCTTCTTCTCCCATGATCTAATGTCCTCCGCATTTGCTTTAGCAATGCGACGATCTCAACATAAATCATGGTTTTATCCACGAGCTCATTTTGACCCTTCCCAGCACGGTCCATTTCTAGAAAAGAAATAAGAGTGAAAAAAGGAAAGAACTCAGTAAAGACTGCAGTAAAGAGTTACTTACCCGATCGTAGGGATTTTAACGCGTGCCTTGAAATTTGAGGCGTGGTATTCCAAAGGTTTCCACCGTCTGGGAACGCTCCAACAGACAAAGCTAACGGGTGTCGTTTGAAATTCCCCAACGTGTCCGCTTCGAGAAAATCAGGTTTGCTTTTACACCTCAAGCAAAATTACTTCCTTGGTTAGATTCTTTTTAACCAAAGGAAATGTTAATCGGAAAGGTTTTTCTTCCGATCACCATACTCGACCACCTTGTGATCGTAGAAATGTTCTACGACTATTTGATAGCCGTAAGCAATTTCCTTGACCAAGCATACTTACGGTCAAAGTAGTACACTAATGTCGAAGAGTTTTTCCTTCGACTATCTTTCTCTTACCCTCTGCGTGGTCGTAAGACCATCTATAACTCCTTTACCAAGTAAGTTGCTTTCACTTGAAGTCAGGGCTAGATGGCGAGAATATAATAATCCTCATTTTATCTTTTATCTATAATTCTTATTATAGGTAAATATGATGTCATATGGTCCCCGAGTATACCCCTTAAATGTTATAAGGGAAGAGCCTCTTTGGGTGGTCGTAAGTTCTTCTCGACCACCCCCATAGTCGTAAGTTATGCTACGACTACCCTATAGTCATAAGTCTTGCTACGACTACCTCATAGTCGTAGGTTCTTCTCTGACTAGGTCAGCTACGACCACCTTATGATCAATTAAACCTCTGACATAGTGGGCCCAATTGATTAAGGGATTCAAACAATCATCATCTGTTATTACTCGCCAAGTAATAGCACGTAATGCTCCATTATCTCTCGGTATATAGTTGTTGGCGGCGTGGAGGAGTTAATCGCGATGATTACTACCAACGTCGCCTGTTATAGGATGTGATGAGGTGCGCTTCACTGGAGAAACCGCCGCTCCTTCACGTACTATATAAAGGCGGCAATCAGAGAAGGAAAGGGCGGATCAAATCAAAGCCATCGGAAGACAAGCACTATCATCTGTAATAGTCTTAGTTTTTCCCTTGTTGTTCGTAATACACTCAATACCATACACACACAGGAGTAGGGTTATTATTCTCTCCGGAGAAGGCCTGAACCTGTATAAAAATCCCCGTGTCAATCTCTCTGCGTGATTTCATTCTAGGAGACCCCCCGAATCAAACAATCTTTACGTAAGTTCGGTTCTAAAACACCGACAGAATTTTTCTTGAATAAAACATAAGTGTCACTCCAGCTGAAACCCTACTCTTGGGACCCTTTGGCCCCCTGCTCGGAAGCCTAGGGCCCCCCTTATTGTACTGTCTGGTCTCTCTTCCACGACACATACCAAGCCACACAAGTAATGAGACTCAATAAGAATCACCTCACATATGAAAGTCAACCTGTAAACACCCCTGATCAAGTTGTAAGGCTAGTATCTAGCCAATGCTTGGAAATTTCAGCTAAGACCCATGGAATTTCCAATCGATAAGATAAACTATAAAATAATCTAGGTCTCATGTATCGATGAGACTTAGGTCTACCTAGAGAAAACCCTGCAATTATGCATAAGTCTCACCTGATTATCATGGAACTTCCTCGGTAAATAGGAAGTAAAGTCTAAAAGAATCATTAGAGCAGCGGTGGTATGTTCGCTAGTGGATAATAGAAGTTCAGCCACTAGGCATCGCCTAGGCTCTAGCCACCATCCACCGCTATCTGCTCCTAGTAGTAGGGAGATTCATGATCCGAAAGTCGATCAAAGAGTTCGACCTAACTGGGTAATCTCTCCCATGTAGGTAACCAATGTGGAATATTCATATGAATATTCTCTCCCTTCCCTTGCATTCATCACTTTCTGCACCAGTGGATTTTCCGAGAGCCAATCCCTCTCACCCTCACTCTGGATCAAACGGTTGCCTATCCATAAGCCTGGCTATCAACAAAGATCCCACTACTAGACCAAACGAATATAGTTTGGATTTATCTACTTTCGTTTGTAGTATTTCTTTCATCAACTTATTTGGTAATACTTCATCTGAAGTATTTCCTTCATCAACTTCCTTTGATTATATTTCGTCTACAGTATTTCTTTCATCAACTTCTTTGGTTATACTTCGTCTAAAGTATTTCCTTCATCAACTTTCTTTGAAGATAATTCTGCAGTATTTCCTTCATCAACTCCCTTTGGATATACTTCGGCTGAAGTATTTCCTTCATCAACATCACTAGATATGATTAGTTTCATCTGGAATACTTCGTCCTTTCAAGATGTCGTTAGATATGTTTACTTTCATTTGAAGTGTTTCCTTTTGTATTGAATGTACTTGGATTTATTGGATTTCATTTGAATGCTTTCAGATGTTCTTGGTGGGTTTGATCGTATTTTGCGTAGTTAGAATATAAAGATAAAATGGAACAACAACCCCAACAAGGACGAGGTCAAGATCAAGATTGTCAGAACATTAAACAGGATGATTATTGGCACATTAAGCAAGATGATTATCAGAATATTGAGCCAGGTGATTATCAAGATATTGAGCCTTATCAGAATATTGAGCAAGGCGAGTTGACACTTTGATCATATTGCACGTACTTTTGAAATGCAATTATATTGTTTTAAATTATGAAATTGCAATGCTATGATTTATTCAAATATGTTGGACTAGCTCGTAGCTACTACCTTAATGATAATTGTGTATAATTTCTAATCCTTGAACTTGGACACTATCCTTTGTCACCCTAGAAATAATGGTTTATATACTGGTTAATAAATCTGTATCTAAGTGTCATGCTTAGCCTTACTTAGATACATTGTCATGTGGGCAATGATTTGCCTAAAACATCACTAAAATATTTGAAAATAGATTTGGCCAGTCGAGGCTGGAGCCTGGCTGGTATGTTTGACTAGAAATGTATTTTTAAACAAAGGAAAACCCAAAAAAAAGATTTTGACTCGGGTGGCTGGAAAGAATGGCTGGTGCCGGGTGCACAAGAGAAAGTAGGTATGTGGATGTATCGCCCGAGTCAATTAAGGAACAAATCTTGTGATGACCTCTCATGTAAAAATAGTGCAACCACAAGTCTATAATGGGTACGACCTAACTAACTAATTTGTTCGCCACCTCACAACTCCACCATTGGCGGGTTATGTGGAGTGTACAAAGGGCAAGGGAGTCACCGATTCACACGACACAAATGGGAGACCTCCCGTGGGCGAGGCCCAAAGAGGTGATACCTAGCGGTGTGGAGTTGTATTGAGGTGGGGCATTGTAAATGCCTTGTGATAATCAACTTAGTCGCACACCTGTGGAAGTGTGTTGAAGACATTATAAGTTGAATATCTCTTGTGAGTAAAGTGTACGAACTCTACAGAGTAAGAAAACTATCTAGATAGCCGTGCTCATGGTAGCCGTGCTCACGGTCAAGAGAGGTGCCAAGAACTTTCTTGATCTAGCTTTCACCTTTATAAAATAATTTGTGGTTGGAATGAAAAGCTAGGCTGAAACCCAAAGATTTCAAATGGCCTCGTCGGGGACCAGTGAAAAGTACGGGATGTGACCCAGGCATTGAGTGGATGGAGCGTGACCTGGGCATTGAGTGGATGGAGCCACTCAATGTTATAGGAGATGGGATCTCCACTAGTAATTTAGAACAAAAACTTAATTTATAAAACATGTGTTAGTTAAAAATGCTAAGTCTCAGGAATTTGCTACTACATAAACTAATTCAAACCTAGCTTTGTGCATACAAAAGAACCACAAGCCATCCTTTTGATCAGCCTTGCATATTATATAACTACATTATGTGTGTTGGCACGTGAGTACGGTTGTGTACTCATGCTCGCTATTTACATTCTTTTAGTCAGTAAGCATAAAAAGAATGCTACATGGACAATTATGAGTATGGGTCAGGACTGAAGATCAAGAAGGCCAAGAACTAGGTCGCGTGCCCCGGTCGATTGTCTGTGGGTATATCATGAGGCTTCCACGTGTTATATTGATTATTCTGCTTCTGCTGCTGTTCTTTGAAGGATATTTGACCTGTTCGACCATTCTGAAAGTCAAAAGCCAAAACGTATATTTACGCTTTATTTATTATTATGCAATAGCTTTATATTTTCTCGATATGTGTTTGATATCCAAAGTTGTAACTATGAGCACTAGCTAGTGATCCAGGGACTAGTGATGTGAACACATAGAATTCCAAATTGCCAAATTTGGGTCTGACAACCATCCCCGTTCCTGGTGGTCCACAACTTGCTCCAGTGATGTTCGTCGTAGAATGGTTCGAGTAGCTCTCGTAGAGGCATGGTTTGCGAGAGATGAAATGCCGACTCAGTTCAGAACAAATCGAAAGGTGCAAATTAATAATGACTAAATTAATTATGACTAATTAACTATGACTAATTAATTACGATAAATTAATTACCACAAATTAATTATAACTAAATAATTACAACTAAATTAATTATGACTAATTAATTACAACTAAATTATTTACAACTAATTAACTACGATTAATTTGTTACGACTAATTAACTATGACCAAATTAATTACAACTAATTAAGTGTGACTAATTAATTAGGACTTAATTAATTATGACTAATTAACTAAGGCTAAATTAATTACGACTAAATAGTAATAAATAAATTAATTACGCCTAACTAATTACGACTAATTTACTATGGCTAAATTAATTTTCTAATTAATTAACTATGATTAAATTAATTACGCCTAACTAACTATGATTAAATTAATTATGACTAAATAGTAATGACTAAATTAATTACGCCTAATTAATTAGGACTAATTAACTACCACTAAATTAATTAAGACTAATTAATTATGACTAATTAACTATGACTAAAGTAATTACTACTAATTAAGTATGACTTAATTAATTGTGACTAATTAATTATGACTAATTAACTACGACTAAATTAATTACGGCTTAGTAACTATGACTAAATTAACTACAACTAATTAACTACGACTAAGTTAACTATGACTAAATTAATTATGACTAATTAACTTTGATTAAGTTAATTACGAGTAATTAATTAACTATGACTAAATTAATTATGACTAACTAATTACAGTTAATAAACATAATGCATATAGAGTACAAATGGAGGACGGGTGTCAGGTATCTTATGCAACATGTAAATATTGTCATACTAAATTGTCTGCACGCTTACGAGGAGGAACGGGTCATACCAAGCAGCACGCGTAGGCATGTTTGAAGAAGATCGCAGCTGGGCGGACGGGGAGGGGGGGCGTCCAGACCCAGCTTAACTTTGGGGTCGATGGTTCGGTAAGTACATGGATGTACAACCCTCAGATAGCTGGAGACGAAATTGCTAGATATATAGTTACTAAGGATCTTCCGATTAGGGCGGGCGAAAGCTCTAGTTTTGAAAGAATGATCGAACATGGTTTTTGCCCACAATAACGACACGTAAGTAGGAGAACAATTGCGCGTGACATAGTAGAACTCTACCAACGTAAACTATCAAGTTTGAAAGAGAACTTCCTGAAAGTTACATTTTCTTTTGCTTTAACTTCAGATATATGGACTTCATCCCACTAAAGGCGTAACACCCCAAATCTCACTTTCAGTTTAATTGTTTAAAAATGCAGGATTTTAAAAACTTTTTCTTACGCTTCGTCGATGCTCAAATTTTTGAGTTGCTATCTGAAACTTCAACTTGAAAACTAAAAGTCGAGTTCAAACCTGAGTTAAATATATATATATATATATATATTCTTTCTTTTTTTTTCTTTTCTTTCCTCTTCCTAGCTTTCCCTCCTGGCCCACTGGCCAGCGTCACCTCTCCTTCCTCCTTCCTGCTCTGCACACCGGTCACGTCATGCACCAGCGCATGCGCTACGCCGCTGCCATGTGCGCTTTGTTGCACTGCCCAGGCCCACGTGCCAGCCTCTCTCCTTTCCCGCTCACTCTGCTTCACCCACGCCGCACATGTCGCTCCACTGGAGCTATGCCGCCAGACTTGGCCAAACGGGCCGCCTGGCCTGGCATGACACAGGCCCGGCTAGGCACGGCTCGTTTAGGCAACCTGCCGTTACCGACTACTATTCGTGTCGTCTTGGTCCACCACGGGCCGGGTGGCGACCTGCATGGCCCGTCGAGCATTCGTGCTTGTGCAGTGGCCCGAAACCCATTTAGCCCAAATGGGCCAAGTGTGGCCCGTTTGGCCTGTGAGAACAAAAAAAAATCCAAAAAAATTACAGAAAAATAGAAAAATGTGTAGAATTCAGAAGTAGACATGAAAATTGAAAAAAAAAATGAGACAATCATATTGAAAATGTAATAAAGAGCTTTATTAATATCCAACTAGCTGCCTCGTTAAAACCTTCGCTGAGTAAAACCTCAAAATGAGAAAACCTTAGTAAAGGAAAAAGAGTACAGCCTATAGTTCTACAATTCGACATACATGATACATCTTTGTTCTATGTGTCGGTGTCATTATCTAAGTACAGATTTTCGAATACCTCTGACAACTCTAGATTTTCTACAAAGTGTTGTGTTCGTGAATCAGCTTGTTCCTAGTCCTTCACAGTTAGAAGGATCTCCACCATCTCACTTGTGAGACTTGTTCTTCTCTCCTCCAATATTCTTTTAGAAAGACTGAAAGAAGACTTGGAGGAAACCATAGAGACAAGAACAGTTAACACATCACGTGCAAGTATGGATAGCACGGGATATGTTAACTTATGGGCTTGCCACCATTGCAAGATGTCGAAGCCTTCTGAGTTGAAATTCACCGTATCGCTGTCCAGATAGGTGGATAGTTCTCTGCTCCTTGTAGGTCTTGGCTGAGCAGGCGTTGGTGTAGAAGAAGGAGAAGAAGACCTGGACCTAGACCTGGAGGAAGAGGCACCGAAGATCGCACCCCACATATTTGTCTTCCCACTTGAGGTGGGGGCTACTGGAGTTCGTTGCGAACAGACTCCCCGGAACCTATTTTCATGCCTTTGGTAAACCTCATATAACCGAAAATGAACTTCTGCAAAATAGTCAGTATAGTCTAGCCCCGTAGCATCACTAAGAAGATCAAGTACAGTACCAAATGCATCAATTTTAGCCCTAGGATCGAAAAGAAATGCAAATGCATATAGGTAAGGGATTTCTCTCTAATATTTAAGGTATTTAGATTTTATGGAAACAACAGCATCGCGTAAAACTAAGTCATTTTCAAACATTTTCGATTGAATAGCAATCCGTAAAATAGTATGCACAATGATAGGAGATGTTGGATAGTAGACAGCGGACAAAGCAATAGTTGCCTCATAAATTTTTTCTAAAAACGACAGTATCTTCTCAGCAACAAACCAATGTTGCTCAGTTAATAGTATAATACCGTCAGTACTAGGATAGTGTGTTTGAATAAAAACAGAAAAGGTGCTCTTGTATGGTAAAAGATTCTTAAGCATGAGGTAAGTAGAGTTCCACCTTACATCCATGTCCAAACCGAACTTTCTTAGACACACACCTATCGCCCTGCAGAAGTTCTTATATTGTGCTATTCTTACGTTAGAATTATTCAAGAAAGAAATTGCATCGCGAAAAGCTTTAATATACGGACTCAACCTCTTCAAACCACATTTGACTATAAGGTTGATAATATGACAAGCGCATCGTTGATGTAGCAAGAAAGAATCGGCATATGTACTCAACACTAGAGCAAGAATGTCCATGGCCCTAGAATTTGAAGCGGCATTGTCTAAAGTAATTGCGAATATTTTGTCTATAAGACAAAAGTCTTCCACGACTTTGATAATACAGTTCGCAATATTCTCCCCCGTGTGTGCTACATCAATTTATTTCAAAGCTATAATCCTTTTCTCCTTTATACAGTCGTCATTAATATAATGCACAACTACACTAAAGTAATCCTCTCTAGCCCGACCACTCCATATGTCCGAGGTTAGGGCCATCGAAAATGTGCACGTACTAAATAGTTCCTTTATTTTTTTTGTCTATCTAGAAACGAAAGAAAATCTAGGATTATGCGCAGTCCTAATGTAATTTTGGAAAGAAGCAAACTTGCCAAAAAGCCTAATGGTAAATCCTTAGAAGCAATTAAACGACAGAGAGATTGGTGGGCTACCTGAGGATTGTAGTCCCAACTTGATACCATACTGTCGGACCCCAAATTTGGAGCTTGGGATCCACTGTGTACAACATGTCATTCCCTGGATCAGTAGCTGACACCCACAGTTACATTATCGATTCATTCACCCAACTACGACATCTCAAGCAAACACACAGTTTGGTACACGCTTACGTCCACTATTGGACGGAAAAAGGATATCAGGGGAGAGCTCTAGAGTAAACCTGAGGAGGTCCAGGAGTGATCTTGAAGAGGTCCTGGAGTGATCCTTTTGCTGGTCACTGTTCCTTTCGAGTACTGTTCTTGGAGTGGTCTTGAGTAGTCAAAGGGGGTCCTGCGGAGGCCCTGCAGAAATAATGTAGAGTCGTCTAGAGGAGGTCCTGAGGTGTACTAAGAAGATGTCCTGGGAAGGTCCTGAAGAGGTCATGAGGATACGACAACAACAAAGGTACAGGAGGTCCTAAGGAGGTCCGGAGGTGGAGGTCCTGAGGATACAACCAAAAAGGGTGGAGGAGGTCCTGAGAAGAAGGACCCGAGGAGGTCCGGTAATCAAGGGAGGTACTGAGGATGTCGAAGGGGGTCCTGAGGACATCCTGAGGGGAGGTCCTGAGGTGGTCGAGAGAGGTCCTGCGGAAATCCTATAGCTCACAGGGAGGTCCTAGGAGGTCTTAAAGGAGATCCTGGAGGTCATGAGGAGGTTCTAGACCCACTAGAGCTAGTTATAAATCCTACGAGGTTGGTCGTGAGACATGTGGTAGTGATCCTGTGTTGGCTAAGGGTGATCGAGGGTTATCCGGTAAAGGCCCTCGACCAGCAAAGGGAGGTCCTAGGTTACTTGGTAGCGGCTCTAGACCATCTAAGGGGTGGTCGTGAGACATCCATTTAGAGTCTGTATACACAATGATCGTGAACTTCGCTCCAAGTAAATGATACTTAAAATGAACAGTGCAAGCCCATAATATATTACATAAATATCCGGTCGTATGGTCGACTATTTTACAAAAGCGCCACTCAGGCGAAAGTTCACATAAGTCAAGAGTACTGGATATAAAACAGGTGCAGAAGCAAAATAAATCGTGATGGATCCATTCACTTTGCCCACAGGCAAGCGACTAGGGGTCCCAGCCTAGGCTTCATTCTCGTCACCACCATCCGAATCAGCTTCGGTGAAGTACAGGTAGGGATCTTGATCATTTGGGTCTAAAAAGATTAAAAATGGTAGAGCCTGAGTACACAACTGTACTCGCGAGCCAACACACAATGCAAATCATATAGATGTAGGGCTAGTCAAGGGGAGTCTTAGAGTTCTTTTATTTGCACAAAGCCAAGTTTGAAATAGATAAGTAGTAGGAAATCCTGAGACTTAGCATTTTTAACAATCTGTTTTCATAAATGGGTTTTAATTTTGTAAAGTACTAGTGGAGGTCCCACCTCCTATACCATTGAGTGGCTCCATCCACCCAATGCTCAGGTTATCCCGTATTTACCACTGGTCTCCGACCAGGCTTTTCTCAAATCCCTAGGGTCCCGCCCCATCCTTCCTTTCCATCACAAATGGTTTTATAAAAAATGAAAACTATATCCAGCAAGTTCTCAGCACCGCTCTTGACCGTGAGCACGGCTATCATGATAGTTTTTTTTACTCTGTAGAGTTCGCACACTTTACCCACAAGAGGTAATCATCTTGATATATACGCACGTTTCCTTAGACGTGTGAATCAAGGGGAGATTACCACAAGGCCTTTACAATGCTCAACCTCAACGCACTCCATCCACTACACTAAGGTTTCCACCACCCTGAGCCCACTCCCTAGGCTCTCCTAGAGGCCCCCTCTTGTGCCAATGTGGTTCCTATGGCTTCGTTCTCCCCGGCTATCCACCTGCAATCAACCCAACGATGAATCTACGTCGAGGCGAGCAAATTAGTCGGCCAGGTCATACCCATTATAGACTTGTGGTTGCACTGTTTTTGCATGAGCGGTCATTCCAAGATTCGGTCCTTAATTGACTAGGGCGGCACATCCACACACCAACATCTTCTTGTGCCCCCGGCACTAGCCATTCTTTCCAACCGCCCCAGCCAAAAACAGTTTTTCAGGTTTTATGGTTTTGGAAAATAACCATTTACTTCAACATACCAGCCAGGCTCCTAGCCTCAACTACCCAAAATCATTTTCCAAAGTTTTTAGTGATTGAGGTCAGGCAAATTAATGCCCGCATGACATCGTATCTAAGCCAGGCTAAGCATGACACTTAAATATAGGCTTATTAACTAGTAGGTAATCCATTAAGTCTAGGGTGACAAAGGATAGTGTCCAAGTTCAAGGGTTGGAAGTTTATACACAATTATTGTTAAGGCATTAACTATGAGCTAGACCAATTTAGCTTGATAAAACATAGCAATGCAATTTCTTAATTTGAAACAACATAATTTACAAAAAGTAGGTGCAATATGGTCAAAGTGTTGACTCGCCTTGTTCAGAGTGCTGCTGATCGAGATCCTGATCAACAAATGGTTCTTTAGTCGCCTCGGCTTCTATAATCGCAAAACAACCGAAAAGGCAAATAAGTATATATTCCAACTCAAATCGTTTCCAAATATGCGAAGAACTCCAAATAATGCAAAAGCGTAGATTAGAACTATGAGACCAGCACATTTGAAAACTCAGTGGTTGTCGAATCTGTGGTGGTCGTAGGTGCTATTATGTCTCTAGGAGGATACGACAGGGAGGTCATGAAAATACTAAGACCTGGGGTGGTCTTGGAGATGCTGTGACTAGGGGGGTCCTGGAATCACTGTAGCCAGAGGAGGTCGCGAAAGCGCCACGACCAGGGGAAGTCGTGTGAGTGCTAAGACTAAGGAAGGTCGTGGACCAAGAGGGTGGTCTTTGCAAGAAGACCAAGCGAGAGATCTAACGAGAGGGAGGTCTAGTCCCCCAGATCCAAATGAAGGGAGGTTTGGACCCTTAGATCTAAACGAAGAGAAGTCTGGACCATTAGATCTAAACAAAAGGAGGTCTGGGTCCTCAGATCCAACGAAAGGAAATCTGGACCCTTAGATCCAAACAAAAGGAGGTCTGATCCCTTATATCTAAATGAAGAGAGGTTTGGACCGGTAGATCTAAACAAAAGGAGGTCTGGGTCCTCAAATCTAACGAAAGGAAATCTGGACCCTTAGATCCAAACAAAAGGAGGTCTGATCCCTTAGATCTAACCAAAGAGAGGTCTGGACCGTTAGATCTAAACAAAAGGAGGTCTGGGTCCTCAGATCCAACGAAAGGAGGTCTTGACGGTCAAGATGAACACAAAGGAGGTCCCGACCGTCAAGATGGAACCAAAGGAGGTCCTGACGATCAAGATGAATGCAAAGGAGATCCCGACGGTCATGATGAACGCAAAGGGAGTCTTGGAGATACCAGAACTAGGGGAGGTTGTGAAAGTGTTACGACCCGAGGAGGTCGCACGAGGTGGAAGGTCGTGAGAGCGTTACAACCAGGAGGGTGGTCTTTGCAAAAGGGAAGGTCACGACTAAGAGGGTTGTCTTTATAAAATGGGCGGTCGTGACCACAGAGGTGGTCTTTGAAAAAGGGGAGGTCGCGAGGTAGGGGTGGTCTTTGTAAAATGGGAGTTCTGTGCAAGGAGGGAGGTCATGGGAGTGTTAACTGTGCGTGGTTGAATGGGAGAGATGTTCGACTACACCGCAGAGGTCGAAAGAAGCAAGGGTTCAACTGTATTGATGCAATTGAATGAACCAGCTAGCGGAAAAGCCAAAAAAAGAACCAGATAAACATTCAAGAGAGAACAAGGCGGCTTGAACTATGAAGAGTTTCTGTCCACTAGGAACTTACCAGTACGGAACTGGGGAGTGGTTAACCGGAGTTGCGCTAGCGATGGTGGATCACAATAATGGAAGAAGCTCCATGCTGCACATAGCTTGAGGAAAAGAGGGTGGTCTTCGGTCTTCAAGGGTGCTCTGTAGAAGCAAGTAGACAGTCCTTCTGGGAGGTCTTAGAGTGTCCTGATCGGAGGGGAAGAGAAACAGTATCCAAGGCTGTTCCGATGGTTGTCAATGGAGAAGGCGGCGGTGTGGTGGTGCTTGACAGAGGCGAGCGCTGGAGCCGGGCTGGAGCTCAAGCTCTCTTGGAAGAGGAAGGAAGTGAGACTAACACTGGAATGACAAGGGAGAGCATTATGGTGCTTGGAGCAAAATATGTGCATCCACCTTGGCACATTCGGCGAGGAGGAGTGGGTGAGGCTGTGGATGGTAGGGGCAGCTGAATGACATACAATGGGATGGCTATTAATGGCTGATTAACAGCCACATGCCTAAGCTCTTTGCCTGGTGCAGTCGGCGCTCGGAAAAAGAGAGAGAGAGAGAGAGCCGACTTCCTAATCTGACCAGAGGTCTTGGTCAAGAAGACTTGACTAGCCGTGGGTCAGAAGGATAGGAAGGAAAATGCATGGGAGCAGGGTGGATCAGATCAGACACTAGGCTGATCAACATTTTAGCTAAAGGAGGTAGGGGGAGAAGGAAAGAAAATTAGATAGACTTAAGAAAGGCAAATTGACAGGGTGATAGATAAAATCATGAGAGCAGAAGAGATGCATAATGTTCTTAAGTAAAGCTCAAAGATGCAGGTAGAAGAACGACAATATATATTATACAAAAAGTTATTAAAAAAATCCCTCATTTTTACTATTATGAAATTTTAGGCTGTTACAAACCCTACCCCCCTTAAGAGAATCTCGACCCCGAGAATCAGATAATGTTACAGTTTGTCTACTAGACTTGGCCGACAACTCTATGGACACTTAGGTTCCCATGATCAGTGTCTGGTCGTAAGGAGGTTTATGGCCAGAACTGGTCGTGGGAGGTCTTATAACCAAAAGAGGTCGTAGGAGGTCTTACGACTAAGAGAGGTCATGGGAACTATAGTGGTCTCAAAATATCCCTAAGGTCACCAAGGTCCTTCTGCCTCCATCCCGAGTTGCAGACATCTGAATAAGATGAGGTCTATCGGGTCCTTGCCAGTTATTGAATAGCTGGGGATATTCGGCTTTCAACAAATCTTCACGCTCCCAAGTAGCCTCGCCTACTGTGTGGTTGCTCTATCTGACCTTACACAAGCGGTAGACCCGGTTCCTTGTCTGCTTCTCAACTACCTCTAAGATCTCCACTAGATGTTCAGCATAGGCCAAATCCTTGCCAAGTTCAATGTCCTCCAATCGAGTTTGCTCTTCAGGCACACGGAGGCATTTCTTGAGCTGTGATACGTGAAAAACGTTGTGTATGTCGGACAATAGCTCGGGCAGCTCCAGTTGATAAGCCACTTTTCCCATCTTGGCGACAATCTGATATAATCCTATATATCTCGGTGCTAGCTTTCCTTTGACCTTAAACCTCCTGGTTCCCCTGAGAGGAGAGGCTTTTAGGTAGACAAAGTATCCTATGTTGAACTCCAACTCTCTACGACGACAATCGGCATAGCTCTTCTGTCTTGATTGTGCTACCAGTAGGCGGTCTCTAATAAGACGTACCTTGTCTTCAGCCTCCTTTAAGCAATCTGGTCCAAAGAGGTACCCTTCCCTAGCTTCTGACCACAACAGGGGTGTTCGGCATTGTCTTCCATAGAGGGCCTCAAAAGGTGACATCTTCAGACTAGACTGGTAACTATTGTTGTAGGCAAATTCAGCATATGGCAGACACTTCTCTCAATCAACAACAAACTCTATTGCGTAAGCTCTGAGCATGTCTTTAAGGACTTGGTTCACCTTTTTAGTTTGACCATCGGTCTAAGGGTGGTACGCCGTGCTGAAGGCCAGATAGGTGCCCAATGCCTCATGAAGGTTGTCCCAGAAATGGGAGGTGAACTACGAACCCCTGTCTAAGATAATTCGTTTGGGCACACCATGTAAACTGACTATCCGAGCCATGTAAAGCTCTGCTAGCTTATCACCCTTGTAGGTGGTCTTAACTGGTATGAAATGGGTAGTCTTAGTCAACCTATTAACTATGACCCAGACCGAATCATATCTTGACCTGGTCTTGGGCAGACCAGTGATGAAGTCCATGCTGACCTCTTCACATTTCCATTCAGGTACTTGTATGGGTTGCAACAGGCTAGCAGGCTTCTGGTGTTCAGTCTTGACTCGTTGGCACACATCGCAGCGTGCTATGTATTCTACAATATCTCTCTTCATTCGTGTCCACCAGTAACGTTGCTTCAAATCGTTGTACATCTTGGTGCCACCCGGATGAATTGAGTATGCTGACTCATGGGCCTCCTTGAGGATCAATTCTTTCAGATCCTGTTGATGGGGCACAAAGATGTGCTTTCCTAAATGTAGGATGCCCTGATCATCCTTTGTCATTTTGGAGGCCTTCCCTTGCTCCATAAGCTGTTGGAGCCTTTCTGTGCTTGTGTTCCATGCTTGGGTAGCTTTGATTCTTTCCTCCAAGGTCGGATGGGCCTCCAAGGCAGAGAGGCTCCCTTGTGGTACTATTTCCAGGTTGAGCTTCTCAAGTTCTTCAATTAGAGGAGACTACCGTTCATAGGTCACAAGGTGGTTGCAATAAGACTTCCTGCTTAGTGCATCAGCCACCACATTGGCCTTGCCCGGGTGATAGTGGAGGTCTAGATCATAGTCTTTGATGAGTTCCAGCCATCTTCGTTGCCTTAGGTTAAGATCTGGTTGGGTGAAGATATACTTGAGGCTCTTATGATCTGTGTATATGTTGCAATGATTTCCAATAAGGTAGTGGCGCCATATCTTCAGTGCATGCACCACTGATGCCAACTCTAAGTCATGAGTAGGATAGTTCTCTTCATGTAGTCTGAGCTGTCGAGATGCATAAGCTATGACCTTCTTGTCTTACATCAGCACACTTCCAAGCCCTTGGCGAGATGCATCACAATATACCTCAAAATCCTTATGGATATCAGGGAGGACCAAAAATGAGGCAGAGGTTAAGTGCACTTTCAATGCTTGAAAAATCTTCTCACACCCTTCAGTCCACTTAAACTTCCTCTCTTTCTTCAGCAACTGGGTGAGAGGTCGGGCAATCTTGGAGAATCCTTCAATAAATCGGCAATAGTATCCTACCAATCCAAGAAAGCTCCGAACCTCAATCACTGAGGTAGGTAACTGCCATTCAAGGATGGCTTCCACCTTGGTCGGATCCATGGCTACTCCATTAGCAAATATGACATAGCCCAAGAAACTAACATCGGATAGCCAGAACTCGCACTTGCTATACTTGGCATACAGCTGGTGCTCCCTGAGGGTATCAAGCACCAATCTCAGATGTTGTGCGTGCTCTTCAGCATCCTTGGAGTAGACCAAAATGTCATCAATGAAGACTACTACAAATCTGTCCAAGTACTCCATGAACACCCTGTTCATTAAATTCATGAAATAGGCTGGAGCATTAGTTAGTACGAATGGCATAATAGTGAACTCATAGAGGCCATATCGGGTAGAGAAGGCTGTCTTGGGGATGTCTTCAGACCTAATCTTCAACTGATGGTACTCTAAACACAGATCTATCTTGGAAAACTTGGTTGCCCCCTGGAGCTGATCGAACAGGTCATCAATCCTGGGCAATGGGTACTTATTCTTGATAGTCACTTCGTTTAGAGACCGATAATCTACACACATCCTCATGTTGCCATCCTTCTTCTTCACGAATAGCAATGGAGATCCCCATAGGGATAAGCTCGGTCTAACAAACCCTTTGTCCTGCAACTCATGAATTTGCTTCTTCAGCTCTTCAAGTTCATTCACCGGAGAGAGAGAGAGAGAGAGAGCCAGCTTCCCTAATCTACAGCTAGAGGTCTTGACTACATCGGGCTTGACCAGCCGTGGGTCAGAAGGATAGGAAGGAGAATGCACGGGAGCAGGGTGGGTTAGATCAGACACTAGGCTGATCAACATTTTAGCTAAAGGAGGTAGGGGGAGAAGGAAGGAAAATTAGATAGACTTAAGAAAGGCAAATTGACAAGATGGCAGATAAAATCATGAGAGCAGAAGAGATGCATAATGTTCTTAAGTAAAGCTCAAATGTGCAGGCAGAAGAACGGCAATAGACATTATACAAAAAGTTTTAAAAAAAATCCCTTATTTTTACAATTATGAAATTTTGGGCTGTTACACGTACCGTCGGGGTTGTATTGCGGCTGCGTCTGCCTCATCACCAATCCTTGCTTGGTTCGACATCTTGTAGCATGTCTAAGCAAGTGTCCCGTTCCACCTGTAGACTTTGCAGACAATTCATAGAGACAAATTTTACAAATAGCATATAGTACCTCATTTCTCGCTGCGTCTTGCTTGGTTGTCCTGTCGAAATTCTCCCACACTTCCGATGTAGACGGTCTCAACCTCTTTGCTCTAGTTGCCATGGAGCCTGATGCTACTGTGGAACCTGATGACGGAACTCCACCTTGCTCTTCCGGTGAAACCTCCAGTTGGTTTGAGGCAGCCATAGCTACCTCCATGGACGCAATTTCCTCCAGTGAAAGTCCGTAATCACCAAGAGCAAAGATGTCGTAAAGGACTGCCCATAACGAAAACTGTAAAATCGAAACTAACATTATTACTACTTTCATCTTAGCATAACAAGAACTAATAATAAAGTATTACAAAAGTAGTATTGTACCTCTTTCACTGACTTGCTACCAAAAATTGAAATTTCTAAATTTTGGCACAATTTTTTTGAATTTTGCCAAATTAGTTCAACACGGATTTGAATTTGCACAACACAATTTCAAAGAGAGAATGGAGAATGAAGGGGTGCTGAATGGGGGGGGGTTATGGTGGCTATTTATAGGGAAAAAAATCGGGATTTTTTGAATTTTTTTGCTATTTTTTAAGACCCCAACGGTAAAAAAACGGCTGAAATTATCCCTAATAGCCGGATTTTTCGGGCTGTGCCGTGCCAGGCACGCCCCTGCCCGGCTGCCTGCGCCCCATCCCATCTTCTTCTCCCAGGTCGTACCTGCACGCCTCCTTTCCGCGCAGCTCTGTGCGCCGCGCCGCCACCTCCTCCTCTCCTCGGTCTGCGTAGCTCCGTGCGCCATGCCGCCGCCTCCTCGTCTCCTCGGTCCACGTAGCTCCATGCGCCGCACCGCCGCCTCCTCGTCTCCTTGGTCTGCGCAGCTTCGTGCGCCGCGCCTTCTTCTCTCCTCCGCGCCTCCTCGGCTCCTCGCCGCCCTACCACCCCGCCGCCTCCTCGCCTCCTCGGTCCACGCAGCTCCATGTGCCATGCCTCCTCCTCTCCTCCCCGGCTCCTCTCCGCCTCGTCGCCCGCCGCCTCCTTGCCTCCGACTCTGGGCCATCGCCAACCGCGTCAGCGTCGGCCGTCGGGCTCCATGGATAGGTGGGTGACTGGGTGGCTCCTCGCCTCCTCATCTACAATGCCGCCGTCGCCTCCTCGGCTGCACCGCGGTAGCCCCGTACTGCCTCCTCGCGGCCTCGCCTCCTCGTCCCATGCTGCCGTTCTTGGTTCTTCCCTTCCGTCCCCAGACTGTGCTCGCTCGGCCTCCTCCCGTGCAGCCGGCGCGCCTTCTTCCCTCCCAGTCCTGCTGCCCTTCGTCCTTCTTCCTCCGCTGCGGCGTGGCGCGTGGCGCCATAGCTCTCAGGGTTGCTTGTGCCTACTGGGCGTCTGCGTGCAGCATGACCGACATTGTTCGTGCCGTGCCGGCCCGGCCCACCGTGTCGAGGTGGTGGCCCAAGCACGGCCCGGGCTCTCGTGCTGGACCTGCACGGCCCATAAACAATACGGACCGTACTGTGCCTAGATCAGACCTACAATATCGTGCATCGTACCAATCCGATAGGCCTAGTAGACCTAGCCCAATTGGCCAGCTCTGCGTGCCGAATTTTTTTTTTCATTTTGGTTCCCTAACGCCACGCATTTACAAAAATGACCCCCGTACCTTTTTTTTTGCAAATCTAGACCCCCCCCCTCCCTCACCTTTCGTAGTCCGAGAGTGGGGAAGGTCATTTTTCGCGCTCCCTGAGCGCGGAAAGGCATCGGAGGTGGCCCAAGACAGACCGCCACTTATGCGGCGGGTGTGCGCGGAAGGTGACTTTCATGGTGGCCGAGCTGAAACCCCGATTCCGCGGTTGCCATCTATTTCTGCGGAGATTTGTGCTGATTACCCACGTTCCACGCTTACCGACCACGGTAAGAGAAGGAGAGAGGTTAGATTTATAAATAAAATAATTTAAAAGCTATTTTTACAATTAAGTAGCGTTAGGGGACCAAAATAAAAAAAGATTCCTGCGTGCCGCTGCTGTCACCGTGCCATTCCCAGCCAGCTGCTCCCACGTGCCCCCATCGCATCCGCGCCAGCATATCAACCTCGCCCAGGTCGCAGCCACCTGCCTAAGCGACCAGCCAAGCCCCGCCACCAGCACAGTAGTCCTCGGCTAATCCGCCCGCTCTCCGCCCCGTCCCCGCTTCTCCCCTCCCGTCTCCTCTCCCTCTCCCTCTCCGCCACCGTCCCCGTCACCGCCCGCCTTACCGGCGCCTCCTTCCCGGTCTCCTCCGGGCGCGTCCTCCCCTCCCTCGTATCCTCCACCGTGTCCTCCTCCCGCTTCCTCTCGATGGCGCCCCTTGCGTCGTCCCGTCGCGTCCGGCATGGCCGCCGTCCGAAACTCACCTTGACGCCTCCCCCGCGCCCTTCCACTCCAACGCCCTCTTTTCCGTGCCCTACTCACTTGTCGATGACCTCGTCGCCGAAGACTACTGCGCGCTCGTCCGCCACCTCGCCTCACCGAGCTCAAAGTCATCTCCTTGCCCTCCCGCGGGCTCCGCGGAGATATACCTGGTGAAGTATTGCGGCTGCAGCACCTCGAGGTGCTCAACCTCGCGGGCAACTCCCTCCGTGGTTCCCTGCCGGCCACCTTCCCCGAGGGGCTGCAAAGCTTGGACCTTTCCGGCAACCGGCTGTCCGGGAGAATTCCCCTAGGGCTGGGGTGCTACTCGGGGCTCCGGCGGCTGCGGCTGTCCACTAATTCGATCGGTGGTTCCATTCCACAGCAGATTGGGAAGATTGCTGAGCTGCGGGTCTTGGAATTATCGGGGAACAAGCAGACCGGCGGCGTTCCGCGGGAGCTCCTGCATTGTAGGTCCCTTGTCAGGATGATCCTCAGAAGAAATTGCTCCATGGTCAAGTGCCTTCCAGTCTCAAGGAGCTCAAGAACTTGAGGTTTCTCTCATTAGCTGGGAACAATTTCAGTGGGGAGATACCTTCTGGTTTGGGCCAGTTGAGGTCACTCAAGGTTCTAAATTTGTCCACCAATAATCTATCAGGAGTGGTTCCCATTGATCTTGTGGCATTGAGATATCAGTGTTCTACTGCTTGACAACAATATGCTCTCCGAGGGGATACCTGACCCTGCTACTGCTCCTGTGTCATCAATTCAGTTGGTTGATGTTTCCTTGGTGACGGGTGATAGTTCCGGCATAAATCCATCTCCCCAGCCCAGTGAATTGTTTACAGTCTCTGCCCAATTCACAAGAACGCGAGTGCTGACTGAGGCAAATCGGGGCACACCGCCTGATGGCAGCAGTTGTGGTGGTCGCTTGAGAACCATAGAGATTGCTTCCATAACTACGGCGTCAGTCATTGAATTTTTTTTTTAAATAATCTATTTTTTATTCGAAATATCAAAACTATTCCAGCGAATTTTTTTTTACAGAAATATACCTCTGTCACCGAATGGTTAGGCGACAAGCTCGTATCGCCCAACCGTTGGGCGACTGAAAGCCTGTCGCCCAACGGTTGGGCTTTAAAACTACACAGGAGACGAGCGGTTGGCGACATCATTGCAGTCGCCGCACCGTTGGGCAATAGGGTCCAGTCGTCCAACCGTCTGACGATGCATGTTCGATCGCCAACGGTGCGGCGGCGGGTAACCTATATAGGCACCGCTGTCCCCGACGCTCATTTACCCGAAAGGAAAGCGGTTCGCCGCTACGGGAGAGGAAAAGAGAGGGAGAGGAGAAGAAAAAAGAGAGGAAGAGAGAGGGAGAGGAAGAGGCAGTAGAGGAGGAAAATTTCGACTACGAGGTAAGTTTATTTTATTTTGTAGTGTATTTATTTTGTAGGTAAATAGTTTGGTTAGATAAAATAATAGGGTAAGTAGCGCTCGTAGGAAATCGTAGTTAGAAAAGCAGTAGAAAATCGAGTTGATTTGTATGTAAGTAGAAGCGATAAAAACTTTAGAAAATCCTCAAACACCGAAGCGCATAGTAATAAGATAAAATAAATAGATCTTGCGGACATTCAACTAAGGTGTTTGATAGGATACTTCAAAGGAATCGAGATTCGGTGATACTTTTGCAAACATACGGGAATGTAGAAATATTATTTGCATATAGTCAAACCCTTCGGACAATTATTAAAATGGCATACAAACTGTATTCCTTTGTGTACAAGAATTGAAGCATCGTAGGGCGTTCTACGTCTGCCATGTGACTAACCAAAGTCAAAGATCTTAGTATAATGTAGTGTATTTTTGTAGCCAGTGCAGTGCCGTGTAATGTAGTTGATTTGTCGTAGGAAACTTTATTTTGTAGTATACTTTTTTGGGTACGTAAATAGTTTATTTAGTTAAATGAGTAGTATAAAAGCACCCGTAGGAAATTGTAATTAGAGAAAAAAAATAGAAAATCGAAATGTTGTTAATTTGTATGTAAGTAGTAGCGATAAAAACTTTAGTTAGAGAAAAAATAGCCTGTGAGGGAGTATTATTAGTGTTGTTTGTTAGATGTATTGTAGTAGTGTAGGTGTGTGCGTGGCCGACTATTCTTGGGTCAATAATGCGTGACCGAGCGCATAAGGAGGATAAATTATTTGTATAAACTAATTAGTAGAAGTAAATTAGTATGAACTAACTGACTTAGGTAATTGGTATAAGACCGGAATGCAACTTGTAGCATTTCGGGTTGCAAGTTAGCGTCCGAATCGGATAATGCCTGCTATGGAATAGCTCGGTTTTTAGGTTGAATCTGAATATCGTACCACACGTGCATTGCGGCCTCTGCCTTAGGGAATGAATGATGTCTTGATCATCTTTGTCGTGTAGTTATCGACGATAGACGAAGGGCCTTACAAATGTAAATTACAATGCAAGAATACTTGCATGTAAATGCGTTCTTGTGTGACTAATTGCAATGTTGGAAATATTTGCAGCCATACAATAAGTCATGCCTGTACGCACTACATTGAAAGTGCATTACGGTGTTGGCACCATTCGTGAAGGTCCGTGTGGTGTTGACTTGAGCGAGTTTTGACAAGCCACTCTGGTACACCAGACGGCGAGAATGCCTGAATCGAAGATGTGAAGCCTTGGTGACCCGCAGACTTCTCTTTGAACTCGAGGTGTCTGTGTCGACATACAAGGGCTTTGGAGCGGTCTTCCACGAACATCGGTGGGAGTTGAGAAGACCGATCGCCGGCAGCGGTGTGGAAGGGCTTTATAGAAGGATGTCGGCGCCGTGGATATGAGTGTGTGATACTTGTGCAACCATGCCCAAAAGAAGTTGCAGGGCCCCCCCGGATATCATCCGGTGTTGCGAAATAGTTAGGTGCGGCATGTTGGTGAAGAAGAGGACCCGAGGGTGTGTTCTGAAGAGTTCGAGAGAATATTGCTTGTGATGAGCCCGGCGCGGTACATACTGAGAGGAAGATCGGCCACCGCATGGTGAGCCCACAGACGGTGATGAAGGAGAGCATAGGGATTACATATTGCATCAAATGGAAGCGATGACCGGATGGCCTTGGTGAAGAGGAAGCTTTACAAGAAGGCGACGAGGCGATTCGATGAGGCGGAGCTCCCATCCCCGGAATGGAGCAGTTGTGGCGAGGTCTATATACGCATCGACGAGCACGAATCGTGTGTGAGTACCATGCCACGGAGGTTCGGTTGCACTCAATGTTTCTTGCTAAGACATCCTTGCGAGGATGCCATTAAAATGTGGGCTATGTCTATCACGGCGGACGTTTGGTCGTCAAATCTAGCCAAGAGCGATACACCATCAAATGCGGCGAGCCAATTGTCCTTGGCGAGTGCAGCAGCATAGACCGAAGTATGAGACTCCTTTGGATTGTCTCGAAGGTGGAGCCGCTTTCGTGCATGCTCAGCCTTGTTTTGTCTTGAACATCGTAACATAACGTCGACATTCATAGCTAATTTGATGTATGGAGAGATAGTGGAGAAGAAGGATATGGAGGCCAAGCACATTATGGTGGCTATCGAGAAGAAATTCAAGTACAAGATCAGCTATGGGAAGGCGTGGCGTCTGAAGCGAAGGCTATGGAAAAGCGGTTTGGATCTTTTGATCGGCGACGACAACCTTCCTCGTATGCTTGAGTCTTTGCGGGAGAGAAACCCGAACACGTACATTCTTTGTGAAGGACATGCCATCTAAAATTCCACGAGGTTTTTAGTAATGCATAGGGCCTTCGTAGCCTTCGGTCCCTACATCGAGGCTTTTAGGCATATGCTGCCCGTGATCTCAGTTGACGGGACTTTTTTGACCGAGAAATACAAGGGCAGATCCTTACGCCATAGGCGTTAGCGGAACAATCAAATTACGCCATTGGCCATCGCATTTGTCGAAGGTGAGAATTTCCACGGTGGTTGTGGTTCCTTCAACATCGAGGGTGGGAGTTGTTGGAGCTCGTCTGGTGTGTGCGTGATCCATGATCGCCACGCCGGATCTTGAAAACCATAAAAAACTTCAGAAGACACGGAGGAGCCGTTCCTTGGCGGATATGACGAGTAGATGGTGTATTCGCCATTTGGGGGCCAACTTCTTCAAGAAGTTCCCGAAGCAACCCTTTGTGAAGCTATTCAAGAGGTGGCTATCACGAGAACCAGCAGCGCAAATTTGGCGCTTATATAGGCGCCGCTTTGAACACAACAGAGAAACACGTGGACCACGAGGAACCAAGGAGCGAGTCTGAACTCTGCTGGTGGGAGGCGAGAGGACCTCGAGGAACATCGAGTGCTTCTCCCCTTGGATCGAGGCCCAGCCATTGGACAAGTGGTCTCTGTTTGCATGACACGGACGGGGCAAGGTGCGGCATAATGACCACTAACCTTGCGGAGGTGTACAAGCTGGGTTCTTAGGGGCCTTCGTTCTCGGCCCTCGTCGCCATCATGGAAGGTGTTACGCACGGCTGTCGGGTATTTCGAGGAGAGGCATGCAAATGCCGCACTTCATCTCCACGAACCCTCAAACACCGTCTTCGCTCGAAGATTACGGCATACATGCGAGCCAAGACACGAAGGGCGGTCGCACACGGTGTGCGTGATGGGCAATATAGACATCGTTTGGCGTGCTCTTTCGGGATAGAGCCAGATTTGGGACGGCTCGTTCTCTTGTCACCCACGAGGTATGCCTTGGAGATCATGTCAGCGAGCCTAGGCATGCGTGCAACAAAGCTGAAGCTCTTACACAAGCCATGCTCTCATGTGCTTTCGCCGCATGCTTGGGATGTCGCGTATGGACCCTTTGAACTTTGTGTCCGAGTATTTCTTGAAGGAGAGGGTGGTGCGGCGTGGATCGGCGAGCTTAGGGGCTTGGGGTTGTGGGTAACCGCCACCTTGGATATTGCAAATAGGATCTGGATTCGAATATTGACATCTTTGAAGGGTAACAAGGGTCGTCGGCAGAGTCGTCGTATTACCAATGATATGGAATGAAGCACAAGCCAAAGGCGTTAGCTAGGCGATCGCGAACCTTGCGGCGGGAGGGGCACCTGACCGAGACGATGCAAGGCACCGGTGAGGAGTAAACCTTTGCTATGGTTTGCGTTAGCACTTCGGCGGTGTGCAAAGTGGGACGAAATTACCGTCGATGTAAATTGTCATTTGTACTTTGTATTGTTTATGTAACTGTTACGGTACTACCCAATTTTCATTTGATGTACGTAATGCCGTAAGACATGTATTGTATGTTGCCCCGCAGTATGGGCATCGGAAGAAACGTCGTCCACCATCGAAAGGGCCGTCTATGGCTCGCGCGATAGCGTCCTCCCGTGTCGCATTTCGCCACTTAGGTTGAGCACGCTTGTTCGGCATCAACCGTGGTTAGGGCGAAGTCCTCCATCCTTTCGGGGAGAAGGTCCGGCCGGTGACCGGTTGGGTGGTCCCTAAGCGCTCGCCATCGTATATTCTTGTAAAAGCGGAGAAGGTTCTTCCTCCTACGGTTTCAGCGATCGAGTGGTCGCATTTTATAGGCCCGCGAGGCGCTTTTGCGATGATAAGACCGAAGAGACAGCTTCTGCGGTGACAAGACTACGGGCCAGCTTTGCGCGATGATAAGACCAAAGGAGACTTTCTGCGCAGTTTATGGTTTAGGTTTAGGGTTAGGCTTTTCGGATCGACTTGACAACCCCGACCACCTTGCCAGCTTTTAAGACCGAAAAGACAAGACTCTGCAAAGAAAGACGTGACAACACTCTGCCTCGCCAGCTTTTCAGACCGATAAGACAGCACTCTGCAAAGCAAGACATTACTTCTCCACGCAAAGTGAGGCGTGACAACACTATGCCTTGCCGACTTTCGGATCGACATGACAACACTCTACCTCCTCATCTTTTGAAATTCAAAGACATGACTCTATACTCCGCATCAAATTAACCACACCATGCCAACTAAGGGGCTTATAAAGGGGTTGAACCAAACCCAATACTACACAACACCACACAATAGATACCCGACTATGGACTCTTGACAAACTTCTCGCGAGGATGTTGCGAAGCAAAATTAACTTAAGCAAAAGAAAGCAGCTACAATACCGGATAAATCAATGAAAGATGCTCGGTACCACCACGTTTTCCGATCCCGGTGTGTGTGTGGCGAACCGGCGAGATCATTGATCCACACACCTGACACATGCGGGCGTACTACACATGCGGGCACTATATCGTAGCGTCTCTTTCACGCATATCGATTTTCCTCTCCCAACGTTCCATTCTTCAAATTTTAACTTCATCCCCGTAAATGGCGGCTGAGATCTTGCGCCACTTCTTCGATGGATCGGCGGCGGAGATGTGCGCCGAGGCATTCATCCAAACAGATACATGCTAAACTACTCGGTGCGGGCGAGAACTTTGTCGCGGAAACCTTACGTGCGGACCTGTTCGGAGGCACCGAAGAGCCCAATACTCGCCGGCGTAATCCATATCGATGGCGTCGATTATGAAGAGTTTACATCCTTATTACGTAAGGTTTCCACGTGCGGTGTGCCCATCCATCATACAATCGTGAGGACATGGACAACCGACATACCGAGCCGGCGTGCGATCCCCGCGACAAAGGCAAGGAAAGGCTCATGCGGTTGACCGGCCGCCACAGCGTATCCGATCGCCGGCGTAATCCGTATGGACGGCGTGAGTTCTGAAAAATTTACATTATTCTTAAGATTTTCACTATCGGTGCCCTTACATCACGGAATCGCGGGACATGGGCGACTTGACATACCGGCCCGACGTGGGCGATCCGCGACAAGTGCAAGGGAAAGGCTCATCTGGTGAGCCCGCCCGCCACAACGTATCCGATCGCCCAGCGTAATCCGTGTCGGCGGCGTGAGTTATGAAGAATGTAAATCCTTCTTACAATTTTAAATATCGGTGCACTTACATCATGGAATCGTGGGATATGAACAACCGATATACCGACCCGGCGTGGACACTCCGTGATAAGGGAAGGGAAGGCCGGCGAGGAGTTCAACGCGAGTGGCAAAGAAGGAAAATGGCCCCGATCCACGATGAGGTCGGTCATTACGTAGTAGTCCCCGTCCTACCCCATGTGTTTTACTATCCCTAAAGGCATGTATACTTACATGGTCCGGATGCTTGTGTCACAATGTACCGTAGTAGTAGCGAGGATGACTAAAGCAATTAGCGAACCATCATGCCATGTGAGTGCGTGTAGCGTGTACATCTGTGAGACTCTAATGTAGTTACGGTTCCTAAACCCATCAAAGCAAGACTATATTGCAAGTATGCCTCTTCTAGTGGAATCCCGAAAAGAACCATTAAATGCAGACATTGAATCCTCCATGTTTTAGGCCATCTTCATAATCACAATGATCGTTCTCGGCCCTTCACTCATAATGCGTATAAGCTTCACAAAATGCGACATCGACTACGTGCCTACATACGCATATCGTTCGAGCGACTTCATCGGCGAGACTCCCTCGCGTGTCGTAATATCACTTACCTTTGTACTTACATATCATTCTTGTCTCAATCGTCCTCACAAAATTCAGCGAAATTTACCGCTTTTCACTACAACAATATACAACGATCACAAAATGTTATTGCGAGTCGACAAATTTCGTACCCAAGATATTCTACGAAAATAACAAACAGACCAACCAACATCGTCACAGCACTATTATTTTCAAAATAAATAACATGATATAATCAGATTTCCTAAATTTAATTAACCTACAAAATATAATATTCATTACAACTCAATTAAACAATAATTAAAGGGGAAAAAGGATGAGGGAGCTCCTATCGCCATAGGGTTGGGCGACGGCCCCTCCTGTCGCCATAGGGTTGGGCAACTAGTTCTGTCGCCCATTGTTAGCGATCGCAAGCGAAATGCCGCGGAGTTGGGCGATGGTTTGATCGCCAACCTCATGGCGGCAGACTTCGATCATGCGGTTGGGCGATAGGAGCTTGTCGCCCAACCATTGGGCGACATAGGTATATTTTTGTTAAAAAAAATGGCTGGAATAGTTTTGATATTTCGAATAAAAAATAGATTATTTTAAAAAAAAATTCTCAGTCATTATCGTGGCTCTGTTAGCTGTGGTCATCCCGTACATGAGCACTCAAATGGATACGGCAAGAATGAGAACCTGGACTGTGCAACAGCGATGTTGGAGCACATGAAGAAAAGTGGTTGCAGACCAAATGTTCAGATTTACAATGCTCTAATCCTTGGTCTGACTAAGCAGAATATTTTTTTATGGTGCAGAGGAACGATGTAAAGTGATGCTTGAAGAAAACATATTTCCAAATGTAGCCACTTACACTACAATGATTGATGGGTTGTGCAAAAATGGCTCCACATCTTTGGCTCTTGAAATGTTCAACAAGATGGTTGAACAGAGCTGTTTGCCTAATCTGCATACTTACAGTTCTCTTATCCATGCTCTGGGTCAAGAAGGCAAGGTAGCGGCAGCTGAGGAATTGTTTTCAGAATTGGAGAGTCAAGGAATTGTTCCTGATGGAGTTACTTATGTTAAGATGATCGAAGCATATCTAATGTCAGGCAAAGTTGATCGCGCCTTTGATTTTCTGGGCAAAATGGTTAAGTGCTGGAAGCTAACCAACCTTGTGGACATATGGTGTTTTGATTAAAGGGCTTGCAAAATGAGTACCTGTTAGTGGACAAGAAACTTGCGGCCTTGCCAGATGCAGTCTCAAACTGTAGTTTTGATGAACAACTCATTAATAACGATGCTGCTTCTGTCTTGTCCGCAAAGTTGGCAGATCTGGATTCTAACCTCTCTGTTCAGTTGTACAACACAATGGTCTCTAGCTTAAGGCTAACTAGATGCTTGCCAGTGCGGAGACAAACACGAAAGACTATAGCATGTGAAGAAAAAAACAAAACTGTTCTAGCATTGGTACTTATGTAGTACTTCTATCCGCGGTTGTTTGCACATATAGTGTTTTACAAAAAATTGTAAAAAATCAACTATCTCAATGTAGCCGTGAATGAACTTTAGACCTATACGCAGAAGAGATGTATTTGCAATGTTGCACAACATGCAGTAGGGCATACCTTCAACTCACTGTTGTGGGTAGGCTATACGGCTATACCCCATAACCTAAGAAGTAAATGATCCTGCTCCCAGTAAGTCATATGAGTTGAAGGGTGTCAACCATGCTCTATCTTTAAACACCCCAAGCGAATCAGCCTTGCAATCATAAAAATTAAGTATAAGTTAGAAACATAAGCAATAAGGTTGCATAAGTAGGTGCATATCCATAAGACTGAAAAGCCAGAACACTGGTGGAACAGTGATAGCTCGAATCTATTATTTGGAAGGGATGCAAATGCCCAAGATATAGCTTCCACCCACAATTATATTGGTATAAGCCTTAGTTTAACCCACAACCAAGCATTGATATCAAAATCACAAACCCAAACTGGCACAATGACTGGTACAACACTAAACTTTAAGGACCTAGCTAATGCCATGTGTGCACCACTAGCCTAACGAAGGCTAATTTGCTACTTAAAAAAAGAATGAATTAGCCAATTCAATGTATTTTCTTTGTCAATAGTTAATCTTGAGATAAATACAATATAAACAGCAAAGCCTCCTAGATGAAAAAATAGCATACACATTTGTTGCACTAACAGATACATATCCTCTCTGTAGAAATATGAATTAAGCCCATAAGGTAGTCTGCTTCCATGAACACAAATAACCAAATCCTAAAAGCTGGATCGAGGGGTGGACTATAACAAAGTTAGCTTGCTGATCTTCTCTCTATTGCACAAAATCTAATTATTTTGGAAGAACTAAAAATATGGTTTGTTATTATAAATACATCAATTTCTCTGTTCTACACCTAATCCTAACAACCCAGTGATAAACCCCACATTTCAGCATAAAAGAAGAAGCGAAGAACATCTAATTGATTTGAAATAAATTAGTACATCTAACCGGTTCATCAGGCACTGAACCACAATCAGGGCATTGCATCTTGACATAGCTAGTGGTAAAAACAATAAGTCACTATATTTTTTAAAAAAAGTCTATTTCCTTAAGCTTAGCATAAAAGAATAGAATTCCAGCCTAGAATATTCAAATCAATAGAATTCCAACTTAGCAAATTGAAACTGAACCTTTCTAGGAGAACTTGGTAGACAAGTGGTAATTGCATCAGCCTAAATGGGACTGTAGGGGTAGAAAAGAGAATGGCTCTGTATTTACTGGATCTGTAGTCTTCACAGCAATGTTGAGACCATTTTAAGGCGAGCAATGTACAGATTCATCTTGGAGAATCAAATCCCATGACAGAATCTGAAACAGGTGTTTGAATTCTCTTATTCCATACATCTCCATTACCAGCGAAGAACTGCCTTCCACTGTGGTATTATTCAAGTAAAGAGGTGATCCTTCCCCCAAATATTAGAACCGTCATATAAGGGTGCTGAGGAAGACTATCTTAGTACCTCGAAAAATAGCGCACACCTCCGAAGATAAGGATACGTCAATCTCTGGACCATATCTTTTGGATGACAAGAGGGATTGATGTAGTGTCATAAGGGTGCTGAGGGATTGGACCACACCAACGTGGCAACGGCATGCAGATTCTCCCACAGAGAGTCCCGTTCGTTCACCTACAGCGCAACACCAAGCCAAACAAATGAACAATAAAACAGATTGCGTGCACATAGATTCCTTCAGATGCATGCTGAAATCAACACCAGTTTACCCAGGGGCAGTGGAGCCGAATCCCATCCTTACGGCATAGGAAGGACGCGTTACAGGTCCAACAACGACACAAGTGTAAGCAACAAGCTGATGAAATCTTGATGTAGCATGATGGAGATGAGGCAATCAAGGGAATCAATAACTCACGAGGCGTGACCAGACGGAAGGGGTGAAGAAGAGCGCAGCAAGGATGAGGCAGGCGATGACGGCGACCAGGATCCGGTACGAGGCGGAGGCAAAGGGCGACCTGGGGTCCTCGAGCGCCAGGAGTGAGCGGATGGGGGACGGGAGGGGGTACCTCTAGTGGAAGGGAGGGGAGAGGCGGGGCGCGCCGTCCTTGTCGTCACCGTCGCCGCGGGGGAGGCAATGAAGGGGGAGGAGGCGGGCGCAGCCTCCACGTTGCGCTTGGCACGCGAGTTGGAGGCCCAGGCCGCCGCCGCCATGGCGTGCCGTAGCTCAGCCATGGCGCTGCCTCATGGGCACGAGGGGCTGCTGTTTCTTTGCTTTCGCTGCTTCTTCCGCCACAGTGCGAGGAGATTATCGCGGTTGCGGCGGTAGTGAGAGCTGGTTGGATCTGCTCCCGAGTGGCATCACGTGGGCTAGAGAAAAGCGTGGACGTGGTCACCCTCTCGTGACATGCGCGCGAAAAATGAGGCATCAGAATCACGTGGACTTGGCGAGACCCGGCGTGGGAGTGCTCCGCCATGAATTGAAGGGACAAGCACGAATGGGAATCATTGAACGACCCACAACAGAAGCAAAATTGCAGGCAAATGAAACCACCGAACGATCGGACGATCGCGAATAGCAGGCATGAGAAATCCGACGTCCTAGGGAAAATCGTCGACGTGGATGCCCTCTCCTGGCGTCAAAACTGTGCCAATTTATACCCGAGGATGAGCTGTACAAAAGCATGGTTGGTCAGGGTTTATGTCTAAACTAGGAGGCATACAATTCCTTATTGCTTTCACTTTTGAGAGCCCTGAAAGTTGACCTCGCTATGGATGTACTTTAGTTCGTTTGCAATATTTTTTTTGATCAACTTCCTTGATATACTTCGTCTATAGTATTTCCTTCATCAACTCCATATGAGTATGTTTTGGTCTCATCTGAAGTACTCCCTTCTTTCAAGATATCGTTAGATGTGTTTACTTTCATTTGAAGTATTTCATTTTGTTTGAATGTATTTGGATTTATTGGATTTTATTTGGTTGCTTTCAGATGTTTTGGGTTTGATCGTATTCTGCATAGTTAGAATTTGAAGATATAATAGAACAGCATCCCGGACGAGAATGAGGCTAAGATCAAGATTGTTAGAACATTGAACAAGATGATTATTAGCATATTGAGCGAGATGATTATCATAACACTAAGCAAGAACAGGACCGAGGTTATCAAAATATTGAGTAAGACGAGTCAATACTTTGATCATATTGCATCTACTTTTTTCAATTATATTGTTTTAAATTATGAAATTGCATTGCTATGATTTATACAACTACATTGGTCTAGCTCATAGTTAATGTCTTAATGATATTTGTGTATAAACTTCCAATTCTTGAACTTGGACACTATCATTTGTCACCCTAATATTAATGGTTTACATACTAGTTAATAAGTCTGTATATAAGTGTCATGCTTAGGCTTGCTTAGATATATTGTCATGCGGGCATTAAATTGCCCGACAACAATCATTCAAAACATGAAAATTGGATTTGGGCAGTCGAGGCTGGTGCCTGGCTGGTATGTTAGACTAAAGGTTATATTAAAAAAAAAGAAAAACCTGAAAAACAGATTTCGACTCGGGTGGCTGGAAAGAGTGGCTGTTGCTGGGTGCATGAGAGAGACTTGGTATGTCGATATACCGTCCGAGTCAATTAAGGATCGAATCTTATAATGGCCTCTCATGTAAAAACAGTGCAACCACAAGTCTATAATGGGTATAACCTGACTAACTAACTTATTCGCCTCGGTGTGGCTTCGCCATTGGTGGATGCAGTGTGGATAGTCGGCGGAGAACGAAGCCACGGGAACTGTACGACGCAAATGGGAGACCTGCCAACGGGCACGGGAGGTCTTAAGGAGGTGATACCTAGCGGTGTAGAGTTGCGTTGAGGTGGGACATTGTAAAAGTCTTGTGGTAATCAACTTAGTCGCATACCTATGGAAGTGTGTTGAAGACATTATAAGTTGATTATCTCTTGTAGGTAAAGTGTACGAACTCTGCAGAGTAATAAAACTATCTGGATAGTCGTGCTCACGGTCAAGAGCGATGCTGAGAAATTGCTTGATCTAGTTTTTCTTTTTATAAAAACAATTTGTGGATGTAATGGAAAAGATGGGGTGGGACCCTAGAGATTTGAAATGGCCTGGTTAGGGACCAGTGGTAAATACGGGATAGCCTGAGCATTGAGTGGATGGAGCCACTCAATGGTATAGGGTATAAGATCTCCACTAATACGTTACAACAAAAACTCAGTTTATAAAACTTGTGTAAGTAAAATGCTAAGTCTCAGGATTTACTATTACTTAATCTATTTCAATAAATGGCTTTGTGCAAAATAAAAGAACCATGAGCATACCCTTTGATTAGCCTTGCATGTATAATAATTGTATTGTGTGTTGGCTCGCGAGTACGGTTGTGTACTCATGCTTGTTATTTATATTCTTTAATTCAGTAAGCACAAAAGAAGACTACAGAGATAAATATAAGCATTGGACAAGACTGGAGAACAAAAAGGCCAAGAACTAGGTCGCGAGCCCACAGTCGATTGCTGGTGGGCATATCGTGAGGATTTCATGTGTTATACTTTGATTATTCTTCTGTTGCAGATCTCTGAAAGTATTTTTGGCCCGTCCGGCCATTCTGCAAGTCAAAAGCCATAAGGTATATTTACGCTTTGTTTAATATTATGCAATAGCTTTACATTTTCGTGATGTGTGTTTGAACCAAAAATGTAATTGTGTGTGCTATCTACTGATCTAGGGAATGACACAAATATACACGGTGGGTCCCAAGTTATAAATTTAGGGTCTCACAAAAGGGCAGTCTATCTTAGTGTTGTTGTACATTACTTAGATGGCAATTGCAACTTGAATAAGCGAGTCATATGATTTAGGCCTATCAATTAGGCACACACCGAAGAGGCTATCGCACAATGCGTATTAGAGGTCATTCATGATTTTAAAATGGAGAACAAAATTAATGCTATCACTCTTGATAATGCCTCAGCTAACACGACGACCATGGAGTTCCTTGCACCGCATCTAGAGTCCTACACTGGTGGTTTCGTTCTCCACCAGATATGCATGTGCCACATCTTGAACCTCATCGTGCAAGCAGGCTAACAAGTAATGAAACCTAGTCTAGATAACATACGCGATGTTATCCAGTTTATTACAGTTTCGTGCCTAAGATATATGCCCAGTTCAAGGAGTATTACAGGGCCAACAATAAGAGACCAAGAAAATTCAACCTGGACATGAAGATATGGTGGAACTCCACGTATACTATGTTGGAGTGGTGCAAGGAGTACGAGTACATCATCACTCTCTTCGTCGATATCAATTCTGGTAAACAGTTGGTTACCAGTGGCGGAGCTTGAAATTAGACGATGGGGGTGCACAATTCACTCACAATTCTATAGTTTGTATAATGGTCAAAATATCATAAATCCAACACATAGGTTTCAAATTTATCAAAAGCACAATGCAAATAGCTCAAATAAGGTCTTACATGAATAGAAAATTACAAAATATGCAACTATACAAAGAAAATTATATACTACTTTACGCGTTTTCATGCCTTGAAAACGTTTCATTACATCATCTTCACTAACTTTCAAGAAAATTTCTCTCAATAAATGTGACTAAACAATCAGTGGCGGAGCCAGGATTTTAGTGTTGGGGGTGCACACACAAAGCATTGCCGAGTACGATTAGTTCAAACCATGGAAAAATCTATTGGTTAGGAAAACATTTCAGAGCCTAGCGATAGACCCGGTTACCGGCTGTTATCGGAATTTTCGGATTTATTTCGGGCGAAATTTGAATTTTTTGTGAAGTTAAAACGAAAAATACAGAAAAAATATGCATAGCCAAGATTCGAATCCGGAACCAACCTCTTCAAGACTAAGGGTGCTTCCACCACAGCACATGCACTCTTGTGTTTGCATATGTTTACAAATTTTCTTTATATTTGTAAAAAAAACTAACAAATCCGAAATTTTTTGGCCGGTTGGAAATTTTACCAGAGGGGTTCAGTAGATCCGATATTCGCCGGTAACCACCGAAATTTCGCCGAAAAAGTTTTCACTGGTTCAAACTACGCATCGCTCAATGAAGCCAGGAATTTGCCCGCTAGAAGTAAAAAAAGTCAAGAAAAAAAAACAGAGGAAATTGTCTACTAGTATCTTTTCACATGTCATTATTATAGTAATCAATTTGGAAAATGACTTGCATAATAATATGAATGTGAGAAAAATGAAAGTTGCTCCATGCGCACTTGCAAAACCATTGGTCTTAGTGAGTGGCGCGTCGCCTACTGCTGCTTGCTGCTCCCACATTGGTGCCACGCTGCCCACCGCTCCTCCTCTCTACGCCGCACCGGCCGCCGAGCTGCAGGAACCAAATTGGGGAGGAGTTGGAGTATTGGAGATAGAGATGGATGTGGGCTGGTGAGTGATGAGATGGTCAGGGTGGTGGAGGCCTGAAGCGATGTGGATTGTGAGATGAGCTTCCAAGAAAGTGCACACCAAGGAGTACTATGAATATGGCCCAAATGCAGAACTAATCCCTGGAAATGTTTTGAATTTTTTGATGTGTTCGGGCACCCCTACTGGCTCCGCCCATGATTGTACCCAGAGATAAATTACTGGTACTCTGTAGGTGTGCATCAGAAGGTGATTGTTTCAGTTGGCGATTGAAGCTAGCCGAGATGACACCATGACATGAACAAAAGGCTGTGCCAAGAACCGAAACGTTTCATCAGAACAGATGCCAAAAACTTTCACTAGCTTGTACAACTAGTTTTTTGTGATAATACTCTCTGTGATCGATTGCACAACGACTTAGGAAGGTGCGAGTGCCTCACTGCCTTAGTGCCTAGCGACTTGCTCTGGTTGGTGGTCTGGTAGGCTGAATTATTGAAACATCCCAGCTCAAGTGTCCAACTGATAAGTGCTTATACCTAGTCAGAAAAAATTTTCTTTTATTTTTGGGGGTGCCCGTGCACCACGGGCACCCCCCCTTGGAGCCGCCCATGTAAACAATCATTCAATAAGTATGGAGAATAGCAAATATAAACTTAAGCTCACTGCCTCACTTGCTTTATGAACATATAGCTAGTAAACATACACATTAATGATTAATATCAAAGAAATATAAATCGAGAACCCGCACCTTCTGGGCTCTGGCTTCTGTAGTTCTGCACTTCTACTAATCTGCTCGATCCTCGACTGCAGACTGCTCTCGGGCTTCACAGGTCACAGCATTGTGCTGTGCAGCTCGACAAATTCAAAGACACAACATCACGACAACGCAAACTGATCAAATCACAAAGTCACAAACAGGATCAGCTCAAAGCAACTCACAGGCTCATAGCTCGCTCGACCGAGATGTATATGCTCGATACACTTCTTCACATTAGCGGATTGGCCTTCGTGGCTTCAGGCTTCGTGCTTCGTCGTCGGTTCGTCTTGGCGTGAGTGGCGTCCTACTTCACTAGCAGTCTGCAGACCAGCACTATCGCGGCACCGTGATGCTGCCCTCCTGCGTCACGCTGTCGGTGAGCTAGTCGGTCGCCTGCTCTATTTCTCCCATGCCGCGCCGCGCGAGCCGCCCGCCTGCTCCTGCACTGCACGGGCCACCCTCTGGTGTCTGCTTTGCTTGACCATGCCAAGGCGCCAAGCTGTCACCTGCTTCCCTGGTAGGCTGGTCACCTGGTCCTCTGTCCTCACGTTGGGGAATCGGGGATGGGGATTGGGGAGGAGAGATTATGGTTGGGGAGGTCGAGAGGAGAGGATTGGAGTGTTGTCTGCATGCGTCTGAGTATCCTCTGTCCTGTTGCTCACCTACCTTGTACTCGCGTGTGCCTTGGAACTCCCAGCAGCTCTGGCTATTTAAGCTTGGGCAGCCCTACATCTTTACCTTTTTCCTTATTTCCAGTTCTCTTGCTCATCCGACCAGCTCTTGGGCCTCCTCCCAAGCTGTTGGTTCTTCTCGAGCAGTTGTTGGACCTCCTCCAAAGCTCTCTGAACCTCTCTCCTTAGCTTCGGACCTCCTCCAGCAAACTCCTTGGACCTCCTCCTAATCACCTAGCCTCTCTGTTGGTTTTACTTTGAAGTTTCATTGGAGTTTCTTTTGATCTTATTTGAGCTTTATTTGAGTTGCTCTGTTTTCACCCGTGTAGATTGTGAAGGCACGGAAGAGCCCGAGTCCTTTGAGGAAGAAGAAGACACTCAAGTCTTTGAGCAAGGCAAGTTACACCCTTGATCATGTTGCACCCATTACTTTAAATTACGTATGTTTGTTTCAAATGTTACTGCATGCCTACTTTTACGCAACTATTTCAACACCTGCTTTTAAGTTCATAGCTATGCCTAAATCCTTTGTATGGCCCCTGTTGACATTGACTCCACTCCGTTGTCACCCTAGATAAAACTTGGTTGATGCGATAGTGTGAACTAGGATCAATTGAAAACATTTTGCTCAGACATGCTTAGACCCAAAAGCTTCTGATTTGGGAAATTTTTCTATCTAAGACCAACTACTAATTTAAATGCTTAGCCATGGCATTGGGCTGTCATGGAGAGTTGAAAATGTGCTTGAAAAGAAAAGAAAAGGAAAATGGATTTGGACGTGGGCGAATCTGGATGTTTGGCTGGTGCATGTCTATGCACGGGGATCGTATGATCCGATGCCCCAGGATTGAGGAAGTCGGCCAAGTCAGTTTAGGACCGGTCTGCGAGCGACAACTTTGCTATGTCTATAATGGGCTATGCCTCACCGTGCAACCACATGTCCTCAGTATGGGGAGAAGGACCTGGCCAACTAATTTGCAAAGTTCCATCATGGTTGATCCTATTTGTACGTGGACGGTATTTCATGGCCATTTCTTTTGACAAAGTCTTTCATGACTATTGTTCCCACCTAGCATAAAAGGGGGCACCCATTAACCCGGCGGGTTTCTATCCAATGGAGGGGTTTGCAAAACCTTAATGAGGGTGGACTGCGGTGGAACGATGCATCGTAAAGGCCTTGTCATGAGCTCTAGACCACTTACCTTTGGTAGTGAGTGGTGGCATTGCGGGTCGCCAAACAAACTAGAGAAATCATGTCATGTGGGTAAAGTGTACAACCTCTGCAGAGTGTAAAACTATTCGAATAGCCGTGTCTACGGTCATGGACGTGCTGACAAAGCCTCTCACAGTTTGATGTTGGTTTTGTTTTCAAAAAGGACTTGATAAACTGGTTTTGGGATTTCTATCCCATGAGTTTTGACAAGGAGCCTTGTGACAGGAGAGTATCCTTCACCATCTTGATGATGAATGTTATCCAACTGAAAACTGAGATCTACAAAATGAAATTTAGATATTGCTAACTGCCTTGGAACTTAGTACATGTATTTGAAATAAACTTGGCTTTACGCAAATCAACCATATTAAGCCTTTCTTTGAGATATCCATTATGCATGTCATTTTGTTATTTGACGGGTGTAACATGATGAAGAAGAGGACCAGATCAACTAGGTAGCGCCCTCCAGCCTTTTGCCGGTGGTGAAATGGGTGGACTTGTTCTTTTGCTTTCGCTGTATATTTTGTTCTCACTGGCCTGTAGGCCGAACCTTGTAATCAACCCTTTCGTTGTAAATAAAGTTTGCGTGGATGTATGCTACCACTATTGTTTGCTGTGTGAGCTAGCCACTGATCCTTGCGACTAGTTCGGAAACACGGAGGGCTTGGGGTTCTTCCAAGTCTTACGACCTCCTTGGGTTTGGTCTTCCGACCTCCCTCGAGTTGGGTCGTAGCACTTGGGGACGTCCCGGGTCCTAAGACCTCCTCGGGTCAAGGCTCTAGACCTCTAGGTGGTCCTGCCTCGAGGGATCCTGCGGGACTTCGTGGGAGGTCCTGGTGGACTTTCCTGGAGATCTTGAAGGACCTCTCGGGTGTCCTAGGTCAGGTCGTTACAAAAGTGGTATCAGAGCATCTTGACTGTAGGACGAAGCCTAGTAGAATGATCGTTAGAAGAAAGTTCAAAATTCTGTTTTACAAAACAAGAGAAATAAATTGTTCTCCTCTTATCTGGGTCGTCTTTTTATCCTTATCTCCTTCTTTGTATCCTTTCTTACCTTATTCTCTCTTACCTTTTGCTTTCCTCACCAGTTTATAAAGTTAATTGGATCCTCTTTCCTTGGAGTCTCTATAGGTGTGTTCAAGACCTCCTGTCTTGGAGTTATCTTGGCACGTAGTTGCGCAAGGACCTCCCAGTTCTTGGTCAAGAGTGGTAGTCTTTTTGCGAAGACCACCTACTGGGTCTCTTGCAAAGACCACCTCTTGTGGCCACGACCTCTACGCTCACAGCCCTGAGGGCAGTGAGCCGCGAGTAGAACATGTTTGAGCTTTTGAGTTGGTTGTTCTTTTTGGTTTGGTTGTTTGACCTCTCCCCTTAGCTCCCTTTCTCTTGCTCTTTCCTAATCTCCAAAGATCTGGCAAATGGTGACAACCCGTGGTAGCGGCAGCACTGGTAGTCAGGGCAGAGCAGTTGGAAGTGATCCAGAGGCTCCTCTTCCGCAGCCACCACATCCTCCAACTTGAGCGCCAGATTGGAATCAAATGATGGCAAATCAAGCTCATTTGATTAACTTGCTGGCTCAGTCCATCAACAACACCCAGAATCTCCAAGTAGCCGCAGCAGCTCAACCACCAGTGTATGCTCCACCTCCTCTAAGGGCCAACATTTCTGAGTTTATGAGGCTGAGGCCACCCACTTTCTCCAGTAGCACTCAGCCATTGGAGGCTGATGATTGGCTTAGAGCAGTAAGCAGGAAGTTAGATATGATTCAGTGTACAGATCGTGAGAGGGTCTTGTTTGCCTCTCACCAGCTGAATAGGTCGGCCTCTGAGTAGTGGGACAACTTTACTCAGTCTCACCCCGATGCTAGAACCATCACCTGGGATGAGTTTTCTCAAGCTTTTCGTCGTGCACATCTTCCTCCAGGCATGATGTTGCTGAAGAAGAAGGAATTTCAATCCCTGTGCCAAGGCAATCGCACTATTAGTGAGTATCTTCACAAGTTCAATTAGTTGGCTCGTTATGCACCTCAAGATGTGGCAACAGATGAGGCCAAGCAGGAGCGCTTTCTGGAAGGGCTCAATGATGACCTCGCTGTTCAGCTAATTGCTCAAGATTACTCGGATTTTCAGCAGCTTGTGAGCGAAGCAATTCGCCAGAAAGGCAAGCATCTTGAGATGGAGAACTGCAAGAAGAGGAAAGTCGCTCAGCAGTTTAGTTCCGAAGGATTTTCTAGGCCCCGGACCACCCTACCTCAGCAAAAGAAACCCGCGACCTCCTCTCCTTCCAGACCTCCAGTGCAGACCAGACGTCCCAGCACGTCTAGTCCATGAGGGACCGCTCCAGGAGGCCATTTCCAAAGGAAGCCGCCCATGGCCTCGGCAGCCGGAGTCACTTGCTTCTATTGCAATAAAGTGGGGCACTATGCCAATAAGTGCCCAAAGAAGCTATAGGTAGCGACCGCTACTTCAACTCGGCCAAGTCAAGGAGTGTCAATGTCTGGAAGCAATTCGATTTTGAAGCCTTCAGTTCAATATATCAAGGCACATGTGAATCATGTCACAGCAGAAGAAGCTCAGACCGTATCGGATGTGGTCCTTGGTACGTTCCTTGTAAATTCCGTACCAGCTTCAGTTCTTTTTTAATCCGGAGCTTCTCATTCGTTTGTCTCTTCTAAGTTTGTGGGTAGTAATGGGTTATCTATATCTTCTTTAGCTAGCACTATGCTAATCCACTCTCCGGGCTCGGAAATGAGGACCAGTTCATTATGTCGAAATCTTTCCTTGGAAATCTTGGGAGTACCCTTCTCTGTAGACCTAGTAGTCTTGCACTCCTAAGGTTTAGATGTAATTCAAGGAATGGACTGGCTAGCCAAGAACCAAGGACGGATAGACTGTGCCAATAGGTCTATTGTGCTCACCAATAAGCAAGGAATCCAAGTCGAGTTCAGTCCGGAGACCTTTGTTAGAAGAGGTTCTAGCCTGGCCTGTTTGAAAGGAATAAAGCTAGAGGACCTCCTAGTGGTAAGGGAGTACCCAGATGTGTTCCCAGATGAGTTATCTGGAATGCCTCCGGACAGAGATTTAGAATTTGTTATCAACTTGGTCCCAGGAACAGCACCGATCTCCAAGAGACCATATAGATTACCAGTCAATGATCTTGTTGAGTTGAAGCAGCAGATTGAAGAAATGCAAAGCAAAGGATTCGTTAGGCCGAGTTCCTCTCCTTGGGGAGCTCATGTGATCTTTGTGGCAAAGAAGGATGGTACACAACGCATGTGTGTGGATTATAGAGCTCTCAATGATGTTACAATCAAGAATAAGTATACATTGCCCAGGATCGATGACTTGTTTGATCAGCTCAAAGGAGCTGCAATTTTCTCCAAGATTGATTTGAGATCAGGGTATCATCAACTGAAGATTCGCCAAGAAGACATCACAAAGACAGCTTTCTCAACTCGGTATGGACTCTATGACTTCACAGTCATGTATTTTGGATTGACCAATGCTCCTTCATACTTTATGAACTTGATGAATAAAGTATTTATGGAGTATTTGGATAAGTTTGTCATAGTCTTCATAGATGACATTCTTGTGTACTCTAAGAATGAAGAAGAGCATGAGGGGCACCTTCGGTTGCTTTTGAACAAGCTCAGAGACCACCAACTCTACACTAAATTCAATAAGTGTGGTTTCTGGATGAAGGAAGTTACCTTTTTGGGTCATGTTGTGTCGGCAGCAGGAGTAGCCGTCAACCCCAGCAAGGTCCAAGATGTGCTTAATTGAGAGTCACTCAAGTCGGTACCTCAGATCAGAAGTTTTCTTGGCATGGCAGGATACTACCGCAGGTTCATTGAAGGTTTCTCAAGAGTAACAAGACCTCTCACTCAGTTGCTGAAGAAGGAAAAGAAGTTTATTTGGACCCCAGCTTGTGAGCACAACTTTCAAGAGTTGAAGAAGCGATTGACCTCCGCCCCGATGCTGATTTTGCCAGACATCCGAAAGGATTTTGAGGTCTTTTGTGATGCCTCTAGACAGGGTCTTGGTTGTGTTTTGATGCAAGAAGGGAGAGTGGTAGCTTATGCCTCTAGGCAGCTGAAGCCCCATGAAGCCAACTATCCTACTCATGATTTGGAATTGGCTGCCGTAGTGCATGCCTTAAAAATTTGACGCCATTACCCCATTGGTAATCGCTGCGAGGTCTTCACATACCACAAGAGCTTGAAATATATCTTCACTCAATCAGATCTTAATCTAAGACAGAAAAGATGGTTGGAGCTCATAAAATATTACGATCTTGGAATTCACTACCACCCAGGCAAGGCGAATGTGGTGGCTGATGCTTTGAGCCGAAAGAGTTATTGCAGCACCTTATTGGTCCAAGAAAATCAGCCCAAGTTGTATGAAGAGTTAAGACGTCTAAAATTGGAGATTGTCAACCAAGGTTGTGTGCATGCTTTGGAAGTCGAGCCCACGATCCAGAAGCAAATCCGAGAGAACCAAGCTAGAGACGAAGACCTCCAAGAGATCAAGGAAAACTTAAAAAGAGGGAAGGCTCCTGGTTTTTTAGAAGATGAACAGGAAGTTCTATGGTTCGGCAACAGACTTTGTGTGCCGGATCCCCAAAAAATAAAGCAGCTCATCCTTAAGGAAGCCCATGAATCTCCATACTCCATTCATCCAGGGAGTACCAAGATGTACCAAGACCTCAAGGAGCGGTATTGGTGGGTCAACATGAAGCGAGAGATTGCAGAGTTTGTGGCACATTGTGATGTGTGCCAAAGGGTCAAGGCCGAGCATCAAAGACCAGCTAGTCTGTTGCAGCCCTTGCCTATTCCAGAGTGGAAGTGGGAGCAAGTGGGCATGGATTTTATCACGGGATTGCCCAGAACCCAATCGGGCTGTGACTCCATTTGGGTTGTAATTGATCGCTTAACCAAAGTGGCACACTTCATTCCCGTCAAGACCACCTACTCAACAGCAGGTTGGCAGAGCTCTATATTGCTCGAATTGTCTATTTGCATGGTGTACCCAAAGGTATAGTGTCCGATAGAGGGTCTCAATTCACTCCACGATTTTGGAAGAGTTTGCATGAAGCTTTGGGAACAAGACTCAATTTCAGCACAGCTTATCATCCGCAAACTGATGGGCAGATAGAACGGGTGAATCAAGTTCTAGAAGACATGTTTAGAGCTTGTGCTTTAGACTATGGGAAGAGTTGGGACAAGAACCTCCCGTATGCTGAGTTCTCCTACAACAATAGCTACCAAGCCAGCTTAAAGATGTCTCCGTTTGAAGCCTTGTATAGAAGACAGTGTAGAACTCTTCTCCTTTGGGATCAAGTTGGTGAACGTCAGTTCTTTGGGCCCGATGTAATCAAAGAGGCTGAAGGAAAAGTAAAGCTCATAAGAGAACGTTTAAGAGTAGCTCAGTCCCGGCAAAAGAGCTATGCGGATACCCGTCACCGAGACTTGTCTTTTGAAGTGGGAGATTTTGTGTACCTTAGGGTAACTCCACTCAGAGGAGTTAGAAGATTTCGGACTAGAGGGAAGCTAGCACCAAGATTTGTTGGACCATACAAAATCTTGGCAAGGCAGGGTGAAGTAGCTTATCAATTAGAGTGCCAATGACCTTGTCGTGATGCATGATGTCTTTCATGTGTCCCGATTCTTGAAATGCCTTCGAGTCCCTGAAGACCATACCCTTCTGGAAAGCATCGACCTTCATGAAGACCTCACTTATATAGAGCGACCAATCAAAATCCTGGATATCACAGAGTGTGTCACTAGAAGCAAGATCATCAGAACATACAAAGTGCAGTGGAGTCATCACCCTGAAAGTGAAGCCACATGGGAAAATGAAGAAGACCTCAAGACTAACTATCCATACCTCTTTACTAGCCAAGCTTGAATCTCGGGGTCGAGATTCCCTTAGGGGGGGGGGTAGGTTTGTAACACCTTGATTTTTTTAGAGCCTTTTTGGAATTTTAAAATAAAAAGAACCATTTTGTTTTGATGAGAATTCAAAGCTTAACTTAAAATTTCAGAAAGTGGATTTCAATTGTCTAATTCGAACTTCAACTAAAACTCTTGGTGGGTTTGCTGAGTTTGTGGAGTTTTGGTGATCTCCTCTTTTCTGCGCTGGTTTTGTCCTTCTCTGGTCCAGACCTCCTTAGGTCCAGACCTCCCAAGTGGTTGGATCTTATCTGGTCCAGACCTCCCTTCACAGGTCTAAAACCTCATCCGAGTTCATTTGAACTCCCTCTCGATTCTATTAGAACTCCTTACTTATTTGGACCTCCCCGTATCCTTCAGGACCTCCCTGTGTCCTTTAGGACCTCCTCCTTGCTTATTTGGACCTCCCCGTGCCCTTCAGGACCTCCCCGTGTCCTCGAGGACCTCCCCTTTGTTAGATCTGACCGTTAAGACCTCCCCTTTGGAGATTTTAACCGTTCATACCTCTCCTTCGTTAGATCTGACCGTTAATACCTCCCCTTTGGAGATCTCAACTGTTCAGACCTCCCCTTCGTTAGATCTGACCATTAAGACCTCTCCTTTGGAGATCTTAACCGTTCAGACCTCCCCTTCGTTAGATCTGACCGTTGAAACCTCTCCTGTGTTGGTCTTGACCGTCGAGACCTCCCTTTGTTTCCATCTTGACCATCAGGACCACCCTCAGGTTCATCCTGATCGTCGAGACCTCCCTTTGTTTCCATCTTGACCATTACGACCACCCTCGGGTTCATCCTGATCGCCAAGACCTCCCTTTGTTCTCATCTTGGCCGTTAGGACAACCCTCGGGGTTATCCTGGCCGTCCAGATCTTCTTTTACCTTGTCTGAACCGTTGGGACCTCCTTTGAGTTAATCTTGACCGTTGGGACCTCCTTTGATCTCATCTTAACCGTCAAGACCTCCCCCTTGAACTATCCCCTTCGGTGAATCTCCCTTTTTCCTTCGCGTGGTCTTTTTGCAAAGACCACCCCCGATGGGTCTTTTCGTTAAGACCACCCTTCAGGGGTGTGTCCTCCCCTTGAGGCCGCAACCTCTTCTATCTCGTCCTTCAACCGCGACCTCCCCGTGGTTTGACCACCTACTCCGAGCGTTGATCGGCCCCACCGGTCAGCCTCGCTCACCTCCTTTTTCCCCTTAATCGCGGCGCTGATCTCGCTGGAGTCCACCGGAGATGCACTCGCTGGAGTCTTCGTGCATTAAATGTGTTGTATCACATTAAATGCTGCCTCACCATTTCGCCCCCTCCCCGCTGGACCCACCGTATCTCTGGTCAGCTGTCTGCGCACGTCTGAGTATCCCTGTCCTGTTGCTCACCTACCTTGTACTCGCGTGTGCCTTGGAACTCCCAGCAACCCTGGCTATTTAAGCTTGGACAGCCCTACATCTTTACCTTTTTCCTCATTTCCAGTTCTCTTGCTCATCGTTCAGTAGTGAGTGGTGGAATTGCCGGTCACCAAACAAACTAGAGAAATCATGTTATGTGGGTAAAGTGTACAACCTCTGCAGAGTGTAAAACTATTCGAATAGCCATGTCTGCGGTCATGGACGTGCTGGCAAAGCCTCTCACAGTTAGATGTTGGTTTTGTTTTCAAAAAAGACTTGATAAACTGGTTTTGGGATTTCTATCCCAAGGGTTTTGGCAGGGAGCCTTGTGACAAGAGGGTATCCTTCACCATCTTGATGATGAATGTTATTCAACTGAAAACTGAGATCTACAAAATGAAATTTAGATATTGCTAACTGCCTTGGAACTTAGTACATGTATTTGAAATAAACTTGGCTTTACGCAAATCAACCATATTGAGCCTTCCTTTGAGATATCCATTATGCATGTCATTCTGTTATTTGACGGGTGTAACTTGCAAGCACGGTTGTTGTGCTCATTCTTGCTTGATTTGATAATTGAGCAGGAGAGGACTTCTTTGATGAAGAAGAATACCAGATCAACTAGGCAGCGCCCTCCAGCCGTTTGTCGGTGGTGAAATAGGTGGACTTGTTCTTTTGCTTTCGCTGTATATTTTGTTCTCGCTGGCCTGTAGGCCGAACCTTGTAATCAACCCTTTTGTTGTAAATAAAGTTTGCGTGGATGTATGCTACCACTATTGTTTGCTGTGTGAGCTAGCCACTGATCCTTGGGACTAGTTCGGAAACACGGAGGGCTTGGGGTTCTTCCAAATCTTACAAACTCCTCGAGTTTGGTCTTCCGACCTCCCTCGAGTTGGGTTGTAGCACTTGGGGACGTCCCGGGTCCTAAGACCTCCTCGGGTCGAGGCTCCAGACCTCCAGGTGGTCCTGCCGGACCTCCTGGGTGGTCCTGGAGGTTCTCTCGAGGGATCCTGCAGGACTTCCTAGGAGGTCCTGGTGGACTTTCCTGGAGGTCTTGAAGGACCTCTCGGGTGCCCTAGGTCAGGTCGTTACAAAAGTGGTATCAGAGTATCTTGACTGTAGGACGAAGCCTAGTAGAATGGTCGTTAGAAGAAAGTTTAAAATTATGTTTTACAAAACAAGAGAAATAAATTGTTCTCCTCTTATCTGGGTTGTCTTTCTATCCTTATCTCCTTTGTATCCATTCTTACCTTATTCTCTCTTACCTTTTGCTTTCCTCATCAGTTTATAAAGTTAATTGGGTCCTCTTTCCTTGGAATCTCTATAGGTGGTGTTGAAGACCTCCTGTCTTGGAGTTATCCTGGCACGTAGTCGCGCAAGGACCTCCTAGTTCGTGGTCAAGAGTGGTAGTCTTTTTGCGAAGATCACCTTCTGGGTCTCTTGCAAAGACCACCTCTTGTGGCCATGACCTCTCCGCTCACAGCCCTGTGGGCAAGGTAGTCAGAGTCGAGATCCCGAGTCGGATCGATTTGCCTCTGGTAGGATCGAATCGTAGTATCGAATCGTAGAATCGGCGATTCTACGGATTTGTAAAAATACACATATTTAACATCTATACTATAAGTTTGTATGATTGTTATATGGTTTACCACTTGCATGTTCCTTAAAAGTAGCTAGACATACTCCAGGAATAAAAATAGCTTATCATTATCAAGCTCAAGATTGCTCATGCCATAATATAGATATTTGTACTAGCATTACCACACTGATACAATATTTTGCATGCTCCTTGTTTATTTATAGTTTCATTCTCAGAAATTAATATCAACAAATTTTGCTCTAAAACAAAATATCAGCAAAGCGACCCTAAAAAAATTGCCCTAAGTCTCTACGAGTAGGATCGACAGTGAGATTTGGATCGATAGGCTGTCGTGGGTTCGTAGAACCGTAAGACTCTAAGAGTAGGATCGCGATCCTACCTACCTTGAGTAGGATCGGATCGGCAGTAAGACTTGGATCGACAGGCTGTCGTGGGTTCGTAGAGTCGTAAGACTTTAAGACTTGGATCGCGATCCTAACTACCTTGCCTGTGGGCAGTGAGCCGCGAGTAGAACATGTTTGAGCTTTTGAGTTGGTTGTTCTTTCTGGTTTGGTTGTTTGACCTCTCCCCTTAGCTCCCTTTCTCTTGCACTTTCCTAATCTCTAAAGATCTGGCAGATGGTGACAACCCGTGGTAGCAGCAGCACTGGTAGTCAGGGCAGAGCAGTTGGAAGTGATCCAGAGGCTCCTCTTCCGCAGCCACCACCTCCTCCAACTGGAGCGCCAGATTGGAATCAAATGATGGCAAATCAAGCTCATTTGATTAACTTGCTAGCTCAGTCAATCAACAACACCCAGAATCTCCAATCAGCCGCAGCAGCTCAACCACCAGTGTATACTCCACCTCCTCCAAGGGCCAACATTTCTGAGTTTATGAGGCTGAGGCCACCCACTTTCTCCAGTAGCACTGAGCCATTGGAGGCTGATGATTGACTCAGAGGAGTAAGCAGGAAGTTAGATATGATTAAGTGTACAGATCATAAGAGGGTCTTGTTTGCCTCTCACCAGCTGAATGGGTCGGCCTCTGAGTGGTGGGACAACTTTACTCAGTCTCACCCCGATGCTCAAACCATCACCTGGGATGAGTTTTCTCAAGCTTTTCGTCGTGCACATCTTCCTCCAAGCATGATGTTGCTGAAAAAGAAGGAATTTTAATCCCTGCGCCAAGGCAACTGCACTGTTAGCGAGTATCTTCACAAGTTCAATCAGTTGGCTCGTTATGCACCTCAAGATGTGGCAATAGATGAGGCCAAGCAGGAGCGCTTTCTGGAAGGGCTCAATGATGACCTCGCTGTTCAGCTAATTGCTCAAGATTACTCGGATTTTCAGCAGCTTGTGAGCAAAGCAATTCGCCAGGAAGGCAAGCATCTTGAGATGGAGAACCACAAGAAGAGGAAAGCCGCTCAGTAGTTTAGTTCCGAAGGATTTTCTAGGCCCCGGACCACCCTACCTTAGCAAAAGAGACCCGTGACGTCCTCTCCTTCCAGACCTCCAGTGCAGGCCAGATGTCCCAGCACCGCTAGTCCACGAGGGACCACTCCAGGAGGCCATTTCCAAAGGAAGCCGCCCATGGCCTCGGCAGCCGGAGTCACTTGCTTCTATTGTAATAAAGTGGGGCACTATGCCAATAAGTGCCCAAAGAAGCTGAAGGCAGTGACCGCTACTTCAACTCGGCCATGTCAAGGGGTGTCAGCGTCTGGAACCAATTCGATTGTAAAGCCTTCAGTTCAATATATCAAGGGACATGTGAATCATGTCACAACAGAAGAAGCTCAGACCGCATCGGATGTGGTCCTTGGTACGTTCCTTGTAAATTCCGTACCAGCTTCAGTTCTTTTTTATTCCGAAGCTTCTCATTCGTTTGTCTCTTCTAAGTTTGTGGGTAGTAATGGGTCATCTATATATTCTTTAGCTAGCCTTATGCTAATCCACTCTCCGGGCTCGGAAATGAGGACCAGTTCCTTATGTCCAAATCTTTCCTTGGAAATCTTGGGAGTACCCTTCTCTATAGACCTAGTAGTCTTGCACTCCCAAGGTTTAGATGTAATTCTAGGAATGGACTGGCTAGCCAAGAACCAAGGATGGATAGACTGTGCCAACAGGTCTATTGTGCTCACCAATAAGCATGGAATCCAAGTCGAGTTCAGTCCGGAGACCTTTGTTAGAAGAGGTCCTAGCCTAGCCTGTTTGAAAGGAATAAAGCTAGAAGACCTCCCAGTGGTAAGGGAGTACCCAGATGTGTTCCCAGATGAGTTATCTGGAATGCCTCCGGACAGAGATTTAGAATTTGTCATCAACTTGGTCCCAGGAACAGCACCGATCTCCAAGAGACCATATAGATTACCAGTCAATGACCTTGTTGAGTTGAAGCAGCAGATTGAAGAAATGCAAAGCAAACGATTCGTTAGGCCGAGTTTCTCTCCTTGGGGAGCTCATATGATCTTTGTGGCAAAGAAGGATGGTACACAATGCATGTGTGTGGATTATAGAGCTCTCAGTGATGTTACCATAAGAATAAGTATCCATTGTCCAGGATCGATGACTTGTTTGATCAGCTCAAAAGAGCTGCAATTTTCTCCAAGATTGATTTGAGATCAAGGTATCATCAACTGAAGATTCGCCAAGAAGACATCCCAAAGACAGCTTTCTCAACTCAGTATGGACTCTATGAGTTCACAGTCATATCTTTTGGATTGGCCAATGCTCCTGCATACTTTATGAACTTGATGAATAAAGTATTTATGGAGTGTTTGGATAAGTTTGTCATAGTCTTCATAGATGACTGTGAACACCATGAGGATATGCTCATGATCCTAGGTGATGTTACAATTGGCAATTTGGTTGAAGGTTTGTTGGAATTCTTGTTTTTCAGAAAGTTTTAGCAAAGTATTAGGATAATCGGTTGTACTGGCGTGTTAACCACGGTAATACCACATGGCGGAACAACCGGCTTAAATAGAGCGGTGCTACCAGAGGCTTATGTGAGAGCGTGGTGATTTTCTAGTATCGGTAGTACCGGCTTGGAAGCCGCGGTACTACTGCGTAACGGTACGACCGTTGGTTGAAACGGAACTACCGCTTGTCTTGATTTTGAATGTGTTTTTTGCTCGAACCATTAGATCTTGATCTGATGGCTCAGACTGAGTGAGACTTTCGGACTTTGAACAGTGCCTCAAATCCAACGGTTTAAAGGCGTGGTCCAAACGGCCCAGTTGATCTGGAGCGTCCACGTGGCAAAGGATGTTGTTCTGAGGCTTTTGCGGATTTTCGTGGAGCAGTACTACCACGTATTAAGAGGCAGTACTACCGCGACTTGGTAATACCGCAGGTTCAAAGGCGGTACTACCACGTCACGGTAGAACCAATTCTTAGTTGACGGTAGCTAATTTCCAGAACAAGTGTATTTTGGTCTTGGACTTTCTTGAGAGCGGTATGACCGCGTTTTATGTGTCGGTATTACCGTTTGCCGGTATGACCGTTTTGACTGCGGTATGGAAATTCTAGAGGGCTTGTTTTTCGGTGATTTTGGGAATTCTCCGAGAGCGGTACGACCACAATGCTGAGAGTGGTACTACCGTGAAGCGGTAGTACTCAAATTTATTTGGCGGTAGTACCGCATGTGGACTAAAAGCTAATTCTCTTGTAAGTTTGAATTTGGGATAGGTCATATCCTTGTTTATTAGTGCATATATGTTGCATATTGTATGTTTTTAGCTAATGTGGGTCAAGTTGTGAAGAACTTGTTCCCGGAGACGATTTCTTGGTCTATTGCTGTGCAGGTGGCTTGCAGGTCAACGACGGTCAACGGCGAGGAGGATCGGGACTAAGCTTGGAAAGCTGAGGTCCAGAACGATCATGGATGCCGGGTGAGGTTAGGTGACTCAAGCATGGCGCAGAATGGACGAGGTTGATCGAACGGGCAGTTCGATGCAGCTGGTTGGATCAAGCGGCACGGGGGTCGGTGCAAGTGCCTTGGAGGTTCCGATGAGATTCGGACGGGAGAGACTTGCCGACATGATGAGAGCTGTTGATCAACCTACACGTGGCGGAGCAGGCGATTCCTACGACAGGTTTGGACTCGGTCTATGGAGAAGGATCGAGAAGGGGTATTTTGGTAATTTCACCAAATACCGCCTTTGTGACTCTTGGCTAAACCGCGGCGCGGGTCGACGCTTGGAGAAGTGGTTTAGGTCAATCGAAGACGAAGACGACGATTTGAGATGCGTGCGTGTGTTAACCCATTGTGTGTTATGGTTTAATGTGTGCCCTAAGTGGAATATTCCCTAGATGCTTAGCCTCCACTATATAAGCCCTTGTGTTGTTCCAGTAGGGAGTGTGCGTTTTCCAAGAGACCTTCTCTTAGGGTTTTGAGAGAAAAGGAGAGCTAGGGTTTAGGAGATGGATTGAGTGTTGCTCATGTATTGAGTTTTGTCCTCCAAGTGTGGAGTGGCTGTAAACCTCAAATTTCTATTCCTCAATCAATCCATGAAATTTCTCCAAGCTGAGTTCTCTCTGTTCTTGCTCTTTACTTTGATGTTTTTGTGCTTATGATGATCCATCCTATTTCTGTTGGTTCTTTCTGTTGGACTTGCTTGCTGTGACTTGTGGGAGATCATCCAAGATCATCTTGATCATTCATAACCCACGAGCAAGCTTAGATTCAGAGATAGGTTTTGGACTCAGTTTTGACATGCACTTTACCAAATTTGAAAAAGGTCAAAACTTTGTCGTGGATCTGTTGAATAGTTGATTGGGATAGGTTAGAGATATCCTCTAGATGTTGTGTTTCAAATTTGATAGAGTTTGGTTGGATAGAACTCAAGTTGATCATCTTTTTGATCATGTTCTTCTACTGTCGTCTTGAACTCCAGGTAAATCGGTTGTACCGCTCCTAGAGAGGCGGTAATACCGGCCAGCGGTCATACCGCACGTTACATGGCGATTATACCGATTTCCAGAGATTTTCAGCAGAGTTTTCTATTTTCAGTTGCTGCACCTTGGGGATTTGCAAAAATTGTTTGAGCGCCTATTCACCCCCCCTCTAGTCGCCTTTCCGGTCCTACAATAACATTCTTGTGTACTCTAAGAATGAAGAAGGGCATGAGGGGCACCTTCGATTGGTTTTGAACAAGCTCAGAGACCACCAACTCTACGCTAAATTCAATAAGTGTGGTTTCTGAATGAAGGAAGTTACCTTTTTGGGTCATGTTATGTCGGCAGCAGGAGTAGCCATCAACCCCAGCAAGGTCCAAGATGTGCTTAATTGAGAGTCACTCAAGTCAGTACCTCAGATCAGAAGTTTTCTTGGCATGGCAGGATACTACCGAAGGTTCATTGAAGGTTTCTCAAGAGTAACAAGACCTCTCACTCAGTTGCTGAAGAAGGAAAAGAAGTTTATTTGGACCCCAGCCTGTGAGCACAGCTTTCAAGAGTTGAAGAAGCGATTGACCTCCGCCCCAGTGCTGATTTTGCCAGACATTCGAAAGGATTTTGAGGTCTTTTGAGATGCTTCTAGATAGGGTCTTGGTTGTGTTTTGATGCAAGAAGGGAGAGTGGTAGCCTATGCCTCCAAGCAGCTGAAGCCCCATGAAGCCAACTACCCCACTCATGATTTGGAATTGGCTGCCGTAGTGCATGCCTTAAAAATTTAGCGCCATTACCTCATTGGTAATCGCTGCGAGGTCTTCACAGACCACAAGAGCTTGAAATATATCTTCACTCAATCAGATCTTAATCTAAGACAGAAAAGATGGTTGGAGCTCATAAAAGATTACAATCTTGGAATTCACTACCACCCAGGCAAGGCGAATGTGGTGGCTGATGCTTTGAGCCGAAAGAGTTATTGCAGCACCTTATTGGTCCAAGAAAATCAGCCCAAGTTGTATGAAGAGTTAAGACGTCTAAACTTGGAGATTGTCAACCAAGGTTGTGTGCATGCTCTGGAAGTCGAGCCCACGATCCAGAAGCAGATCCGAGAGAACCAAGCTAGAGACGAAGACCTCCAAGAGATCAAGGAAAACTTAAAAAGAGGGAAGGCTCCTGGTTTTTCAGAAGATGAACAGGAAGTTCTATGGTTCGGCAACAGACTTTGTGTGTCGGATCCCCAAGAAATAAAGCAGGTCATCCTTAAGGAAGCCCATGAATCTCCATACTCCATTCATCCAGTGAGTACCAAGATGTACCAAGACCTCAAGGAGCAGTATTGGTGGGTCAACATGAAGCGAGGGATAGCAGAGTTTGTGGCACATTGTGATGTGTGCCAAAGGGTCAAGGTCGAGCGTCAAAGACCAGCTGGTCTGTTGCAAAGAGCTTCAAGTTGAGATCATCAAGATGCTTGCGCTTCGTAGCAGTCTCCTTAAGAATCTCTTCTTTGTATTTAAGGCTCCTCTCTTTGAGAACAAACTGGAACTTGATTTCCTTAGCAACGTTGTCGGTGAAGACCAACTTGTTATGATATTCTTGGATGAGCTGACCAGTAGTATGCTTCTCTTTCTTAAGAAGAATGAAATAGCAAAGTTAAAATCACAAAAAATCTTCAAGTAATTAGAGCAAAAGTTTGTTCAACTTACTATTTAAGCTTTGCGATTTCTACATCCTTAGATGTATCATTGCTGGTCGCATTCCCAATGAAGGCCTTAAAAAGGCCAAACATTTCAGTTGTTTTTTACAAATATGATAGTAAGAAGTTATTACTCTACTATCTAATCAAGAAATCAAAGGGATTAAGTAAAGATATTATTACCTTGTCGTTCAAGTCCTAGATTTGTTTCTCCAATTCACTATATCCATAATCCTTTGGTATAGCATGCTAGTCGACCTTCGAGCTAGTTGAAGCACCTTCTGGTTTAGAGAGTGGCCTCCATGCTACCATGGCACCTATATTACGAGTGAGGGTATGAGAAAGAATAGTTTCCTATTGAAAGACCAAGATAAAAAATCTTAACAAAGAAGAAGGCAAATGCTCAGCCATAGTATATTCGAAAAAGTAAAGACTATTTACTTGTTCAGTAGAATGAAGGGTTAAATCCTGACCAGCGTCCTGGTCGAAAACAACCTCAGTCTTTTCTTCTATGGCAGGCGAAACTTCAGTAGTCGGAGCCTTTTCGTCGACCACTTCGGTTTGCCTTGTCTCCTCTTCAATTGGTGGGATCTTCTCGACCACCACTTCAACAGGAATCGAAGCATGCTCGATTGCTTTTATGGATACATGTCTTGGGTAGTTGAAGCATCTCCAACCACTTCCTCAGCGACCACCTTGGGCACTATCACCTCTTCCAAACTAATCTGTGCTAATTCAGTTACAGGGGGAGCAGGCAGTAGCTCCTCTATGGGCTCCTCAATTTCAGAAATTGAAGCAAGGAAGGTGGTTAGAGGGATGATATAGATTAAAAAAACATTTATCTAAGTAGATATAACAAAAAAAAATCAATCAAAAAAAGAGTAAAGTTAAAATACTTACTTAAAGTGGAGACCAATACCGGTCTTGAAAGTAAACAAGACGTCAACATCAACCAATTTTACACTGCCGACGTCGGTGATATTCATGCTAGGACTACTGATCCTAAGTTTTCTCATCAAGATGAGGGGAGCTTCTTCTTCCTCCTCAATCTCATCCCTCTCACCCTGAATATATGAGAATAAAGGAAGATGACTATATGACTGCTAAGAAATCATAATCCTTTGTTTTTTTTTCTTCTTGTGCACCTGGGTAGTAGCCTTGGCAGCCTTCGCCAGCATCTCTTGTGCCTGGGGCCGGTCATGAATACGCTTTGACTGGGTTGTAGGGAGGATGTTGGTCGCCTCTACCGTAGTCTTGCTACTTGACTGCACGTGGATTGGGGCAGCACTAGTCAACTTGGCGATGACCAGGGCACCTGTAGACGCTGCTGGAGCAATTTTCGCTTTGGTCGTCGGTGTAATACCCCGACTATCATTTGAGAGTGCAATAAAAATTGAGAAAGAATTAAGGGAAATAAAATAGAAAATTCAGAATTTTAGGAGAGGAATGGGCCGCCAACCCATATTCGAGAGGAGGGGAGCCAACCATAGTGGCCCAAGACCCATGAGTGGGCTGGCAGCCCATTAGAAGGCAAAGGGGCACCAAACCCTAGCCACCCTTTGCTACAGTAGCCGTCATACTACAGTACCTCCACCCCTGCTACTCCTCCTCTCCTTAGCGCCATCCTCCCTGCTGCTGCTGCCGGCCATAAGGAAGAGGAAGGAGAGGGAAGAAGAGAGGACAAGGAAGGGGAAGTGGAAGAAGGAGTCTTCGTGGGGGGTCTCCAGCAAGTTCATCCATGTATTCTAGGGTAAATTCTTAATCTTCTCGCTATTTGGATGATTTAGTTCTTAATTGCTGTCGATTAGTGAATCATTAAACTGCTATGATTGGAATCAGCAATATGTACCCCGTTTGTTCGTCAGATTTCATCTAGTTCAAGGCAGAATTGGAGGTTAGGGTCTCCTAGAGAATTGTGGGTATTATCTTCAGGTTTCTATAGGTTCTAGGATCACTTAATTCAGAGTTGTAGTTTGGGAGATACATTAGGTTCTTTGCTGCTGTCTAGAAACCCTCACGAATGACAGCAGTCGTTTTATTTAATAAATAACGTTTTGTTAATGGTCGATTTAGGGAGACCTCCCAACTCGACTTTCGTAGGAAATTATCTTAGCTTTCCAGATTGTTAAAGATCATAAATTTTGATTCAGCCAATTAAAATATATAGATTTTCTTGTACTGCTGTCTATTCTGTCTGTCAGATTCTGACTTTAGATTTTCAACTGTATGTTTGATTCAAATAATGGTAGAATTAGAGGATCTCGCCAACTAAGTTATTGTAGGTAATTTTTTTATATTTCCATAGAATCTAAGAATGTATTTGTATGATTTACAGAGCGAAAGTTATGTATTTTATAAGGCCACTGTCCAGTTGTAGTTTCCTGCTAGTTTGTCGTCTGATTTGAGTAGATCAAATGATTAAACCTTGGGTTTTGGGAAGGCGTTTGAGAGCGTTGTGAATAGCGTCATGTTACCATATCGATCTTATTTGGAGTAACTTAATTGTTGTAGGAGGAGTGGCTTCGGGGTTAGTGGCACCTTCCTTGCCTCCTAACGCGTCACAACGCGAAAGGCAAGTACAATTTGAATTGTCTTGACTGTTTATTTGTTCAAAGTGATTGATGCTTATGAAATGGCTAAATTATACGAATTTTGAGTAATTCCAGTATTACTTGTTCCTTTCATGGTTGTTATTCCATGTTTCTTTGAGAGTATGTTTTTCATTACAATGTCTTCATTCATTCATTCATGATTCGCCCACGGGAGTAGGTAATGAAGTTCCATCATTTCAATATGGGCAAATAAGACCCATCATTCTAATATGGGCAAACTGGATCCCCGTTTGAAAGATTCTTCATACGGGCCTTGGATCCCCGTATTTTGGATAATGCGGGCCTGAGTGAACACCGATGGGTGTTCACTGGCTATACCGGTATAAGCAGAAGAGAAGTGGATGCATTTGCATACCTGCATAAAGTGCATATCAATTCTTATGTATTCTATTTGCAATTTTTGGTTTTTAGGTAAACTTTGAAGTCGACATGCTTTGGGAGGGAGTAGTCATATGGAGAAACACACGCTATCACTTATTTCACAAATTAGATAATAATTCTGTGACTACTTTTTAATTGAGAGCTTTGGCTTGTAATAATTGGTCATAATGTCTTCTATTGATCGTCTCTAAGTTCTATTTGCACTAGTTAATGGTTTACATTTACCGGTAATATTCTTGATATTATTCCTCTTGAATGAATTATTGTGATATCAGATTTAGCGTTTATATGTTTGCTGAAATTTATGTGGTTTAATTTAATAGTAACCTTGTGTGTTGAAGTTAGTTGTATGTAGATGTTAAATTGATGGAAATCATTTATTCTGTTGATTTGTGTTAGAAGTCTAGGTAGCATCTTGGCTTCCGTATAGCAGGGTGTTACAATCGGTCTCTTGACCACAACCTGAGTAGGTGCTATAGCAGCAGTCTTAGTTTTCTTAGCAGACGAGAATCGACTGCTAGACCCTGACTGGTCGACACCCCTCTTTCTGCCACGCATTTAAAGAAAAGCAGAAAGTTTATTAACTGCAGTCTTAAGAAATAAATTTAGGACTAGAATTGAACTTATACATACCGACATTCATTCTTTTATAAACTCTACAGATGCCCCCAATTAGACTGGAGGGCTGGTCGTCAAAGGAGATAGGCTATGAGCCATCCCTCATATTCTTCAACATTGTTGAAGCCCTCTCTTCTGTAGGGATACAAGTAGGCTATGATAGCAACAATTCAAAAATTCTACTACGTAAACCAGGAAGCTAAGCAAGTAGATGATCACAGATCGTTACCACTAGACACGCAGAGCAGCGGAAGAAGAGTTAAAACAGTTTGGTCCAACGTAAAGTGCGTCGATGTAGTGGTCGTACTCGATCGTCCAGCATCAAGCACGTTGATGCAGTGGTCGTAGTCGATCGGCCAGCGTCCTCGCGAGTTGATCGTCTCCTCCAGCAATCTCTGCAGGTCCTTATGAAGATCGCGGATCGTCCTTAAACGCAACAGCAACCGCAGTAGCACCTCTATAGTATCCACATGTCTAGGGAAGGAACAACCTTACGTCGGTGTGCTAGCACTAAGTCGCACGGTAGAGCTTTCAGGAAGATGGCGGCTAGGGTTTCGGTGGAGCAACTCACGTGTCTCGCCACAGCCTCAAGCATCTCCTTATATAGTGCTCGTGACGGATCCTATCCGAACACGTTTGATGAATCGTATCCATACTGGTTTGTTCCAGCCCGTTAAGTGTGTGACCCGTTAGGTTTATACGTATTCGGTTGTGACTCGGAAACACCTTTCCGGCCATGAGTCGTTAGCGATTCCTAGCAGAACATAGCGATTCTCGAATACACACAAATTATATCGGACGAACCTTAATGCAATATGATCTATGACTAGGTCCTCATCACTTATGACTAGGTCCTATCTCTATACGACCAGTTTGTATTTGGTCACGACCAATTCGTAACTCCTTACGACCAGGTTACGACCACTCTGTGATTACGTTCGACCAGTCTACGACCAGCTCGTATCTCTATACGACAAGTCCATAACTGATCGAACTAAGCGACCTACTCGTGCATTCTCCCTTTGCCTCATGATATTTGGTTGAACTCTAAGTGAGATGTTGTGTCATCCATGGACTGTTCAATACTTTATCGATCGAGTGTCGGATAAATTCACGTGGTCGAACACTTCGATCACTAGTGGCATGGTCATGCACTTACTTTATCCGACCACAACGAGGGGCCCAGAGACATCTCTCATGTTATGTTAGGAGGGGCAAATCCCATATTCGACCGATCACATTCCTCCGCATGTTTCAGAGCATACCCGAAAGCTACCTTTATAACTACCCAGTTACGAGTAGCGATTGGCAACCCCTAAGAGCGCTATGCTATTACACATGTAGGAAACCATGCTGATCTCAGGTCTAAGGATTATACATCATCATTGCTTGAGACCAACTAACGACACATAGAATCATAACAATCTCAATAGTGTCTTGTGAGGACCCTCGGGTTATCTCCGTAAGACCGAGACTAAGCATGGTCTTAAGGACATAACTCTAGAGCCTCAAGTAAATGGATTCCAACTTAACTCAATCTTAGTGAAAGACTTAACTACAAACTAGAGCCCTGACGATCATGCGCACTGCTCCTCTGCGAGCACTACATGATTATCGGTTCTCCAACAAGTCAAGCACCACACTTAGTGAGTTAAATAGGAAGCCACGAACAGCGAGTATGCAATCATATTGGCTCCCAAGATCAGTGACCAATATGCTCATACTCTCATACAACGTTGATCACATCCATACAACAATATACATAGATAGTTCAAAAGACATACAACATAATAGTTAAAGTTTACATCTATTACAAACGGCCGACCGGCCAAATTCAAATAAGAGTATTAAGTAGCAGCGGAAGCAAGTAAATAAACCAAAATATCCAGCATGGTATGCCCCATAACCCATCGGCAACCAACTGGGAGTTAAATGATAGCATTACTCATTAGCGTCGCCAAAATCGGCGCTAACAAGCTCAACGGGCTCATACACTTCCTCACCTGAAATTGTAGCAACAGGGTTGAGTACAAAGGTACTCGCAAGTCTTACACAAATAAAAATTAGTTATGCTAGAGGTAGTTCCAAAGGATGGCTCATATTAGCTTAGTTTTGCAAAAGAGACGCAACAATTTACAACCTACACATACTAGTTTTTCAAGTGTCATTTCAAAATCAGATTTGAAGTAGAAGTAAAGCATGTGAAAAAGTAGTAAATTGAATAACAAATGAACCATACAAATCACAAAGTGGCTGTCCACTTTGATACAACAACAAACATGAACATCCCATTCATGACGATACCAAGTTATAACCACAATTTTAATTCTAAGTCTAACAATAGCAACCATGTAACTCAAGTGGTCATCCATAACCGTGGACACGGCTATTCGAATAGATTTATACCCTGCAGAGGTGTACTACTTTACCCACACGACTTGATTAGCCCATAAGCCTCCAGATGCCTCCGAAAATAGCATACTTCCTATGGTATGTCGGCCGGGTAAACCAAGACTTAGTATTTTTCAGCAAGTTGGCATTATTGAGTTGAATCACCCATGCACGACATAATCCCGTTTAAGTGTAGGCTACCCACCTACAACTAAACGGGCACGCAAGTTGTGCCGGAAATACCGACCCAATTAATAAAGCTTAAATACGGCTCACCCTCACTATAAAGAATTGCAATCGGTACCCTTATGGAACGTACGCGCGATGGAACACATATACGCCCTCACACTACCAGTCATCAACTCAACAATACCAACCCCTTACTTAACCAAGCAGTGCCCATACACCGCGTGTGATAGCACGAGTTTTACTTGAATCAAAGATGTTACCAAAGTTCGGTCCTTAATTGTCCAGACAAGTCAACCACTTATCCAAATCTCGTGCACAAAGGCACCATCAATAACCATCACTTGTCCAGACCAAAAGCTCATTTAAAATGACAAAATTTAACTCATAAAATATATATGAAGATCTGAACCAACAGTATATAAAGAAAGTTGTGTGTATCCCATAATTGTCGGGTTATTCCCGACAATCGACTACCGGTTCTAGACTTGCATGGCTAAGCAAACCCGAACAATATATTTCAACCATTCTAACTTAAGCATGTGGTGCTGGAGTAATTCAATGATAACCTCAATAAATAGGAGATAACTAATCTACACATCACAAAAATAGCGATATTATCAAAATAGCATGCAAGCAACTATCATTACACTAACTTAACAAAACTGGGATCAAATATGATGCAAAAGAAAGTTCAAATGATGCTTGCCTTGCTGGTAGTTCAGTTTTTCATTCTCAGTTACGTACTCGCTTACTTCCGGCAATTCGGAATCTATAGAAAGATGATATCGAATAAACATCGAGAAAAGCCGAAAAATTCAAGGTGCCCAAAAATGCATGAATTTTATACAGTAGCTAGATGATGATTTTATATGAATTTAGGTGAAATAATTATTCCATTTGGACTTAGTATGTGAGAGTTATGAAGGTTCGAAAATCAGTTTTCAGGAAATTCCAATTTAATTAAATTCGGTTACTGTTCACTTAATTTAATTATTTGGCCAAAATTTGTAGAGCAGTGGTGAGGATGAGGATTATATGGATGGATAGAGATTATTAATATAAGACTAAAATAACTTGGTTCATCCTATTTGGAGTTTTTACGAAAAAGTTATGAATTTTTAAAGTTAAAAACACTTTTAGTGCAAAAACAATTGTATTCCGAATTTTTCCAAATCATTTAATACTTTTTGCACACATGCTAACCTAGCCTCTATCATGACCAAGGGTCATGTAATCGGTCCCGGGATGGATCCTGCCACCACGGCATCGAAAAGCCGTGATTCTGGGTCGATTCATCGTCAAACCGGTTTTTTTCCGGATGAAATTCGTTCAAATTTGATTAAAAACCATTTAAATTTGAATTTGAATTTGAATTTGAACAGCCCGGGATTACCGGCCGGGATCCCGTATCCCAGCCCCCCTCCGGTAAGCGGTTACCGGCCGGGATTTCAATCCCTGGTCATGACAAATGAGGCCTACAAATATCATTTTCTATTCCATTTAATTCCTAAAGGAAAACATCTATCGGCAAATCTAATATTCTCATAATCATTGACTTAACCGATTCTCCAGTGTTGAATCCACTCACATGCATAACACTCTCTGATCATATTCGCATATCTTGATCTAAATCCCACACTAACCTTCACTAAAGCATAATCAAGGTAGTCAATCCAACAAATAATTTTCGGACTCATAAACTTCCATCTACACAATCCATCTAGTAGTCATATGAAATCCACCAAATGATAAGCATATGACCAAGACTAAATCCATCAATCATTCTCCGATATACTATTTAAGCTAATACTAACTATCTAGCTCTACTAGTCTCGTCTCGGCAAATCACATTCTTAAACACCAACATTTCCACCGATCGAGGTGTATTTGACTCACCGACACCTAATGAGCTTAACAATTATAATAGCACATCGAACATTTAATAGCTCACTAATAATTCAACTTACATCCATCTCACCGGACTAGTCATGTATGACAACTACCAATCCAATCACATATGCCTTCTTGATCATCGATTAATCATTTATCTACTAATCCAATAGAGAGTACAATTCCACCGACTCGGCACATGGGACTTACCTACTAAGTATATGGCAAATCCAAATATTTATTCGCAACCAAATGATCAATTGCTACCTTCTCCAAATTCTAGCACAAATTACTCACATAACTAATCCTTAAGACATCCGATCAATCTACTCATGATTAAATAAATTATTCGAGTCAACCTCCATATCTCATTCAATATCGTCACAAGAGCTATCCATCAAGTAATAAATCATAAGATTCTTATACGTTCTATCTCCTAAAATTACTAATCCAACATGAGGAAAAATCTCTAATTAATGTATTATCCAAAGTCACCACCAATTTTCCATGTGACTCCAAAATCATATCCTCCGATCGAATGATCCAATTTATATATATAACCTAGCATCTACCGAACAATAACACATGCATTTCACCACAATAATATAATTATCCGCATCCACCAATATATCGATACATAATCACGCCTACACACAATTACGACCTTACCAGAGAATTATACCGGCCTTAAGTTACCAAAATATTTTTATAATTAAACATGCATAAATAGATGACATGCACATGACTAATATGCAACATGCACGACTAATATCGTAGCGCGGTAACAAAAATAGTATTAAAGATTTTACCACGGCACTAGGCGTGCGACATATCCCTGGACGTCTTCTCGGGTCCGCGTCCACCGTAGTCGTCACCGTTTCCGCATCCACTCGGCCTCTCGTCCATGTCCGCCGTAGTCATCGCCGAACTCGTCCGCATCCACGTCGTTGCCGTCGCTCTTGGCCACACCCACGGAGTCGCCTTGCCGATGCCGCACTCAAGCGTACACACCATACCGCCTCGCCTCGCTCGGACCACCGCGCCGCTGCATGCATGCAGCGTCTCGGCATTAGGCTCTGCCTCGCCATGCTCGTGATGCCACTGGACAGCACCTCGGCGCCCTCGTCTTCGCGCCGGGCTGCAGCGCCGCCGCGCGCCGTACCACCCGAGCCGCTCGCACACGCCGCCACCCGCTCGCATGCATCGCCGTCGCCCTCGCCGAGTCCGGCCTCGCCGTCGTCGTGCCGCAGCTAGCATGCGTCATCTTTGTCGATGCCGTCGCTTGGCCGCGCCCTCGCCGGCCTCCCGGCCAGTGCGCCAAGCGCCGCCTACGCTGCTGCTCCTGGCCGCGCCTGGGCTCCAGGCCACCTCCGGCTCTATGCTGCCGAGCTGCTGCCGCTCGGCTGCTGCCTGGAACCGAGCAGCACACGCTGCTGCCGCTCAGCTGCTGCCCACGCTGCTGCTCCTTCCAACCACACAGTACAGTGCCTCTCTTCTTCCTCCCATCTAACAAACCTTTCAAATGAACTCGCATGCGAAAATGAATTGGATGAATGGGTTGCTTGCGTGATGGGGAACTCAGCGATATAACATGCATGCTGTGATTTTCGGTTTTGAGCTGGGATTTTGAGGAGAGAAGATGGGAGCTTGAGCTTGTATGAGAAGGAAATGGAGCTGTGCTGTTTTGGGGAAGGAGTGGCGTGAGAAGGCAGTGGGATGAGTGGTTCGGCTGGGTATGGCAGTGAGCCAAAACTGAAAAGGGGAAAGGTGGCAGTGAGTGTGAGTAGCTGTGTTCGGTTGGGGAAAAATAATGGGCATGCATGTGGCTCTTGGCTGCATCAGGAAATGGCAGAGATGGGGCTATGGTAGTGGGTGTTTGGCTTGTATGCTGGATGGCAGTGGGTTATGTAAAGAAAAGAAGAAAGATTGGCATCGGATGGGCTATGGCATTGAGAGCTAAATAAAGAAATGAAAGATGGCAGTGAAAAGGAGGAGCTTTCAGTTCAGAACTAAAGAAATGGCCATCATGTGGTTCGGTTGGTAGTGAATTTTCCGAATGAACAGTATTCGGTTTTGGGGAAAAATAAATAGTAGCAGGGAGTTCGATAATTTCTAGACAGAGTTGCCTAGCTCCAAAAATCACAAAATTTTTATGGAAGGTTCTTGACATAATGTTGATGCTTAGGTAAAATTTTTAGGAATTTATCTAGAGTGTGTTGCTCTCTAAAAATCTTTGAAGTTCCTGTTTGTCTGGAAGATGAATAGCAGTACAGTTCTTCCTCTTTTCTTCGGCTCGCTCCAGCGACCTTGCATGCGCGAACTAAACGCTAAAATGGAATGCTCTCGCGATGACGATCGCAACGGTATAACATGCGTCCTCGGATTCTTGATTCTCGAATGTGATTGCGAGGAGAGAAGCTAGGGAAAAGAATAAACACGCAGGTGTTTTATCTGCTATTTCTTTTTCTCCTTTCGTGAATTCACTCAAACTGCCATGCATGCGAAATCAAATTACGGAAATGGGTTGGTCGTTCGATAACGATCGCGATGGTATGACATGCATGGCTCGGTTTTGAGTTTTTGGATGAGATTAGAAGGAGAGAAGCGAAGGGAGTTAGCAGGGAAGGAAAAAGGGAGATGACCGGAAAAGATGGAACACGCAGGCGTTTCGCCTGCAGTCGGTCGAACTGAAAAAGAGCGTCGGTACTAATGCATGCATAATGACATGATTTTTGTGATGCATGCGAAAACCTGAAATCAAAATAATTAAATTTTTAATTTCAGTTTTTTTTTAAACAATTTGATTTTACAAACAACTTCTCTATGGACAATATAACATATTATCCAATATTATGAACATAATGAAATATAATCATCTCTATGATTGCCTCTAGGGCATATTTCTAACATCTTCGACCACCTCCTTTGGCAGAACTAAAAATAACAAATTATAGACTTAGTAATGCTCATACTACATAGTCAAAATAATACTTTAAAAAATAAATTTGGTGATCAACATACCTCTAGAGCTATCCTTGGTTGAGTCATCATCCCCTTTCAGCATCCAAGCGAAGTGGCCCCTTTTCTTCAGGGGCTGATCTTGTGCTGGAGGAAGTCATGAATGATCTTCCGACCAGTTAATCTGGCATCCACTAGGGAGATGTCTAAATCGACCAGCTTCTCCTCCTCGACTGCCAGCTTCAAGGAGGTCTTCTCCTTCTTCACGTCCTGGGCGGACCAGCTCGGCGGAGGACCTCCGGTGTACTTCAAGCAGATGTGTCGGTGTTTTAGAACCGATCTTACGTAAAGATTGTTTGATTCGGGGGGTCTCCTAGAATGGAATCACGCAGAGAGATTGACACGAGTATTTTTATACAAGTTCAGGCCTTCTCTGGGAAGAATAACAACCCTACTCCTGTGTGTGTATGGTATTGAGTGTATCTTGTACAATCGGGAGAAAAGACTAAGACTATTACAGAAGATAGTGCATGTCTTCCCGATTGCTTGTTGTGTTCTCCGATTGCCCTCCCCTTTCTTCTCTAATCACCGCCTTTATATAGTCGTGAAGGAGTAGCCGTTTCTCCAGGTGAAGAGGAGCCTCATCATGTCCTATAACGAGCGCATGTTTGCAGTAATCACCGGAGTGTTAACTCCTTCATGCCGCCTGGCAGTTATTTGTCAGAGATAATGGGGTATTACGTGCTATTACTCTGTAGAATAACAGCGTATGTTGACTGCTTGGATTCCTTAATCAATTGGACCCACTCGTATGTAGGTTTTATTGATTATAAGGTGGTCATAGCTGACCTGGTCGTAGAAGAGCTTACGACCATGGGGTAGTCGTAGAATAACTTACGACTGGATAGTGATCGTAGAAGAACTTACGACCATAAGGTAGTCGTAGCAAGACTTACGACTATAGGGGTGGTCGTAGAAGAACTTACGACCACCTGGTAGGCTTCTCCTTTGTAAACATAAGGGGTATACCTAAGGACCACATGACATCATATTTACCCATAATAAGAATTATAGATAAAAGATAAAATGAGGATTATTAGATCCTCGTCAAGATGCCTTCGGAAATCTCGGGGTAGAACCACTCCTTCTGGTAACCCCACTGTGTATCCTCGATAGGGAGAGGGGGGCAATAGGCCTCTATTGTTGCGGGTGAATTGATAGAAGTGGCGGAAGAAACAAACATAAGGGGGGAATGCCAAGAAAAGCTTCACAAAGATGCGAAAAGACAATAAGGATTACGATGGAGTTCGGTACTAGGTGGAAAAGCTCTATCCTAAAGTAATCTAGGACGTCTGCTAGAAATTCACTCTCTGGCAAATGAAAACCTAGCTTCACAAAAGAAGAGAAGAGGAGAATCCGACCTTCTTTTAGAATCAGAGCATCTTCACTGTTGCAAGGACTCCATTCGATCAAAGATCGCACTGGGAGATATCCTTGATTCTCCAGCTCTTAATATTTTTTCTCACAAAGGGTTGAAGCGCCCAGAATCCCCGTGATCAAATATCAAATAGATGTTTTTTTTAATATGAAGAAGTTTAGGAACAAGAAGAACTGGAGATGAAGAGACTCTAAGGTGGGAGACAAACATTCCAATGAGAGCAAAGTGATAGTAAATGTAAAAAAGGAAGTTTTTTATCCCTCTTTACCACAAACTATTCGTGCACTCACCGCAACCTTCGGGTATGGTTTTCAAGAAAAAAACCATAATATTTTCCTTTCTCTCACATTTTCATTAAATGATTGGTATGGTTGGGCTTGATCAAATCTTATTGATGCACGTTTCGAGGCAAAAAAAAAAGCCTTAAGTAAATATTCTTTATTTTCTTAAGCCTTAGGGGCTAGCTAACGAGGATTCTTGACCAGTTCAACCTTTTCGATCAAAGTCACAGTCTCTGTTAAAGTAGGCCCATATGTCAGAGGCTACCTCTATAACGGTTATGAACCTACAACCAGTTCTTAAAGGAAGTATAATACCCTTTACTATGGCTAAACTGGTCGACGGCCAGTTTAAGTCATAAGACAACCAGCTATGGACATCGTCCGACCAGCTATACAATTTTGGGCAATCCCCGACCAGCAAACTGGTCGGGAGACATGACAGTTTTCCACGTGATTAACGGAAAAGCGGTTATTGGCTCATCTGGCAACTTACGACAGTTGGCTAAAAGACGTGGCGGTTCAAGACTCTACTAAAGAACGTGCGTGAAGATTAAAGGCACCTTTAGCGGAATTAACTATCACCCCTTCAATAACTATAAAGGCGATAACCCACGTACTTTGTAAAAACAGGTTCACAATGAATCATCTGTAACCCTGATCATTCGATCAATTTTGTGACATCCTCATTTGTATTCTCATACATATACTCAGTGTGTCTACAGCAATAAAAGGGTCTTCGTTTTGATAGTGTTCTTATATTATTTTCCCAGGTAAGCTCAATAGAAACCCCGTGTTTCAATTATCGACAATTAATTATTTAGTTTTTGTGTCACATGGCCTGTCCAAATGGAGCCTTAAGTGATATTGGTATATTGTGGTCATTTGTATGCATGTGATGTGATGAACTGGTGATGTTAATGTGATAGTTTGTTACTTCAATTTGCTATGGTTGGCAATTAATGGGTTAATTTTTCTTTTTTGGATGCATTACCCTTCTAGGCAAAATTGGCTCCTAGACACTGCACTTTATCGGCATTTGTTGAATCACACCCTAAAATCGATAATTTGCTAATAGGCATTGCAAAATTATGTTCATTTGTTGGAGCACATAGGACCAACTAAAATATTATAAATTTCAAATTTTGAGAGAAAGGGCGCAAAAAGGCACATTTGCTCTTGGATGCCAACTGAGCTCACCTATCATTGGCAGCACCTCCAATTTATCTTATCTCTCCATGTCTTCTATTATCTATCTCAAAGGAAAAATAGGAATTTTCAAACCCCTTCTCTCTCCTAAATTTCAAAATAATAATATTTTAATCGGTCAAATGTGCTCTACCAAATGATCACTATTTTGCAATGTCAATCAACAAAATATCAATTTACAGTGCGTAAAGCTAATGCCAAAAAGTGCAATGTCCATGAGCAAATTTTACCAACCTTCTAATATATGAGTTGTATATGTAAAATGGTCACTACATTGAACATAAAATGGTGCTCAGCTCGCGAGCCTAATGAGCCAGCTCGACCCCTTTTGTCGAGCCGGGTCGAGCAGTGTTTTTTGTTCATTTGCTTAACGAGCCGATCCGAGTTGCTTAATGAGTTTGGCCGAGGCGAGGCGAGGCGAGTCGGCTCATTATCCACCTCTAATGTATAGTGCACAGCTAGCGCGATGCTTCATCCTCTTTTGTGACAAAAGGCATAGGCAAGGCAAAGGAAAATGGATCTACAATGTATGTCATTATAAAACGATATCCACCATCCGATTAAAAATTAAATGTCTATATCAATAGCTACAGTGGTTGCTACAGTACACATTTTGTTGTTGCTACATTCCCAATGAGGAGTATTGTTCATGTACTTACAAAACATTATTCGATCCAGATAAGGGCGAGTGGTAAGAAGATACCATCACTCGTTCTGTCTGATTTTCACGAGTTTCCCACGGCCACGGTAAAAAAGACACAAGATGGAATAAAGCAATGCGTGGGCAGATCACATTCACATGAAAGCAATCCGGAGAAAGTTTGAGTTTTTTTTTTTGTCGAGGAAAAGTTTGGAGATTTTGTTTGTCTTTTCCCCCATTGCTAGCTGTACAGTTTTACATTGACCTACCTGATGGCCAGCTAAAAGCAACAGCTGACAGGAGCTAATACATGTATCAGCCTAACTAGGGGTGATGCATGGAACGAGATCACTGAAACCATTTTTTTTATTTTTTATTTTTTAAAGACCAAATCACTGAAACCAATTGCTCAACTCACAGTTTACCATAAAACTTTTTGGAAAAAAGGCTCGGGATCAACTTCCAAGTCTCTGCCAGAGAAAACGTATCCTAGTGCAATGAATCACGGGTCAAAAATCAAGGTTTGAAACTTTTCCTTTGGCACTTGGCCAGTTTCCCGTTTTCGCCGGTTGAGGTCACCAGTTGAAATTTGAAAACCAGCCGACCAAGCAAAAGAGCAACACTTGACTTCACAGGCAGGAAAGATTGAAGTGGTACATTTCGTCAGAAGTCAGAACTTGTAACTAAAAGGTACTCCAAATTGCCAAGCCACTACCCTACAACAGTCTTGACACAGTGTTCAATTTAAGTCACTATCCCACGCTAGTCTTGATACAGTGAACAAGAGTGAGGTGCCAGCAGCTAGCTACGTTCCTTTTTAAGCATGTAGACATTTACAGTAACGACACCCTGATCACAAGCGAAGAACAGAGGACACATGGCCGTGCTCCGTGCTGGTAATACAAGACATATTGCCGTGTAATTTACCTGCTCATTACAATCAGGGAGTCGATCAGGTGTCAAATGGAACCCATGGATGAATACCGTAGAACACAACAAGAGGAAGAGAGGAAGAGCACTCGAAGAATGTGCGGAATGCGTTTCTTCAGCTATGTCCGTCCGTTTGTCTGTCAGCATGCGTGGGAGACCATTTATGGGCCTCGCACCAACACCGGGTACGGCACCGGGTATCGGTATGGCTCGGGTGTAGCATCGGTACAGTACCTAGAGATACCGGGTTTTGTACGAATGATAACAAAATGAAAACAAAACAAAAAAGAATGGGTACCGCTCGGTACATGTGGGTGCTGCTACGGCCCAACAGAATAGAAAATCCCTCTCTTGGAAGCCTAGCACATGAAGCCTATGAAGATGATGTCTAAGTGTGTAACCCTAGAACATATCAGACCATTCCTCAATTCCTCTCCTAGCTGCCGACCCCAACTCCCAGCCGAGTAGCCGACTCACTGTTGGCTTCGTGTGCTACGGAAGAAGCCAGCCCCAACTCCCAACCGAGTAGTTGACTCACTATTGGCTTCGTGTGCTACCGAAGAAGCAAGGAGAGGGCAGCCGACGAGGCTCCAGTGAGGTACTTCCTCTTCTCCCCTCTTCTTGTTCCCTTCTTCATGTTGCTCCCTCCCGGTACTTCCTCTATTCCTCTCTTGTTCTCTCATTCTTGTTTCACTTGTTCACTGCTTCCTCAGTTGCTCTTGTTCCCTCCGGCCAGTACCCACGAGTGCTACAAGTTTAGAAGCAAGTGCTTCATCCCACCAAGTGCAACAAATAGTTGACAAATCTTAAACCTCTATGGAACCATGTGTCTTATGGACCTTATTTTTCTATGTTTGCCTATGTTATGGACAGTATGGTTGTTGGACTGAATTGTATGATTTTATTATGTAATAGTATTTATGTGTGTCTTATGAGTTATCTTTTATATTATATATATTTATTACTTCTATTATAAATATAGTACGTACCAACACCGGTATACCGAAGTTTGTTTCTGGGAAATACCGTATCGCCGTGCATCGTAGGTGAGAGATGAGATGTCAAGTTGGACACTGCACCTGAGCCGTCCGGTGAAGGAAAATGTTACTGCTCCATTCGTTTCTAAATATAACTAGTAATTTTTTTGAGCTAATGAATGCTGGGATATCCTCATCGAAGCTCTGTTCATAAATTTGCAAGCAACAATTGCTCCTTGCGTAGGTTATCTATGTTTAATTCATGTGAGTATGTAACCTATTTTCCCAGTTGTCTGGTTAACCATCTCTTTGCAACGCAAAACCTGTCATTGTTGAAAGGAGAGAGAAGAGGCGTTAATCAGCATTTAACAGTCAGATCGCTATCGCTGCATTGCACGGGTATGATATAATGAGTCCATGGTGGGAGAAGGCCTGAATAAGGCGGCCTGAATAAGGCGGCCATGCACTCATGAAGCTCGCGTTTTTTATTTTTTAGATAATAGAAGAGAAAAATCTTTTCCGATCTTTGCATTAAGAATGGACATAGCCCATTCTCTGTGTCCAAGCAAGTTAATAGGCCGCATAATTTACCCGCGTTAAATTCTTTACTGTATCGTTTCAATATGGACAGCTGGGCATTCTGCTAGTCCAAGTCTCACTTGCTCACTACTTTCCCGTTTCGGCCCTCTGTCGTCTTCCTCTTCACCCCTCACGTGCCTCTGTTTAAAGCCCTCTTCTCCCTGCAAACCGAATCTCTCTCTCATCCTCATCCTAGGATCATTCTGTATACCTGCCTCTGCTGGCTGTGGGATTGTGCGCCTGCCTACGCATCGGCTTTCTCCCCACATCTGTCGCCTTAATCTTTATACAGGTGCTTGATCACTGCACTTCCTCTTTTGTCTCTCTGTTTGTGATTCGCATGTCTGTTGGAAATTCTACCTGTGGATGCACACTTTCACGGGTGAGGAAGACAAACTCACGGAGAGGAAGAACACACACAGAAGATTTTGCGTAGCACTAGGCAGTTGCAGTGATACGCAAAATCTTCTGTGTGTGTTCTTCCTCTCTGTGAGTTTGTCTTCCTCATCCATGAAAGTGTGCGTCCACGGGTAGAATTTCCAACAATTGGTATCAGAGCCATGTCGAGGGCAAGGTCCATGTCGCCGTCGAGCCGCACCTTCGTTACTAGCAGTGGTCCGTCAAGGGTACCGGGAAGAGAAAGCAACATCTCTCTTCAATACCCTATGCTGACTAGTAGCAACTATGCTGCATGGTCAATGAAGATGCAAGTATACATGGAGGCGCAAGGAGTATGGGATGACGTTGAAGAAGACGGCGTCGAGAGGCGCCAAGACAAGAAGGCACTTGCGGCCATCTACCATGGTGTGAGCGAGGAGACCCTTCTTGCTCTCAATGGCAAAAGGACGGCGAAGGAGGCATGGACGACTCTCAAGTCCATGTACGTTGGAGTTGAGCGCGTGACGAGGGCCAAACTCCAAACCGCCAAGAAAGAATTTGACAAACTTCATATGCGCAAAGGTGAGTCAATCGATGAATTTGCCATGAGGATCACCCTCGCTCTCAGCAAGATGCGAACGCTGGGAGAGAGGGTTGAAGACTCTTGTGTGGTGGATAAGGTGCTTCGGGTCTTGACACCAAAGTTTCTGCTGATCGTTTGCACTCTCGAGAACCTCGAGGATTTGGATGTGATGTCGGTCGAAGAAATGTTCGGGCGGCTAAAGGCGTTCGAGGAGCGCCACATGGTTAGTGAGGAGGAAGGTGAGCATCTGCTGCTCACCCGCGCCCAATGGGAGTCTAGGGCCAAGAATAAGGAAGGCGGCTCTGGCTCCGGCAAGAATCGCAAATTCGACAAGGCTAAAGTAAGATACTACAATTGCAACGACTATAGGCATTTTGCTTCCGAATGTCGTAAGAAGGACGAACAGGCGCATCTCATGGAGGCGGATGCCGATGATGAACCGACGTTGCTGTGAAGTCATCTTGATACCAATTGTTGGAAATTCTACCCGTGGACGCACACTTTCACGGGTGAGGAAGACAAACTCACGGAAAGGAAGAACACACACAGAAGATTTTGCGTAGCACTGCAACTGCCTAGTGCTACTTTTCTCTTTGTATTCTTCTCACTTTTCTATTTGGCTCAACGAATACAAAGATTACAGGAGGCTAAATACCTAGTGAACATGCACCAGGATTATTACCCACTAACCCACTAACAAAACATTAATGTAAAAACACTAACTCACGCATGCAGGATGCAACGCACGCACTAACTACCTAATCAATTACATGCAGCCATGCAACAGTCCACTAAGAAACAAATGCATAAAAACTGCCACTTGATTATTCCTAGCAATGTCATGGTTTGTAGGGTAATTCTTGCGTGCGTTCGTCTCTCTGTCTCTATTCTGGTGGAGGATCAGCGCCCGGTCAGTCAGGAGTATTTCTGTCAGCGGAACCGGAACCCGCTGCTCACCTGATGACGGTGTTCTCCATCACGACGCACCTGATGACGGTGGTGATGCTGCTCATCTGGAAGAAGCACATGGCGTTCATCGCGGCGTTCTACGTGGTGTTCGGGCTCACCGAGTTCTTGTACCTGTCCTCCATCCTCTCCAAGTTCGTCGAGGGCGGGTACCTGCCCTTCTGCTTCTCGCTCGTGCTCATGGCTCTCATGGCCACCTGGCACTACGTCCACGTCAGGCGATAATGGTACGAGCTCGACCGCATCGTTCCGGCGGTCGAGCTCACGGCGCTCCTGGGGCGCCGCGACGTGCGGCGGGTGCCCGGCGTCGGGCTGCTCTACTCGGAGCTCGTCCAGGGCATCCCGCCGGTGTTCCCGCGCCTCGTCAACAAGATCCCCTCCGTGCACGCCGTCTTCGTCTTCATGTCCATCAAGCACCTCCCCATCCCGCGGGTGGCACCGCCGGAGCGCTTCATCTTCCGCCGGGTCGGCCCCGCGGGCCACCGCATGTTCCGATGCGTGACGCGCTACGGCTACACCGACCCGCTCGAGGGCCCCAAGGAGTTCGCCGCCTTCCTCCTCGACCGCCTCAAGATGTTTATCCAGGAGGAGGCCGTCTTCGCCTGCCAGTGCGCTGACGCCGACGACGGCCAGGTGCAGCCGGGGAGCCCTGGCAATGACGACGACAATAACGACGCGCTGCGGCGGGCGCAGGCGGCGGCGGAGGAGGAGAATCGGTTCATCGACGCGGAGGCGAGCACGGGGTGGTGTACCTGATGGGAGAGGCAAACGTGACGGCGGTAGCGGGGTCATCGGTGATGAAGCGGATCGTGGTCAACTACGTGTACACCTTCCTGAGGAAGAACCTCAGGGAAGGCCACACGGCGCTGTCCATTCCCAAGGACCAGCTGCTCAAGGTCGGGATCACCTACGAGATATGAGTTTTTTTTTCTTATTTTTCAATGTTTGTTGTGATAATGATGTACTTTTTGCTAATGGAGTAGTGTTGTTAATTAGCCTGTGCACTTGCGTCGCCTTAATCATCCTGGACACTACTTGCATCATAGGTAGTAATAGCTCAAATATGTTGCAACCGGAAAGGAACAGGGTGATCGGAGACATGCCTTATCCACAGAAAGAAGTGTGGGTGAAAACTGCTAAGCTTTACGCGCTAACCAATCCACCCAAAAAGTTTTGAAAAAAATGGGCAATCAGCTTATATTTCAACATATCGAATGCAAATATATAGCCACTAGTCATCAACCCGTGTGGATGCACGGATATGACACTTTTTTTAATATTATTTTCAGGGCTAACAATTTTTGTAACTTTTAACTCCTAACTAATATGAATTTGACATATATTTTTTAGTTCAAAATTATCGCTCAAAATTCTAAAAGTTTTAAATTTATACAATTTAAAATTTTGTTTTTATATTTAAGTGACAAATCTATATATTTTCGCCTTCGATTTTTGGTGAGTCCAGATTATAACGCTATAGATTTAATGTTAACCTTAAGATCTCATGTAGAAATCCGGCTATATTAATTTCTCACATGTTTGGATGTCATTATTTAGTAAGTATCCGCATCCTACACGGTTATTTGGTGAAGCTATATGCATTCAAAACGAAAACTCCATGTACGTTTGGATATTGGAATGTCAGAGTCCAACTCTAATTAGTAAATGCAACGTAGGTCAATCAGCATGCCTATATGTGGGCTAAAAAGATAAATCCAAGCCGCAGGTTGTACCATATGATAAATTGGATGGTTAGGATTTTCCCTTTTTTTTTTCTCTGATTAATGTGGGAATTTCTAACCTTTTTTTCTCTCCAATTAATGTGGGAATTTCTACCTTTTTTTGTAATTCATTTGCGCGTTTTACCCCACCTAAAATGAGGATGTTATTTTAGGTGGGTCAAATGCAAAAATAAATTAGAAATTGTGAAAATAACGGAAAATAGTAAATAATCAAGCCAAATGTGAAAGATGGAACAAATAATCAATTTGCACGTAGACGGGTGAACACAGCAAAGAATGCTAACTCGTGTTTTTTTTATATTAGTATAGATAACTTGGACACTCTCCCTCTCATTAAAACCCTAATAATTACTTCATGATAGATTAACGATGAGTAGCTACTATCTCCACGTTATGTTTGCAATTAATGTAAATTGTCACATCATGGCTATCCAGTATGTAATCTGCTGAGGTATGGCATCATTATTTGCCCGACTCCGTGTTGGCCTTAGCAACATCTTACATGCACGTTCAAAGAGTTAGAATCCGATTCCACGTAGATGCCGGTTGAAATTAAATCCAAGCCGCAGGTTATGTTATATCCGTTACATAAATTGGATGACCAGGATCGTTTCCTAGAGAATTGGATGGTTAGATTTCTCTGATTAATGTGGGAATTTCTAGCTTTTTTTCTTTTTCTCCGATTAATGTGGGAATTTCTAGTCTTTTTACCTCTTAGGATTAACGTGAGAGCTTCTAGTAGAGCCTTCAATTAGTATAAATATAGATAGATAGATAGTGATACAGTGAAAAGCAGAAAAATTCATGCTCGTCTACACTTTGTAGTTACGATGGCATGGCGTTAGGATACTGCACGAGTTCTCAGCCATCAACGGTTCGGATCAATGAAGGCAGTAGTTTTTTCAACTGTCACAAAGATCTATGTCGTTACAACACAAAGATCAGGGATAGATCACCCATGCATTCTTGATCACCGTGACTGATCATGCTGTCCTTTTCAGATGTTGAGGCTGTTTGTTTTGCTGAAACTGCAAATAATCTTGTTCTAGCATAGGAACCAGGATGCTTTGCATTGGGCTGTCCGGAATCCGGATAACGGTTTTGGCGCTTTGCTTGTATTGTTTCTGGTGTCAGTGGACGAACCACAGCTTGCTCCAGATTGAGTGATTGCCAGATCCCAGCAATTCCAAAGGACAACATGCATTGTTTGATGCATGGTGGATGTGCTCAACTGAATTGAACATAGATTCACAAGTAGGCACAACCATCTAGTATTTCACATCCACTTTTTATGAGTGGTCAGCACAGCCACAGAAGCACCAACCTACCAATTTTAAGGGCATGTTTGAAAGGTAGGAATTCCTTCCTTTTTTGAAAAAAAATGTCGGACCCGGATTTTTGAATTTCCCTAAATCAGTAGATAGCACTCACAGGTAGCGTCCTTATTGCTCCTTCTCATCACTCTTATTTCTAAACTTATCTCCACCCTTGTTGAGTTTTCTGACTCCTAGGTGGTCGTGGCCGTGGGACCTTTGCCCTCTCGAGGAGAGAATTCGACCGCAAGATCTTCGTCGTCGTGTTGGGTAGTCATGACTAGTATAGGTTAGCTAGCAGTGCTTGCTAGGCAGTCTTTTGGATTGCAAGTGCTTTACCCTCATGTAGACATTGTGATTTGTATCTTGTATCGTGGCTTAGCATGGCTTATATGCTATGTTCCAGAAGCAATGTAACACCTAACCTCTTAATATAATGCAGCCATTCTATTCATTGTTTTGTTTGAGATCATTTCCCTCGTTTGGTTCAAGTTCTTCTGTTGTGCTCTAGAGGGCTAGTAAACCCTCATATACTTCCCTCTAGTTCTAAGCCCTAGCCCTTCTTCAGATGCCGCCTAGAAGAGCCGCCGCGCCAAGCTGTGGTGCCTTTGCAACAGGTTGTGGTCATGGTCGTGGACAAGATCTACCTCCCCCGCTGCCAGCAAACCCGACAATAGCACAAGTTATGTTCCAGCAGACGTAGATTCTCCAAGCCTTGCTTGCAAGTCAGCAGTCAGGACCGGCAGGCCACCACTCGAAGTTGGCAAACTTCCTCAAGACAAGACCCCTCACCTTCGCTGCTGCCAATGAACCGCTGGAAGCTGAAGATTGGCTCAGAGACACTAAAAAGAAGCTTCGTCTCGCCCGCTGCTCAGAGCAAGACAAGGTGGACTTTGCCACCCATCAGCTAAAGGGAGCCACCACTGCTTGGTGGGAGAACTACCTCACTGCTCGAGGTGGTGAAAGTCTAGTAGCGGAAGAAGAGGAAGAGGCAGAGGTAGAAGAAGCAGAGGCAGTAGCATCCGTGACTAGAGATGCACAAGACCCCGCTGCCGTAGAGGCAATTGCTGAAGTACAGCTAGTTGAGATGGAACCGACATGGCAGTCAATCCCCTGAACTGAATTCAAGACTACTTTCAGAACCAACTTTGTGCCCACTGGTGCGGTGAGATTGAAGAAGAATGAGTTCAGAGCTCTCAAGCAGGGTCACATGTCAGTCAACAAGTACTTGACAAAGTTCAACCAGAGCTCCCAATGACATAGCTGATGAAGAGGAGAAGATCGACCGCTTTGTGAAAGAGATACGTGAAGACATGAGAGTCCAGCTTATCCTCCACGACTTCCCCAGCTTTCACCACTTGGTCAACAAGGCTTTAGTGTTGAAAAATGAGAAAAAGACTGCAGAAGTCAGCCGCAAGTGAAAGATGGCATTCCAGAAGCAACAAAGTAGCTACCTCCAGAAGTCAGCATTCCATGGCCGCGCGTCTTTCTGACCACCAGTAGCCTCGCCTCAGAGAACCTCAGCTCCAGCCCCGCGTCCCAATGGGAATGGTTTCTGCACTCTTCGCCCCGCCGAGCAACCTGCAGTAGTTAACCCAGCAGCTCACCTTCACTGCTTCAACTACGGGGAGAAAGGACATTTTGCCAACAAGTGCCATCAACGCCAGAACACCACCGCGAAGTTCAACTCGGGAGCCACCCCAAATCAAGGCCAGGCGTCAAATCAAAGCAAGAGTCTTCAGACTTCACAAGCCTCGAGGTCTGCCCCGACACCGAACTATGGTCGTGTGAACCATGTCACAACCGAGGAGGCCCAAGAAGCCCTAGGAGTGCTAATGGGTACGTTCTTTGTTAATTCAGTACCCGCACGAGTTTTGTTTGATTCTGGAGCTTTGCACTCTTTTATTTCGAGAACATTTGTTGAAAGGCATAAGTTGACGACCTATAAGCTAAAGAAACCCATGGTGCTTAGTTCACCTGGGGGATCCTTATATGCTACCTCAGTAAGTCCCAGTGTGGAGATTGCTATGGAAAATTCCAGATTCCTCGCAAACCTTCTAGTGCTAGAATCTCAAACTCTAGACATCATCCTAGGGATGGATTGGTTGGCCGAGTATGAAGGAATGATATAATGTGCCAACAGACTGATCGTACTCACCAAAGACCCAGAGACTACGACATGGGTTAGTGTGGATCGTTCCTCTCCCTTGGATCGAGCAGTCCACCACCTTGGAGAGTTGTCCCTAGAGACAACACCTGTAGTCGAATCTTACTCCGAAGTCTTCCCAGAAGAATTGTCGGGCATGCCACCAGATAGAGATGTTGAGTTTGTGATCAACTTGAAACCAGGGACAACCCTAATTGCCAAGAGACCATACTGGATGGCAGTCGATGAACTCGAAGAGCTTAAGACCCAGATTGAAGACTTGCAAGAAAAAGGATTTATCCGACCTAGTTCCTCTCCCTGAGGTTCGCCAATGCTTTTTGTAAGGAAAAAGGATGGTACCGCCAGATTGTGTGTGGATTACCAAGCACTCAATGGTAAGGTGAAGTTGCCAGCTGCGCTAGTCGTTGTGCCTGGGGCCAGCTGCGCTAGTCGTTGTGGTGAACATCCTGCACAACGTATGGGTGTAACCCTATATGGGTGAGATGATGAAAGAGACGAGGTGATTTAAAAAGTTACCGTGATGGTCTCTCGACCACATGACTAAGGAATTGTATGGGGCTACGAGTTGATTATCTCTTGTGGGTATAGTGCAAACCTCCACAGAGTGTAAAACTGTTTAAATAGCTGTGCCTACGGTCAAAGGCGGACATGGAAACTTGCTAGAGTTAGTTCTATTTCAAAAACCTTTGTAGGTGGGATGAAAACTAGTCGGATGGATGTAACCCGGTATTTGGATTTTTTCTGGGTGGTCGTACCCAGTGTTGTTAAGTGGTGGAGGTAACCACGATAAAATATAAGCATAAGGTGGAGGTAACCTTCGCTGTATTTCAATATTGCACAATTACTCTCTCTGCAAAAATGCAATTTGGTTAAAATGCTAAGTGATAGAAAATTTCTAATTATGTTATTTGAAAGCATTGCTTTGGAAAATAAAAGAACTCGAGCCTCCCTTGTTAAGCCATGTATGTATACTATTGCATTTTGTGTGTTGGCTCGCGAGCACGAAAGTTGTGCTCATCCTCGCCCTTTCCCCAAACCTTTAGAGCTCGCCGACTATGGAGACTACGACTACTACGAGGACCCCGAAGTCAATGGACAAGGCGGCGATGGAGAGTAGTATAGTTTCGAGTAGTCTAAGTCTCGCCCTAGTCTAGCTGGCTCGTCGGTACTTGCGTACGACCGGTATTCCAAGTTATTGGTTAATACCAATCGTATACGAGTACCCCAGTCGTTGCCTGTGATGAGATGTGCTCTACCTCCCCTTTTGCTTTCGCTGTAGTTTCCGCTGCTTTTGTAATGTAATCATTTTGGCCTGTTCGGCCCTTTTGTAAACTCGAGGCTCCTACAGATTTTCAAAATCTTGAATCCTCTGTGAATACACTATGCTATTCCCTGGATCAGTAGATAGCACTCACAGGCACATTGCTGAATCAATTCATACAAGTCATAAGACCAAACCATTCAATATATTACGAGCATCAGAGTGGGCATAGACCTCATTGGGTCGAGTTTACAAAGGGATCGAACAGGCCAAAATGATTACATTACAAAAGCAGCGGAAACTACAGCAAAAGCAAAAAGGGAGGTAGAGCACATTTCTCCACAGGCAGCGACTGGGGTACTCGTATACACGACTGGTATTAACCAAGGACTTGTACAATACCGGTCGTACGCAAGTACCGACAAGCCAGCTAGACTGGGGCGAGACTTAGACTACTCTTCATCGCTGCCTTGTCCATCGACTTCGGGGTCCCCGTAGTAGTCATAGTCTCCATGGTCGGTGGGCTTTGAAGGTTTGGGGAAAGAGCGAGGATGAGCACAACTTCTGTGCTCGCAAGCCAACATACAAGATGCAATAGTATACATTCATGGCTTAACAAGGGAGGCTCGGGTTCTTTTATTTGCCAAAGCAATGCTTTCAAATAACATAATTAGAAATTTCCTATCACTTAGCATTTTAGCCAAATTGCATTTTTGCAAAGAGAGTAATTGTGCAATATTGAAATACAGCGAAGGTTACCTCCACCTTATGCTTATTTTTTATCGTGGTTACCTCCACCACTTAACAACACTGAGTACGACCACCTAGGAAAAATCGAAATACCGGGTTATATCCATCCGACCAGTTTTCATCCCACCCACAAAGGTTTTTGAAATAGAACTAACTCTAGCAAGTTTCCATATCCGCCTTTGACTGTAGGCACAGCTGTTTAAACATTTTTACACTCTGCAGAAGTTTGTATATTGTACCCACAAGAGATAATCAACTCGTAGCCCCATACAATTCCTTAGTCATGTGGTCGAGAGACCATCACAATAACTTTTTAAATCACCTCGCCTCTTTCGTCATCTTACCCATATGGGGTTACGCCCATACGTTGTGTAGGATGTTCACCACAACAACTAGCGCAAATGGCCTCGGCCACAACGACTAGCGCAGCTGGCAACTTCACCTTACCACGGTGTGCCTTTCAAGCCGAAACACATCTGCCGCTTGTACTACCCCGATCCTCTCCAATGAGATGACTTTCAGGGTTCTATAATTTTACTAAGCCAAGTTGCACTTTGCAGACTTGTGGTTGCACATGTTTTACGATGGGAGGTCATCGCCGGATTAAGTTCTTAAAGTCATCTGAGCGGTTCATACCACATACCCACCATTCTCGTGCTACCTCCGCACCCACCATCATACCATCCGCTTAGATGTAGTGATAGCAGTTTGGGGTTTTGAGGAGGAAAAACCAATTTATCTCAAATACTGCAGTCATGTACCTCCCACGACTGTCCCTAATCATTCTCATGTTTTTAAGAGATGATGCTTGGGACATTTTAATGCCCCGGAACTTAAGCAAGGCTAGCATGTCGCTTAAGTACAACCTATAACTAGTATACTTACCACATAGTTACTATGGTGACATGGAATAATGGATTCAATTGTCAAAGGATGGGATAATAATTAATTGACCAACAAGTAGGCATTTAACTACCTTAAGAGTTAACATACATTTGCTTAAAGAATTAAAGCACGCAGTTTTGTTAATTTAAAGAAATATAATTTGCACAAAAAGCAGGCTCAGAATGATCAAAGTATTGACTCACCTGAGCTAGGGGCAAGAGAGTCTTGGTAGTCTTGTGCTTGGTCAAACTAGGGATCTCCCGCTTCCTCGAACTCTACTTGGACGAACGTACCGAAAAAGATCAACAAGCAGAGAGAACAAAGAAATACACGAGAAAATAACAAATAAACTCCAAATTAAAAAAAATACCGATGCTAAAAGCAAGATCTTGAATTTAGACAAATTTAGGAACAAAGAACGTTGTAATCGGAGTTACAACGGAGGAAAACGGAGTCCTCAAAGTTTTGTTTTCGAGCATAGATCAACGACTTCACGAGGTCGGAGGGAGGTTCGACTACACCACATGGTCGGAAGGGGTTCGACTACAGGACATGGTCAAAAAGAGGTTCGACTACGGGACGTGGTCGAAAGGAAGTTTCGACTACAGGACGTGATCGAAAAGAAGGAAAGGATTCAACCACTCAAAGTGGCCGACAGAAGGTTTTGACTACTCATTGTGGTCAAAAAGCGGTCTCGACTACAATGCGGTCGAAGGAAGGGTTCGACTTCTCGATGCGGTCGAAAGGAAAAGGAGTCGACTGCTCGACGCGGTCGAAAGAAAAAGAAGAATTCGACTACTCAACGCGGTCGAAAGAAAACGATAAAGAATAGGGCACAGGAAACTTGCCATAACTTAAAGAGTGGCCAAAGGAGGATGGTGGTGAAGGGGTCAACCGAGACTGAAGAAGAGGAAATGTGGCGGCTCCTATGAAACACAACTGAAAAAGAGTGAGGACACTGTTTCAAGGAGCTCTATGATATGAAAAGACACGGGTAGAAGAGGGAGCTACACCGACGCAGCGAGGACTGAGAGGAGGTGCGCGGCGGCTCGAACTTGGAGCTTCAAGCAACCACAGCAACAAAAGCAAGAGGTGGAGAGAAAAGGGGAGAGTTGAAGGGGAAAAACAGGAGGAGACAAAATGGCTCCCAGGTACTCCATTTATAGAGGAAGGAGGGGAGGGGACCGAGCATCAAGATGGAGCGGCGGGATTTGCGGCGGCGTGTCGAAGACAATGGCATTTAATGCGCACGGTGCGATAAAGACAACGACATTTAATGCATGGCGCTGTAGAGAGAGAGAGAGAGAGATCGAGGTGAGAGTGGTAAAAAACAAGAGGGTGGTCGCAACTAAGAGGATGGTCGCAATGGAGAGGGTGATCAAAACCAAAAGGCTGGTCAGGATCGAAAAGCTGGTCGACAACGAGAGGATGGTCGCATCCGAAAGGCTGGTTGCAAAGGGCACCGAGCGGGGATAAGGCGCACGGGGCGCGGCAGAGTGGGCACGTGGCTGAAAGAAGCTTTCGACCACCTGATCAAAAGAAAAAAAAAAGGGGCAAGGGGAGAGGGGCTAGATGGGCCGGGCTCAACAGAGAGGATTCGAAATGAAACCGAGATTCAAGCTAAAACTCGAAACCCGAAATTTGAAATGAGGCAGAAACTAGAGAATTTTGCAATTACACTATAATTTGAAATAGGTTTTGAAAACCAAGAAGACAAATGGAAAGATACTATACAACACCCGAAAACGTGATGTTACAAAAAAAAAAGAAAAAATAGTTGAAAATTTGTATTAATTTAGCAAAAAATCCGCGCTCCAAATGAAAAGATGTAGATAACAGAGACCGTGGGATGAAATCCTGACAATATCACCAAATAACCCACACAACATGATGAATCCGAAGGTCCTTGTTTTGGCCTGATCTTTCGATAAGACAATAAGATTGGTAGTCGTCTCTCAACTCTCACGATCCTGGCTACGAACTCACAAGGCTCGAAACCACGCAATCGTTGAACTGATTGACGAGTCGTTATCAACCGTGCACGAATACCCGGATGACCTGACCACGAAGGTCGATTCCTGCATACACCGAAGAAGCACGCAAGAACAAGATAAAGTAATCTGAAATTGCAAATAGGAATTGAAATATTTGAATTGAGTTAGGATTCTGAATAAGGATCTTGATTGGGTGGTCTAGTTAACACACGCAAAAGATACAAGTTGCAACGAAAGTAAACTAAACATAAACAAAATCCAAAGAAACTAGAGGGTATGCGGCCTCCTTAAATGGGGGATGAGGAGCCACACATCTAATAGAACAAGGGGTGGTACTAATTCGTGTTTACTGTTTATGTGAACAGTGCACGCCCCCAGGTGGCCCGCCGGCGTATGGGCTAAGTTGAGTACGATTACAAGGTCCAAATTGGCTCAAACAGGTGATACAACATCTTTTTTTGGTGATTTCAATGTGCACAGAAGGGATTTATCGGTGAGGCCGGATCCGTTAAAAAGAGGACGAAATAAGCTTCCTGTCAAGTACTCGTGGACCTCCAACGGACTCTGTATGTAAAAGTTATGCACGTTTGAAGTCGGTGCTATCTCTGAAGGCCGAACTTGATTCCAAAACATATCCAACTTGAACTCTTGCTTAGCACATGCAGTAGCACCATAGCATGTAGACATAGTACCATGGCATGTAGACGTAGCTTGATCCAATTGGGTAATATGGCATTACAGTAGCCGAAAGTAGTTCTATTGGAGAAAATGTTATTGAAGTAGAGGATGCAGTGCAGTGGGTCGAAACAATGATTGTATCCTTAGGTTTGATATCCTCCTCACAACAACATATGGCCATGGGACTTGAACCCTAGCTAGTACGCACCGTGATAACCAGACGCCGAATTGGCGAACGGTTCATTTGACATACACGCTAGTCTTTTCTGGTCTCAGCATCTGCATTGGGCGACATGGCGTAGAACCCTTCAAACCATCAGGTTCCATACAAGGCAAGAAGCTCCAAATACTAAAACAAGAGCAAATCTGACAGTTGCACCAACGAGGCAGGGTTACTACCACTTAGCGCCGATTAGAAAATTGCGGCCAACGTTTGTATCTTCTCCCGGATCTCTCCGTTGTCATCCTCCCTCGTTATTTGTACCGACGAAACCGGCTCCTGCCTGCTGATCTCTTCACACCCATCGTTTCGTTTCCATTTTATTCCTCCGTCCGATTGCGACGTTGTCCCAAGAAAACGAACATTATCAATTAATCACCCGAGGATTAACCTTGACGTCGACAGGCTAATTTATTCACCCACAGTGAAATGACATACATTCGATCCTCTCTTGTCGATAATTACAAGGCGTGCAGATTTATATTTTCAGTAGGGAAAAAAATCAGCAGCAGGAATTACTGCCTGTGCAGCGTACAATGGTATGATGTTTGAGATCTTCTAAATGGTTATCCTATCAGATAAGAGTGCTACACCCAACATAACCGTAATGGAAGTGTCACAAAATGGGCTTACAGTAATTTGTAGCTCAGGGCTGGTTCTCTTCATTCATGTGGAACTTTGCTCAAACGGCTTCAGTGATCCTGGTAATTTCATCAGAAACAATAAAAGGAACATTCTGTGCTGACGACGCAATCATATTCGCATTCCATGGTTTTAATATTAAAACGACCATTGCAGTCCTTGATGCTGACTGAAAGGGAATTCGCCATTTTCCTATTGTCTAGTTGCAGTCCCTTCGCTCCATTGTGCATAAATCACCATCCCCCCTCACTTTACTGGCACCCTCTGAAGCCAGTAACTGAGCTTGCAAACAATGTCGCACACATCGGAGGAAGAGTCTCTGAACAATTTCCAGCAGCAACCGAAGCTTGAAGCTTGCGCAGCTGGGTCGAGCAAGGGTGACGCCGTCATGCCTGCAGTGAAAAAGAGACGTGGTCGTCCAGGAAATCCAGGTATGTTGCTTCAACCTTTTCAACTAACACACTTGGTTTGTTATAGCATTTAATATATCAGTTTTCAACTAATGTTGGTCGTGGTGTCATAAACAAGCATTCCAAGCCTCAATTTTCCAATCACGACTATCTGATTTGATGCACACACGTGCAAGTGCAATGTAATAAATGCATCAAAGCAATCTTTCAAACAACGACCATGGTTCCCACTTACAATCTGATGAGAAATTAAAGAAAAGATACCTGGAAGATCAAAGTGTGCAGTGTTGTTTTAGCTTTTGACTGAGAAACTCATGCTATCATGTTTTTATCTAAGATTCTAGTTCTCTACAATTTTTCCATTATTAGTATTAGCTCTGTATCTATGGTTAAAAGCAAAACACACAAACCTAAACAATTTCACCTTATAATGCAAAGTATTTTCCCACTGCTGCATCAGGAGAATGAAGAAATTAGTAGTTCTACGTCGCTCCCACTAATTTCAAGTTCAAACTTAACAGTCAATTGCACTTAAAGATTTGAAATATATAGATGCAACAAATAAATTATGAATGGATAGATATTAGATAATAACCAAATCTTGCATTTTATGACACTGTGATTTACTGAAACTGAAATAACCCCATCTGAAACAAGCAAAGACATGATACGTGCAATAGGTCGCAACTCTCAACATAGCAATTTGATCAGAAACTTAAGTGATGATAACGATATCTTGAAACATGCACTTCAAACTGTGACAGCTTAACACTAGTTCATGGTGCTCATCTTGCAGACCCAGACGTGGAAGTAGTAACTTTGTCACCTAAGACACTCGTGACGACAAACAGATACATATGTGAGGTCTGCAATAAGGGCTTTCAGAGAGACCAGAATCTCCAACTCCACAGGAGAGGCCACAACCTACCATGGAAGCTCAAGCAGAGAAGCAGCACTGAAGCGAAGAAGAAGGTGTACGTCTGCCCTGAGGTTACCTGCCCTCACCATGATGCAAGCCGAGCTTTGGGCGATCTCACAGGCATAAAAAAGCACTACTCCAGGAAGCATGGAGAGAAGAAGTGGAAGTGTGACAGGTGTTCAAAGAAGTATGCTGTCCAATCGGATTGGAAGGCTCACGCAAAGATATGTGGCACCAAGGAGTACCGATGTGACTGTGGAACTATCTTCTCAAGGTATCTTTGTCATAAACCAACTACATTATGCATAGTAGTTAAACCGGCTATGCTTGACTATATGCTGATCACTCAATAGACATGGCTGTGTCATACTTGTGCACGAGTGACTCAAAATGGAAAAACTTCATGATTATGAACTAATGAATATTTCTTCGTTGCATAGCCTAAAAATATTCTGAGGTATATAGTAGTTAAGTATACGATACCAACAAGCAAGTCATTGAGTGCTAGATAATTGCACAGGGCAGGGCTTGAAGGAGCTCATGAAGGTCATGAGAACAATGATTATTACTACTCTGGAGTTGTAAACTTCAAAATCTGTGGACCTCTTCAATAAATCTTCTCTTTACATGTTATTCCTGTGATTTTGGTCTATATCACATAGATTGGTTCCTAACCCAGGTCCTTGCGCTTCCAGTCGATTACAACAGATATGAATATCAGAATATGTCTAAAGCTTTTAAAGCAGAAGTGATTTAAATGTAAACTATACCTGGCTTATGTTCCTTGCAAGAAAAAATCCCAAAAAGTTCCAAAAAGAACTGATACATTGCCTTCATGAGAAATACATAAACTGCAACATTACTAGCACAACTGCATAGTTATTAGAGATTGAAATGCTTCTGCAGCATAATTTCAAAAAGAAAAAAAAAATGCTTCTGCAGAGAGTAGCAACTAAAAATTCCATGCTTTCTCTTCGTACCTCCTGTTCGGTGACTTATTTCTGTTTTGCTTACATGGCTATTCAGATCTGTTAGAAATAAATTAGCTTGCACATATTCATAGTTGTCATTGTCAAACTGTATCAGTAATTGAAGCAATCCAATCCAGTATTGAATTTTCACATTTGTTATGTTTTGGCACTGCTGGATATATCATATAAGACTGTAGCTATCTCCCTTGTCAACTTTTTTTTTTTAAAAAAAGGGGGAAGGCAGGTGCTCAGCCACTTCAAGATCTCCCTTGTCAACTTTTGGAAGTTGACATTCAACTCTATTTTATGTAAATGCAGAAAGGATAGTTTCATCACTCATCGAGCCTTCTGTGACGCATTGGCTGAAGACAACTCCAGGGTTAACCACGGCCTTGCTACAATGGTGGGAAGTCTGCATGGTCAGCAGCAGGACTTCTTTTCACACGGAGTGCCTAGCTTAAGCTCTTCACCAACTGATATGATTGCAAACTTGCCTAGTAACGACCATAACTCAGACAGCCATCTGAGATCTTTATCCCCTTATGCTCTCATTACAAGGAACACTGCCTTGTTCTCCAACCAGATATCACCCAATGATTCAGGCTTTCCACTTGATGGAAGTGCATCGAGCTATTCTTACATGTCCATGAACTCTCCATATATGTCTGCAACAGCCCTGCTACAGAAAGCTGCAGAGATGGGAGCAAAAACCAGCCAGGATCCTATTTCACCATTACTTCTAGAAGGTTTCCCAAATAATTTGACAACTCCTAGAGATCATATGGACATATCTTCTGGAAGCCAAGGAGATTCCCTAGGGAATTCAGCAGCTAATAGTGTTTGCATGAAGACTGCGGAAGATGAGAGCTCTTACATAGGTGGTCGCAGTAACATTCTGATCAACTCACCTTGGTCTAGCGGCATGATATGATGCACAGACATGGATATGTCGACACGACACGAACACGGGGATTCGCTATTTTCCTAAAAATGACGATACGGCGACACAGCTATATATATTTAAATAATAAGAATAATACACACATATGTATTATTTTTTTATGTATTATTATTTTTTATTTTTCTACATGCTTGTCAAACTAAAATAATGTAAAGTGTAAAGTAAACTAGGAACGTGTACCTCTCAAAGATAACCCTCATGTCTTCATTCTTCTTTCAATCAGTTCATTATATGTTCAATTGTTCATATTAATAACATTACCAGAAATTCAGAATTCCATTAACCTGGGAGCCGGCGAGAGGCGATGCGCTACTGCCTGCTGGTCGCCGGAGAGGGAGGAGGTGTGACGAGGGCGAGAGGGTGCATGAGGGGCGGCAGAACAGGGTCGAGGTCGGGATTGGGATCGAGAGGAGCTAGGGTTATGCACTGAGATGGTTGGGGTAGGTCGGCTGCGCTGTGTCGGATACGTGTCCAACTTTATCCGAGACGTGTCGGAAATTTTAAAAATTAAGTTTGTTGTTTAATTGACCGACACGCCCGCTGACACATGTCCACGATGTGTCCGTGTCGAACACGGTGTCCGACACGGATACGGCAACAAACTGAAGAGTATGTGCGTCAGAGGCAGCATCATGAGACCTGTTAAGAAATCGGGCCCAGGCCGGCAGTCCTGGCTCACGATGGGCTCCCCATCCATTCAGTAACCTATATAAAGGAAGGGGGACTCCAACCATTATACTACCATTTACAAAAGAGCAATAAAGAGAAGTCAAAAGTTCCCTCATATCTCTGTGTTCAATCATTATTCTGTTCTTGTGTTCTTGTATTGTTCTTACGATTCTGAGTTTGTCTACGAGGTAATCGCTCGGACTGGACTCACCAGCGACGGTTCCTCAACACGTTATCAGCACAATAGACTCTCCTCGGATCGAAAGGTAACCGTCGTAGCACGATACTCATAGATCGAATTGTTTTTTCTATATTGCTTTCAGTTATGCAAATTTGGCTTTCTAGATTGTATCCTACGACGCAAATCCACTCTAATCTACTGCGAGCCGACTTGAATTCGCCAGCACAATACCGATCGGTAGATTGCATGGAATAGTGGATGTCGATTGTACCATAGATTGAAAATTGCAAATCCGTTCTAACCTACTGCGAGTCGACTTGAAGTCGCCAGCCAAGCCAATCGGTGGTTGCATGAAAGAACATATGTCGATTGCACAGTAAATTCTACATCTTATCACATGAATAGCAACAAAAAAACAAAATTTGGCCGACAGCCCCGTATGGCCTGGAGCCGCCGCTGGCCGACACCACCCTCACACGAGCTCCCCCCCACCCCCCTTCCACTGTCGTCGGCTCGTAGCTGGGCCACCGCCGGCCTAGAGTTGCATCTCCACCGGTCGGCCTCCGCAGCCGCATGGGCGCGCCACCACCTCGTTGGCTCGAAGCCGTGAGCTCGCCCGCCGACTGTCGCCACCGAGCACCGGCTCGACACGCTTCGACCAAGCCGCGCCTCCCGACACGCATCGAGCCGCCGTCGAACCACCCACAGCGTCGGCCGCCTTGCCAGCGCTGCCACACCACACCGCCACCGTCGTCCGCCATGCCGATGGTTCCGGCGCTGCCGCCGACTAGCACACGAGCCGCCTCTGTAGAGGTGTCGCCTTGAGCCACCGGCTGACAAGAGTCGCCTCCGGCCGCCACGCCGCCCTCCGATGGGCACGCGCGTCGCCACCCCTTAGTCGAGCCATCTTCGCGCCATCACGATCACCGCCGGCGGCGACGCGACTCGCGCCCAGCGTGTCACACGCCACCCGGCGTCGCCTGCGCAGCGCGCGCCCGATCTTGTTGCCATCTCCTGCCAGTACTACCGCAACACTGCTAGAGCCATCACCAGCGAGTCCTGCCGCCGCATGCCACATCACTGTTGAGGCAAGCAAAAATCCTACCGCCGCTGCCCTTCCACTGCCGTGGCAGCCAAACCCTAAACAGTTTGATTTTGGCTGTTTTGAAAGAGAAAAAAAAGATTTGATTGATTTCGGTTGTGCCCACCCAAGTGCCCTAGATTGGTTTTGGGTCTTCAGAGACAGAGACAGAGAGGGAGAAGAAAAAAAAGAAAACAAACCAAAAAGAAGAAAAAAAACAGAGAGACAAACAAAATTGGTGGAGCCCTTTCCAAAAATTGAAAAGCCCATCAAACCTTGGCCAAATCTAGTGAAAATTGGTGGAACCCTTCTTCATATATCCACAAGCTTCCACAAAAGAAATTGGGCACGTTTGGCCCATGGGATCAAAACATATAGCAGTTTTAATTTGAGGCCAAAACGAATTCGAGTCCGTTTCCGACACACCTTCAGTAAAACAGGCATAACTTTTGCATACGGTGTCGGAATTCGACGTTTTTGGACTTTTCAGAAAGCTAATGACGACGTGCAAAATCCCCAAAATCTCCCTCCAATACCCCCAAAATCGGCCATCTTTGGCCCCAAATTCGCGTCGCAAGTTTTTGGTTTCTGTTTTTGCCGATTCTTTCAGCCTTCCCTTCGGAATTTGGGGTTCGCCTCAACTACAAAGTTGTAGATTTCATTGAAACCTTTCAAATGAGTATAAATAAGCCATATAAAACTTTGATTTTTTATCTCTTGAGACTGATTGTTGCTTCTGCTTAAACTAGAGGGTTGTTTACATTGCACGTTATTCTGTTTTTGTGCTCTACATCGCGTGAATAATCTTGTGCCCTACAAAGAAGTTTGAGTAGATTGGTCAGCATCTCTCCTAGCACTTGTTGTGAGGTTTTTAATTGCTTACATCAATTCACATTTATACATCAATTCACATTTATCTTTGCGTGTGCGTACATACACATCTCTTTGTAGGGCTTTGATTAGGCTAGGATCAGCAATATTGACTCGTACTTTGAATAATTTTTCAACTTGCATTAACTGATTTGATTATTGCTGATCCTTGCTACCATATTGAAGCCTTCCGAGCTCCACTTCCTACTAAGCTACCATATTGAGGCCTTCCGAGCTCCACTTCCTACTAACTTAGTAGGTACCGTTCCTCGCAATTGTTGGGCTATTCACAAGTGAGAATATCACGAACCAGCCATCGGTTGTACCACCTCCTTGCTGCATTGGTAAGAGCATGTAAGAACTTGGTAAGGCGTTGTGATAGAGTGACTTGTGAAACTCCAAAGCCTAGAAGTTCATAGGGACATATACACTGTGATTTGTTCTTTGTTTTCTACTAACAAGGGCAGGGTCACGCAAATCTACACATGGTGGAAACAACAACAACCACTCTTTGGAGCATGCGGGTAAGGGATCTCTCACACCTCGCACGAGAGAGCTCGTGTGGCACATTGAGCACTCACTCGGTGAGAGTGTTCGCGATGCTTTGGATAAGATCAATGATAACCTCGCGGCGCTCCACACACGCGTTGCGCTCCTCGAACGTCAGCCACTTACTGAAACCAGGACCCATGATCATGAACCAAGAGTGGAGGACCCTCTTGCTCGCCGCACACCACCTGCTGCCCGCTCTTGGGTAGATGAGGTGGAAGAAGAAGATGTGAACAACTAGACTGCTGATACAGAAACAGATGGAGCCAATGTGCACAATGATCGTAACCATCGTCAGCTTTGTCATAATCGTCAAGGTATGGGAAGAAATCAACGTGAGGTATGTGACCATAATAATGCATTTGGTATAATTAAATTCACTATGCCTTCTTTTACTGAAAAATATGATCCTGATGTTTATTTCACATGGGAGCTTACCGTAGAACAAAAATTTGCTTATCATGAATTCCTGGAGATAAAAAAGTTAGGGCTGCTACTAGTGAGTTTTCTGATTTTGCATCTATTTGGTGGAGTGAATATGGTCGTATTCATCAGGACATACCTAGAACAAGGAATGCTTTGAAGAGAGCAATGAGACATAGGTTTGTACCTTCATATTATTCACATGATTTGCTTAATAAATTGCAACGCTTAAAACAAGGTAGTAGTTCTGTAGAGGACTATTATCAAGAATTACAAACTAGTTTGTTGCGTTGTGGTTTAGAAGAAACTGCAAATGCTAAGATGGCTAGATTTTTGGGAGGTTTAAACCGTGAAATTCAGGACATTTTAGATTATAAAGAATATAATTCTATCACCCGTTTGTTCCATTTTGCTTGCAAAGCTGAAAGAGAAGTGTAGGGTTGTGGATATCATGGGGATATGTTCACGACCTTAGGATGATGATACAATTGGCAATGGCGTTGAAGGTTTGTCGAAACACTTATTTTCGGCGAAGTTCAGATGCTATCATGTTTCAGGTGATCAGACCGGCCAAGGTGGCGGTCGACCGCTTTAATGGCAAGATGATCGCCACCTCTGTGATCGACCGGCCAAGCATTGGGTCGAGTAGCTGGCGGTCAGACCGGCCAATGGGCAGCAGTCTGACCGGCCATAAAGGACTTTCGAGTTTGGAGCAGAGCCAAAAATAGTGGGTGTAGGCAAGAGGGGATTCTTCTACACTTAGTCTCATAATTTTTGGAGCTTCGAGTCAAAAGATCTATTCGTTTGAAATTTTCAGAGAGTTTCAGATTTCCAAGGAGGAAATTTTGGCCAAGTCCCTTGCTGGGCGGTCAGACCAGCCAATGGGTGGTGGTCTGACCAGTTTTGACTTCTTCGTCGGCCAGCTTGACAGCGATGTTTGTTGGTTAGGTCAAGTTTATGGGTTTTAGTGCATATGTGTTGCATGATGCATGTTTTGACTAACGTGGGTCAAGTTGCGAAAAACTTGTTCCTAGAATCAATTTGTTTGTCTATTGTCGTGCAGGAAGCTTGAAGGTCAACGACGGTCAATGGTGAGAATGATCGGGACTAGGCTTGGAGAGCTGAGGTTCAAAACGATCGAGGATGTCGGGTGTAGTTAGAAGACTCAAGCATGACGCAAAATGGACAAGGATGACCGAACGGGAAGTTCGGTGCGACAGGTTGCATCAAGCGGCGCGGGGGTCGGTGCAAGTGCCATGGTGGTTTCGGTGGGAGCCGGGTGCGAGAGACTTGCCGACATGAAGAGAGCCGTTGATCAACCTACATGTGGCGAAGCACGGGATTGCTTCATGAAGATTGGACTCGGTCTTCGGGGAAGGATCGAGAACGGGTATTTTGATAACTTCACCTAAATACTGCCTTCATGACCTTTTGGCTAAACCGCGGCGCAAGGAGAAGTGGTTTAGGTTAAGAGAAGATGAAGATGACGCTTTGAAATGTGTGCGTAAATGAAACCCGTTTGTGTGTGGGCTTAACAGGTGCCCATTAGGACTATCCTTCTAGAACCTAGCCTCCAATATAAATAGGAGAGGGTGCTGGTTGTGCACCCCTCAACCCTTAATATCTAAAACCCTAGTTTGTGTTTTAGGGTTAGAAGAGAATAGTGGAGAGGTTAGGGTTCTAGAGAGTTGGATTAATTGTATGCTCATGTGTTGAGCTTTTGTCCTCCTGGATGGAGTGGCTGTAAAGCAACATTAATCTCAAATCAATCCAAGCAGGATTCCTCAAGATGAGTATCTTCTTGTTCTTACTCTCTATTTTGTGATTTTGGGGCTTTCATTGATCCTTTGGTTTCTGGCCTGGATCTTGTTTGCTATGACATGTGGGAATACATCTAGGATCATCTTGATCATCATTTACCCACGAGCAAGTTCTTAGATCATATTCTGGTTTTGACTTGGTTTTGAAACAACCTTCACTCAAATGGAAAAAGGTCGGAACTTTGGCAAAGATCTTTACGATCGTTGATTGGAATAGGTTTTTGACATCCTAAAGAAGGTATGTTTCAAGTTTTGTGAAGTTTGGAGTTGTGGATCAAAAGTTAGACTAATTTGTAATTTTGAGTTCGGGCTGATTTTACTATTCATTAGGCTGAAGGTCAGATTGCCAACTATTTAGAGGTCAGACCGCCCATGGAGAGGTCATACCGCTAGGTACATGGAGGTCTGACCGCCCAGCTCATTTGGATTTGAGTTCTTGCTGTTTTTGGTTTATTTGCTTGGGGTTTTGATAGGATTCAATACAAGTCTTCTACTATGCTTGTATATTGATCTTCATAGCTTTTATAGCTATTGGAGTGAAAATAGTGTTGAATTCGATCAAGGAGAAAAAGAGATCGTGCTCCTATTCAACCCCCCCCCCTCTAGTCACATTTTTGGTCTAACAAGTGATATCAGAGCCCAGTTAGTTCATTCTTAATCTTAACCGGTCACTGAATGTAATACCCTGAAATGCTTTAGAAAGAGAACGAAAGGGATCAGTGGGGTTTTCTAAAATTTAATCCTCTTGAGGACCCGTGCGTCATTAGATAAAAGGGATACGTAAAAATGGGATATTTTGGAGTTTTAAGGGGAGTTGGCTCGTGTCGGGATAAAAGGATCGTGGGGAGAGTAGATTCTAGAAACCCTAGCAGTCGTTTTCTTTTTTATTCCTCCGTGCGCTACCATCTCCCGATCGCGCTTTGGCATTGCTACCGTTTGACTCGCCTATGCGCAAGGGGCGTCGCCGCCTCTGCACATATCACGTGGACACGCCTACCCACGTGCGCGTGTGCGTGCTAGCCGTCTCCTGCCATCTCAGAGCCGAGCGAGTGCAAGGTTTGCGCAGATCTTCTTTTTGGCTGCTGTTGGCTGCTTTTGGCTGCGATGGATTGGGTCAGAGAGTGCTACATGAAAGTATATGGTGGCGTAATGGCGTTAGTACGTAGCACCTTCTGGATGTTTGCAACCAGTGGCGGAGCCAGGATTTTTATGATGGGAGTGCACACTTCAAATATAAAAAAAAAATCTTGTACGACATATAAGTAATTTCACAAATTCAACACAATTACACAAAAAAAAGTTTGAAAATAGTTAATAGTGCAATATAACTAGTTCAAATAAAATCTTACATGAATAAAATAGTCCTAAATAGCTAATAGAAATCACAATACCATACGACGCGATCTCATTCCTTGGAAACACTTGATTATATTATCATCACTAACCTTCGAGAAGATATCTCGCTCTATAAAGATGACTAAACAATCATTCAATACTTAATCACCCATACTATTTCTCAACTTGTTCTTCACAAGATTCATCGCCGAAAATACTCTTTCAACGCTCGCCATTGCTACCGGTAGAAGCAATACCAATTTGAGAAGCAAGTACACCAATTTATAAATGTCATGCTTCCCTGTTTCAACAAGCTTAGTAGAAAGCTCACCGAGATTCTTTAGGGCCTTGAATCTTTCATCGATTCGCATATCATCAATGAAGTTATCAAGTTGAAAAGAAAGTCTCATTAAATCCGTGCTTGAAAAATCATTGGGATAAAAGTTGGCAAGGCTAAGCACTTTGTTCCTATCATAAGAAGCAAATGAATTCATAGGATTTAAAGCGGACATGCAAACAAGCAACTCCATATTAACCTTGTCAAGCCGATTGCCAAGCTCTTGGAGAACATTATCAATGATGCCAAGATACACTTCCCTTCTAAAATGATCATCATTTGTTTGTTTTGGGTAAAAACATGATGATCTTCCATAAGGCACATATCTACCATCCGACTTAGGAACTTTGATGCCATATTTAGTGCAAAATGATGTTACCTTTTCTTGAAGGAATTCTTCTCACCCATCACACCTCATTCGTTGCATTCTATCCTTAGCCAAATTAACAAGTGCCATAGCATTAATAATATCTTGGTCTCTCTTTTGCAAAAACTGAGACAACTCATCTGTGTATCCAAGTATGACAAGCATCAAGTGTGCATTGAAAACAAAATCAAATGACTCAAAGGCTCCCACCATAGCATGTATTTTTGGCCAATCATTCTTCTGTGAGGGGTATTTTCCAAGCCGTATGAGTACTTTGCGGATTGTTGAATACATACTAATAATGTGCAAAATAGTTCTATAATGAGAACCCCAACGAGTGTCACCGGGCCTAGCTAACCCCATCTCTTGATTTAATCCACGTCCACTTTATATCTCACCCAATTCTAGTGCTTCCAAAACTTCTTGAGCTCTAACATCTCGAAGCATGTCATGACGCTTACAAGAAACTCCAATAATATCCATCAAGTGAGAAACTTTTTCAAAAAACCACACACAATCAGAATTACCCTTGGCAACAGCTATGAGAACTAACTGGAGTTGATGTGCAAAACAATGGATGTAATAAGCAAAAGGAGACTCTTTCATAACCAATGTTTTCAGCCCTTTAATCTTGCCTTTCATGTTGCTAGCCCCATCATATCCTTGCCCACGGATTTGAGCAAGAGTTAACTTGTGATCAACAAGTAAGGACACAATTGCATTCTTAAGTGACAAGGAAGTAGTATCAGCTACATCAATTACTCCAAGGAACCGCTCACATACCAGTCCTTCTTTATCAACATAACGCAAGCAAAGAGCAAGTTGTTCTTTGTAGGATGCATCACTAGACTCATTAGCTAGAATTGAATAGTGATCATCACCAATTTCTTTAATAATGTGCTTGTTAGTTTGGATGGCACAACAATTAATTATGTCCGTTTGTATCTCATGGGCAATCATCTTACAATTTCCAGGGGCATTGCTTAAGACAACCTTAGCAACCTCCTCATTGTTTTTTGCAAGCCATTCCAAAAGTTCAAGAAAATTCCCCTTATTGCTAGAATTTGCATTTTCATCATGTCCACGACATACTAGTCTTTGACGCAAAATAAACCTCAAGCATCTAAATTGAATAAGTCAACCTAGAAATGTAAAGTTGTTTGTCCTCTTCGGTTTGCTTCCTAAGAGCTTGATCAATTGATGTTCTAGGTTTAAGAAAGAAGTTGTATTTCTCTTGAGCTCGATTTTGCACACTTCTTATACTATCCACATGCTTGTCAACTGAGTCATACCTATTCCAATTTCTAAATCCTCCTTTAACAAAACTATCGCCTCCCACATTTTTTTCCTTGAACAAATAACAGACAAAACAAAATACAGCATCCTTCTCGATACTATATTCAATCCAATTGTACTTATCAAACCAACTAACATTGAAGCGACGCTTTTACGATATTTCCTTACGGAAAATCATGTTGACGAGGTTGACGTGGGCCTTTAAAAATAAATCCTCTTGAACCGCATCTTGATCATTGATAGCATATCTCATGATAGGTATCCTTTTCTTTGGGATCATGTGGAAGAAGCTCAACATCATAACATAACTCATCACTTTGTCATTACGGTTGCTTGTGCTTCACTTTGCGATTGGGGTTGAGATTGAGATGGTGCATTCACAGATGGAATCGAAGAAGCCACAACCAAAGCCAATTCATTTTCATTTATACCTGCTTCAGTTCCTCTTCCTTGAGTTTGAGTAGTTTCCACTTCAACAGTTTTAGGCTTGACCGGCGGGCTGGCGGTCAAAGGACGGGAGGAGCCAGGTCACCAGGAGGAGAAGCAAGGAGGAGGGGCGGCGTTAGGACTCGGGAGGAGAAGCGAGAAGCCCTGCCGCCCTGGTATGCTGATGCCTGATGCTGACCGTGTGGCTGAATTGGGCTGAGATGGGCCAAAATTGAGCATACTGTTGTATACCTCAAAAAAATTTCTATATTTTTTGGGGGTGCCTGTGCACCACGGGCACCCTCCCTGCAGCCGCCCCTGTTTGCAACGGTGACATAGGTAGTGGATTAATTAATGGTTACTACTTGGATTATTTAATTGCGTGTCATACTGCATGATTATTTAATTGCATGCCTTAGGCTGTAATGATACGGCTTGAAAAAAGATGCATGCATGCGGCTACTAGTGATAGAGAATTAATTAGATAGTGCTAATTATTAGTTAATTAGTTTTGTCCACCTTGCATTGTATGCATGCAGCTTGAATAGTAAAGGTGAGAGTACAATAGCTAGTTAGTGTTGAATGTCTCCTATATATGCGTTTAATTGGGTTAATAAAGGAGAGAGAGGAGTTAGCATGTTTTGTTGGAACAGTAAGGGAAAATATTAGCATTTTTCTAGTCGGGGAGAAATCGAACAGTAGATTGGCTTAGTCTGCTGTTCTGTTGTATGATTTATTCGGGTACTTTAATGGCAAATTTTGGGAATATCATCTACTAGTTAATTGTAGATAATTTCAGTATCTTTCCATAGAGTATTTAATCATATCGAGCGGACAAGTAGTTTTCAAGTTATGAATTTAGTAAGGCTCATTGTCCAGAAGATGACAGATCGGTCTTCTGGAATAAAAACGGGGCGTTAGATGATTTAATTAGAATTCATGGTAATCTAAGAAAATGTGAGGAATTAATTTTATGTAGATTCCAGAACTGGGTGGTTTGCCATGATCGGACTTGTGAGTCAAAAGTTATGCCCTTTTTAGTAGCAGAACAGCAAGGGGTGACTGTTCGGTTTTGGGGAAGTGTTGTGGATTTGGGGGACGTGTAGGAGCGATGTCAATTAATTATTGTTCTTGTGATATTGTAGCTTGTATTGAAATTGAAGTGTTTAATGTAGGAGAAACATCGTGCTTATTGCCATCTTCTAGCCAAATCGTGCGTCGTAAACTAGTAAAGGCAAGTGCATGGTAGACGGCGATCAATGATTGATCCTGTATTTATTTATCGTTCATTACCATTATTGTTGTGCTTTTATTTTTATTTAATTGCAAGCAATGGAATGGTATGACTATATCTTGTTGATGAACATGAGGAAAAATTGATATGATGAAATTATGCTTTTTTACATTCATACGCATCTTTGCATATGAGCAGGTGATTATGATTGATCACAACTCCACGGGAGTGGAGGAGGTCCCCGATCCTTGAGGAGGACGGGCTTGAGAGTGAACATTGTCGCTAGTGTTCACTCACGTATACCGGTATACGTGAAAGAAGTGCATGTGGACATGTAGAGTAGAGTTGCATTGAGATATGAGATGAATGTGTGTGAAAACAAAGAGAAGAGAATGGCATGAGAATATTAATAGAAGGAGATGTGATGATAATGAATTTATTGAATACTTATGTTTTATCATTGTTTGTTGTTTATTGATGTATTTGCTGAGTCGTGGACTCATCCTTACTCTTTTGTTGCTTTTAGGTGATCATTGAGGGCGCCACGATTGAGAGGGACTAGTGCATATGGGATAGTTTTATACTTCAGACACATGACTATTTGCCATGAGAACCATTTGAATCATTATTGCTGGACTACTTTTAGGACATGTTAGAAATTGAATAAGCTTAGATGAATGTTTTGGACTAGTCTACTTTTTTCCAAGGTTTTGGATTCATTGGTTTGGTGCTGTTTTAGACTTATTATCTTGCTATATTTCCCTCGCTTATATATTCATACTTGACAAGTTTTTATTCATGTTCTATTGTGACCCTTGGATGGGTTTTATTAATTCTTTGGTTGCTGAAATTCTATAGTGTGTTAATGAGTTATTAGTTGAAAAGGTAGTTTAGTGGCATTACAGGCTCAGTGTTGGGCTAGAGTGTTACATTAAACTTGGTGATGGAGAAGTACTCCACCAAGCCGCATATCTTCGATGGGCTCGACTATGCCTATTGGAAGAATCGCATGCGTGTCTTCCTTCAGAGCGAAGGTCAAGCCGTATAGGAGGTTGTTCAAGCCCCGCTGCTACGCCGGCTTCAGCAGCTCTCTTGGCTAACAACCATAAGGCAAAGAACCTCCTATATGCTCGGCTTGGTAGACAGGAGTATGACAGGATTTGCAATCTTGAGACCACGCACGAGATTTGGCACACCCTTGAAACCTATCATGAGGGTTCGTCCCAAATTAAGCAAGTACATTAGACGGTCTTCAAGCGAGAATACAACAAGTTCGAGATGCATCGTGGAGAGAGCATCGATGATGTATTCACTTGCTTTAACAAGGTGATTAATCAGATGAGAGCAGTAGATATCGAATATTCTCAGTCTAAGAATGCCACCCACCTCTTAGCTGCAATCAACACCAAGGAGTGGGAGATAAAGGCTACTGCCATTGAGGAGAATGTCGATCTCTCTAATCTCTCTTTGGAACTGCTTTATAGCAAGCTCAAGACTCATGAGATCAAGAGAGGTAGTTGTCCTAAGAAGGAGAACATGGCTTTGGTGGCTGACCCTCTTAAAAGAACTTTTGATATTTCTTCTGAGTCTTCCTCTAGATTTTCATTTGCCTTTTTATCTACAATTCATGAAGAGGAACTTGAGAGTATTCCTGAGGCTGAATTAGCCCTTCTAGCCAAAAAATTAACACGGGCCTATAACAATGTGAGAAACAAGAAGAGAGACGGCCCTGTGACATGCTATGAGTGTGGAGAGTTCTACCATATCCAGGCAAACTGCCCCAAGCTAAAAGGGAAGGGCAACCACAAGGAGGAGAAGGCAGCTTGGAGGAAGCATCAAGGGAACAAGTCCAAGTTTGATGCTGTCAAGCTCATGAAGGTTGCTCACCGGGTCCTTGCCGCTTTTGGAGAGCAATCCATGAGCGATGTGGACTCCGGGAGCGATGAGGACAAGGAGGAGCTCCCTCAAGAGAAGAAGAAAGGGAAGGCAAAGGACTTCACCGGCATGTGCTTCATGGCCGACTCTGTCGACATCAATGACACCGATGAGGTACCTCCATCCTATGATGTTCTCTCTACTAGATGTGATACCATCTTTGAGCAATTGCTTAGCTAGGATAAGGCATTAGAGTTCACCATGGCTAGGAATAAGGACTTAGAGTCACAAGTTGATAATCTCACACAAGAACTTGTGAATGCTAAGACTCATGATACTGATGATTGTTCGTCCTGCCATGCTTTACACTCTGAACTTGATAAATTACAAACTGCTCATGATGTTGCCTTGCACCAACTAGATAATGCTAGGACTGAGTTAATTGAAGTTAAATCTGCTCCATGTGAAAAATGTTTAGAATCTAGCAAGTTGGTCGCTTCTGATAAAGCTGAGTCTAGCACTTGCTCTTTCTGCCTAGAACGTGAACATGAAGTAAAAGACATATTAGAAGCAGTTAGAGCTAAGTATGTCAAGCTTAAGGACAAAATTGATTCTACTCCTTGTGCTTCATGTGAAGCCCTTAAGCTTGAAGTTTCTATTCATAAGGAGAAGCATGCTAGAGCCATTAAGGCCAAAACTTGTGAATCATGTTTTAATCTTGAAAAAGAGAATGCTTATCTTAAGGATACATTAGAAAAATTCTCCAAGGGTAAGAAACAATTAAACATGATTCTTGACTGGTCCAAAACTTCTTATAAGAAGCAAGGGTTAGGATACAACTTTGCCTAAGACAAGTTCAAACCAAATGTCATTCAAATCTCGGAAAATGGCTTAGTTGAGTTCAAAATCCAACCTGCAAAAACTATTTTCAAATCTACAGGTTTTTCCCAACCATCTTTTGAGCCAAATGGTACTTCCCCCTGTGATACCAAGTACCATTGCACCTATTGCAAGAAGGATGGGCATTTGCTTGAGTTCTGTTGGCGTAGGTTAAAAAATGCTAGGATAAATCTTGCTAGAATTTCATCTCATCAACCTAAAGCCTTCATGAGACATGGTCATCTAGAAAATAAACCTGGACTAGGATTTGTTTCACATGCTCATCATCATCATGTTCCTAGACAGGATGCTTTTCATGTTCGTGTAACCATTGTTCATGATAGAACCTCAAGTAGGATCAAGGATAGCAATTCTGCTTTGTATACTACTCGCAGACGTGTGTCTTAGTACTGGGTTCCCAAGTCATGTTTAACTAACCCCAGTATTGAGACACATCGATCTTCTGTGCCTTGATTTTCAGAATCGCCGCGGAAAGGGGAAGAACATGTGGTTCATAGACTCCGGCTGTCCACGTCACATGACCGGAGACTCAAGATGGTTCACCTCCTTCACGCAGTTGATGGGTGATGACTTCATCACCTTTGGAGATGATATACAAGGGCGGATTGAAGGAATGGGATCGATCAGGATGAACCACAAATGTAATACTCCGAAAATGTGAGGAACATTTAATCGGGAAGTATTAAATTAATCGATAGAGATTAATTAATCGGAGGAAATATTCATTCAGAAAATCATCAAATCAGGAAAAGAGAGGGGGTTTTCCGCGTTCTTACAGCAACGGGGCCTCGGGCCACCACGGGGGCCCATTATGGGCTGGCCGCAAGGGCCCATGAGGGGGAGCGCCTCCCCCCATTTCTCCAAACCCTAGGCCCACAATCCCCCCTCCCCTTTTTCCCCCTCCCCACCCCCTTTGGCCGCCCCCCACCCCCTTGGGCGCCGCCCCTCCACATCCTCCCTGCGCCTCCTTGCTGCTCCTACGTCTCCCCCGCTGCCGGCGACGCTCGTCCTCCTCCCGGCGATCCTCCAAGGAAGGAGAAGAGGAGGAGATTGCAGCATGTGGCCGATCGAACAAGGAGAAAGAGGGAAGAGGAGAAGGAGGAAGGAGAGGATCCTCACGGCGGCACTGGTCGAGGTGTTCGCTGTCGTTAGTCAAGGGTAACGATGATCCCGATAGTTTAGATGGATAATTAATTGTTTAATCGTTACCGGTTAGTAGATCCGTTTCTGTCCAGTAGTTTGGACGTGAGTTTTGATGTCTGTAGAGGAAGTATCTGGGGATGACTTCTCTTAGAAAAAGTTGGGTCGTGTCCTTAGCTTTCCGTGGCCGCTAAGAACGCCCAAATCCGTTTAACGGTTAGCGAGTTATGATTTTTCTAATGTCGCTGTCCTGATAATCTGTCAACATCCTGACAGTCTGTAGAAATCCGAATTAATCTTTTAGTTAAAGGTGAAATCAGAGGATCTCGTTATAACGAAAAAGATGGGTAATTTCCATACCTTTCCATAAAGCCAAAGAACGCAATATTTGGACGTTCGTAGCAAAAGTTATGACAATTTTAGTGTACTGTCCAGAGAACCCGACGTGAATATTGATGTTCTGTAGATTGGCTTGGTAGGGGTAGTAGATGGTAGAATCATGTAACATCCCAATTTTCAGAGCTTTAAAAACCTTTTAAATAGTGTAATGAGAAAATTCATCATTTGGATTTATTTGAATTTAAATTAAAAGGCTTAATATTGGACTTTGTGTAACAAAACAATTTAATATGACTAAAGTCAACATGAACAATAGTCAAAACTATTTTATTTGGATTCTATGAGCTTGGACATATTTTCTAGAATTTTCTGGAATTTTTCCAAGTTCATTTGCTATTTTCCATTGCTTATTTGAATTTCTGGTAATTTCTTAAAAAGAAAAAGCTATTTAAATCTCCAAACAGTCGCTGGGCCGAATCTCTCTGGCCCATTCCTGTTCATCTGGCCCATCTCTTCGTGGCCGTCCGATCTGGATTGGATGGAGATCCCGCCCCCGCGCCTCTCTCTCTCTCTCCCTCTCTCCTCGCGCTCCGCTTCAATCTCCACCGTTGGATCGTCATTTGGGCCTTTGGATCTCCTTGCCAAGCCTCGTCTCTCTCTCTGACGCGTGGGCCCGCTACAGGGTCTTCGTCTCCGACCCGGTCTTCTTCCTCGCGCGACCGTGACCGCGCCCGCCATTATCGCCTTCTAGAAGCTCAACCCCGCGGCCGTTTCTGCTAACAAAAACTCCCAGATTTTCGCACCAAACTCAATCCTTATCTCCTCCGCACCGACTCCGTTCAATTTCAAACTTCGAATTCGTTTCTATCCCTCGTTCTCGTCTTGGGCGTTTGAGCGATTTACCCACGGCAAGCCGCCACCTCGAGCTCGCATACAGGCCTATAAAGGACCCTCTGCCGCCTTCCCCTTTCCAAAACCCCTCGCTCAATTCCACCCGAGAGCCTCCACATTGCCGCCGATTCGAGCTTTAAGGAACCTCGCCGCGGTGAGATTTCTTCGATTGCGCCACCACCATGCCGCCGCATCGTCGTGGAGCCCACCATCAAGTTCGCCGTCACCTCCTCTACCTCCCGGACGAGTCGCCGTCGCCTAAACCTCGCCGGGACGCCCGTCCGACAAAACCCGAAGGTCTCCTCCGCTCCGACCTGCGCGCCACCACACCACCCACCCCACCACGGAGCGCACGGAAGGTGCGCAATAGCCTCAGCAACACGCCCATAGCACCCACCCTCGCCGGCGACCACCGTAGCGCCGGTGACCATTGGGTCCCGTGCCGCCACCGCCGTCGCTGACGTCCTCGCCGACGCGGACGCCAGGTCACGTGCCACCTCAGCCTCTGTGCCTGCGTGTCATCCCGGGTGGCGCCGTCGGCGCCCAGCATGCTGGTTCGCCACCTCGGCCCCTCTCGGTCGGTGGCTCGGTGGGCTTGGTCCACCGTGGGCCGTGCCTCTAACATGTGGGTCCCACATGTCAGGTTTTCTTTTATTTATTTCTTTTCCGAAAATCCTGTGACGCCATGTTGATGTCATCTTTGGCGCAATATTCCGATTTTTCATTGAAAAATAATTCGGAATTCGATAAATCCTATTTTTAGGGTTTTCTTTAGATTTAAACTTTGAAACTCCATATCTTTTGCATCCTAACTCCAAATCCATCCATTCAAATTTCTAAATTCATCTAAAATCCAGATCTATCTATTGGAGATTTTAATTATTTTTTGGAGTTATTTGCCTCTGTTATTTATTTAGTTTGTTTGTTTGCCTTGTTTGCGAGTAGACTTGACGTTCTTTGAAAGAGTTGACGAAGAAGGACCTTTCCAAGATCAAGATCAATTCCTAGATCCTTTTCAAGGCAAGCTATACCTTTGACCATCTTGATTCCCAGTTTGCTAAATTATTTTATTTTAAATTCTTGCATTATTAATTCAAGTAATTATTTAAATGATTTTGGGAGTAGATGTAAATTCCTAATTGTTATGCCATCCTTGTTAATTGCTATGTCTAAGTTCTTTGTCACCCTAGTTGATATCTAGTTGGTTAATATTGTAGCACCAACGTGGGTTGGTTAGAACGATTAGATTGCTTAGTCATGCCACGACTCATTTATTCATGTGAAGTACAAATGATTAATTTGACTAAGTGAATATGCAATATTGGATAATCTGTGTGTACTACGTGTCTTTATGGCATGTGTTGCACTTAAACCAACGGGTGGTAAAAAGGATTTGGGTGAGGCAAGGGGTGGATCTTGTGTGAATTGGTGGTCTATGTGAATTTGTGTGGATAATATTAATCTGTGTGTCTATGTGGTTGGGTTAGTGGAAGTCTTGCCTTGGTCGATTAAGGACCTCACCATGTGCGCTAAAGAACTGAGCTTCTGTACAACCACATGCTGTTTTGAGACAGGCCTAGCATAGTAAGATAAGGTATCTGAAATGCTCTGTTATGATCGATGCTAGCTACTGCTTGGTTGTATCTTGTGGGTAAAGTGTACAAACCTCTGCAGAGTGTAACTTAATCTATTGAATAGCGCGTCATGATCATGGACAATGCTCGGGATTTAACACTAGGGGTAGAATTTCATAAAAGCGTGTGGGAAGGGAGCTATGTGATTAAATCATCTAGCTATGTGAAGAACCTGTTTAGGTGTGTGTGTCTTTGTGAAATAACTTGTTAAAATTATTATTGTCTATTTGTTTTACCAAATTTTCAATCTATTTAATTGTATTAAATTGCAAAAGTTGCATTCACGCAAAAGAACCGCAGAATGCCTTTCTCTTGTAATAAGCTTTGCATGTATACTTTGCATTCTGTGGTGTGGCTTATAGATGCGGTGTGTACTCACGCTTGTTTTGACGAATCAAGCGGAGGAGGAGTCTTCACCGACTTACGAGGACGAGTTCATCGAAGGTGCCTAATCGCGAGTCTTGATCGATCGGTTGCTGTGGTGAATCGATGGGATGCCACTACCGCTTCTGTTTCATTGCCGTTTATTTTCTCTGTTAGCCTGCGTGGCTCAATAAATGTAAACTTCGACCTTAAGGTCAAAACCATTATTTAATAATCAAAGTTATTCGTTTATGTTATATTTAAGCTTGTATGGATCGATTTCGGTTTTGTTAACCTGTGTGCACTAGCATGATCTGGGCTAGTCACGATAAACACTGAGGGTCTGAATTGTAATTTGGGTCCCGACAAAAGTGGTATCGAGCCATACTTGTTATAAGTCTAGACCTTAGTAGATTGGCCGTTCGAGTGTCCAAATTATTTTCTAAAGAAAAATTTAACTTGCAAGATTAAATGAATTGCTTAACTCCTCTCATATCTCTCTCGACTCATCTATTGCTAAAATCTTTCCTCTCCCATTGTTTTAACGTGGTTCTTACACCTTATGCTGTCGTGATGATGCCTTACCTTCGACTTTCGGAGATTGCAGCGGAGGACTTGCCGCAGAGTGTGGAAGTTCTTTGCAGACACTTGAGGCTTCGATTGCCCGATGTCTGAGGCGGTGAGTACATGGTCAATGGACGGGATCGTGGTATAGTCTGCCGCCTGACGGTCTACGCCAGGAGGAACACTAGAGGTAGCCAGCCTTTGGATATCTCAGTCAGGAGGATCACCTTCATGCAAGGAATCCAGGAGTCATCGCGTCTGGCCATACTCCGAGTCTGCCACATCTACGAAGAGCGCAACACATGCTTGTTTACGCTATCACCCAGGCGCCGGGGGAGATATCTGCGCGCTTTCCGTCTACAAACGGGGAAGGCAATGCCACAGTAGTGCATCTTGCACGGTTCACAGCTGCCCAGGAGGAGTCGCTGGAGATGGCCGCCACCGAGCTGAGGTGCGCCTATCAGGCCTGGGAAGAAGCCGAGGAAAGGATCGCCGTACTAGAGCACGCCCTCTATGGTCAGCATGAGCTCGAAGATGATCAAGAGGAAGATCCAGAAGAAGTCGAAGAAGATCGGAGGAGATTCGGAGGATCGGCCGAGCTGCCTGACCCGGAAGAGCTACCAGACTGCACCCAAAGACACTCTGCTCCTCTTGCACGATTAAGGGCATCGAAACCGATTCCATGAGGATGCCACTCACTTGAGTCTACACCAGCGGGAGCGTCGCCGTGGCTTTGGAGGCTTTCTCGAATAGTTCGTTTGAGTTCGGTTTAGTCGAGGCTTAGCGGCTTTCCTTTTTCGAGTCGCCCTTTAGGCGGTAGCTTGTGTGCTTAGGTCCGATTTATTTTCTGTGTGTAAGCATGAGCCGCAAAGGCCCTTAGGCATTTGTTGCAGCCATGCTATTAAAATATTAATAAAGATTATTTCATTGAAGTTTCTTGAGTTTGTGTTTGTTGGGTTTAATCTATCCCTGTCTAGATCTTAACTCACCTTGTGCTCTCTACCTTATCTAACCTATGGAGCTTCACGGATGGTTCGGACTCGCCATCTGCCGCCCGGTGGATCCGGAGCCCAAGGATCGAAGGCAATGAGCAAACCCCTGAGAGTAGTGCCACCCCAAGCACCACCTATTGACTTGCGAACTTCGAGCTTTCATGGCGGCACAAACTCGGATGATGTATACGATGATGAACCAGATCTGAGCCATGAACAACAACAACAACAACATCAACAACAATCGTCGGGAGGAGCCCCGGTTGCTCATGGTCATCGTGGGACCATCCAAGTTGGTGAATTCATGAGGACCCGTCCGCCAACTTTCTCTGGACATGTCACGCCAATGAGGTCGATGATTGGCCAGCGTGATTGAGAGGAAGCTGCGATCACCCAATGCAATGATCATGAGAAGGTTTTGTATGCCACTCATCGGATGGAGGGCATAGCTGCGAATGGTGGGAAAATTTCTGCTGCGGCGCATGAGGCACCGCATGAGAACATCACATGGGAAGAATTTTCTGCGACCTTTCGCCAATATCATGTACTGAAGGTATTATGGATCTCAAGAAGGATGAGTTCCGCTCTCAAGCAAGGGGTATGTCGATGTTGACTACTGAATAAGTTTTCTCATTTAGCTCGCTATGCTCAGGAAGATGTCGCTAATGATGGTCTCGCCAGAGCCGCTTCTTGAAGGGTCGAACTTCGGATCGCAAGTCGACCTACTTGCCCATACCTTCCGGATTTTCGGAGTTGGTTAACAAGGCGTTGGTCATGGAGGACAAACGCAAAGAACTGGAGGACCACATAGCGTGGGATGATTGACAAAGGAAGCCATCGGCCACAACAACAGAGGGCAAGAGTAGTGCCACAGCAGTTTAATCGTTTCGACCACGAGTTCTTTCAGACACACGCACCGCCCTTGACACCTCGTCCTCTTATTGAACTCTCGCAACCCTACACGATCAACCCCACCCCAAGGAACAACAACCGCAGAATGAGCCGAGAGTGTGTTACAATTGTCGTCGGCACCAGACATTTTGCTAATCGGTGTCCTCGAAGGAACTATCACTCGGTCGCTTCAACCTTGGAGCAACACCGCCAAGACCCGGTCTGCAGAACAATCAAGGAGTTTCTCGAGGAACGATCAACGGAGGAGCGCCTCGGTCGGTTGTCGAGGTCGTGTTAATCACGTCACTCTAGAAGGAGCCCAGAAGCACCGGATGTCGTCTTGGGTAAGTTCTAATAAATTCAAGACTGCCTTAGATTACTTTGATTACGGAGCTTCGCATTCGTTTGTTTCTGGAGTTTTTGCAACTAAGAATAAATTGGAAGTTATGCAACTTAAGCGTACTCTGTTAGTCCAATGCTTTGAGCGAGCTAAGTTCTAATGTGGGTTGTTTAGGGGCTAAGTTACTCATAGCTGGAGTTGAGTTTCTAGCTAACCTAATTATTCTAGACACCCAAACCATAGATGTCATCCTTGGCATGGATTGGTTAACAAAGCACAAAGCCGTGCTAGATTGTGGCCGAAGAGCCGTTACAATCGAGGATACTAGAGGAAACAAAGTGGAGTTCCTAGCTACCTCAGTGCGTAATGGGCATTTGATAGTCAACGACCAAAGACCGTTGAGTTGGAAGATGTGCGGTCGTCAAAGAGTATCGGATGTGTTCCCGGAAGAATTACGAGGGATGCCACCGGATCGTGACATCGAGTTTGTCATCGATCTAGTGCCAGGAACAGCCCCTATCTCGAAGAGACCTTATCGGATGCCAGCCGATGAGTTGGTAGAGATGAAGAAACAGATAGAAGAACTTTTGGAGAAAGGTTTTGTGAGGCCTAGTTAAATGCGCCATGGGGAGCACCAGTTTTGTTTGTCAAGAAGAAGGATGGAAGCATGAGGATGTGCATCGACTCTAGGGCTCTCAATGAAGTCACTATCAAGAACAAGTACCCATTGCCCCGGATAGATGATCTGTTTGACCGGATGAAAGGAGCCGAGTGTTCTCGAAGATCGTCTGCGATCGAAGTTACCATCGATTGAAGATTTGTCCTAAGGATGTACCTAAGACCGCTTTCTCAACACAGTGCGGACATTATGAGTTCTTAGTCATGTCCTTTGGTGCGACTAATGCCCTGCCTATTTCATGAACATGATGAATAAGGTATTCATGGAATATTTGGATAAATTTGTAGTTGTATTCATCGGCGATATTTTGGTTTACTCCAAGTCGGAAGAAGAACATCTTTGAACATTTGAGATTAATCCTAGGGAAGCTCGAGAGCATCGGTTGTATGCTAAGTTTAGCAAGTGTGATTTACGGATAAAGGAAGTGGATTTCCTTGGTCATGTGATGGCAATTGCAGGAGTAGCAGCTTGACCCCATAAAGTTAAGCGGTGTTAAGCGGGAGCAACCCAAGACGGTCACTCAGTTCGTAGTTTCTTGGGATTGGCGGGATACTACCGTCGTTTCATCGAAGGATTCTCATCAATTGCTAAACCTCTTACGCAATTGTTGAAGAAGGAGAAAAAGTTTACTTGGACTCGGCTTGTGAGGAAAGTTTTCAAGAATTGAAGAAGCGTTTGACTTGACCCAATCTTGATTTTGCTTGGATATTCGTAAGGATTTTGATATCTATTGTGATGCTTCGCGTCAAGGATTAGGGTGTGTCTGATGCAAGAAGGAAGAGTAAACTTATGCATCAAGGCGATTAAGGCCCCATGAAGAGAATTACCCTACCCATGACTTGGAATTAGCCGATAGTGCATGCCTTGAAGATTTGGCGTCATTACCTCATCGATGTCATTGCGAGATATATACCGATCATAAAAGCTTAAAATATATTTTCACTCGATCGGATCTGAATATGAGGCAGAGAAGATGGCTAGAATTGATAAAAGATTATAATCTTGGGATCCATTACCATCTGGTAAAGCCAATGTCGTTCTGCAGATGCTTTGGTAGTAGAAAGCCTTTGCAATGCCGTGGAAGTAAAAGAGCCTTGTTCGAACTTCAAGAGGAATTCGAAGTTGAAGCTAGAGGTAGTATCTGAAGGATTCGTGGCAAATTTGGAAATCTGATCTACTTTGGAGAAGCGGATTCGCAAGCTCGGTAGAAAAGACTCGAGTTCTCCGACATTAAGAAGAAGATGATGAAGGAAAGTTCAAGGACTTCACGGTGGATGATCGGGATATCTTGTGGATCAATGGGCGTATCTGCGTTCGGATGTTGATGGATTGAGACAGCTAATTTTGAAGGAGGCCCATGACTCAAAGTATTCGATTCACCTGGTAGTACTAAGATGTATCGGGATGTTAAGAATAAGTTTTGGTGGCGAATTTGAAGCGAGACGTCGCGAGTTCGTTGCCTTGTGCGGCGTGTGTCGAAAGTCAAAGCGAGAACACGAGGCCCGCAGTCTATTGCAACCCTTGAAGATTCCAGAGTGGAAGTGGGAAGAAGTCGGAATGGATTTCATCACGGTTTACCCAAGACTCAATCGGGTTACGATTCGATTTGGGTAATAGTGGATCGTCGACTAAAGTTGCTCATTTCTTGCCACCAAAACCACGTACTCAGAGATCGTCTAGCGAGCTATATATGGCAAAGATTGTCGGTTTGCATGGTGTGCCCAAGAAGATAGTGTCGGATCGAGGATCTCGGTTCACCTCCGATTTTGGCGAGTTTACATGAAGCCTTAGGGACTCACTTTGAATTCGATCTGCGTATCATCCCGAACATGATGGACAGATGAAAGGGTTAATCGATATTGGAAGATATGTTGAGAGCACGTGCCCTAGCAAATGCTACTCGTTGGGATAAGAGTTTGCCATATGCGAGTTCTCGTACAACAACGACTATCAAGCGATCTGCAAATGTCACCTTTTGAAGCTTTGTATGGTCGTGCTTGCGAGAACCCGTTGAATTGGACGAAACAAATTTGAGCGTCACGATCTTGGTCGAGATATTATTCAAGAAGCGAAGAACAAGTGGCTATGATCGTGAGAGATCGAGGATAGCTCGATCGAGGCGAAGAAGAGTTATCTGATAATCGTCGGCGTGATCTCGCCGAGCGAGAAGATTTTGTGTATCTCGAGTTCGCCCGAGAGGTGTGAAAAGGTTCCATGCCAAAGGAAGCTTGCCCCTCGGTATGTTGGTCCGTTCAAGATCTTAGAACGCCGTGGAGAAGTAGCCTATCAGCTGGAGCTACCGCAGTCGTTAGCAGGGGTACACGATGTCTTTCATGTCTCTCAGTTGAAGAAGTGTCTTCGTGTGCCGGAAGAACAAACCCCGCTGGAGTCAATTGAACTAAAAGAAGACCTCACCTACAAAGAGCAACCGGTCAAGATTCTGGATGTCGCAGAACGTCGGACCAGAAGCAAGACGGTTCGTTTTTGCAAAGTGCAGTGGAGCCACCACTCAGAAAGTGAAGCCACGTGGGAGCGTGAAGAAGAAATTTGGCCGAGTTTCCTAGCCTTTTCTCCATTAGCTTTGAATCTCGGGGCGAGATTCCTTTAAGGGGGAGGTTTGTAACATCCCAATTTTGAGCTTTAAAACCTTTTAAATAGTGTAATGAGAAAATTCATCATTTGGATTTATTTGAATTTAAATTAAAAGGCTTAATATTGGACTTTGTGTAACAAAACAATTTAATATGACTAAAGTCAACATGAACAATAGTCAAAACTATTTTATTTGGATTCTATGAGCTTGGACATATTTTCTAGAATTTTCTGGAATTTTTCCAAGTTCATTTGCTATTTTCCATTGCTTATTTGAATTTACGGTAATTTCTTAAAAAGAAAAAGCTATTTAAATCTCCAAGCGATCATTTGGGCGAATCTCTCGGCCCATTCTGTTCATCTGGCCCATCTCTTCGTGGCCGTCCGTCTGGATTGGATGGAGATCCCGCCGCGCTCTCTCTCTCTCTCTCTCTCGCGCTCGCTTCAATCTCCACCGATTGGATCGTCATTTGGGCCTTTGGATCTCCGCTGCCTTGTCTCTCGTCTCTCGTAGCGTGGGCCCTTCTGAGGTCTTCGTCTCAGACAGGTCTTCTTCCTCATGTGACCGTGACCGCGCCGCCATTATCGCCTTCTAGAAGCTCAACCCATGGCCGTTTACGCTAACAAAAACTCCCATTTTTACACCAAACTCAATCCTTATCTCCTCACTTGACTCGTTCAATTTCAAACTTGAATTCGTTTCTATCCTGTTCTCGTCTTGGGCGTTTGCGCGATTTACCCATGGCCAGACGCCACCTCGAGCTCGCTTCAGTGCCTATAAAGGACCCTCTGCTTCGCCTTCGCCCCTTTCCAAAACCCTCGCTCAATTCCACGAGAGCTCCACATTGCCGCCGATTCGAGCTTTAAGGAACCTCGCCGCGGTGAGATTTCTTCGATTATGCCGCCACCGCAGCCGCCGATCGTCGTGGAGCCCACCATCAAGTTCGCCGTCACCTCCTCTACCTCCGGACGATCGCCGTCGCCTAAACCTCGCGGGGCGCCCGTCCGACAAAACCGAAGGTCTCCTCGCTCCGACCTCGCCGCCGCCACCACAGCCACCCCAACCACGGGCTGCACGGAAGGTCGCAATAGCCTCGACAACACGCCCATAGCACCCACTCTCATGGCGACCACCGTAGCGCCGGTGACCATTGGGTCCCGTCACCGCCATCGCCGTCGCCGCGTCCTCGCCGACGCGGACGCCAGTCACGTGCCACCTCGACCTCGTACTGCGTGTCATCCGGGTGGCGCCAGCGTCGGCGCCACAGCAGCTGGTTCGCCACCTCGGCCCCTCTCTGGTCGGTGGCTCGGTGGGCTTGGTCCACGTGGTCAGTGCCTCTAACATGTGGGTCCCACATGTCGGGTTTTCTTTATTTATTTTTTTCCAAAATCCTGTGACGCCATCTTGATGTCATCTTTGGCGCAATATTCGATTTTTCTGTTGAAAAATAATTCGGAATTCGATAAATCCTATTTTTAGGGTTTTCTTTAGATTTAAACTTTGAAACTCCATATCTTTTGCATCCTAACTCCAAATCCATCCATTCAAATTTCTAAATTCATCTAAAATCCAGATCTATCTATTGGAGATTTTTAATTATTTTTTGGAGTTATTTGCCTCTGTTATTTATTTAGTTTGTTTGTTTGCCTTGTTTGCGAGTAGACTTGACGTTCTTTGAAAGAGTTGACGAAGAAGGACCTTTCCAAGATCAAGATCAATTCCTAGATCCTTTTCAAGGCAAGCTATACCTTTGACCATCTTGATTCCCAGTTTGCTAAATTATTTTATTTTAAATTCTTGCATTATTAATTCAAGTAATTATTTAAATGATTTTGGGAGTAGATGTAAATTCCTAATTGTTATGCCATCCTTGTTAATTGCTATGTCTAAGTTCTTTGTCACCCTAGTTGATATCTAGTTGGTTAATATTGTAGCACCAACGTGGGTTGGTTAGAACGATTAGATTGTAGTCATGCCACGACTCATTTATTCATGTGAAGTACAAATGATTAATTTGACTAAGTGAATATGCAATATTGGATAATCTGTGTGTACTACGTGTCTTTATGGCATGTGTTGCATAAACCAACGGGTGGTAAAAAGGATTTGGACCGAGGCAAGGGGTGGAATCTTGTGTGAATTGGTGGTCTATGTGAATTTGTGTGGATAATATTAATCTGTGTGTCTATGTGGTTGGGTTAGTGGAAGTCTTGCCTTGGTCGATTAAGGACCTCACCATGTTAAGCTAAAGAACTGAGCTTCTGTCGACCACATACTGTTTTGAGGCAGGCCTAGCATAGTAAGATAAGGTATCTGAAATGCTCTGTTATGATCGATGCTAGCTACTGGGTTGTATCTTGTGGGTAAAGTGTACAAACCTCTGCAGAGTGTAACTTAATCTATTGAATAGCAGCGTCATGATCATGGACAATGCTCGGGATTTAACACTAGGGGTAGAATTTCATAAAAGCGTGTGGGAAGGGAGCTATGTGATTAAATCATCTAGCTATGTGAAGAACTGTTTTAGGGTGTGTGTGTCTTTGTGAAATAACTTGTTAAAATTATTATTGTCTATTTGTTTTACCGACTTTCAATCTATTTAATTGTATTAAATTGCAAAAGTTGCATTCACATAAAAGAACCGCAGAATGCCTTTCTCTTGTAATAAGCTTTGCATGTATACTTTGCATTCTGTGGTGTGGCTTGCGAGTGCGGTGTGTACTCACGCTTGTTTTGACGAATCAAGCGGAGGAGAGTCTTCACCGACTTACGAGGACGAGTTCATCGAAGGTGCCTAATCGCGAGTCTTGATCGATCGGTTGCTGTGGTGAATCGATGGGATGCCACTACCGTTCTGTTTCATTGCCGTTTATTTTCTCTGTTAGCCTGCGTGGCTCAATAAATGTAAACTTCGACCTTAAGGTCAAAACCATTATTTAATAATCAAAGTTATTCGTTTATGTTATATTTAAGCTTGTATGGATCGATTTCGGTTTTGTTAACCTGTGTGCACTAGCATGATCTGGCTAGTCAAGAAACACTGAGGGTCTGAATTGTAATTTGGTCCCGACAAATCGAAGGGCTCCCCAACTAAGTTTATTTAGATAATTTAACTATCTTTCCATAAAGTATTAGAACATCTTATTTGGACTCTGAGCGAAAGTTATGTATTTTAGAAGTTGTTGTCATGATGAACACCAAATCGGCCAGGTAGAAATTGGAAGATTGAAAACGTTTGGGGGTTTAGTGAGTTCTATTGTGCTCTTATTTATGCTTTTGGTCGATAAGTTTGTCTTAGTTGGGTTATCATTATGTTCGGTGGGAGGGTGATCGAGGCGGCGCCTTCTTCGCGTCCATCGTCCTCGCGTGGTTAAGGCAAGTATTCGGGTTAAGAATAATGATGATTGTTTGCTAAGATTGATTGTGTCTTGATCGTGATTGCCATGCATGGATGTTATTGTGATGAATTACAATATATCTTGGTATATTCAAGTTATGGTTGGAGTTTCTGTGTTCATGGTTAATGCTTACATGTTATTATGTACATGTTGAATTCATATGTTTAGAAGATAATGTCATTGAACATATGCATGTAGTAAGCATGATTGAGTTTTGGTCACGTGGTGACCAAGTATGAATGTTGAGGTCCCGTCATGTCGATGGCGGGCTAGAATCCCACATTCGTGTAATGTGGGCAATGAGTAAAGAGGTCCCCATCATGCGATGATGGGCAAAGGTCCCTATACTTGTGGAGTATAGGCTCTTGGTCCCTATTGCCGAGTGCATAGGCATGGGTATACATCGACGGTTGTATACCCGCATTACCGATAAAATGCGAAAAGAGATAAAGATTAAAGGTGCATTGCATGGTTGCATTACATAAGCATGAAGGCTATGTTTAGCGTAATGTTTAATTGTGAATATTAATCTTTGTGGATGTGTTTCTAGATTTGGCCTTGTTGATACTTGCCGAGTCGTGGACTCACCCTTGCTTTGTTGTGCTTTTAGGTACCAATCGCAAGAGCGGCATGCATGGGAGGGAGTAGCTTTTCTTTGGATTGCACACACTACCCTTCATCCTAATAAAATCATACCATGTAGTTCATTCTATATGAATGAGTAAAGCTATTAAGTTTCATTAATAGATTTGGTTGAGTGTTTTGGTCTATCTCAGTAATGTTGAGATTAGCAAGTTGGATTATGCTAAATATTTCTCTATCGGATTAGACTATATTATATGCTTGGATGATAGTGAATGTTGAATTATTGATGAACTGTAATAAGTAAACCAAGATGGGAAGGAAGGATACCTTCTCTATGATTTATTCTTGCTTGTGAATCTAGTTTAATGATGAACTGTAATAGATAGGAATTAAATGGTGAAGGAAGGATACCTTCTCCATATATTGGATGTTTTATTTATGCCTTCCTATGATATTACATTGGTACCTCCGGTATTGATTAATAATACAAAGGAGGTTACGCGAATTTTGGTAAGATGGTTGTAGATAGTTCGTTTTATTTGTTTAATTTAGTAGCATTCGAGGCTCATGTTGAAATTTGGGGTGTTCTGATTAGTATCGAGCGTCAGTAGGTCCGTGGTTAATAAAACATTAATTTTGACACACTAAGCACGATGGGTGGGGTTTGGGTTGCATTGCATCTATGTTTCCGTTGATTATTATAGTTGGATGTATGCTTAATGTTTGTATTTATGCTTGTCGTGATGTTTAGAGATGGCAAGGGTAGAGGCCGTGGGCGTGGCGTGGTGGTGGTGGCCGACAAGGTCTTGCGAGGTCGGCAAACCCCCTGCTTAGAAGTTGAGCTCGGTAGGTGATGAGGCTAATCTTGAGGATCGAAGAAGAAGTTATACGCAATTCGAGAGACGGCGCCACCAGTGCACATGACCGCTCCTTTAGCGGCTCTCTGGCGGTACCGTGGTTGGTGCTATGAAATTTGCATCGATTGAGCATACTGCGTCTGATACTTTGATGGGTTGGGCACGCCGATTGATCTTGCTAATGGTCTGCGACACATGGAGAGACACTTGAGCGCTGGGTATGACTTCGGAGATGAGGGCACGGTTTGTGGCCTTCGGCAAGAACAGCGGACATCTGGTGGGAGGAGTCTGACAGCTAGGACCGCTGCCCATGGCCCGATTACACAGGAGCTATTTGTGGAGCAATTAGGAGGAGGTTTTATCGGCTTCATTCGTGGAGAGGATGGAAGTCTCATTGAATAGTTACAAGCGAGGCAAGGCGACAATGTCGAGTATGAAGCGGGTTTTAACAACATCATCCGTTTCGTTCGGCGGTGGCTACAAATGAGGCCGAGAAGGCCAAGAGGTTTCATGAGAGGGCTCGACGGGGAGTTTAAATGAGGTATTGGGAGCGTTGGAGCTGCGTGATTTTAGCTCCTTGGTAGAACAAGCGAGGGTATGGAGTTAGAGATGCACTTCGGAGAAGATATGCAAGGCATGGGTGGTTCGGTGGTTCCTTCGATGCGGTGGCGGTCGAAAGAGGAACTGGAGGAAGAAGTGGGTCATCCTGAAGCCCGTTTCCAAGAAGTTCAAGGGCTCGCGAGTTCATACAAGTCCAAGTATACAAAACCTGGCGCCAACACTTGGGGCCGTCGAGCGAGGCGCCTATCTTCGTCCGGTTCTGGGCAAGGTATGATTTGCTTCAAGTCTTGTAATGAGCACCGTGCTTGAGTGTTCTGGTGGATCTTGTCGCCACTGTGGTGCAGCGGGTCATAAAGCGGTGGTTTGTCGGCGGAATCCAGCTAGTGTTATTAAGTGGGAGCCGGCTCGATCACGGTGCAAGTGCCATTTGCTTCTTCACGAGTCGGTCACAGATGCTTGCCGCTACCCCCACGATCTTGGGGACACCTCGATCTTACTTCCGGCTCTGGAGGATCCCACCACCGGTATTTTGGCACTTTGCTCCTGTGCCGTTTCGATTCGGCACCTTGGCACCTCCTCGGCCTGCACCACCATACCGAGTCTTTGGGGCTTCGCCGCCAAACAACGATTGCTTATGCCATGCCGATCTTGCGAGTCGGTGGGGCGTCCCGACGTGGTGGCAGTATGCTCCTTGTGGACTCGATGGAGGCTTTTGTTTTATTCGATTCGGAGCTACTTTCTCTTTTGCATCACTAGAGTTTGCTAGCGAGCACATTTGAGTATGCGATCTATAGCTCGATCGGTTCTAGTAAATTCTCTGGAGGAATTCTTTCTAGTTCCTGATCTGTCCGGATGTGTGATTTCTTTAGATGGGGAAGACTTTATTGCTAATCGATGGTTATGAAGATGGAACCGTTTGGCGTTATTTTGGGTATGGATTGGTTGCATAGTTACCGTCTTTGTCATATCTTGCTTTTGGAAGACGATAACTCTGCAAGCTCCGTCTGAAGCGAGATAGTGTTTGAGTGGCGCCCTTCTTACTCTCTTTGTGTCTTTGGCTAGTTTGTTTCCGGGTAGTCGGCGACAAAAGTGGATTTCTTTGTCCTTGGTAGAAAGCGAGTTTGTCCTTGGCTGCTGCGGTATTCGATGGTTCGGGAGTTTTGGGCGTATTTCCAGCGAATCTGCGGAATGCCTCCACCTCGCCCGTGGAGTTCAGGATTGATTTAGTACGGCGCTCGACCGTTTCCATGACCCCGTCTGTCTGCCCGTCCTTTTCAGAGGAATTAAAAGCGGTTGGACGATCTAAAGGCGAAAGATCTTATTAGTCGGTGTGTCTCCGTGGGAGCTCTGTGCTTTTACCAAGAAGAAGGATGGTAGTTGGCGCATGTGTATTGATTACCGTGCTCTCAACGGTGACCATTAGAATAAATATCCTTTGCCTCGCATTGAAGATTTATTTGATCGGTTGAGAGGGCAAAGGTATTTTCAAAGATTGATCTCGATCGGGATACAATCGATTCTGTCGAAATGAGGATATTGAAAGCGGCATTCTCCACAAGGTATGGGCATTTTGAATTTAAAGTTATGTCTTTTGGACTAACGAATGCCCTATTTGCTTTCATGGAGACAATGAGCGAGGATGTTACATGAGTATCTGGATGATTTTGTTGTCGTCTTTATTGATGATATTTTGATCTACTCGGTGAAGCGAGAACATGGGCGTCATCTGCGGTTTGGTGTTGGAAACGCTAAGAGAATAAGTTTTATGCAAAATTGAAAAAGTCACGAGTTACGGATGTGCGAAGTGGGATTCTTGGGACATGTTATTAACGATAAAGGAATATCGGTTGATCCAAGTAAAATCTCCACGGTGGTAGAATGGGAAGGCCGACCAACGTCAAAGAAGTGAAAGCTTCCTTGGTATGGCGGGTTATTATCGGCGTTTTGTGCGAGATTTCTCCATCATTCTTGGCCGTTATCGAGCTCACTCGAGAAGGATGTGAGGTTTGATGGGATGATGATTGTGGCGCAGATTTTCGGACTTTGAAAGAAAAGTGGTGACCGCTCCTGTTCTCCTTGTTCTGAACACAGGAAGCGTTCCGCTTTTTTCGGCGCTTCTCGTGTTGGTTTGGGTTGTGTGCTCATGCAAGATGGCAAGGTCTTGGCTTACGCATCTAGACAGCTGAAGAAGCATGAGCAGAATTACCCAACTCATGATTTAGAGTTGGCCGCTGTAGTGTTTGCGTTGAAGCTTTGGAGGCACTATCTTTATGGTGAATCTTGTGATGTCTTCACTGATCACAAAAGCCTTAAGTACATCTTTACACAGAAGGATTTGAATCTGAGGCAACGCAGATGGTTGGAGCTGATCAAGGATTACGATCTCACGATTCAATACCATCGAGCAAGGCCAATGTGGTGGTGATGCTCTTAGTGCAAAGCGGCGCTGCTACTCTAGATTGTTTAATTGCAGATTTTGACCGCATGGGAATATCTTATTGCTATCGAGCACGGTTCATGTCGAAACTTCGCTTGATCTTAGAGTCGACCATTCGAGCAGGTGCGGGAAGCGCCTTGAGTGACCGATTATTGCGAGAGGGTCGAAGCGTGCGGATATGGGCAAGGAAGGGATTTCGGTTTGGATGGAGTGCGGAGCATTGCGATTTAAGGGTTCGCCTTTGTGTGCATGAGAAGGGGGGTTAAGGATGACATCTTGAGGAGGCACATCGCACTCCTTATCTTGTTCATCGGGTGAAACAAAGATGTACTGCGACTTAAAGCATAATTTACGGTGGAAGAGAATGAAGGTGGATATAGCTAATTATGTAGCCTCTTGTGGTGTGTGTCAACAAGTAAAGCGAGAACATAAGCGTCCATGAGGTTATTCTGACCTTTGGAGGTTCCTCAATGGCCTTGGGATGATATCTCCATGGACTTTGTAGTCGCATTACCCGATCGCCATGAGGAAAGGATGCGATTTGGGTGATAGTGGATCGATTCAGCAAATCGGCGCATTTTATTCCTATCCGCACGACCAACTCATGACGACTTGGCTCCTATTTATGTGCGGAGATTGTGAGATTGCATGGTGTACCAAAGACCATCATTTCGATAGAGATGCCAAGTTTGTATCAAGTTTTGGGAGAGTTCTGAGTGCTTTGGGCACCCGACTCCGTTTAGTCTGACATTTCATCCACAGCAGATGGGCGGTCGAGCGCACCATTCGGACCTTGGAGGACATGTTGCGGTCTGTGTTTTGTCTGGAAGGGCGGTTAGGAAGATCGATTGCCTTTGGTGGAATTAAACACAACAACGGCTACCATTCAAGTATCAAAAGCCGCACTGTTCGAGGTTTTGTATGGTAAATGCAGTCACCCCTTTGTTGGGAAGCGATGGGTGAGAAGGCGATCTTAGGCGGATTGGGTACAAAAGACCGTCGAGCAGTGGCCTGGTGAGACAGAACACCTTGCTGACTCGAGCGAAGCGAGAAAAGTTATCGAGATGTAAGAAGAAGGATCTGGAATTTGAAGTGGGAGATCAAGTGCTCTTGAGTATCTCCCACTAAGGGTGTGGTGAGGTTGGTGCGGAGGAAGCTTAGCCCGAGAATGCGTTGGGCCTTTCACGATCTTGGCTCGAATCGGGAAGTTGGCATATCGTTTGGACCTACGAGTCTATCACGAGGAGTGCTAGCGTTTTCATGTGTCCATGTTGAGGAAGTACCTTCGTGATCGAGCATCATGTGTCTCTAGAACCTCTAACCATTGAGCAAGATCATCTTTTGAGTCCAAGCGGTGCGAGATCTGGAATTATCGAGAGAAGACATTGAGAATAAAACTTTAAAATGCGTTAAGGTGCTTTGGTCACAATGAGCCGAGAGAGAGGCCACACAGGAATTGGAGTCTCGCATCTTGAAAACATTATCGAGTTATTTACAACAGTACATGTTAATGTTGTAAGGTTTAAGCTGTGTTTATACTTGGCTTAAGCGTTAGAATTAGTCGAATTTATTTTAAGGGGTAGAATGTAATACTCGAAAATGTGAGAACATTTAATCGGGAAGTATTAAATTAATCGATAGAGATTAATTAATCGGAGAAATATTCATTGAAAATCATCAAATCAGGAAAAGAGGGGTTTTCGCGTTCTTACGCAGCAGGGGCCTCGGGCCACCGAGGGGGCCCATTATGGGCTGGCCGCAAGGGCCCATGAGGGGAGCGCCTCCCCATTTCTCCAAACCCTAGGCCCACAATCCCCCTCCTTTTTCCCCTCCCCACCCCTTTGGCCGCCCCCACCCCTTGGCGCCGCCCTCCACATCCTCCCTCGCCTCCTTGCTGCTCCTCGTCTCCCCGCTGCAGGCGGCGCTCGTCCTCCTCCCGGCGATCCTCCAAGGAAGGAGAAGAGGAGGAGATTGCGCCATGATGGCGATCGAACAAGGAGAAAGAGGGAAGAGGAGAAGGAGGAAGGAGAGGATCCTCACGCCCGGCACTGGTGGAGGTGTTAAATCGTCGTTCGTCAAGGGTAACGATGATCCCCGATAGTTTAGATGGATAATTAATTGTTTAATCGTTACCGGTTAGTAGATCCGTTTCTGTCCAGTAGTTTGGACGTGAGTTTTTATGTCTGTAGAGGAAGTATCTGGGGATGACTTCTCTTAGAAAAAGTTGGTTCGTGTCCTTAGCTTTCCGTGGCCGCTAAGAACGCCCAAATCCGTTTAACGGTTAGCGAGTTATGATTTTTCTAATGTCGCTGTCCTGATAATCTGTCAACATCCTGACAGTCTGTAGAAATCCGAATTAATCTTTTAGTTAAAGGTGAAATCAGAGGATCTCGTTATAACGAAAAAGATGGGTAATTTCCATACCTTTCCAGAAAGCCAAAGAACGCAATATTTGGACGTTCGTAGCAAAAGTTATGACAATTTTAGTGTACTGTCCAGAGAACCCGACGTGAATATTAATGTTCTGTAGATTGGCTTGGTAGGGGTAGTAGATGGTAGAATCAGAAGGGCTCCCCAACTAAGTTTATTTAGATAATTTAACTATCTTTCCAGAAAGTATTAGAACATCTTATTTGGACTCCTGAGCAGAAAGTTATGTATTTTAGAAGTTGACTGTCCGCAGTGAACACCAAATCGACCGGTAGAAATTGGAAGATTGAAAGCGTTTGGGGGTTTAGTGAGTTCTATTGTGCTCTTATTTATGCTTTTGGTCAGTAAGTTTGTCTTAGTTGGGTTATCATTATGTTCAGGTGGGAGGGTGATCCCAGGGCAGCGCCTTCTTGGCGTCCATCGTCCTCGCGTGGTTAAGGCAAGTATTCGGGTTAAGAATAATGATGATTGTTTGCTAAGATTGATTGTGTCTTGATCGTGATTGCCATGCATGGATGTTATTGTGATGAATTACAATATATCTTGGTATATTCAAGTTATGGTTGGAGTTTCTGTGTTCATGGTTAATGCTTACATGTTATTATGTACATGTTGAATTCATATGTTTAGAAGATAATGTCATTGAACATATGCATGTAGTAAGCATGATTGAGTTTTGGTCACGTGGTGACCAAGTATAGTGTTGAGGTCCCGTCATGTCGATGGCGGGCTAGAATCCCCACATTAGTGTAATGTGGGCAATGAGTAAAGAGGTCCCCATCATGCGATGATGGGCAAAGGTCCCTATACTTGTGGAGTATAGGCTCTTGGTCCCTATTGCGAGTGCATAGGCATGGGTATACATCGGCGGTTGTATACCCGCATTACCGATAAAATCGAAAAGAGATAAAGATTAAAAGGTGCATTGCATGGTTGCATTACATAAGCATGAAGGCTATGTTTAGCGTAATGTTTAATTGTGAATATTAATCTTTGTGGTGTGTTTCTAGATTTGGCCTTGTTGATACTTCTGAGTCTGTGGACTCACCCTTGCTTTGTTGTGCTTTTAGGTACCAGCGGCAAGAGCGGCATGCATGGGAGGGAGTAGCTTTTCTTGGATTGCACACACTACCCTTCATCCTAATAAAATCATACCATGTAGTTCATTCTATATGAATGAGTAAAGCTATTAAGTTTCATTAATAGATTTGGTTGAGTGTTTTGGTCTATCTGTAATGTTGAGATTAGCAAGTTGGATTATGCTAAATATTTCTCTATCGGATTAGACTATATTATATGCTTGGATGATAGTGAATGTTGAATTATTGATGAGCTGTAATAAGTAAACCAAGATGGGAAGGAAGGATACCTTCTCTATGATTTATTCTTGCTTGTGAATCTAGTTTAATGATGAGCTGTAATAGATAGGAATTAAATGGTGAAGGAAGGATACCTTCTCCATATATTGGATGTTTTATTTATGCCTTCCTATGATATTACATTGGTACCTCCGGTATTGATTAATAATACAAAGGAGGTTACTCGCTAATTTTGGTAAGATGGTTGTAGATAGTTCGTTTTATTTGTTTAATTTAGTAGCATTCCAGGCTCATGTTGGGCTGGGGTGTTACAACAAATTTGTCCTGAAGGACGTCGCTCTTGTGGACAAGCTAAGGTATAACCTGCTTTCTGTCTCGCAGCTTCTTGATGATGGCTATGAGACTGGATTTAAGAAAAATGCTTATCGTGTGCTTGATTCAGCTGGTGAGCTTATTTTTGGGATTTCTAGAGTTGTATAATCTTTGGAGCTGACTTTTCTGAATCTCTAGCTGGATCTCTGAAATGTTTGATAGCATCTTCTTCTAAGTTCTGGCTTTGGCATCATCGTTTGGGGCACATTAGTTTTGATCATCTGATGTGAGTTAGCAGCTTTGATCTCATGAGAGGTTTGCCCAAACTCAAAGTCGTTAAGATGTTGTATGTGCGCCCCATAGGCATAACAAGCAAGTTGCTGCCTCACACCCTTCATTGACTATGATCATGACTAACGGACTGGGATAGTTGCTTCACATGGATACTGTTGGTCCTACTAGGGTTTAGTCAGTCAGTGGCAAATGATATATTCTTGTCATAGTCGACAATTACTCGAGATACTCTTGGGTGTTCTTTCTTGCTTTGAAGGATGAAGCTTTTGATCATTTTCATGATCTTGTTCTTAACAACCGAACTTTCTGTTGCCTTGGGAAGCGATCATGATGACAATGGCACGGAGTTTAAGAATGCCTCATTTGCCTCTTTCTATGCTGAGCGTGGTATTGAGCATCAGTTCTCTTCTCCACACGTCCCTCAACAAAATGGCGTAGTGGAAAGGAAGAACAGAACTTTAGTCGAGATGACTAGGATGATGCTAGATGAGTATAGCACTCCGAGGAGGTTTTGGGCCGAAGCTATTACTACAGCTTGCTATATTGCCAATCGTGTCTTCTTGAGACCGTCTTTTGGCAAGATATCATATGAGCTTCGGTTTGGCAGAAAACCCTCTGTTTCTCATTTTTTTTAGTTTTTGGAGCTAAATATTTCATTCTCAAGATAGGAAACCTAGATAAATTTGAGTCAAGAACTTCTGATGGTTTATTTCTGGGTTATCCTGCACATTCGAGGGGTTTTCGTGTTTTTAATGTTGAGACTAACGTTGTCCAGGAGACATGCAATGTCACTTTTGATGAGACTACCCCTAGTGCTAGATCAGATGTTTCAGGTGATACACTGGCGACGCAGAGCATTTTTGTAGAGGAAGATGATGATGGAGTCGATGATGCTCTCCCACCTGCTGTTGTCGCTCCTATTCCAGCTCAAAAACCTGCTTCGACTACTTCACCTCCAATTGAGGCTCCTGCTGCATCTTCAGCATCAGTAGTACCTGCGAAGGTCGAAGAGATGCTATCTTCCCCGGGCGCTCCACTTCACATTCAGAGGCATCATCCTTCGGATCAGATCATTGGTCATCTTCATGAGTGAGTCACTCGCTCCAGGTATCGTGATCCAAGTCTCTACTACCATTCTATATTTGTTGCTTCTTTCGAACCCCGCGATATATCGCATGCTTTATCTGATTCTAGCTAGGTTAATGCCATGCATGAGGAGTTAGAGAACTTTGAGAGGAACAAGGTTTGGAACCTAGTAGAGCCTCCTAGTGGTCATAATGTGATAGGAACCCGTTGGGTGTTTAAAAACAAACAAAGTGAGGATGGTTCTATAGTTAGAAACAAGCTTGTTGGTAGCTCAGGGTTTTAGCCAAGTTGAGGGGTTAGACTTTGATGAAATATTTTCTCTTGTTGCTAGATTAGAAGCCATTCGTATTCTGCTTGCATTTGCTGCATCTAAGGGTTTTAGGCTGCACTAGATGGATGTCAAGAGTGCATTTCTGAATGGTTATATACAGGAGGAAGTGTATGTTAGGCAACCCCTATGCTTTGTATGGTCTTAAGCAAGCCCCTAGAGCCTGGTATGATAGACTTAAGACCTTCTTGCTTAAGAACAAATTTGAGATAGGTAAGGTAGACAAGACTCTATTTGTTCTTAGGCATGGCAATGACTTCTTGCTTGTTCAGATTTACGTGGATGATATTGTCTTCGGTGGTTCTTCTCATGCTCTTGTTTCTAGTTTTTCTGAGACCATGTTATGGAATTTGAGATGAGTATAATAGGAGAACTCAACTACTTTCTGGGGTGTCAAATCAAGCAATGCAAGGAAGGGATCTTCATCCATCAAATGAAGTACACCAAGGATTTTCTCAAGCGCTTCGAGATGGGTGACTGCAAGCCGATCGCTACCTCCATGGCGACTTTGACTGTTTTGGATACAGATGAGGAAAGAGAAGCCGTGGATCAACGCGAGTACCGTAGCATGATTGGCTCTCTCCTCTACCTGACGGCCCCCAAGACCGAACATCCACTTTGCGGTCTGCCTCTGTGCGAGGTTTCAGGCATCTCCGAGGACTTCACATCGCCAAGCCATCAAGCATATTTTCAGGTACATTCACTCTACCCTTCAGTATGGCATTTGGTATTCCTGTTCTTCTTCTTTGTCCATTCGGGGGTTTTCTGATTCTGATTTTGCAGGCTATCGGCTAGATAGGAAGAGTACCTCATGCACTTGTCACTTCTTAGGCACTTCTCTCATCTCTTGGTCCTCTAGAAAGCAGTCTTTTGTTGCTCAATCCGCTGCAGAAGCTGAATATGTAGCTGCCACTAGTTGCTGTAGTCAGATTTTGTGGATGGTGTTCACTCTTAAGGACTTTGGGTTAAATTTTGCAAGTGTTTCTCTTTTTTGTGATAACACTTCTGCCATTAATATTGCTAAGAACCCTGTGCAACATTCTAGGACCAAACACATAGACATTCGCTATCACTTCCTTCGAGACCATGTAGAGAAGGGTGATATTGTGCTACAATTTATGGAGTCCGAGGCTCAGTTAGCTGATATTCTCACCAAACCTTTAGACCCAACTAGGTTTTCCACTTTGAGGAGTGAGTTAGGGGTAATTTATCCCTATGGATTGGTTTGAGGGGGAGTTGGTTCTCTTCTGAGCTTTTCTTGTTCATCTGATCTTTCCTTGATTTTTTTTGAACTTGCTAATCTTTTTGATCTTCTTTGACTTTTTGAGCTTTTCTTGCATCTCATTGTATCATATTACATTCATATGAAAATCACAAAAAGATGCATTGTAATATAAGCTTTGCTGCTTATCTTTTTTATGAAGCATTGCTTATTATCCTCTTGAGCTTTAGTATTTCAATTCTTGCTCAATATCATGTATAGTTCTTTGACTTGCTAAAATTATCATGCTTTCACATATGTAGCTAAGTCTTTGCTAAATGAGCTAGAACTTTAAGACAACTTGAACTAAAAATTGCAATTTGTGGATCTCTTAGCTAGTTGCACAATTAGTGATCCTCTTGTGACACTGGCCCTGTCAAAATTGCTTTGTTAGCTCTTGAATCTAGGATTGAACATCTCTTGAGCTTCTTGTTCTTTTGTGAATCTAAAACTGCTCTTGTGCAAAATGAAAAATCAAATTTCAAAGTTCTCATGTGGTTAAATTGTGCCAAACTATTCTCACGAGACTGCATGTCAAAGACATGAACTTGGAGATAGTTTGATGATCCAAACGATCTCATAGGGACTGCTTGTCAAAATTGACATGAACCTCAAGATTTGTTGCCCTGGTTGAAGCTTAGGAAGAGTTTGTAGATGGCTCTTAGTCCAGGATCTTCTTCACTAAGATAGACCTTTAATCAACTTCAATATTCATTGCAAATGAAAAACTGTTGTAAAAATTGAGTGATTGAGGTATTTTGAGCAAAATGATTCAATTTAGAACTTTTTTTTGTCTCTAGGATGGTCGTTGTTAGCTTCTTGATCTCGCATTAACATTCTGATATGGCCATTATCACTTTAGGATCCCTGTTGAAGAACTTGCTAATTTTGAAGCCATGCTTAAATTATTACAATTCATCGCTTTATCTTGAGGCTTCAAGCTTAGCTTTGATATATATGTCTTAACATGATCTTGCTAGCGCTTTCAGGCTCGATATGTATTGAGTAATAGTAGAAATGCTAGCTTGTTCTTTTGGGTAATCTCCAAAGATTCTTGTACCAAAAATTAAAAATTACAAAAAAAATGAAGCCACCCCATTGCATTTCATGCATGCTCTTTCTTATATTTTTTTCCTCATTTCTGCATTTGTCATCTCTGGATGAGAGGAAGGCGTGATTCCTTGATGACTCTATTGTCAAAGGGAGAGAAGATGTAACAAAAATGTTAAAGGGGGGGGGGCTATTTGGAGAAAAAGGGAGAAAATAGAATTTTCTGAAAAATGATGATCATAGTGAGGGGGAGCATTTATTTTGCATTCTTATGGTCCTATTGCCATTTTTGAACTTGAATTGCAATTTTTGGAACCTCACAATGATCAAAGGTCATATTGAACAATTGTTCTTTCATATAGACCTTAAGTGAGATTTTTGACTCTTCTCTGGAAATTGAAGCTTTCTTGCTTTCTTTTGCCTTATCTCACATGCATATGCTTATCTGAAGCCAACTTGGTCATTTCCATTGCTTTCTCTTGCTTTTGGACCAAGTTGGCCATTGTGCGAAAATGTAAGTATTTGTCGGGACCCGAAAATGCATCTCAGGAACCCTCTGTGTTTTCCGAACTAGTCCCAGATCAATAGCTAGCTCACACAGGAAATAGTGATGAAATACCATCCATTTATTCGATTTAACTAAAAAGATCTCAAAGTAACAAATAATAATAATATCTGGACCTTATGGTCAACGTTTACTTAACTTGCCATGCAGGGCTAAAGAAACAAATAAAACTCTTGCAGCGAAACAAAACTCTTCAAATGGCCAATCAACATGCCCACAGGCAATCGAGTGGAGAACGCATCCTAATCCGCAAAACCTTCATAATCCTCCTTCTGAAAGAACTCTTGGGCAGCTTGATACTCTTCAACTGCGGATCAATTCGAGGGCAAAAGCCATGAGTACTTTTGAATGTACTCAGCAAACCGTAGGGAAATGTATGCAAATAGTATTCATGCATGGCTTGACAAGGTTAGCTATATGGTTCTTTTTGCAGAAAGCAGTATTTACGATAAATACAATAAATAGATGAAATGGATAGTCGAAAACAATAATAAATAATTAAACATTTTCTTCGAAACGACTAGTGAACTTCCCATTCACTTCCCAACCCAAACCAAAGATAAGTGAATCCCCAATTCACCAATCGACACAAACCACCAAGTGAATGACCTGTTCACCAAACAAACATTATATTCATCATGTGAACTTCCCATCCACACTCGACTCATTTTAAAAAACTCTATCTCCGTGTGAAATCTGACATGTCCATAACCGCGGACACGGCTATTCGAATAGTTTCACTCTGCAGAGGTTGTACAGCTTTCCCCACATGACACGACTTCTCTAGTTTGTTTGGCATATATCTATGCCACCGCTCACTACCTTAGGTAAGCAGTCTAGAGCACATGGCAAGGCCTTTACAAAGCTCCTTCTTAACCCAGTTCTGCTCGCTAAGGTTTCAACACTAAATGTCTTTATCCGACCAAACAGGGCCCCCCCCTCTTGCGTCTCCGTGAGAATATGTCTTTCCCATAACTCACACTATCCACGACAGAACCGAAGTTAAGACATTGCTAATTAGTTAGCCAGGTCCGTCCCATACCAGACATGTGGTTGTACAGTTAAGGCCCACTTCAATGGCGCACAAGATTAAGTCCTTGACAAGTTACTCAGGCGAGACTACCACAAACCCAATCCGTGCTAAACCCGCACCCCCACTATCCACCAACCACTCGCCCAAGTGAAAACCATTTTGTTTAACCAAGACCCATGACTCACCCGTCATGGTACATAAATTTTAACAAGAGTGGCTCACCACCACGATTCCATATATCATTAAGTCAAGATTAATCATTATGACACATGTGATGATAAACCCATCGTATCTAAAATTTGGACTAAGCATTATCGCTCCCCATGTTGGCAATATGAATATGTCCAACTAAAATTATCCATCCTAGGGTGACAAAGGATTCATGGCATTCAAATAATCAAAGGAGGTATAATGACAATAGGTAATAACTAAACCCAAAATAATTTGTATAAAAATAGCATGCAATTGTATAAAATAATATACTTTTGAAATCATAGGCTCAATATGATCAAGGGACTACAGCTTACCTTGAAATAAATCCTCAAATTGATCTTGATCTTGGTATACTCCTCCTTGCTCAAAGCTTCCCGAAGTATCAACGTCTAATCGCAAACAAGCAAATAAACAAAATAAATAAATAACAGAGAGCAAATAAACTCCAAAAATTAAATAAAAATCTCAGATAGATAGATCTTGAATTTAGGAATTTGAATGGACTCAAACGGAGTTCGGATGCAAAAGATATGGGCTTTGGAAGATTGAAATCACATGAAATAATGAAAATCATAATTTCATGAATTTACTGAAATTACTTTTCTAAAGGAAAAGCAATTATGCGTCGGCATGACATCACGAGAAATTTTGGTACAAAAGGAATCTGAAATTGATTTTTATCTGTAGGGCCCACTGGAAGTGGCTGGGTGTATGATGGACTTGGTCTACAAGGGCTTGGCTCGGGTGGAGTTTTGGACTACCACATGGCTGCTGACGGAGGCGCCACACAAGCGAACCGACGATGTGGCCGCTGACTTGGTGAGATGAGGTGGCAAGAGAGAGATGCTCCAGAGAATAGCCATGGCCGGAGGCGACATCGGCAACGGGGAGGACATCGGGTGCGGTGGCGAAGGCAAAAGAGTGGCGCCAAGGACAACCAAGAGGACCGCAGTTGCGGCGGCATCACCGAGAACAGTCACGATGCTCAAGATGGCCATAGGAGCTCATTGGCGAAACGGTCGGTGTGGAGGCGGCGGCGGTTTGGACAACAATGGCGGCGGCGGTGTAAAGGTTCTCGGCGAAGGGGCGGCGTCACGGCGTGAGACCCGCGTCGTCGCGATCCTGCGGCGAAGCGGAGCAGGTGGAGAAACGCAGACGGTGGAGCAATCCGCCGGAGATGAAGCTTCGGGCGTCCTCGGTTTTTTCGGCGATTGTGGCGCAACCAAGATGAAATAGGGGAGGGGACTTTAGGGTTTTGGTGGAGATGAGTGATGCGAACAAATCGACGCGGTTGGCTTGGTTTATAAAGGACCGGGGGAGGAGATGACATTGGAGCCGGCGGCGCTCGCGTGAAGCTCCTGGAATCAAGGTGTCCTACTTGGAGACGGGATGAAGACGGCAGCGATGGCGGTCCCACGCCTTGAGACGGCAAGGAAAAAAAAAAGCGTGGCATGGTTGGAAGCCGGTTGCGTCTTCACGCACGAGAGAAAAAATGGAAACGGTGGCCTGGCTGCACACACGGCTCGGATGGGCTTCGACGCGGAAAGGACAAGCGGCAGGCTCGAGCTGGGAAAGATGAAAGCGGCGACCTGGTGTGGGGCTGCACGCGCGCAAGGAGGGCTTCGACCGAGAAATGAACGGGCCGATCGAAAAAGGGAAAAATGGGCCAAAAGGAAAAGATGGAGCGGCCGAAGAATGGAATAGGAAGTGGGCTTAAGGGAGATCCAGCCCGATTTTAATCTGAGATTTATAATTAGTTTTTATTTTTAGAAAATAGCAAAACAAACAAATAGCAAATGGAAAATAGCAAATGCACTTAGAACAATTCTAGAAAAATCTAGAAAATCTATCCAAGCACATAGAATCCAAATAAAATAATTTTTATAATAGTTGATGTTGACATTAATTACATTAAATTGTTTTTGAACTCTGAAAATTCCCATTTAAGCTTTTAACTTTAGTAGGAAAATTCAAATGGTTACTTTTCTTTTAAAACTTCAAAACAGACCAAAATTTTGGGATGCTACAAACCTTCCCCCTTTAAAAGGAATCTCGTCCCCGAGATTCGGGCTGACTAAAGAATAGGTTCAAACCAACTTTGTTTACTCTTCCCAATTATTTCTCTTATGAGTAAAACAAAGCAGCAACTAACGCAGGTCTAACTTAAAACTTACCAGAGCGACATTCTGAACTGCTTGAACTTTTTCTGCCATGACATGGTTCAGTATTCCTCTTGATGCTGTTGATGAAGTCCTGATAGATTGATTGGGAGTCTGATGTATTCCTCTTCTTGCCCCTGGCTGGTGTAGCTCCCAAATTAAAAGGAATTGGTGTCGGTCTTTTCTTCTGCGGACACTTCTTAGCATAATGACCCGTCTCACGACAGATGTAACAGATGATTCCTGCGGCACGAGAGGAGTGTTTCCGTGATGGCTTCACCATAGATGTGTTTGGGGTGGAAAAGCTGACTGAACGGTCCATAGTTGTTTCCTGAGGCATTGGCATGCCTAAACTTATGTATTCTTGTAATTGTGACATGTACCTTCTATTATTTTTACCACCTGCTTCTGGTGTTATTGTCGCGATTAAGATAGCTTCTGGAATGCTGTCCTGAGTGACTGGTAAGCGTCTTCGTGGGCATTTATTGGCATAGTGTCCCATATTACGACAGCTGAGGCATTGTATTCCTGCCTTCTTATTCTTTCGAGGTTGACCTCCATTGTTATCGCTGAATGATGGCACCAGTGGACGTAGTGCTGATCCTGGAGTCATGAGTGCGGTTGTTGTTGGTGCTTGGTTGACCTGGTTCATCATGTTGAATAGGGCTTGTCGGGACCCAAAACTACGGTTCGGGACCCTCTGTGTTTAACGCACTAGCCCAGGATCATGCTAGTGCACACAGTGTCAACAAAGATGGCAATCGCTCCATACAAGCGAATAATAACATAAGCGGTTAACTTTGATAATCAAATAATGGTTTTGACCTTAAGGTCGAGTTTACAAATATTGAGCCACGCAGAACTAACATAGGAAATAAGCAATGAATGAACATAAGCGGTAGTGGCACCCCATCGATTCGCCACGAGCAACCGATTTGGGATCAAGACCTCACGATCGGGCACCTTCGATGAACTTCGTCCTCGTATCTTTGGTGAAGACTCCTCCTCTGCTTGATTCGTCAAAACAAGCGTGAGTACACACGTGCTACTAAGCCACACCACGAGATGCAATATTTACATGCGGGCTTATTACAAGAGAAAGGCTTTACATGGCTCTTTTGCATAAATGCAACTTTTGCAATTGAATACAATTTAATAGATTAAAGGCAGGTAAAACAAATAGACAATAATCATTTTAACAAGTTATTTCACAAAGACACACACAGTCTAACGGGTTATTCACATAGCTAAATGATTTATTCACATAGCTCCCTTCCCACAGTTTTATGAAAATCTACCCCTAGTGTCAAATCCTAGAGCATTGTCCATGATCATGACGCTGTATTGAATAGATTAAGTTACACTCTGCGAGAGGTTTGTACACTTTACCCACAAGATACAATTAGTGTAGCTAACACTAATCATAACAAAGCATTTCAGATACCTTATCTTACTATGCTAGGCCTGTCTCAAAAGCAGACATGTGGTCGTGCAGAAGCTCAGTTCTTTAGAGCACATGGTGAGGTCCTTAATTGACCAAGGCAAGACTTCCACATGCCATCACACAGACACACAGTTAATATTCACATAGTCCACACAGTTCACACAGTCCACCCTTTCACACAGTTTCCACCACTTGCCTCGGTTCAATCCTTTTACCACCCCATTGGTTTTAAGTGCAACACATGTCACAAAGACACATAGTACACAGTTTTTATCACATAGTTGCATATTCACTTAGTCAAATTTATATAGCAATCTACATGACAAAAGATTAGTGGCATGGCTAAGCAATCTACTCGTACTAACCAACCCACGTTGGTGCTACAATAATTACCAACTAAATATCAACTAGGGTGACAAAGGATCATGGCATAACAATTACACAAGGAAGACATAACAATTTGGAATTAACTACTACACCCAAAACATTTAAATAAATACTTGAATTAAGATGCGATAATTTGAATCAAGATACTTTTATAAAACTGGGAAGCAAGATGGTCAAGGGCATAGCTTGCCTTGAAAAGGATCTAGGAATTGATCTTGGTCTTGGAAAGGTCCTTCTTCTTCAACTCTTCGGCAGAAGTCGAAGTCTACTACATAAGCGACACAAACAAACAAACTAAATAAAAACCAGAAGCAAATAACTCCAATAAAATAAATAAAAAGCTCCAATAGATAGATCTGGATTTTAGACAAATTTAGGAATTTGAATGGATGGATTTGGAGTTAGGATTCAAAAGATATGAATTTTACAAGTTTTAACTTAACTCTGGAAATTTAAATGAATTTCTAAATTTAAACAAAATCAAATTTAAAAAAATTTTGGTTTGATGAGCTAGATCTTAATTTTATATGAATTTAGAAATTTGAAACACCCAATTTGGAGTTTGGATGCAAAAGTTATGAGTTTTACAAATTTAAACCTAAATCATTATTTAACAATTTTCCCGAATTGTTTTCTAAAGGAAATTCTAATTATTGCGCAAGGTGGCGTCGTGAAGGATTTCGGAAATTTAAAAGAATTAAAGAATTAATCGACATGTGGGACCCACATGTCGGTGACCCGCTCACAGTGGACCAAGTCCACCGAGCCCATCTGATCTGGCGGCACGGGCGACCACGTGGGCACTCACGTGGCGCACCGCTGGCCGACGCGGCGCCACTGGCGGACACGCAAGCAGGGCCGAGCCGACGCCGACGCGTGGGCGGCGAGGCGGCGCCGCGGAACCAAGGTCCCGTGAACAGCAGCTTCGCCGGCGAGAATGGGTGGTACCGTGTAGCTAACGCTATTGCGAACACGAAGAGGTACCTCCGGGTGGTTGAGGTGGGCGGTGGTGGCCGTGGCGAGGTCGGAGCGGCGGCGGCTCGGGTTTTGTCAGACAAAGCGCTCGGTGAGGCCTAAGCGACGGCGAGGTCCGAGAGGTAGAGGAGGCGATGGCGAACTTCGGTGGCGTGCTCCCACGACAGCCGGCTGACTCTGGCGCGCAATCGAAAAATTCCACCGTGGCGAGGAGCTCTAAAACTCAAATTCTTGCGGGCTGGGGCTCGGGAGGAGGTGTGGGTTGGGGTTTGGGAAAAGGAGGCGGTGCGATCCGGGGTGCCTTTATAGGGGCGGGAGCTCGGGCGGCGGCTGCGTGGAGGTCGTGGCGGCGATTCATGAACGTGGCGCAACGCCCCGCGCGAGGATGAGGGGGTTCTTGAGGGTGGCGGCGTGGTCGTGGAGGTCGTCTTGCGCTCGCGGAGGAACGGGAGGTTAGGCGCCAGCGTGAAGCTTCAGCGTTGACCGCTAATAAGCGATTCTTGTGCGGCGCTCCATGAGAAGAAAAACAGGCGAGGACGAAGGTGGTGGGGTCCTACGTCGAGAGAGAGAGAGAGCTCAGCATGCTGGTGGAGATCTAACCGCTCGGCGTTGATCCAACAGTGGAGGAGGTTTGAAATGAGGTGAGCGAGGATGGGCGAAGGAATTCGCCCGAATTCCATTTGGAGATTTAAATAGCTTTTCCTTTTTAATAAAATACCAGAAATTCAAATAAGCAATGGAAAATAGCAAAAGACCTTGGAAAAAATCCAGAAAATTCTAGAAAATATATCCAAGCTCATAGAATCCAAATAAAATAGTTTTGACTAATGTTCATGTTGGAATTATTCATATTAAATTGTTTTGTTACTAAAGGTCCAATATTAAGCTTTTAATTTAAATTCAAATAAATCCAAATGGTGGACTCTCTCTCCCTACCAACTATTCAAATGATTTTTAAAGCTCTGAAAAAATTGGGATGTTACAGGGCTTCAACAGTCTGATTCTGTAGATTTATCACTTGATTCATATTCTGCATCATCACGCTCATGAGTTGAGTCTGGGCCGCTAGAAATTGTACCAAGTTTGGATCTGCGATCACAGGTACTGGTGACTATCCACTAGCATTGACATTGACATTGGTGTCATCTGACTGAGTACGGCTTGATGTGTTGCGAGTTTCAACCATCTGCGACGATTCTCCACAGGTTTAATAGGTAAGATAGAAAAAGCAATATAGACGAGAGGGAATAGCACACTAGACGAGATAGACAAGATAGAAAAGATAGAAACAACTTAATTATGGGAAACAGATTATACCCAAAGACAAAGAAAACATAGCTGAAATGCTATGAAAGCACAAATAAACACTTCAAATTAAAGCCTTAGTGTGGCTGCAACATAATGCTTGACAGCAAAACTACAGCTCCCACTTACACACAACCCAAATAAAGACCTATTGCAACAACGATCTAAAAACGATACTAAACTCTAATAGGACGGCTTCCAATCTGAACTAGCGAACAAAGATTCTTCAACTTCAACTAGAACGAAGCGACGAAAGGACTCTTGACGATTGTTGATAACTTGACTTCTTTCTTCCGAACTAAAGAAATTAATGAGGTGAGAAAGTCAATTTAAGATTATAAAACGACGTTCAGCAAAGAGGAGGAACAAGGTTTCTAGAACAAGACGAGAAAAGAGTAGACTAGGTTAAGAATAGAATAGACTAAGATGAGAACAGGATAGAGTAGATGAGAAAAGAACAACCACTTAAATCAAGTTAAGTTAATTTGATTTAGAAAATAAAATTTGAAGCTTTTAGCTAAAATGACCATGCTAACTAGGGTTGCGTTCTACAGTCGATATGGCTCTGATACCACCTCTGTCGGGACCCAAAAACGCATCTCAAGAACCCTCTGTGTTTTCCGAACTAGTCCCAGATCAGTAGCTAGCTCACACAGGAAACAGTGATAAATACCATCCATTTATTCGATTTAACTAAAAAGATCTCAAAGTAACAAATAATAATAATATCTGGACCTTATGGTCAACGTTTACTTAACTTGCCACACAGGGCTAAAGAAATAAATAAAACTCTTGCAGCGGAACAAAACTCTTCAAATGGCCAATCAACATGCCCACAGGCAATTGAGTGGAGAACGCATCCTAATCCACAAAACCTTCATAATCCTCCTTCTGAAAGAACTCTTGGGCAGCTTGATACTCTTCAACTGCGGATCAATCTGAGGGCAAAAGCCATGAGTACTTTTGAATGTACTCAGCAAACCGTAGGGAAATGTATGCAAATAGTATTCATGCATGGCTTGATAAGATTAGTTGTATGGTTCTTTTTGCAGAAAGCAGCATTTACGATAAATACAATAAATAGATTGAAATGTGTAGTTGAAAATAATAATAAATAATTAAACATTTTCTTTGAAACGACTAGTGAACTTCCCATTCACTTCCCAACCCAAACCAAAGATAAGTGAATCCCCAATTCACCAATCGACACAAGCCACCAAGTGAATGACCTGTTCACCAAACAAACATTATATTCATCAAGTGAACTTCCCATCCACACTCCGACTCATTTTTAAAGAAAATCTATCTCCCGTGTGAAATCCCCGAGCACGTCCATAACCGCGGACACGGCTATTCGAATAGTTTTACACTCTGTAGAGGTTGTACAACTTTCCCCACATGACATGACTTCTCTAGTTTGTTTGGCATATATCTATGCCACCACTCACTACCTTAGGTAAGTAGTCTAGAGCACATGATAAGGCCTTTACAAAGCTCATTCTTAACCCAGTTCTGCCCGCTAAGTTTTCAACACTGAATGTCTTTATCCGACCAAACAGCCCCCCCTCTTGCGCCTCCGTGAGAATATGTCTTTCCCATAACTCACACTATCCACGACAGAACTGAAGTTAAGACATTACTAATTAGTTAGCCAGGTCCGTCCCATAGCAGACATGTGGTTGTACGGTTAAGGCCCACTTCAATGGCGCACAAGATTAAGTCCTTGACAAGTTACTCAGGCGAGACTACCACAAACCCAATCCGTGCTAAACCCGCACCCCCACTATCCACCAACCACTCGCCCAAGTGAAAACCAATTTGTTTAACCAAGACCCATGACTCACCCCGTCATGGTACCCTCAAATTTTAACAAGAGTGGCTCACCACCACGATTCCATATATCATTAAGTCAAGATTAATCATTATGACACATGTGATGATAAACCCATCGTATCTAAGCTGGACTAAGCATTAATACGCTCCCCATGTTGGCAATATGAATATGTCCAACTAAATTTATCTACGCTAGGGTGACAAAGGATTCATGGCATTCAAATAATCAAAGGAGGCATAATGACAATAGGTAATAACTAAACCCAAAACAATTTGTATAAAAATAGCATGCAATTGTATAAAACAATATACTTTTGAAATCATAGGCTCAATATGATCAAGGGACTATGGCCTGCCTTGAAATAAATCCTGAGATTAATCTTGATCTTGGTATGCTCCTCCTTGCTCAAAGCTTCCCGAAGTATCAACGTCTAATCGCAAACAAGCAAATAAACAAAATAAATAAATAACAGAGAGCAAATAAACTCCAAAAATTAAATAAAAATCTTAGATAGATAGATCTTGAATTTAGATGAATTTAGGAATTTGAATGGACTCAAACGGAGTTCGGATGCAAAAGATATGGGCTTTGGAAGATTGAAATCACATGAAATAATGAAAATCATAATTTCATGAATTTACTGAAATTACTTTTCTAAAGGAAAAGCAATTATGACGTCGGCATGACATCAGCGAGGAAATTTTGGCTGCAAAAGGAATATAGGAAATTGATTTTTATCTGTGGGGCCCACTGGAAGTGGCTGGGTGTATGATGGACTTGGTCTACAAGGGCTTGGTTCGGGTGGAGTTTTGGACTGCCACATGGCTGCTGACGGAGGCGCCACACAAGCGAACTGACGACGTGACCGCTGACTTGGTGAGATGAGGTGGCAAGAGAGAGATGCTCCAGAGAACAGCCATGGCCGGAGGCGACATCAGCAATGGGGAGGACATCGGGTGTGGTGGCGAAGGCAAAAGAGTGGCGCCCAAGGACAACCAAGAGGAGCACGGTTGCAGTGGCATCACCAGGAACACAGTGTGATGCTCAAGATGGCCGTAGGAGCTCACCAGCGAACAGATCGGTGTGGAGAGGCGGCGGCCGGATTTGGACAACAATGGCGACGGCGGTGTAAATGTTCTCGGGTGAAGGGGACGGCGTCACGGCGTAGACCACGTCGATGCGATCCTGCAGGCGAAGACGGAACGGGTGGAGAGGCACGAATGGTGGAGCAATCCACCGGAGATGAAGTTTCGGGCGTCCTCGGTTTTTTCGGCGATTGCGGCGCAACCAAGATGAAATAGGGGAGGGAACTTTAGGGTTTTGGTGGAGATGAGCGATGCGAACAAATCGACGCAGTTGGCTCGGTTTATAAAGGACCGGGGGAGGAGATGGCATTGGAGCCGGCGGTGCTCGCGTGAAGCTCCTGGACTCAAGGTGTCCTACTTGGAGACGGGATGAAGACGACGGCAGTGGCGGTCCCACGCGCAGAGACGGCAAGGAAAAGAAAAAAAAGGCGTGGCCAGGGAAGCCGATTAAATCTTCACGCACGAGAGAAAAAATGGAAACGGCGGCCTGGCTGCACACACGGCTCGGATGGGCTTCGGCGTGGAAAGGACAAGCGGTAGGCTCGGGCTGGGAAAGATGAAAGCGGCGACCTGGTGCGGGGCTGCACGCGCGCAAGGAGGGCTTCGACCGAGAAATGAACGGACCGATCGAAAAATGGAAAAATGGGCCGAAAGGAAAAGATGGAGCGGCCGAAGAAAGGAATAGGAAGTGGGCTTAAGGGAGATCCGGCTCGATTTTAATCTGAGATTTATAATTAGTTTTTCTTTTTAGAAAATAGCAGAACAAACAAATAGCAAATGGAAAATAGCAAATGCACTCAGAACAATTCTAGGAAAATCTAGAAAATCTATCCAAGCACATAGAATCCAAATAAAATAATTTTTATAATAGTTGATGTTGACATTAATCACATTAAATTATTTTTGAACTTTGAAAATTCCCATTTAAGCTTTTAACTTTAGTAGGAAAATTCAAATGGTTACTTTTCTTTTAAAACTTCAAAACAGACCAAATTTTTGGGATGTTACAATATTTTCATTTTCAAACCTCAAACTTACATTTTTGGGAAATTGCCAATGTGTTCATCAAGGGGGAGATTGTGGATATCATGGGGATATGCTCACGATCTTAGGATGATGATACAATTGGTAATGGCGTTGAAGGTTTGTCGAAACACTCATTTTCGGTGAAGTTCAGATGTTGTCAGGCTTCAGGCGGTCAGACCGGCCAAGCATCGGGTCGGGTGGCTGGCGGTCAGACCGACCAATGGGCAGCGGTTTGACCGGCCATAAAGGACTTTCGAGTTTGGAGCAGGGCCAAAAATAGAGGGTGTAGGCAAGAGAGGGGATTCTTCTACACTTGGTCCTATAATTTTTAGAGCTTCGAGTCAAAAGATCTATTCGTTTGAAATTTTCAGAGAGTTTCGGATTTCCAGGGAGGAAAGTTTGGCTAAGTCCCTTCTTTGGGCGTCGATCGGCCAAGTGGCGGTCGAGACCTTGAGGGTCGAGACCGACCAATGGGTGGTGGTCTGACCGATTTTGACTTGTTCGCCGGCCAGCTTGGCAGCGATGTTTGTTGGTTAGGTCAAATTCATGGGTTTTAGTGCATATGTGTTGCATGATGCATATTTTGACTAACGTGGGTCAAGTTGCGAAGAACTTGTTCCCGTAATCAATTTATTTATCTATTATTGTGCAGGAAGCTTGGAGGTCAACGACGGTCAACGGTGAGGATGATCGGGACTAGGCTTGGAGAGCTGAGGTTCAGAACGATCGAGGATATCGGGTGAAGTCAGAAGACTCAAGCATGGCGTAAAATGGACAAGGATGACCGAACGGGAAGTTCGGTGCGACAGGTTGCATCAAGCAGCGTGGGGGCCGGTGCAAGTGCCATCGTGGTTTCGGTGGGAGCCGGATGGGAGAGACTTGCCGACATGAAGAGAGTCGTTGATCAACCTACACGTGGCGAAACATGGGATTGCTTTATGAAGATTGGACTCGGTCTTCGGAGAAGGATCGAGTAGGGGTATTTTGGTAACTTCGCCTAAATACCGCCTTGATGACCTTTTGGCTAAACTACGGCGCAAGACGACGCAAGGAGAAGTGGTTTAGGTCAAGAGAAGATGAAGATAACGCTTTAAAATACGTGCGTAAGTGAAACCCGTTTGTGTGTGGGCTTAACGGGTGTCCATTAGGAATATCCTTCTAGAAGCTAGCTTCCACTATAAATAGGAGAGGGTGCTGGTTGTGCACCCCTCAACCCTTAATATCTAAAACCCTAGTTTGTGTTTTAGGGTTATGAGAGAATAGTGGAGATGTTAGGGTTCTAGATAGTTGGTTTGATTGTGTGCTTATGTGTTGAGCTTTTGTCCTCCTGGATGGAGTGGTTGTAAACCAACATCAATCTCAAATCAATCCGAGCAAGATTCCTCCAGATGAGTCTCTTCTTGTTCTTGCTCTCTATTTTGTGATTTTGGGGCTTTCTTTGATCCGTTAGTTTTTCTTTGGTTTCTAGCCTAGATCTTGCTTGCTGTGACATGTGGGAATACATCTAGGATCATCTTGATCATCGTTTACCTACGAGCAAATTCTTAGATCATATTTTGGTTTTGACTCGGTTTTGAAGCAATTTTCACTCAAATGGAAAAAGGTAAGATCTTTTGCAATGATCTTCATGATCATTGATTGAAATAGGTTCCTGACATCTTAAAGAAGGTATGTTTCAAGTTTCGTGAAGTTTGGAGTTGTGGATCAAAAGTTAGACCAATTTGTGATTTTGAATTCGGGTTGATTTTACTGTTCACTGGGCTGAAGGTCAGACCGCCAACTATTTGGAGGTCAGACTGCCCATGGAGAGGTCAGACCGCTAGGTACATGGAGGTCTGACCGCCCAACTCATTTGGATTTGAGTTCTTAGTGTTTTTGGTCTATTTTCTTAGTGTTTTTGGTCTATTTGCTTCGGGGTTTTGATTGGATTCAATACAAGTCTTTCGCTATGCTTGTATTAGACCTGTTCAAAAGGCGGGTCGGGCTGGGCTTCGGGCCAAGCTTGAAAAGCCTTGAAAAAATGGACAGTTCGCAGAACTGGCAGAAAAATCAATTTTTGATTTAAAAATAATATTTTAATCATTTTTCAGAATAAAAAAGTGATATTTAATTCATTTTTAGAATTAAAAAAATAGATTTTCCTGTTTTTCAGACCTTGAGCTTTGGGCTCGGGCTTGGTGAAAAATCAATCGCAGAGCCTGCCGAAAGAGTCGGGCTCGAGGCCGACGACGGGTCGGGCTACTCGTGAACACCTCTGGCTTGTATATTGATTTTCATAGCTTTCATATATATTGGAGTGAAAATAGAGTTGAATTCAATCAAAGAGAAAAAGAGATCATGCTCCTATCCACCCCTCCCTCTAGTCGCCTTTTCGGCCCAACAAGGGTTGACAATCTCGCTCTAGAGGCAATATTGGAGGATCTTTTGCAGGTCGGCGAATTCAGCAACAACATATAGCACCTTCCTCCACTTCTGGCTGAGATGCACCCTCCTCAAGACGTTCACCCCTGCTGCTCCTTCCACACCTGCACATGTCTATGATGCAAGCAAATCAACAAAGGTACAAGTCCATACAAAAAGTGCTTCTTCTGTTGCTTCTACAGAGAGATCTAGAGATGTACAATGTCATCGTTCCAAGGGATTTGGGCACTTGATACGTGATTGTCCAAGTCAGCGAGCTTTACTTATCAAGAACAATGGTGAGTACACTTCAGCTAGCGATATTGAGGAAGAACATGTTTTAGTTGCAATTAATAATGCAGGTGATGAAACTGAAGAAGAACAATTAGGCCATGAGACATCTGACAAGTACCAAAGCCTAATTGTCCAGCTTGTGCTAAATGCTCAAATGGAGTTTGCTGAACAAAATCAACACCATACCTTGTTTCAATCAAAGTTCGTCATCAAGGAACGTTCATGCAAAGTCATCATCGATGGCAGAAGTTATAACAACCTTGCTAGCACAGACATGGTCGAGAAGCTTGGCTTGACCACAACTCAACACCCTCATCCTTGCTACATACAATGGCTAAATTCTTATGGTAAGTTGAAGGTGACTAAACTTGTGCGCGTACATTTTTCTATTGGATCATATCATGACTATGTTAATTGTGATATCGTACCTATGCAAGCATGCTCGCTATTGTTAGGTAGACCTTGGCAATATGATAGATATACTGAACAAAATGGTAGATCTAATCATTATACTTTTACATATAAAGAAAAGAAAATCACTTTACTTCCAATGTCTCCTGCTGCCATATTAAAGGATGCATTAGAAAGAACTGAGAGAACAAGTAAGGAGAAGACAAAAGTTGATCATAAGATTAAAGCTCCAAGTGAAATTAAATTGAATGCCCCTACTCCTGTTATGTTAGCTACAAAATATGATTGCATTGACATGGAAAAACATGAGTTTGAATGCTATACTATGATTTGCAAAGAATCTTCGTGTCCATTAGAAGAAATGTGTGTTTCTTTGCCCCCTGTTGCTACTAACTTTTTGCAGGAGAGTGATGACTTGAGAAAACGATTGAGTCGAGGACGACTCAAATTCAAGAAAGGGAGGATGATGAGGACATCGACCCTAAGGATGCAACCACTACTTCGACCCACTGCACTGCATTCTATACTTCAACTACATCTTCTTCAATTGGACTTTCGGCCACTACAATGCCATATTCTCCAATTGGACCGAGCTACTTCTACTCTTACGAGCCGAGCTACGTCTACATGCCATGGTGCTGCGTCACCAATTATTGGCCCACTAGCTATGTAATATATGGGCCGACTTGGCCCATAAGGCCCATATGCTGGCCGGCCAACCTACGGAGGCTGTACTGTTCATATGAACAGTACCATCGGCCCTAGGGTTCCCACCTCCTAGCCGTCCTCCTCATATAGGAGCCGCCGCCCTTTAGCAAAATTTTGGTTTTGTTGATTGAAGTTTAACTTTGCTACTTTATACTTTGTCCTCTTGTTCGGCTAGATCAACAGCGACATTGTTCTTCGGAGCCCTACTTATCAATACAATTTCAATTCATATTTGCAATTTCAGATTGCTTATCTATCTTGTTCTTGTGTGCTTCTTCCGTGTATGCAGGAATTGATCTTTGTGATCAGGTCATCCGGGTATTCGTGCACGGTTGATAACGACTTGTCGAGCAGTTTAGCGATTGCGTGGTTTCGAGCCTTGCGAGTTTGTAGCCAAGATCGTGAGAGTTGAGCAACTACTACCGAACTTACCTTCTCATCGAAAGATCAGGCCAGAATAGGACCTTCGTGGTTCATCAAGGGACCCCAACCATTGTACTACCATTTACAGAAGAGTAATAAAGAGAAGCCAGAAGTCCCCTCATATCTCTGTGTTCAATCTATTATTATGTTCTTGTGTTCTTGCATTGTTCTTACGATTCTGAGTTTGTCTACGAGGTTTTCTTTTGACGTAGAATTTTTTTGACGTAGAGTTTGTCTACGAGGTAATCGCTCGGATTGGACTCGTCAGCAACGGTTCCTCAACAAGACCAACTACTGTGCCTGTAATTGGACTAATGAACCAAACATTTACCATGAGAGCAGAAAAGGAGAGCCCTAGCCTTTTCCCCGAAATTCAGACGCAGGACAGCTGACAGGAAAACAATTTGGGGGTAGGAGATGCAGGACTAACCCAAGACTTTCTTGGTTTAAGAGGCAGTGGGAATTTGGATATGAGTTATGAGACCTACATTTCAGATGTAACATCAATAAGCTATTCTGATGAGCAGCGGAAACCTCAGGAACATATCTACTCTTACCATCAGTCATCTCTTGACTCCACTACATTGGAGAAACCCATTTGGGATTCCTAATGCAGACAGTTTACTTTGGTAGTTCAGCTTTAGCTAAGCTACCCCAGGAACCGACAGTTTGCTTACTCTGGTAGTTTAGCTTCAGCTAAGCTATCCCAGGAGCAGCATTAGCCATTAAGCAAGTATTAACATGTATTGAGGTAGTCCGGAAAAGCGGACTTTGGTTGCGGATGTTTTAGGAAACTACGCCTTTAATATTGAGTTTTAGGAGAGCGATTATTGGATCAAATTTGATTGCTTTCAATAATCTTATAGTGAAAATAGCCAATGCTCATCTTACTATGGATAAAGATACGGTTCATTGTAATTTGCATAGGAATGGACAATTTTCCGTCAAATCTATGTATGATATTTTGGATGATACCAATTGTCATTTTCGATGTCAAAAGTTATGGAAAGTTAAAGTGCCCTTAAGATAATTTTTTTCTTGTGGTATCTTTGTAGAGGAGTTAATCTGACTAAGGATAATTTATTAAAATGGAACCGGAGAGGTGACACAAATTGCTGTTTTTGTGATAAAAAAGAGACCATACAACAATTGTTCTTTGATTGTCGCTTTGTCTGTTTTGCTTGGCGCATAGTCCAAATTGCTTTTAATCTTAACAGACCTAATACTATTTGCAATATCTTTGGGAACAGGAGCGGCTGCAGGGGTGCCCGTGGTGCACAGGCACCCCCAAAAAATATTAAAAAAAATTTTAGGTATGCAGCAGTATGCTCAATTTTAGCCCATCTCATTGAATTCACCACACACATTTCGAAGATCCCAAGCATCGATACCAGGCGGCAGGGCTTCTTGCTTCTCCTCCCGAGTCCTAACGCCGCCCGCCGCCCCTGCTCCTTGCTTCTCCTCCTGGTGACCTGGCTTCTCCCGTCCTTCGACCACCAGCCCGCCGCCGCCCGCCGCCGAGGACACCGCCGACACAGCAAGTCGGCAACACCAAGGTAAACATTGGATTGGGGAATGGGGATCCGGCCTTCGGGTGCGGGATTGGATTTGGGAGAGGCGGTCTGAGGCAGTGAGGTGTGTGGTCGGGGCCGAAACTTCTGGGCAAGCATGGTGAGGGAGCAGGCCGTGAGTCACGGTAAGGGAGCAGGGCAGGCGCCACATGTGTGGGAGAGGCGGCGGGATGGGCAGCGGGTGAGGAAGCAGACCAGTGAGGCCTGGGCGCCACATGCTTGTGAGGCCTTGTTGGTGGGTGAGGAACACCAGGCGAGGACGGCGGTGAGGCCGTGTCGCCGTGGTCTGAGAGAGCGAGTGGTGGGGAAATCAGAAATGGGAAATGAAGATTGGAGTGAGAGACTGAGAGAGAGATTGGGAAGAATTAAATAAGACTTGAATTAAGGATCAATCTGTTCTATTATGCTATCAAAGTATTAAGTATCAATCTGTTCTATTCTTAAATGTCTTCTGACTTCCATGATATATATATGTAGGACAAATTGAATCATAGAAATGAAAAGGAATAGAGATATCATTTCTTTCTTTCGAGATGGCAAGACAGTCAAGCCTAAAACTGTTGAAGTGGAAACTACTCAAACTCAAGGAAGAGGAACTGAAGCAAGTATAAATGAAAATGAATTGGCTTTGGTTGTGGCTTCTTCGATTCCATCTGTGAATGCACCATCTCAATCTCAACCCCAATCGCAAAGTGAAGCACAAGCAACCGGTAATGACAGTGATGAGTTATGTTATGATATTGAGCTTCTTCCACATGATCCCAGCAAAAGGTACCTATCATGAGATATGCTATTAATGATCAAGATGCGGTTCGAAGAGGATTTATTCTTAAAGGCCCACGTCAACCTCGTCAACATGATTTTCTCATAAGGGAAATATCAGGTAAAAGGCGTCGCTTCAATGTTAGTTGGTTTGATAAGTACAATTGGATTGAATATAGTATCGAGAAGGATGCTGCATTTTGCTTTGTTTGTTATTTGTTCAAGGAAAAAAATGTGGGAGGCAATAGTTTTTTTAAAGGAGGATTTAGAAATTGGAATAGGTATGACTCAGTTGACAAGCATGTTGGTAGTATAAGAAGTGTGCATAATCGAGCTCAAGAGAAATACAACTTCTTTGTTAAACCTAGAACATCAATTGATCAAGCTCTTAGGAAGCAAACCGAAGAGGACAAACAACTTTACATTTCTAGGTTGACTTATTCAATTAGATGCTTGTGGTTTATTTTGCGTCAAAGACTAGCATGTCGTGGACATGATGAAAGTGCAAATTCTAGCAATAAGGGGAATTTTCTTGAACTTTTGGAATGGCTTGCAAATAACAATCAGGAGGTTGCTAAGGTTGTCTTAAGCAATGCCCCTGGAAATTGTAAGATGATTGTCCATAAGATACAAACAGACATAATTAATTATTGTGCCATCCAAACTACCAAGCACATTATTGAAGAAATTGGTGATGATCACCATTCAATTCTAGCTAATGAGTCTAGTGATGCATCCCACAAAGAACAACTTGTTCTTTGCTTGCGTTATGTTGATAAAGAAGGATGGGTATGTGAGCGGTTCCTTGGAGTAATTCATGTGGCTGATACTACTTCCTTTTCACTTAAGAATGCAATTGTGTCCTTACTTGTTGATCACAAGTTGACTCTTGCTCAAATCCGTGGGCAAGGATATGATGGGGCTAGCAACATGAAAGGCGAGATTAAAGGGCTGAAAACATTGGTTATGAAAAAGTCTCCTTCTGCTTATTACATCCATTGTTTTGCACATCAACTCCAGTTAGTTCTCATAGCTGTTGCCAAGGGTAATTCTAATTGTGTGTGGTTTTTTTAACAAGTTTCTCACTTGATGAATATTATTGGAGTTTCTTGTAAGTGTCATGACATGCTTCGAGATGTTAGAGCTCAAGAAGTTTTGGAAGCACTAGAATTGGGTGAGATAGAAAGTGGACGTGGATTAAATCAAGAGATGGAGTTAGCTAGGCCCGGTGACACTCGTTAGGGTTCTCATTATATAACTATTTTGCACATTATTAGTATGTATTCAACAATCCGCAAAGTACTCACACAGCTTCGAAAAGACCCCTCACAGAAGAATGATTGGCCAAAAATACATGCTATGGTGGGAGCCTTTGAGTCATTTGATTTTGTTTTCAATGCACACTTGATGCTTGTCATACTTGGATACACAGATGGGTTGTCTCAGTCTTTGCAAAAGAGAGACCAAGATATTATTAATGCTATGGCACTTGTTAATTTGGCTAAGGATAGAATGCAACGAATGAGGTGTGATGGGTGGGAAGAATTCCTTCAAGAAAAGGTAACATCATTTTGCACTAAATATGGAATCAAAGTTCCTAAGCCGGATGGTAGATATGTGTCTTATGGAAGATCATCACGTTTTTACCCAAAACAAACAAATGATGATCATTTTAGAAGGGAAGTGTATCTTGGCATCATTGATAATATTCTCCAAGAGCTTGACAATCGGTTTGACAAGGTTAATATGGAGTTGCTTGTTTGCATGTCCGCTTTAAATCCTATGAATTCATTTGCTTCTTATGATATGAACAAAGTGCTTAGCCTTGCCAACTTTTATCCCAATGATTTTTCAAGCACGAATTTAATGAGACTTTCTTTTCAACTTGATAACTTCATTGATGATATGCGAAGCGATAAAAGATTTAGGGGCCTAAAGAATCTCGGTGAGCTTTCTACTAAGCTTGTTGAAACAGGGAAGCATGACATTTATAAATTGGTGTACTTGCTTCTCAAATTGGTATTGCTTCTACTGGTAGCAACGGCTAGCGTTGAAATTGTATTTTCGGCGATGAATCTTGTGAAGAACAAGTTGAGAAATAGTATGGGTGATCAAGTATTGAATGATTGTTTAGTCATCTTTATAGAGCGAGATATCTTCTCGAAGGTTAGTGATGATAATATAATAAAGTGTTTCCAAGGAATGAGATCGCGTCGTATGGTATTGTGATTTCTATTAGCTATTTAGGACTATTTTATTCATGTAAGATTTTATTTGAACTAGTTGTATTGCACTATTAACTATTTTCGAACTTTTTTTGTGTAATTATGTTGAATTTGTGAAATTACTTATATGTCGTACAATATTTTTTTTAATCTTTGAAGTGTGCACCCCCATCATAAAATTCCTGGCTCTGCCACTGTTTGGGAACTAGTTATTAGGTCTTAATTTGGATTCAAAAGCAACTATTTTGGTGGGGGCGGCGGCGCTTTGCTGGTCTATATGGTTATGTCGTAATGATGTCGTTTTCGACAAGAAAATTATTGATCATCCTCTGCAGGTTATATTCAGATGCATCCATTTGATTCACTCTTGGTCAGCTTTGTAATGCCAAGGAAGACAGGAGGCCTTGGTAGCTGGGAGCAAAGCATTAGAGGTCATTACAAGGGAAATCTTCAACAAGAATAGGTGGAAGCTATGCAATAGGCTTCAAGATGTTTGAAACATTTTTATATCATTGTTTCTCTGCAGAAGGATGTTTACTGTTTTTACGGTTTTGAAGCGTTTGTTTTGCCACTTTATTATGGTTTATAGGGCTATTATTTCATCTGGTTAAGAATTCTTTGGTATTTGTAATAAAATTTGGGCTATGTGTATCTTCGGATACAGAGGCCGGGAGAGATTTTCTCTTCCATTATCTAAAATCGAGAAAGTAAAACCCTTGTTCTGTTAACAGAAAGAGGGTTAAGAGGCCACTTCTATAGGGACTTTCAAAAGGTAGCTCAGTAATCTTATATGCATCAGAGCGCCATCCAGGATGGCCTTAAGGAAATATCGTATTTTCATTCAAGAGGAATATTAATAAATATTTTGCAAATTGTTGGCAAGGAAAGAAGGACCGGTGGATTTAGATTGTCACTGTAGACCAATCTATTCAGCTGAAGAACGATTGGGATCAACAATGTTAAGAAGATTTGCAACTCCAATGGAAGGAAATAAGGACCACAAACAATAGTTATTTTTCTCTCTCTTTCAAAGTAGCAAACAACAGAGCATTCTTTAATCTATGAGGTTTTAGGTGTCTGAATATGCTGTTCACTTACTCTTATATTTTTCATGTTATCTTTAGTCCAGAGGTCATGCTGGCAAATTCTTTTGGGCCCAGCACAACAGTGAGTTTCAACTTTTTTTTTCCTTACTCGGTTTTGGTTTTTCACGCCGAATTGGGAAATTTCAGAGTAAAATGCGAAATAAAATAGCTAAAACGGAAGAGTAAAGTAAATACGAAAAAGAACTAGGGTTTTCATTTATGTCTTCTCCCGATTACATTGCGGCTGTATATACTACGACAGCCTGCTTGCCGACAATCCCACTTGAAAGATGGTAAACAGTAAATAACAAACGAGATAACCATAACTAGTAATAACTAGATGAGTTCCTAGCCGATCCCTCTGTCTCCCTTCTTGTCCAGACGATCTGACTTAACGACGAGGTATCGATACATCATAGCCATTCGATTATTGAAATGTTCTTTGCGCCAGCTGAGTCTGAATCAGACTTTTCAGAGGTCTGACACCTGCGATGGGGAGGCGCGATTGTCCGAGGGGAGAGGCGGGGAAGGTAGGTGTCGATTGCCGCCATCGACAGCGTTGCTCGGTGGAGCTGTCGAGGGTTTTCAACGAAATGGGTGGCGTGCAGCTAGAGGAGAGGAGAGGACACGACTCATGGGCCTCATGGGATTTACGTATTCGGGCTTCTGGTGCCCGTGTTAGGCATGGGCCTAGATATCCTTGGGCTTACTAGCATTATGATCTTGTACACGTCGGTCTCGTTACTATGCCACAGACAAATAGTACAATACTAGTACTAGTGAGCTCGGTGTCAACGCCTTGGATTGATGTGTGAAGTTCAGCAACATATCTGGTGGACATATGTACATAGGAGATCTGTGCTGTCAAATATGAAATCCACAACTGAGATCGAGCGAGCCAAATCCCACCTCCACTTAGCGCACTTTATGCGAAAACCACCCACCCGAATGAAATCTTTCTTCTTTCGCTCCCCGCGCTCCTCCTTCCAACCCTCTACCTCGCCACCCCCCAACCGACCCCGTGCTAGGGTTTGGCACTGTCCTCCTGTGTCAGCGCTGCACTGCCCCCCCTGTTATGCCTCCCCCTGCTGTGCGCTAGCTCGTCCTTGACGTCGCCCCCTACTCGGGCTTGTCGTCCTCGCGTCCTCCTCCCCCGCCCAGCTACTCTTCCACCTCGCCGTCCTCGTCTCCTCCGTGGCTTCGATTCTCCAATGCTGTGGGTTCTTGGATGGGTCGGAACAATAGGTGAAGCTCCACGCCACCACAGTAGGGTTACAGCTATTGGCCACGCGGGCTGCTGTGCAAATGTACCACAATGAGGTCGTGTTCTGCTGGTACCGGTGGATGCACATGAGCCACGTGCTAGACACTGAGTACGGTCGCGCCAAGGTGTTCCTGCACAACCAACACCTCTATGCGATGGCCACACAGTTATGCCAGATTCAGATGGAGTTGTATTTGATAGAACAAGATTCCTTGTTGGTTTGCTAGAATTTTGGTAGCATGGCAAAGTTTTTGTAACATCCCAAAAATCCCGATTTTGGGAAAGTATAATGAAAATAAGTGGGAGAAAAATTCTGAGCATGTTTTTGCATGAAAAACTATTTTAGCATGATTTTTAAGCTTTTGCATAAATCAAATAGTGAAATCACATGCAAACAGCAACTTGTAGGAATTTTTGAGAAAATCACAGAATAGATAAAATCCTGACAAATTTACACAAGAAACTACACTGGGTCAGGAACCCTCACAAAACTTTTATAAATTTTGGACTTCATTTGCTAAGTACAAAAATTCAGGAATCATTGAGACAATTTTGGAAAAAATTCAAAACCCTAAATCAATTTTCCCGCCGGACTTTGGGCTGAAACCCAACTCAAATTTAATTGTGCTCAGACTGCTCCAAGAAGACACCAGACTGCTCCTCCCTCACGACAACAAGACCCTACCGTCAGTGCCATTGTCCACATCACACCTGACTTCGCTCGCCAACGCGCCTTGCCTGCTCCGCCCCAGGTTCGTGATCGCCGCCCACGGTTTCGTGCCCAACTACCCCGGTGTAGGATCAAGGATAACCGACTAGAGGGGGTGAATAGGAGGTTTTTAAAACTTTTACTCTAATTAACAACTTTAAGCAAGATAGTCCTAACAAAGCTTCCTAGCACAAATAAGATGATAAAATTACTATGCTACTTAAGACAAATATGAACTAAAGTCAATACTAGATACAATTCTAGCTAAGCAAATCTTGCACAAGAGAATTACTAGAAATGTAAATGCGAAAAAGTAAAGACAAGAGTAAACCACAATGAAGACAATGAAGTTTTTCCCATAGTATCGAAGACTTGCCGGTCTTCACTAGTCCACGTTGAGAAAGCTTGAACTACCGGGCCTCTTCACAATCTCTTTGAAGAGATCACCGCGCAAACTCCCACCAAGTAGTCTAGGTGTTGGCAAACACCAAGAGTAAAGAATCACAATCTTCACTTGATGGCAATCAAGTGCTAAGGATCAATCTAGAATTAATGAACTTGAATTTTGCTCAACAACCTCACAATGAATGCAACAAGTGTATATGAGGTGTAGAGAGAATGCTCTTAGCTCAAGGATATTAAATGAGGACTCTCACTTCTGTCCTTGAGATGGTGAAGGGGTATTTATACTTCCCACAAACAAATACAACCATTGGAGGCAAAACACAGAAGTTTTCAGCACAAGCAGTAGTACCGCCGTTCAATGGCTGGTACTACCGCACTTCCTCCAACTGCATAGTAACAGCTAGCGTAGGTGCATTAACTACCTCTGATCTAGCTGTTGAAAATGCGGCACGGTACTACCGCCATTGATCATGCGGTAGTTCCGCTCACCAGTCATTCTGATCCACAAGGGCGGTACGACCGCTTCCACTTGAGGTCCAAAACTGGTCCTTACTAGAAATATTGTACCGCTAACAAATTTAAGGTTAGACCAAAGTGTGGCAGTTCTGCTTAGGAATTGCGGTGCGACATCCCCAAGGTGCACCACCCCCAGGACCTCCTGTGCGACCTGGACCAGTCCCAGGATCAGTCGCTGGTCCGCACAGTTTCAACCATAATATCATCACAACCATACAACAACTATAGAAGAAGCAAACAAAACAACACTAATTATTAGCAAAAGACCTTATGGCCAAGGTTTTTACAGGGGCTGCCCCGCAGGGCTACAACACAGCGGAGAACAAAACACACATGGGAGCCAAACGACCAGCCCACATGCTATCGAGTGGAGGACGTCCTAACACGCCTGGTCTTCAAAGACCTCCTCTTCAAAGAGGTCGGAGGTCCCTGGGTCTTCTTCGGCTACTGATCAACCAGAGGGCAAAGCCGTGAGTACTTTGAATGTACTCAGCAAGTCGCAGGGAGATTAGTGCAAATAATATCAAGCAAGGCTCGACAATGATAGCTTTATGGTTACTTTGCATAAAGCAATATTGACTTGAAATATAGTAAGTAGATTGCAAGGCACAAGTTGAAAGATTAATACGTAAGTAAACAAGCTTTTTTTGAAAACAACACAGGACCACCCTGGTCACTGCCCAAACCTCCCGTGAGCACCCTGCTCACACCCCAGACCACTCGGAAACAACCACGATCACCCATTTTTTAGAAAATCTACCCCTTGCGTGAAATCACCAAGCATGTCCATAACCGAGGACACGGCTATTTGAATAGATTTACACTCTGCAGAGGTGTATAGCTTTACCCACAAGACACGACTTCTCTAGTTGGTTGGACATCCATCGATGCCCCTGCTCACTACCTTAGGTAAGCAGACTAGAGCACGTGCCAAGGCCTTTACAAAGCTCTGTCTTGACTCGGTTACCTTAGCTAAGGATTATTTGTTACGCCCCCTCTTGCGCCATTTCCAACCCTAACAGAACCGACTCAAAACATTGCTAATTAGTTGGCCAGGTCCACCCCATCATGAACTTATGGTTGCACGGTATGGCCCGGATCAATGGCGTACAAGGTTAAGTCCTTAGTTTGCTACTCAGGCGAGACATCCTCATCCCAATGTGCTTTCTGCACCCCCTTTACTGCACGATCACTCGCCCGAGTATAAATCGTTTTGGGTTCAACCCGGCCAAATGACCACTTTGGCCATGGCACAACAAATTTTAACCATAGTGGCTGCGCCACAATTTCATATATCATTAAGTCAAGTTTATCATCATTGAATCATAAGGTCGAGAGACACCGCATAACTAAAGCAGGACTAAACAATATACACACCCATGCTGGTTATCACAATAAGAATATCCAACTAAGATTACCCGCCTATGGTGTCCAAGGGGTACATGTCAACATGTCGAACACAAGTATTCAAGGAGTCATACTGACGAGTAGGGATTTAGCTAATTCCCAAACCCTTTTTATACAAATAGCCATGCATGTTGGTATAAAACAAAGTAATTTTGCAAACCGGGTTCGATATGATCAAAGGTTTATGACTTGCCTTCGACGAAAAGCTAGGGTTCTTCTATAGAGGTCGCTAGATCCACGAACTCTTCAGAGAAGTCAGAATCTACACGTGCGAAAGAGCCAAATAAGAACCACTAATCCAAATAAAAAAAACTGCCAAACTAAGAACCAAAAGAAAAGGCACTGAAACAGAAACGGGCTCTCGAGAGGAGGTCCAACTGAGAGGGAGGTCGAAGGAGGTCCTGAGGAAGAGATCCTGAGGAAGAGGTCCTAAGGAGGAGGTCTTGAGGAAGATGCGACTACTTAACGTGGTCGTAGGAGAGTTGAGCGAGGCTAAAGGGGGATGAAAGAGGGCTGCTCAGGCTTTTATAGCCAGGGAATGATTGATACTTGGAGGCGCCCAAGTTCAAGGGTAGGTGAAGGAGAAGATGGGAGCAAGTAGGGGAAGTGACAAAAGAAGGAGCGGATACTGTAGACGTGACAGTATTTAATACGACACAACAGCATTTAATGAGCGAAGGCTTTTGCGTCAGTAGTGATGCAACTAGAAAAAGGAGAATGTGAGCAGGACTGATAAAAGGGGGCCAGTCAAAAGGGGGGTCATGACCAAAGAGGAGGTCGTGACCACAAAGGAAGTTGCGGCCCAAGGGGTGGTCGTAGACCAAGTGGGTGGTCTTTGCAAAAAGGCTAGGTGGGTGGTCTTTGCAAAAAAGACCAAGAGGGGTGGTCGTGACCAAAGGAGGTCGCGACTAAAGGACAAAAGGGGAGATCGTGACCCAAGGAGAGGTCGCGACAAAACGACAAAAAGAGGGAGATCGCAGCAAAACGACAAAAGAGGGAGGTCGCGGCAAAACGACAAAAAGGAGGGAGGTCGTGGCCTAAGGGGAGGTCATGGCAAAACAACAAAAAGAGGGGGAGCTCACAGTCTAAGGGGAGATCGCGGCAAAACAATAAAAAGGAAGGAGGTCACGGCCTAAGGGGAGGTCATGGCAAAACGACAAAAAGAGGGGGAGGTCGCGGCAAAACGACAAAAAGAGTGAGGTCGCGGCCTAAGGGGAGGTCGCGGCAAAATGAAAAAAAGAGGGAGGTCGCGGCCTAAGGGGAGGTCAAGGCAAAATGACAAAAAGGAGGGAGATCGCGGCCTAAAGGGAGGTCGCGGTAAAACGACAAAAAGGAGGGAGGTCACGGCAAAACGACAAAAAGAGGGGAAGGTCGTGGCAAAACGACAAAAAGAGGGGGAGGTCGTAGCAAAACGACAAAAAGAGGGAGGTCGCGGCCTAAGGGAGGTTGTGTCAAAACGACAAAAAGGAGGGAGGTCGCGGCAAAACGACAAAAGAGGGGGAGGTCGTAGAAAAATGACAAAAAGGAGGGAGATTGCGGCCTAAGGGGAGGTCACGGCAAAACAACAAAAAGAGGGGGAGGTCCAACAAGAGGGAGGTCTAAACCAAAAGGAAGGTCTAGACCCTCGGATCCAAATGAAGGGATGTCTAAAGAAGAAGGAGTTGGGCCGAAGGAAACATGGAGCGAACAGAGAACAAGGGAAAAACAACACCAGAGAACTCCAGCAAACTCGAAGAAACCCAACTCGAATTAGTTGAAGTTTGATTTAGTCATTTTAAACACTTTTATTCCAAAATCTCAAGTTAAGCTTTAGAACTCTCATCAAAACCAAATAGTTCTTTTTATTTTGAAAATCTTCAAAAAGGCTCAAAAAATTGGGACATTACATGCGGTCATACCGCGATGTGGTAGTTCCACCAAAATACCTCCGGTACTACCTCTACACAAGTCCGACCGGACCACTTGGTCCGACCCAACCAGCTCACCCGATCAAACCACACGATCTTACCAACTATTCTGACGGTCCGAACGTTCAACGGTAGTTCCGCCAAAGGATTTGTGGTCATACCGCTACATTGTAGTTCTGCCACAGAAGCTCCGATACTATCGCCTTCCAAGGGAGCACTCAAGCTCCAGAAGGTGTCACTTTGTAAAATACGTACCGCCAACAAGTTTTAGGTTTGACCGGGTTGCGGTAGTACCGCACCACTATCCTGGTCATACCGTTGTGTGGTAGTACCGCCAAATAACCGTCGGTACTACCGACTTTCCTAATAAATGCATTGTTGGCTTTCAAAACAAACTCTAAGTGCATGCATGATCCTAGATTGATCCAAAAGACACAAGAACATGCTATCAAGCTACTAGTCATGATCCCTCTTAATAGCATGGCATTTAACCTTGATGAGGATATAACAATCCTCATTTAATCATTTATCTATAATTCATATTATGGATAATAATGATGTCATATAACTCTTGAGTATACCCCTTGATATTCATAAGGGAGAAGCTAGAGGTCGTAAGTTCTCCTATGACCACCCTGTAGTCGTGGGTCTTCCTACGACTACCCCATAGTCGTAAGCCCTTCTACGACTATCCCGTAATCGTAAGCTCTACTCTGATCGATCTGTGGTCGTAGGCTCTCCTATGACCACCGCCTGGTCGTAAGTCCTTCTACGACCAGTCCTTAGTCGATAAGACTCACAGACATGTGGGCCTAGTCGATCAGGGAATCTTATGTACCGTATCCAAGGATATTAGCAATCAATTACACTGTTATTCCCTGGAATAACATCACGATTTAACTCCCTATTATGATGATAATTGCCTGGCGATGTGGGGACGTTGCAACCCCCGTAATAACCTCTGGTAACAGTTCCACGATCTAGCGAGGTAATGCAACCTTTATTTCGAAGATCCAACGGTGCATCCCGGAGACGACATAAAAGGCAAGGATCATCAGGACAAAGGGAGAGGCGACCTGGAGGAGATTAGAAGCACAATACTCTAGTCTTTGATTCCATCCCGTAATCCAGCATACTCAATACATACACACAGGAGTAGGGTTGTTATTCTCCCAGGAGAAGGCCCGAACCTGTATAAAAATCCTCGTGTCTCCATCTCTGTGTGATTTTTGAGCCTAGAGGAACCCCCGAATCAAACAATCTTTACGTAAGTTCGGTCCTAAAACACTGACAGTTGGCGTCGACCGTGGGGATCTTCGAGTCATCAGATTTCCTTCATCTGTCCAATTCTCATGCTCTCATGGTAGGAGAGTGGAACGAGGAGAACTAGTTCGACTTGGCCGATTATGCAGATATTGACATGGATGCCGGTTTCGACTACGAGCCGAGTGATGCATCCTCCGATGGTCATGTCGCCCCCGGAGATCTTTCTCCAAGAGACTTTACCACCGATGGAGTTGAGGAGGGATCCTTATCCCCCACAACTATATGTCCAGATGAGGAACCAGCTTCCTCAGAGGATAAGGGTCAATCCGACCACAATGAGGGTTGTCCCAAGGTAGACTCGGGGCACGGTGAGGGTTCCCTCTCCAAATATCCAAGTCCACCTGAGACAGTCCGACCTGGCGCGACAACTCTTGGAAGTCGTAATTTCGGATCTTCATCAGCATCTGGTGATTCTCTCTCTCCGGTGAGCCCAGCCAAGGATGTGATCGAACGTGCTCTTCCTGCGAGTTTGACCATCCCAACGCAGGACTCGCATGCCGATACAGACGGTTATAACCCGGAATTCCCCTTCCTGGAGGGGTTTGCTCCAAGTCGCCAGATGGTGTCATTCGACGACTCCTCAAGCGAGGAGGCCTCTAGCGCAAGTGGAGATCATCAACGGGAGGTCTTCGTCCTTCCCTCAGGTAGCAATAACTCTCCTAGAGACAGGGTTGAGGAAGCTCCCTGAAGATCACACCCTACGACCACTTGTGGTAATAAAAAAGACACCTCCAACAATGACCAGAGTCAATACTCTTATGAGCGTGCGGGAAATTCTCGAGATCATCGCACTTCACTAAGGCAAGCTCAAGGATCAGGTATGGATGATTCTGAAGCAAACCGATGGAAATGAGTCGTAGCTTAGAGAAAATTGCCTGGGTGTACTCAATACTAGTCGGAAGAAGCTCAGGAACTTCAGCATATCAACGACTTGCTCGAGAACCCATCTCGAGAACTTGCTCGAGCACCTGGCTACGACCTCTTTGCTAAAGAGATCGCACGAAGGTTACAGAGTACAATGAGCAAGCTCGAACGACCCCGCCGACATCATTCTGGAAGTCGTAGCAGTACGACTCCATCAGCTTCCAGTCGTTCGAATAACTCACCGCATGGGGATCGCCGCAAGGTGCATCGCTCCCCAAACCGGAAAAGAGTTCCTTGAACGCCTAACGACCACAAAGCTCCTAGGAGAGGTGATCATTCACCGCTCCGACCCAGAGGTCTGCTGACGAGGATTAAAACCTCTATGTATTAATTTAATACATAAAAGACCATACGTCTTCATGGTCGTAACCCCTAAGGCTAACGACCTCACTGGTTGTGAGGATTCCAGAGGATACACAATGGGTACCCTGGTCAGACAAGGCTTTGTGGCTAGGCTCCAACCAGGTAGCTGCTCAGAAAAGCTATGAACTAACATTTCTTACCGTATGATGAATGGAACACATGTTATATGTTCCAAACCGTGTGATGGTATAATCCTGAGAGACTGACAATTAACTACCCTACGGTTAAGCATCTCACAGACAACCGCAAGGAAGTTGGCACACTGTTAACTGCCTTACCGTTCCGACCAGTCGTAATGTTTCACCAGGGACTCCTTCTCCAGGAGTAACTGCCACCTCTTCAGGGTTTATTTAAGGGTGGAGCGCAGAAGACGAAGGGACAGAGAGAGACAAGAGACGAAAAACAAGAGAACAGGAGAAGACAAACACAGAAGCCTAAGCGGTGGAATTAGAAGCAAGATAGTCAGTCTTAGACTTAGAGTCTAAGCCTGATTACTTAGTTAAACATTCCTCACATTCAGTGTATTTAGGGTAGTTCCTAGTCAGGTCTTGTAAATCTAGTTCATATCAATAAAGAGCGGCCCCCATTCCATCCCAGGATATTTCACGTCATTTTCCTTTTTTATTTTCATAAGATCGGCGATTCGATCATCGACATCTGCAACAGCAGACAAAATACGAGGAGTATTACTCTCGTAGGATCGAGACTTACCATAAGTCAGATTCACCCCTCGCTGGGTATCGTCGAGTACGATCACCCGGTGACGTCAACCCCTCTTTTCTACAAAGGAGGCGTTACGACGTAATTACCGGATGTCGGGCATTCTCGCCTGACCTCCGAGCAGTTCACTAGCCGCCATGGTTTCGACCAGAGAACATGGAGAAATTTGATGGGTCTCAAAATCCCATCGAATTCCTTCAGATCTACATGACCACTGTTCGAGCAGCAGGAGGAGGAGAGCGCGTCATGGCGAATTACCTTCCGACTGTACTTGAAGGGTCTACTCGATCATGGTTATTAAACCAACCAGTCGAGTCGATCTACTCATGGCAACATCTCTGCGATCTATTGCTGGCCAATTTTGAGGGCACCTATCATTACCCCGGAAAGGAGGACGACCTACACAGGATGCGACAAAACGACCACGAAACACTATGCTAATTCATCAGTCGTTTCAATCAGGTTCGCAACTCTATTCCTGAGGTTTCTGACTAATTTGTTATCAGAGCCTTCAAGTAGGGAGTCCGCAGTAGAAGGATCACAGAGGACATCACTTTGAACTCTCCCACTACTGTAGCCAAACTCTTCGAGATGGCTGATCGGTACGCTACTACTGATGAAGCAGTCGAGTGGACCGAAATCATTGATCGAGATGACCAGCACCCTCAGGAGACTGGCGAAGGTAGCAAAAGGAATGATAAGAAAGCCAAGAAATCCAAGAACAAGGCAAAGGAACAAAAGCCTCAAGCCAATGCTTCTAAGGAGGTCCTGGCTGTAACCGATAAGGAGCCACGAACTGCTAAACAATACCCTGATCGAGGCAAAGGTAAGCACCCCGAACGGAAGAACGATAAGCCTAGGTGGTGCCCTTTACATAAAAAGGAAGGACATGACCTTCGCAACTGCCGAGTTTTCCAACAAAAACTCGAAAACTACTACAACAGCAAAGGGCCACTTCCTTCCCTCAAAGAAGTAGGGCAAACCAGTGGTCGTACACAGTCGGACGACAACGAGGACATGCCATTTCAAGATCCTGAGTACACCATCGAGCACATCTTTGGGGGATCATCAGCGTACGAGTTAAGACGACGGCTTAAAGCAGTCGAACGCGAGGTAAACTCCATTGACTCCCCTCTTGTCAATAAAGTACCGAAGTGGTAAGAAGTCACAATCTCTTTTGAGAAGGTTGACTGCTCGATCCCTTCAACTCGACCAGGTCGTTCTCCGATTGTGGTTGAACCCACCATCAACAACTATCGAGTAAATCGAGTGTTGATTGATGGTGGGAGCTCATTAAACATTTTGTTGATGAATACCCTGGATGAGATGCAAGTACCTAGGACCAAGGTAAGACCGGTAAGATATTCATTTCATGGTATTATACTGGGGTCTTCGGCCAAACCTATTGGTCAAGTTTCTCTTCCTTTAACATTTGGAACACCAAGTAATTTCAGGACGGAGAAGATCTCCTTTGATGTGGTCGATTTCGATACGGCATATAACGCCATACTCAGATGACCAGCTTTGGCAAAATTCTTAATGGCAACTCATTATGGGTATCAATGTCTTAAGATGCTAGGTCCCAAAGGAGTAATCACAATTCATTGTAATAAGAAGATAGCGCACATGTGTGACCGTCGATCCCTTGAGATGGTGGGTCAGATACCAGCTCGGGAAGAAAAAGGCAGCCTTCGACCAAGAGCTCGAAGCCTAAAGCTGCGTCCAAGCCGAACAACCAAGTCAAAGAGGTTCCCCTGGATCAGGAGGAACCTTCAAAGACTATTTGCATCGGGGATACTTCCGACCCCAAATAGGAAGACGCCCTCATCACTTTCCTCCGAGGAAACGTAGATGTCTTCGTGTGGCAAGCATCCGACATGCCCGTAGTCCCTAGGGAAGTGATTGAGCACAGGCTAGCTCTACGGCCTGACAAGGTACCCATGAAACAAAAATTACGGAGATTTGCCCCTGATCGACGAGATGCTATAAGATCAGAATTAGACAAGCTACTTAAAGCAGGCTTTATAAGAGAAGTCGACCACCCGGAGTGGTTGGCCAACCCTGTAATGGTTAGGAAGTCTAACGGCAAGTGGCGAATGTGCGTAGACTTCACTGATCTTAATAAAGCTTGTCCAAAAGATGATTTTCCTTTACCTCGTATCGATCAGTTGGTTGACTCTACTGCTGGTTGCGAAACATTAAGTTTTTTAGATGCATATTCTGGTTACCATCAGATTAATATGTGTCTAGAAGATGAAGAAAAGACCGTATTTATTACTCCATTTGGTATATTTTGCTATGTCAAAATGCCATTTGGTCTAAAAAATGCTGGCGCTTCTTTTCAATGCTTGATGCAATCGACTTTTTCACCTCAGCTATGCCAAAATTTGGAAGTCTTTGTTGACGATCTAGTCGTAAAAAGCATCAAACGGCTTGATCATGTTTCGGACTTGCAGGAGATGTTTGGTAACCTCAGAAAACACCGCTTGAAACTCAATCCTGAGAAGTGTGTGTTTGAAGTCACTTCGAGAAAATTGCTTGGATTCCTGGTCTCTGTATGAGGGATCGAAGCAAATCCCAAAAAGATAAAAGCCATTGTTCAAATGCGCTCTCCAACCACAAAGAAATAAGTCCAAAAGCTCACAGGGTGTATGGCGGCTTTAAGTCGTTTCATAGCACGACTGGGGGAAAAAGGACTACCTTTCTTCAAACTTCTAAGGAAGCATCAAGGTTTCGAGTGGTCGGAAGAGGCAAACGCTGCCTTCGAGGATGTCAAGAGATATCTTACGAGTGCTCCTGTTTTGGTTTCCTCGAAACCAGAAGAGATGCTCTTAATTTGTCTAGCTGCCACGCCACAGGCAGTGAGCGTAGTACTAGTCATAGAACGTGAAAACGTTCAACGACCAGTGTACTACGTAAGTGAAGTTTTGCACGGACCTAAGGAGCGTTACCCTCAGGTCCAAAAGCTTCTCTATGCCCTCCTCATGTCTTCGAGGAAACTGCAGCAATATTTTCAGGCACACAAGATAATTGTGTCGTCTGAGTTTCCCTTGGAAGTAATACTCCAGAATAGGGAAGCAGCGGGACGTATGTCTAAATGGTCAGTAGAACTTGGGGAGTTCGACCTCCATTTCGTGTCCCGAACGACCATTAAATCCCACATCTTGGCAGACTTTGTCGCCGAATGGGAAAATCCTGAACCTGTTCAGGATCCCCAGTACGATACCCATGACAGGTAGACAATGTACTTTGATGGGTCACTTACTTTAAGTGGCTCGGGGGCTGGGGTGGTCATGGAATCTCCTAACGGAGAGACCTTAAAGTATGCAATACAGTTAAACTTTCAGGCCACTAACAACATGACAGAGTACAAAGGTTTACTAGCCGGCATACAAACCGCGAAAGCGCTCGCGATTCGACGACTACTCGTGAGAGGAGACTCTCAACTAGTCGTAAATCAGGTTGGAAAAGAGTACCAGTGCTCTAATCCGACCATGTCTTGGTACTTATCGGAGGTTCGAAAGCTTGAAAAGCATTTTTTTTGGTTTCGAGGTACAATTCATCCCTCGAAAGGATAATTTCCTCGCAGACTAGCTTGCTCGGATAGCTTCTTCCCGATCACAAGTACTAAAAGGGGTCTTCTTGGAGCAACTCCAGAAGCCGTCTCTAGTGGACACACCAGAGACATCTCCTATTGAGACAGCCTCTCTAGAATACGAGGATACTTGGATGGATCCCATCTACAAGTATCTTCAGACGAGTTCCGTACCCGATGACGATCTCGAAGAAGATCGTTTATCCCGAAAGGCCAAAATGTATACTTTGGTCGAAGGAGTCCTCTATAAATAAGGTACTCAAGGGATACTCATGCGATGCATACCGCAGAGAGAAGGACTAAACCACCTTCACGACATACACGGGGGCATCTGTAGAACTCATACTTCATACGAAACGTTGGTCAGAAAAGCCTTTCGACAAGGATTGTACTGGCCAACAGCCCTCTACGATGCTAAAGAGTTGGTTAAGAAATATGTACAATGCCTGTTTCATAGCAGGCAAATACACCAACCAGCTCAAGCATTACAAACAATCCCTCTATCTTGGCCTTTTGCGACCTGGGGTCTCGATATCTTAGGACCGTTCCCAAGGGCTCCAGGAGGCTTCGACTTCCTTTTTGTGGCTATTGATACGTTCACAAAATGGATCAAAGCCAAACCTGTGACTTGAATAACAACGAAAGCCGCAAAACGGTTCATGATGAGAAGCGTGATTACTCGGTTTGAAGTACCAAGTCGAATAATCACAGATAATGGTAAACAATTTTCGAGCGCAAAATTTCAGGAATTTTACGACAGTTGGGTACCAAGTTCTGTTACGCCTCTGTCGCCCATCCCCAAAGCAATGGGGCAGCCGAATGAGCGAATGGCTAAATAATATAGGGAATTAAAACTCGAGTCTTCAATCAGCTTGTTAAGCGCTCGGGGGCTTGGGTACAAGAATTACCCTCAATATTATGGGCATTTCGCACGACCGCTAGTCGGGCAACAGGCTAAACACCTTTTTTTCCTAGTTTTTGGTGCCGAAGCCATGCTTCTACCAGAACTAAAGATCAAGTCTACAAGGGTCGAGAGTTTCAATGACTCAACCCAAGAACAACTTCGGCGGATGACATTAACACGCTTTCGAGAGAAAATCGAGCCTTAATGCATTCAAGAGTCTACGGCAAAGCCTGTGCAAATACTACGATCGTAAGGTCCAACCTCGTAGCCTTGCTGTAGGTGACTTGGTATTGAGGAAAATTCAATCCCAGTCTAATCGGAACAAACTTTCCCCCAAGTGGGAATGTCCTTACACGGTGGTCGAAGTTATGCATCCAGGCTCGGTACGACTGGCAATGGAAGACGGCCGGGTTCTCTCTAATTCTTGGAACATCGACCAGTTGCGCATTCTATGTGTAAGCGACCAACCATTCAATAAAGCATCAGGTTCTTTCTATCTTTATTGTTTTACTTTGAGTAGCGCTTTGATAATTCTTTCAACCATACCCTAGTCGAAGGTCCAACCTCGACCAATTCCTAGTCATGAACTCTTCCACGACAATACACTAGTCATAAGACATTCTACGACAAGTACCCAGTTCATCTTTACACTGGTCGAAAGAATGGTAACATCACCTAGTCGAAGCCCTTTTTCTCTACACGTGGTCCCGCCCACTAGAAGGAACTTCCTAGAGTCGATTCGTTCCTCCCTTTTTGCTGCCAACACAAAGAGCTTGGGTTCAAAACATGGTCGAAATAATGTCAAGCCAACTCTTAGTACCTTAATTCATTTCTTCATTCATCTTTTTGAAAAATAAATTAAGCCGAGTACACTTTCCAAATTTGCTCAACTACTTTTGATAAACTCAGTTTGTTTTAACTGGTCGGAGGAAGTTGCAACACCTAGTCGACGACTTTCCTCTCTGCACGTGGTCCTATCCACTAGAAGGAACTTCCTAGCGTCGTTCTGTTTCTAACTCTTGCTACCAAAGCAAACCTACTGGGTGCATTGAAATAAGTTGAACAAATTTTTTAAGGAACTCGAGACGTTTATCTAACTCAAGTTGACCGTTCTTGATTTGATTAATCTGGTCAGAGATGGTAACATCACCTAGTCGAAGCCTTTCCTCTCTGCACGTGGTCCTGCCCACTAGAAGGAACTTCCCAGTGTTGACTTGTTCCTACTCTTTCGACCAATGCAAGATTATCGTGATCGAAAAACTATAAGTTAGCTAAACCACTCTCTTTTTCAGAAAACCCATTTAACACTATTTACTTAGTTTATCTAAATAAACCAAGCAAATAGTTGGGGGCTAGGATAAAGTTATTAATTTGACTTCAATTCTTAGTCTTGCTCTTTTTTCCATTCATTATCTTATGAGTTACTAACTACTCGACAAGATGATTTTCAGAAAGAAGGAAGGATTATATATCAACATCAACAAAAAAAAATTGTCTTTATAAGACTCTGGTACAGACTACTCTGGCGAAGGAGAACTGATTTGCATACCCTCCGTGACCAACTCGGCGATCGGCTGCATTGTCGCTATTAATTGCTCTGCCTCTGGTTCAGGGTAGGCGAAGTCGTTTACGACAGGCTGCAGATTAAGGTTGGGATCATGAGATTTAAGTTTTGCTAAGACAAATCTTATTCCCTCTTGAACCGCATCCTTTATTGAGTCGAATTGGTTAGCCCTCAGAGTAGTCACCAACTCTTGCAAAGTTCCGACTTGTTCTGTGCTTTTCGATTGGGCAAACAACGTGTAAATCGAGAAGTAATCCCCTCAGCATGAAGCCCACCGAGTACATTGTTCAGGAGTGAAATATTGTCTTGAAGATTGATCTTCAAAGCCTTCATTTCCTCTTGATTACGAGTCGAAGCCTCGCAAAGTCGTTTTACTTGTACTACTTGTTCTGAAAAGAATAAGACCAGTCGGATAAAATGACCTCGAGAGGAAAACACAATCAATCACAGGTCAAGATTTGCTTACCAACGAGTTGAGAATCTAACTTCTTGACTTCTTCAGCGTGGGAGCAGTGTCCTTAAGGTAACGTTGCTCCCACATCTGGACCTCTTGGTCTTTGTCTGAAAGAGAATGAGATTCAAAAAAAGAAAAGGAGGTCGAAGGCGGTCTTAAGTTCAGCACTTACCGCTTAGTCGTCCCTGCAACATTTAGTTTGCAGAGTTTGCCTCCTGGAGCTTTTTCCGGAGGTCGTCAATCTTCTCCCTTAGCTTCTTCGTCTCGGCTTTTTCATAGTCGAGAGAATCAGCTAAGGTCTTCTCGTCACTGTTAAACCTGTAAAGGGAAAGAGTAGACGTCAGCATAGTTCCTGGTCGTAAGTTCTTCTACGACCAGTTTCTTATCGTAAGTTTTTCTATGACAATACACTGGCCGTAAGTCCTCCTACGACCAGTACCTAGTCGTAAGATCTTCTACGACAAACCCCGCAAGTGCTGTGTAAGTGGTCAAAACATGAAAGGCTACGGCGATTACTTACCACCTCTCCGTCTGCTCACAGAGTAGCGCTTTGTCTTGTCGTAGCTGGACAAGTTGCCTGTTATATTCGGCAACAGTGACAATTTGCTCCAATATGTTCTGCACAAAGAAAGGCAATGAGAAGCGTGAAAAGGCATAGATGTAAATACCAAATTTTAGGTGCTTACATTCATAGCTGTCTGAGCAAACGAAGACACCACCATCATGGGGTCCCTCAGTTCATCAATCTCATCGACTCGGTTCCACCATACCCTTTCGAGACGACGTTCATCATCGAAAACATCCCCTCTGTTGGGAATATTCTTAGGGTGAGGAATGCGATCACGAGATCTGAACGCACGGGAGCCCACAACGGTGGCAGGAGCGAAGAACCTGAAGGTGTGGTCAAAGAGCTCGAACTCTTCTTCTCCTTCGGGGGTAGCGGCACCAATAAGCAGCCTTGGAAGCTGGGAGGATCATCATGACAACTTCCTTCCCAAATGTGGTGAATAGATGTTTCACCCCCATGGCCGGATGTCTCTGTCGCTACCGTCTTTACCCCTGTTTCTACGACCGCCCCAATGGTCATAGCCGCTTCTGTTTCTACGACCGCCCCAGTGGTCGTAGCCGCTTCTGTTTCTATGACCGCCCCAGTGGTCATAGCCGCTTCTGTTTCTATGACCACTCCAGTGATCGTAGTCGCTTTTGGCCCTACGACCGCTCCAATAGTCGTAGCCAAGCCAATTGCAACGGCATCTTCAGTCACTCGGACAGTGGACGATCCATCGACCACCGCCACTACTGTTCCCTCTCCTATTGAAGAAACTGCAGTGGGTTCCTTGGCAGGAACATTCTTGATGATGAGAGGAGCCAAGCTGAGATCATAAAAAGGAAAGTACTATCAGGTAGTAAAAAGCAAAAGGTAAATGTTGTTCTTATGCTTTTGTCTCTTTCACGTACCTTCTAGTGTCGGACTTGATCTTAAGTTTGGGAAAAACCCTCCCTAAGGAAGGTTTCTTCGACTTTTTCTCAACCACGTCTGGTCGAGACTCAAGTTGAGGAATAGTCACGATCACGTCTGGTCGTGGGTCTTGATCAAGCGCCATCGCTCTTTGAGCCTCTTGGCTCTCCGGATGGCCAAGACCTGTCTCGACCACCTCAACAGCGGCACTGTCCTCGACCACGGGCACTACTGGCGCAGTAGTCTCCTTCACAAAAGACATGAAACTCTTCCAATTCTCCTTTTCTAATCGCCTGATAAAGCCACGAGAGGCAGAAACTGCGAAGGTTTTATTGTCATAATAGAAGGGTACCTCGATCTTAGGGGCCCTGGATTTGAATACTTTAGCTATTCCTGCCGCGATTGCTCCTCTGCAGCAATTATTTCTACCGCAGGATTAGCACAAGGTGCAGACGGAGTAGCGGAGCTCGAGCTTGCGCCCTCCTTGTCAACAGCTTGAGCAAACATCCTCCCCCTGGTCTGAGGAGCATCTTCTTGCCTAACAGCAGAGCTCGAGCTCGAGCCTCCCTTGTCGGCGACTTTAACGAGCCGGCGTCTCTTGGCCGGGGGAGAAACAAACTGCTCTACGGCCACACCGACGACCATCAGTTCGACTTCTTTGTCGTCCTGACGGTTCTCCATGCCTACTTTCTGCAGAAATCAGGAAGAGAGACATTATGAAGTGGTTGTAAGTTCTTTTGCGACTATTTACCATGTCGTAAGCTTTTTCTACAACAAACCCCTGGTCATAAGTTCTTCTACGACCATAACTTGATCGTAAGTCTTCCTACGATCAGTACCCAGTCATAAGTTCTTCTATGACTACAAAGTCCTAAAGACGAAATCAATTCTAGATTACCTTTAGGCGCACCACCTTATCCTCTGGAGACAAGTCAGCCAAGATTGGAGGCACAACAACATGGGCTGGGGGCTTCTCATAGATAAGCTTGACCTGAGCGTCAATCTCCTCTTGTGAGAGGTCTGTCAGGATAAGAAAACTTTCAGTAAAGCCTAAGTCAAAATTAACAGAAAGAAGGCTAAAGCTCAAGGTTTACTTACCCTCTGCGTAATCCCTCGTCAGGTCCGTTGGGCCCCAGTACCTCCACATCTGACGAGCCCTCTTCTTCAGAGGGCTGATGCGGTGCGTAATAAAATCCTTCACCACGTGCCATCCGGTAATCCCCTCTTCCTTCAAGTCTACAATAGCTTGGATGAAAGGGGCGATCTGGCCGAGATCCTTGGGAATCAAATCTCAAGCGGGAACCTTCTCGGCAGGCTTCCCAGTGAAGGAGAGGCTGTCCTCGTTGGTGATTTCCCAATAGAACCACCTCTTCTTCCACCCCGGCCACGACGACCGGGTAAACATCTGAATGTACTCCCTCGACTTCCCATCGTGGAGCTTCAGACTACAACCACCGGTGATTCTGCCTAATCGAGTCATTCCGTAGTAATACCAGAATAACTCCAGATCAGCTAGAATCCCCAGGTAGGCCTCGCACAGGTACACGAACACCCCCAACATTGTGATAGAGTTGGGGACAAGATTCACCAACTCCACTTGGAAGTATTCGAGTGCCAATGTGAGAAAAGGATGAGCGGGTAATAGAAGACCACACTCACAGAATGCTTGGAAGACGGGGATTTGCCCCCATCTCTCTCGATGGCCAATGCTGCCCGGTGGCCTCAATCCACCGCACGAAATTTGTCTTTGGAATCTTCTCGGAGTCGACCAAAGCTCTGATTTTGGTCGCATCCATCTCCGATTCGGCCCACTGGGAAGTGGCTCCGGCCATTTCTCCCAAAGGTCAAAGATTTGGATGTGGAGAGATTGGAGAAGAAGGCTTGATTTGGTTGGCGGCGGAGAACTCGAAAGCTTGAACAACGAGAGCAATTTGGGGGAAGGTAAAGACTTTATCCTTAACCACGGTGAAAATTTATAACCCCACGCCCGAAGTTGAAAAGACGTGGCTACCCAATGGTTTCCAACATTTCGGGAACTGCTTCAGCAGACAAAAGTAAGGGAGTCAATTGAGATTCTTAAATTTGTTTGCTCGAGAAAGTCAGGTCTGTTTTTTTTTCACCTCAAGCGAAATTACCTTCTTAACCAAGTCTTTTTCTGGTCAAACGCAACAGCGATTGGAAAGAATCTACTTCCAACCATAGTACTGCAACCACTTGGTGATCGTTAGATCTCCAACGACCACCTTGAAAGTCACAACGATATTCCACAACTTTCTTGACCAAGTAAATTTCTAGTCAAATGAAACACTAGTCGAAGAGTCTTTCCTACGACCACCTCTCTACGACCATCTACTGGTCGTAAGACCGTCTATTGCTCCTTCTTCAAGTAAGTTATTTTCACTTAAGCTGGGGGGCTAGATGACGAGGATATAACAATCCTCATTTAATCAGTTATCTATAATTCATATTATGGATAATAATGATGTGAGGACCCCCGGGTTATCTCCGTAAGACCGAGACTAAGCATGGTCTTATGGACATAACTCTGGGCCTCAAGTAAATGGATTCCAACTTAACTCCATCTAAGCGAGAGGCTTAGCTGAAAACTAGAGCCCCAATGATCATGCGCGCTGCTCCTCTGCGAGCACTACATGATTGTCGGTTCTCTAACAAGCCAAGCACTGCCCTTAGTGAGTTAAATGGGAAGCCACGAACAGCGAGTATAAAATCATATTGGCTCCCAAGATCAGCGACCAATATGTTCATACTCTCATACAATGTTGATCACATCCATACAACATTCATACACAATAGTCCAAAAGACATACAACATAATAGTTAGAGTCTACAACTATTACAAACGGCCGACCGGCCAAATTCAAATAAGAGTATTAAGTAGCAGCGGAAACAAGTAATTAAACCAAAAGACCAGCAGTGGTATGCCCATATCCCATCGGCAACCGACTGGGAGTTAAATAACAGCATTACTCATTAGCGTCGCCAAAATCGGCGCTAACAAGCTCAACGGGCTCATACCCTTCCTCACCTGAAATGGCAGCAACCAGGTTGAGTACAAAGGTACTCGCAAGTCTTACACAAATAAAAATTAGTTATGCTAGAGGTTGTTCCAAAGGATGGCTCATATTGGCTTAGTTTTGCAAAAGAGACGCAACAATTAACAACCTACACATACTAGTTTTTCAAGTGCCATTTTGAAATCAGATTTGAAGTAGAAGTAAAGCATGTGAATAAGTAGTAAATTGAATAACAAATGAATCATACAAATAACAAAGTGGCTGTCCACTTTGATACAACAAAAGCATGAACATCCCATTCATGACAAATACCAAGTTATAACCATAATTTTAATTCCAAGTCTAACAATAGCAACCATATAACTCAAGTGGTTGTCCATAACCGTGGACACGGCTATTCGAATAGATTTATACCCTGCAAGGGTGTACTACTTTACCCACACGACTTGATTAGCCCGTAAGCCTCCAGATGCCTCCGAATATAGCATACTTCCTATGGTATGTCGGCAGAGTAAATCAAGACTTAGTATTTTTCAGCAGGTTGACATTATTGAGTTGAATCACCCATGCGCGACGTAACCCCACTTAGGATAGGCTGTACCACCTACCAACCAAATGGACACGCAAGTTGTGCCGGGAATACCGACCCAATGAATAAAGCTTAAATAGGGCTCACCCTCACATTAAAGAATTGCAATCGGCACCCTACGAAACATATATGCGATAGAACACATATATGTCCTCACACCACCAGTCATCAACTCAACAACACCAACCCCTTACTTAACCAAGCAGTGCCCATACACTACGTGTGGTAGAACGAGTTTTACTTGAATCAAAGATGTTACCAAAGTTCGGTCCTTGTTGGTCTAGACAAGACAAGCCACAACCCAAATTGTGCACGAAGGCACCCTCCATAACCAACACTTGTCCAGACCCCAAAACTCATTTAAAATGACAAAATTTAACTCATAAAATAGATACGAAGATCTGAGATAAAAGCATATAAAGATAGTTGTGTTTATCCCATAATTGTCGGGTTAATCCCGACAATCAACTACCGGTTCTAGACTTGCATGACTAAGCAAAACCGAACAATATATTTCAACCATCCTAACTCAAGCATGTGGTACTAGAATAATTCAAGATTAACCTCAATGAATAGGAGATAACTAATCTACACATCACAAAAATAGCAACATTATCAAAATAGCATGCAAGCAATTATCATTGCACTAACTTAACAAAACTGGAATCAAATATGATGCAAAAGAAAGTTCAAATAATGCTTGCCTTGCTGGTAGCTTAGTTGCTCTCCCTCAGTAGCGTATAAGTCATTATCGATAGGCTCGGAATCTAGAGAAATAACGATATCGATAAACATCGAGAAATACCCAAAAATTCAAAATGCTCAAACATGCATGATTTTTCTACAGTAGCTAATTCATGATTTTAGATGAATTTAGGTGAAAGCATTATTCCATTTGGATTTAGTATGTGAGAGTTATAGCAGTTTGAATTTCAGTTTTCCAGAAAATCCAATTTAATTAGAACCGGTTACTGTTCACTTAATTCAATTATTTTGGCAAAATTTGCAGAACAGTAGTGGGACAAAGGATTATATGGATAATTATAAAATATTAATACAAGACTAAAACAGTTGAGTTTACCTCAATTGGAGTTTTCATGATTTCGTTATGAATTTTCTAAGTTATCAACATTTTCTTTTGTAAAAATAATGGTGTTAATGGATCAATCTCCAAAATAATACTCTCTGCTATAGAGACAGGTTTGAAATCAATTTTAATATAAATTTCATTTAAAATGAAATTTATCAAAACTGGTTTCATCCATTTTGGAGTTAAGATGAACCAGTTATGAATTTTTAAAGTTAAAAGCATTTTTAGTGTATAAATATATTTAGTTTTGGGTCATTTTCCACCAAATATATTTTCTGGGACAGTGGCATGTTTGAGACCAATTTTATAACAAAGTTCATTTAAAATTAAAATTAACAAAATTGGTTTCACTGTTTTTGGAGTTAATATGAATTAGTTATGCATTTTTGAAGTTATTCGTATTTTTCAGTGTGCAAATAATTCGATTCGGATTTTCTAAAAGAACTAAATACTTTTCTAACTCACCTATAGCTAGCCAAAGAGGATGACAAGTGGGACCAGAGTCAAGGGTTTGACCCAGTCAATATTGACTTGGTCTCGGCCGAACTATGCTAAAGGCACATTCCAAAGAATACGTCTTCTAATCGTGAAAACGTAAATTCGTCCAAAGCATACTAGGAATACGTCTATCCGTAAGCGAAAACGTATTTTAAAAATCTACACTCACACTTAATCGAACGCACGGGCCCACATGTCATACAACTAGGCCAACCATTACTCAGTTAACCACCAAGATTTTTCGACAAAGATCTGCAATTAAGAGCTAATCAATTTGGTTAACCTAAATGATGCTGCTACAGCTGTTGTCGGAAAATTCGACAATGAAGGGGAGGGGAAGCACGTGCGCATGGCGGTGAGGCTGCCAGTGCAGCTGCGGCGCCCTGGACCGTGAGGCTCCCCATGAGGTGACCAGGCCCTTGGCAAAACCAACAGCACGCAGCCTTGGCTCAATCGGTCATGGGCTCGCGGACTACCACCAAGCGGCCCCAAAACGGCAAAAGAGACAACAACGGCTTAGTGGGTTTTAGAGCAAACCAAACAAATCTGGAGCTACTAGAGGGCCCCTTAAGGCTTACCAGAGGGAGAGAAAGGTTGAAGGAAGCTCCAGGAGGTGTCGTCCACGGCAATGGCGACGGTGGCACACGGCTACACGAGGAGGGGGCGCTCTGGGGAACAAGAAAGGGATTGAGGGGTTAGACTAGCACCAGAGGGGGTAAGAGAAGGTGTCACCACAACAAATTGAAGAATGCCTAACCTACAACGGCAAGTGACCGAGAATAGGGTTTTCGGCCGACAACTGGAAAGCTTCAAAATTCTCGGGCTCCTGTGAAGCATAAGCCCAATTGGTTGAGGGGAAAGTAGTGTCGTGTTAAAGGACACAAAATGACGCGCAAGATAAGCTTGGGTTCTCACCAGAGATGAAGATGGCCAAAAAGGGTAGCCGCGGGCGCGCTCTAAGGTCGCCGAGAGCACGATAGCGTTCCACGAGCTACAAGCGAAGACAAATGCTCGAGTTAGCTCAAATGGACACGGCGAGGGAAGAAGAAAAGAGGGGACATGGCGAAATGGAGCTCACCTTGTTGGAACGCCAGCTTGAGCGTCCTCCTCTTCCTCGGCCGGGAAGAGAAGTGAGGGAGAAAGGGGGCAGCAAGGCGCTTTTGTTCGACCCCGAGGACGGAGAACAAAACGGCGTGACCTAGCGGAGCTCCGGGATAGGCCAAAATGGGCGGTGCGTCAGGGTGTCAACTGCGCGCGGAAGGAGGATGCAGCTGTTGGGTCACGGGGTAGGCTACGATAGCTACAAACAAAAATTTCTACCACGCGAACCAGATGCCAAGCAAGTAGATGATCACGATCGTTACCAGACGCCAGCAGAGCGGCGGAAGAAGGGTTGGAGCAACTGGTCCAACAAAGAGCGTCGATGTAGTGGTCGTAGTCGATCGTCCAACGCCCAACAAAGTCGATGCGATGGTCGCAATCGATCGTCTCCTCCAAAGAACGCTCTGCGGTTCCTTGTGAAAATCGCGGATCGTCCTCAAGCGCAACAATCGTAGTAGCGCCTCTCACGTATCCACACGCCCAGGAAGGAACAACCGAACGCCGGTGTGCGGCACCATGTCGCACGGTGGAGCTCTCAAGAAGATGGCGGCTAGGGTTTTGGTGGTGTTTCACGATCTCTTCCAACAGCCTCATGCACCTCCTTATATAGTGCTCGTGACGGATCCTATCCGGACATGTTTACGAATCATATTCGTATTGGTTTGTTCCAACCCGTTAAGTGTGTGACCCTGTAGGTTCATGTGTAGTTCGGTTATGACTTGGAAACCGCTTCCGATCACGAGTCGAGGCGGCTCCTAGCGAAACATATCGATTCCTAATACACACAAATTATATCGGACGAACCTTAATGCAATATGATCTACGACTAGGTCCTCATCACTTACGACTAGGTCCTATCTTTATACGACCGATTCAGATTTGATCACGACCAACTCGTAACCCCTTACGACTTGGTTTCACCACTCTGTGATTACGTTCGACCGCCTACGACTTGCTTGTATCTCCATACGACCAATCGAATCAGCTCAAACTAAGCGACCTACTGTGTATACTCCCTTTGCCTCACGATGTCTAATCGAACTCCGTGAGATGTTGTGTCATCCATGGATTGCTCAATACTTTCTCGATCGAGTGTCGAGATAACTTTACGTGGTCGAACACTTGACTACTAGTGGCATGGCCATGCACTTTCTTTATCCGATCACAACGAGGGGCCCAGACATCTCTCTGTTATGTTAGGAGGGCAAATCCCATATCCGACCAACACATTCCTCTCCATGTTTCAGAGCATACCCGAAAGCTACTTTTATAACTACCCGATTCACGGTGTAGCGTTTGGCAACCCCTAAGAGTGCTCTTACACATGTAGGAAACCATGCTGATCTCGGTCTAAGGATTATACATCATCATTGCTTGAGACCAACTAACGACACATAGATTCATAACAATCTCAATAGTGTCTCAATGTGGGTCTTATCCAACATCATGTTCTCTAACATGTGTCCATATTATTGGTTTGATATCTCCATATCTATGACTCGTGAAACATAGTCATCAACCAATGCATATGCTAGTCTATTCATATGTGTCCTCATATGTTTACGACCGAGGATCGTATAAGAATAATTATTGCGTAAATATAGAGTTTCACAACCAAGTCACATACTTGATAATAAATATTAACAATATTATTCTAGGAACAAGATAACACATTATCCAATGTCATGAACATAATGAAATATAATCATCTCTATGATTGCCTCTAGGCATATTTCCAACAAAGAAATGAAGATGGCACAGAACCTAACGCGTCCAAATGAGGTTGAAGACGACTCTGACATGTGGGACCGGCGTGGCAGTGGCACAAAAAGGGCTGGGTCGGAGTGCGGCTTAGGTCAGTGCCGTTAGTTGGTTCGACCAAGTCAGCTCGTCCGGGTCGGTTTCATCTGAACCACTCAATCTTGATCGGACGGCTCACCTGCAGTGCAACTAGGGGGTTGGATCAAGCCAGCTCGCCAGGTCGGACTCGAACCCAAGGAATAGTGCGGCTGGTTAGGTCTAAGGGTTTGACTGAGAAATAAAATGGTTCCTCCACTTTGACCAAGGTGTTAAAAATAGAAATAAATTTCTAAGAATTCTGAAACAATTCAGAGGTGTTCTTGGGAAGGTATAGTGTCCATAAAAATTATTGAACACTACTGTTCATGATATAATGTGTATAATTTAAATACAAACTTAGTGTAAGCCATTAAATTGAGTTTGAATTTTCTGAGGGTTTAAACCAGTCCCAAAAAATTGGGAAAAATATATTAATTCATTATAATTATTATAGTTTTTGAATAAATTATTTCCAGAAGATGTTCATAAGGTTTAGTTCCTGTTTTCTTTTGGAGTTGAATTACAAAGTGTAGGTTTAACACTTGTTTAAGATTTTCCAAGTGCAATAAATTATGCAACAAGTTTTAAAATCATGATGCATGCTCATGAGATGCATATTAATTCTCTTTATTAATTTGGGGATGTGACAAATTCTGTCATATAACTCTTGAGTATACCCCTTGATATTCATAAGGGAGAAGCTGGAGGTCGTAAGTTCTCCTACGACCACCCTGTAGTCGTGGGTCTTCCTACGACTACCCCATAGTCGTAAGCTCTTCTACGACTGTCCTGTAATCGTAAGCTCTACTATGATCGATCTGTGGTCGTAGGCTCTCCTACGACCACTGCCTGGTCGTAAGTCCTTCTACGACCAGTCCTTAGTCGACAAGACTCACAGACATGTGGGCCTAGTCGATCAAGGAATCTTATGTACTGTATCTAAGGATATGAGCAATCAATTACGATGTTATTCCCTAGAATAATAGCACGATTTAACTCCCTATAATGATGATAATTGTCTGGCGTCGTGGGGACGCTGCAACCCCCGTAATAACCTTCGGTAACAGCTCCACGATCTAGCGAGTTAATGCAACCTTTATTTCAAAGATCCAACGGTGCATCCCAGAGATGATATAAAAGGCAAGAATCATCAGGACAAAGGGAGAGGCGACCCAGAGGAGATTAAAAGCACAATACTCTAGTCTTTGATTCCATCCTGTAATCCAGCATACTCAATACATACACACAGGAGTAGGGTTGTTATTCTCCCAGGAGAAGGCCCAAACCTATATAAAAATCCCCGTGTCTCCATCTCTGTGTGATTATGAGCCTAGAGGAACCCCCGAATCAAACAATTTTTATGTAACTTCGGTCCTAAAACACTGACAAACCTAAAATGCGGTCTTCCATCCTTTTCTTTTATGACCAGTAAATACAAAAAGGATCGTAGACTACTTGTACCTTGTCTTTGAACCATATTGATCTTCATGTTGGCCTTTAGCATGCATCTTCAAGTTGTTATATTCATCATTGGGACTAAACCTTGTAAACACTCAATAAACATGTTAGTCTCACGAAAACAATTTTTTAGGGGCCTAGATGCTTTCAATCTCCCCCTTTTTGGTAATTGATGACAACCCAATCAATATGTGAGAAAGATGTAGTTTTGAATAAACCTCTTGTTGTAAAACGAGTTGTATATTGTTGTTGTGACTTAAACAAAATAATTCTTGCAATGAGCTTAAAATTTTTTTGAGAATTATTTGCTTTTTAAAGTCATTTCAAAGAAAACTACCCCTAAACATGTGCATTTGAATGAGAAGAGTTTTGCAAGCACATGAAGAGAATTTTTGAAAATTTTTGACATAGTTTCTTTTGCTTGTTGAAACTTGAGAGAATTGATGTAACAGCCCAAAGTTCTGTTACCAAATTAAAATTAATAAAATTATTATTTTATTGGATTTTCTGAAAGTTGAAAGAGTTTGATTGCTTTATTTGAATTTCTGAAGTTTTAAAAGTCAAAATTAAAATTTTATTGAAGCTTTTGAAGTTTTATTTGAGTTAAAGTTGAAAAATAAAAATTAATTAATTTCTAGAATTTTCCGAGATTTTTAGAAGCTTTCCCTAATTATTTTAAATCCAAAATAAATTATGTGCAAAAAACTATTACCATTTAAGTTGGAACTATTTTTATTAAGTCCAAAATAACTTCGAAATTTTTGTGATTTTTCTAGATTTTTTGGACTCTATTTGCTATCTTCTAAAATTGTATTTGATTTATTGTTATTGCTATAGTATTCTAACAAAAAAAATGAAAAGAAATATTTTTTTTTTTTGCTGGCCAGACCACTTCCCAATGGTCACCCTCCGTGGGCTGCCAAAGGCAAGCACGATTAATTCAATGCACAAGATGATTAATTCCAATGCACTACCATCCTTCCCTTTCTTTTTCAACTAACCATATGCCTCTCTTTATTCCTTTATTCCTTCATTCCTATCATCTTCCTCCTCCACCACATCGTTTCTTTTACATTGGTTTGCTTCTCAAATGGACAGCCAGAATGTGTTCGCCATCTCACCACCAGCGCCTCTTGCCGGTGGTCTCAGCCACCTCGCCGCCCTCCGGTCACCACCGCCACCTCCCCTGCCCTCCTCCATTTCTTCTTACTTTGTCCAAAGGAGCATGTCTGAGACCGACACCATTGTTGTGCGTCTGGCTCCACAACCGCCGCCCCAACCACCCCGCTCCTCACGTCGCGTGCGTGGTCAAGCCCACGACCACGCCCCCAACCGCCTCAACCCCACCTTCTCTCCCCATTTGGCGGTTAGCCCACGAGCCCCAAGAATCGCCGCAGACGACCTCCACCTCCTCCTCGTCGCCCGGTGCTCCTCGGCCCCTATAAAGGGAGCACGAGGTAGCCCTTACCTCACTCAATCCGTCACCGCCACCCATTCCTCCCTCTCCTCGTGAGCTCGCCGAATTTGAGTTTTTTTTGCATGGCGCATAGCGCTCGCGCCCCTAGCGCCACAAGTAGTGGAGCACCTCCGCCATCAACCACACTTCTTGAACGCGACGTCAGTGCTCTACACGGTGCACCCTTCCTCTTCAGCTGAACCTCGCCGAGCACCGCCGCCTGCACCACCAGACACCGTTGAGGCCGCTGCCGCCACCACCGGCCGTCCCCCGATCAGCGCCGCCACCTCCTCTGACATCGTTGCAAGGTGAGCAATCCATTGTTATCATTTGACAGCCACCCCTCCTTGCCCTCGCCACGGCCATCATTTCTTATTTTCCTCCATGTGCTGTTCGGTTGGAGAAGAGAAACAGTAACTAATTATTTAGTTACACGCTTCAAGTTTGTACATACACATGTTTAATCTTCCCAAAATTCGTTCTCGCACATACAAGCTCCAAATCTGTTGATTCCTTCACCTAAATTCATCTAAATTCATCTACTATTTTTAGTATCTATTTCATAATTTTTAGATTTAATTTAATTTCTGATAATTATTTGGTCTATTTTGCGCGTCGTTGCGCCGCCGGACGTAAGATTCCACTCAACCGGGTGAGCGCGTTGCGTTCCCCACGGTTCCATCTTCAAATCGCCAAACCTCACTCGCTAACTCATCTTCGTTTGTCCGCAACGCCGACGTCGCTTGCCCGCCACTAAAGGTCTTCTTCGTCGATCGTCACCATCGAAGGTCATCTCGCCGAGCCAACTATGTCACCGCGTGCCCTCGGCTTTCTCTTCATATCCCTAGAATTCGGTCCTCAATCTCGCCACAAGCAAAAATTTCCGCAAACGATCTACTACCTTCGCGCCATTTTCGTGCCGTTTTTGATTTCAACGACATCGTCCACGCTATGGGCTTCGCCTGCAGGCGTTCTACACAAGGTCCTTCCTTTTCCTGAAACACCCTCGGCACCGGCGCTACTATTCCCCAGGCGCCTTTTTACGCGCACAAGACCGACCTCCGCCGATGATGTGACCACCATCATTGGGTCCGTCTCGCTCCGGATTCCATTTTAGTGCTTCGCCAACCGTCGCTCCTTTCCTCTGCCGCCAAAGATCGCCATTTCTACGCTACGAGCTTTTGTTTATGTTCACGTGCATGGGTGAACAAAGTGCCATGCAAGCACATGCATCTCAATTTTTTTGAGAATTTATCTCCTCGATTTCGTTCTCCTCATACGAACTCCGATTCCGTCGATTCAACTTTCTAAATTCATATAAAATCGATAACTTCCTAGTAGTATTTATTTTATAATTTTATTTTGTTTTTATTTGATTGTTATTTGAATTCGGATCGTTTACGCGTATAGATTACGACGACTTCGGACGACCAGATTTCAACGCCGTTTGAGAATAATCCATCAAGCAAGGCAAGTTACATTCTTGATCATATTGCACCCATTATTTCAAATTATTTAAATTCTGTTTTAAATTATTATTGCATGCTTATTTATATTCAGTAATTTAAATGTCATTTTAAATTCATAGATATTCCTAAATCCTTTGTATGGCCAAATTTGTTAATTGAATCAAATACCTTGTCACCCTAGATAAAACCTAGTTGATGCAATAGTGTGAACTAGGATCATTGGAAAATGTTGCTAAGACATGCTTAGACCAAAAATGTTGATTTGGGGAATTTCAGCCAAAAATCAAATACCGTTTAAATTGTATCCATGGCATTGGTGTGTTATGGAAGTTTATAAATGATCTTGAAAAATGAAATAAAATGATGGTTTGTACTTGGGCGAAATGGTTGTTTGGATGGTGCATGTCAATGCATGGGCTCAATCTGGGTAGGGTTGAGGCCCTTGGGTTTTGTGGAAAGTCGCCCAAGTTAATTGAGGACCGGCCTTTGAGCGTTCCTTTGCTATGCCTATAATGGGCTATGCCATATCGTGCAACCACATGTCCTCAGTATGGGGAGTAGGACCTGGCTGACTAATTTGCAAAGTGCCATCGCGGTTGATCCCGCGGATTGTGTGGGTCCATCTCGGATGGCTGGTCGTGTTATGACCTCGTTAGTCCCAGGGCGTAAGGGGGCCCTCAAACTCATGGATTTCTATCCAAGGAGGATCTGAAACCTTAACGGGTGGATCATGTGGGATGGCGCATTGTAAAGGCCTTGTCATGTGCTCTAGATCGCTTACCTAAGGTAGTGGCGGTGGCATAGATATATGCCAACAAACTAGAGAAGTCATGTCATGTGGGTAAAGTCGTACAACCTCTGCAGAGTGTAAAACTATTGAATAGCAGCGTCATGATCATGGACATGCTAGCAAAGCCACTCAAAGTTAGACTTGGATTTTGATTTCAAAAAGACTTTGTCAAATGGTTTATCCAAATGGGAATTGGGCGGGAAGCCATGTGATAGGAGGGTATCCTTCACCATTCATGTGTGAATGTTATCTGACTATAAAATTGATTTAGAAAATGAATTTTAGTTATGTAATAATTGCTTTGGAACTTAGTACAAGTATTTAAAGAAAATGCTGCTTTATGCAAATTCAACCATATTAAGCTTTTCTTTGAAATACCCATATATGCATGTCATTCTGTTATTTGACGGGTGTAACTTGCGAGCACGGTAGTTGTGCTCATTCTTGCTTAATGCAAATAATTTCAGAGGAGAAGGACTTTGCTACCGGTGTGGATCTCGACGACTAGGCCGCTTCCCCAGTCGATTGCCTGTGGCGAATCGTTGGGTCTACTACTACTCCTTTGCTTCATTGTGTTTATTTTATTGTTGTCATGTAAGCCTCCTTTGTAATCAACTCGTTGTTATTTATTAATAAAGTTGTGATATGATTTTGTTACCATATTTGTTTCTTGTGTGAACTAGCTCGATCATGTGACTAGTTCAGAAATGCACAGAGGATTCGGGAGTGTTAATCCCGGGTCTTACAAAGTGGTATCAGAGCCATATCGACTGTAGATCGTGACCTAGTTAGAATGGCCGTTAGTTGAAAAGTTCAAAACTTATTTTATATTACAAGGAAAATAATTTGTTCCCTCCTCATCTTGGTCATCTGTCTATAGCTTCCTTATAGCAATTCCTTCTTACCTAATTCTCTCTGTACCGTTTTATAATGTTAAATGGATCCTCTTGCCTTATCAATTTCTATAGTTGGTCAACACGTTCTTAACCCTTACGTTGAAGACTGCAAGACATGAAGCTTTCAAGAGGGTATCGTCATCAAGGATCATCGAAGACCGTGAATCGAAGATCGTTTTGTTAGCCAAACCATATAGTCTCAGTTTGCCAAGACTCATTCTGTGTATTGAGTCGTTTCACCAAATTTCAAGTCTCAAATCGATATAACGTTGTTTAAAGCTAATAAGTTTTCTTGAAGCTTTTGAGTTGGTTCCTTTATTTGGGAGTGTTGTTTCGCTCTATCCCCTTAGTCATCCTTATTTGTCTCTTCCCTATCCTTTGTCCCCTTCCCTAAAAACTCTGGAATAACCAACAGATGGTGAACACTCGTCGCTCGGAAAGTGGAAACAAGCAAGACAACAATATCCCTGGAGGTGCCAATGCCGAAAGCTACCAACCGCTGATGGCAGAAACTCTTCGGAATTTGAACCAGTTCTTCATCACCCAGGCACAACTAATGCATCAGTTGATGCAACAAATGAACAACAACAATGCTTTCTCAGCCACTGCTCCTACAACACAAGAACGACGTTACTGCACCAAGTGTTCCAAGAGGAAGATGGTGGATCAAGGGCAACATGAGGCAAGAAACTTCAAGACTCGTGTGATTCAATCTCAACCCAACCATGTACCAACAACGACCACACTCAAGACTCCAGGATCAGCACCATGTCCACCGATGCAGACGTTCCGCAACAACAATGGTGGCCAATCTCAGCAAAACAAAACTTCAAGGGCAGGAATACAATGCTTCCATTGTCAGGATATGGGACATTATGCCAATAAATGTCCAAAAAAAAACAGCAGGCAGCTAATCCATCCAACTCTGAAGTTCCAAAAGTCAACTCTATGCAAGCAAGCAGGAAGTCGTCGAATTCTGGAAGAGGACGTTTGAACAACATCACACCGAGTTCGCCTAATGAGAAGCGAGAATGCGACGACAACACCACCAATCGAAAACCTTTTATGCCTAGCTTTCTTTCTAGCCTCTCCGAATCTCGGGACGAGATTCCTTTAAGGGGTAGTTTGTAACGACCAAAGTTACATTACCAAATTAAAATTAATAAAATTATTATTTTATTGGATTTTACGAAAGTTGAAAGAGTTTGATTGCTTTATTTGAATTTCTGAAGTTTTAAAAGTCAAAATTAAAATTTTATTGAAGCTTTTGAAGTTTTATTTGAGTTAAAGTTGAAAAATAAAATTAATTAATTTCTAGAATTTTCCGAGATTTTTAGAAGCTTTCCCTAATTATTTTAAATCCAAAATAAATTATGTGCAAAAAAACTATTACCATTTAAGTTGGAACTATTTTTATTAAGTCCAAAATAACTTCAGGAATTTTTGTGATTTTTTCTAGATTTTTTTTGGACTCTATTTGCTATCTTCTAAAAATTGTATTTGATTTATTGTTATTGCTATAGTATTCGGAACAAAAAAAAATGAAAAGAAATATTTTTTTTTTTGCAGGGCCAGCCACTTCCCAATGGTCACCCTCCGTGGTTGCTCGGCCAAGCACGATTAATTCCAATGCACAGCACGATTAATTCCAATGCACTACCATCCTTCCCTTTCTTTTTCAACTAACCATATGCCTCTCTTTATTCCTTTATTCCTTCATTCCTATCATCTTCCTCCTCCAGCCACATCGTTTCTTTTACATTGGTTTGCTTCTCAAATGGACAGCACTGTGTTCGCCATCTCACCACCCGCGCCTCTTCTTGGTGGGTCTCTGGCCACCTCACCGCCCTCGGTCACCACCGCCACCTCCCTTGCCCTCCCTCCATTTCTTCTTACTTTGTCCAAAGAGCATGTCTGACCAGACACCATTGTTGTGCGTCTGGCTCCACAACCGCCGCCCCAACCACCCCGCTCCTCACGTCGCGTCGTGGTCAAGCCCACGACCCGACGCCCCCACCGCCTCAACCCCACCTTCTCTCCCCATTTGGCGGCGGTTAGCCCACGAGCCCATAGAATCCGCACACGACCTCCACCTCCTCCTCGTCGCCCGGTGCTCCTCGGCCCCTATAAAAGGGAGCACGAGGTAGCCCTACCTCACTCAATCCGTCACCGCCACCCATTCCTCCCTCTCCTCGTGAGCTCGCCGAATTTGAGTTTTTTTCGTCGCCGCCGCATAGCGCTCACGCCCCTAGCGCCACAAGTAGTGGAGCACCTCCGCCATCAACCACACTGCAAGAACGCGACGTCAGGTGCTCTACACGGTGCACCCTTCCTCTTCGCGGAACCTCGCCGAGCACCGCCGCCCGTGCACCACCGTACATTTATTGAGGCCGCTGCCGCCACCACCGGCCGTCCCGACCACGCCGCCACCTCCTACGGCATCGTTGCAAGGTGAGCAATCCATTGTTATCATTTGACACCACCCTCCTTGCCACGCCACCGACCATCATTTCTTATTTTCCTCCATGTCTTTGTTAGGTTGGAGAAGAGAAACAATAATTAATTATTTAGTTACACGCTTCAAGTTTGTACATACACATGTTTAATCTTCCCAAAATTAGTTCTCGCACATACAAGCTCCAAATCCGTTGATTCCTTCACCTAAATTCATCTAAATTCATCTACTATTTTTAGTATCTATTTCATAATTTTTAGATTTAATTTAATTTCTGATAATTATTTGGTCTATTTTATGCTGTGCTGCTGCCGCCGCGACGACCGCAAGATTCCACTCCAACCGGGTGGCGTTGCGTTCCCCACGGTTCCATCTTCAAATCGCCGTCAACCTCACTCGCTAACTCATCTTCGTTTGTCCGCAACGCCAACGTCCGCCCGCCGCCACTGAAGGTCTTCTTCGTCGGACTGCGTCACCATCGAAGGTCATCTCGCCGAGCCAACTATGTCACCGCGTGCCCCTCAGCTTTCTCTTCATATCCCTAGAATTCGGTCCTCAATCTCGCCACAAGCAAAAATTTTCCGCAAACGATCTACTACCTTCTGTCGCCATTTTCGGTGCCGTTTTTTATTTCCCGACGACATCGTCCACGCTATGGGCTTCGCCTCGCAACATTCTACACAGTGCTCCCTTCCTTTTCCCTGAAACACCCTCAGCTCACCGGCGCTACTATTCCCCTGTGCGCCTTTTTACGCGCCGCCGCCGCACCGGACCTCCGCCGATGATGTGACCACCATCATTGGGTCCGTCTCGCTCCCGGGATTCCATTTTAGTGCTTCGCCAGCCGTCGCTCCTTTCCCTGTCGCCAACATCGCCATTTCTACGCGCGCTGAGCTTTTGTTTACTGTTCACGTGCATGGGTGAACAGTGCCATGCAAGCACATGCATCTCAATTTTTTTTGAGAATTTATCTCCTACGATTTCGTTCTCCCTCATACGAACTCCGATTCCGTCGATTCAACTTTCTAAATTCATATAAAATCGATAACTTCCTAGTAGTATTTATTTTATAATTTTATTTTGTTTTTATTTGATTGTTATTTGAATTCGGATCGTTTACGCCGTATAGATTACTTACGACTTGGACGACCGATTTCAACGCCGTTTGAGAATAATCCATCAAGCAAGGCAAGTTACATTCTTGATCATATTGCACCCATTATTTCAAATTATTTAAATTCTGTTTTAAATTATTATTGCATGCTTATTTATATTCAGTAATTTAAATGTCTGTTTTAAATTCATAGATATTCCTAAATCCTTTGTATGGCCAAATTTGTTAATTGAATCAAATACCTTGTCACCCTAGATAAAACCTAGTTGATGCAATAGTGTGAACTAGGATCATTGGAAAATGTTGCTAAGACATGCTTAGACCAAAAATGTTGATTTGGGGAATTTCAGCCAAAAATCAAATACCGTTTAAATTGTATCCATGGCATTGGTGTGTTATGGAAGTTTATAAATGATCTTGAAAAATGAAATAAAATGATGGTTTGTACTTGGGCGAAATGGTTGTTTGGATGGTGCATGTCAATGCACGGGCTCAATCTGGGTAGGGTTGAGGCCCTTGGGTTTTGTGGAAAGTCGCCCAAGTTAATTGAGGACCGGCCTTTGAGCGTTCCTTTGCTATGCCTATAATGGGCTATGCCATATCGTGCAACCACATGTCCTCGAGATGGGGAGTAGGACTGGTGACTAATTTGCAAGTGCCATCGCGGTTGATCCCATGGATTGTGTGGGTCCATCTCGGATGGTCGGTCGTGTTATGACCTCGTTAGTCCCATCGGCGTAAGAGGGGCCCTCAAACTCTGCATTTCTATCCAAGGAGGGATGCGAAACCTTAACGGGTGGATCTGCGGTGGGATGGCGATTGTAAAGGCCTTGTCATGTGCTCTAGATCGCTACCTAAGGTAGTGAGCGGTGGCATAGATATATGCCGAACAAACTAGAGAAGTCATGTCATGTGGGTAAAGTTGTACAACCTCTGCAGAGTGTAAAACTATTGAATAGCAGCGTCATGATCATGGACATGCTAGCAAAGCCACTCAAAGTTAGACTTGGATTTTGATTTCAAAAAGACTTTGTCAAATGGTTTATCCAAATGGGAATTGGGCGGAAGCCATGTGATAGGAGGGTATCCTTCACCATTCATGTGTGAATGTTATCGACTATAAAATTGATTTAGAAAATGAATTTTAGTTATGTAATAATTGCTTTGGAACTTAGTACAAGTATTTAAAGAAAATGTTTGCTTTATGCAAATTCAACCATATTAAGCTTTTCTTTGAAATACCCATATATGCATGTCATTCTCGTTATTTGACGGTGTAACTTGCGAGCACAGTAGTTGTGCTCATTCTTGCTTAATGCAAATAATTTCAGAGGAGAAGGACTTTGCTACGGTGTGGATCTCGACGACTAGGCGCTTCCCAATCGATTGCTCGTGGCGAATCGTTGGGTCTACTACTACCCTTTGCTTCCGCTGTGTTTATTTTATTGTTGTCATGTAAGCCTCCTTTGTAATCAACTCTGTTGTTATTTATTAATAAAGTTGTGATATGATTTTGTTACCATATTTGTTTACTGTGTGAACTAGCTACTGATCATGGGACTAGTTCATAAATGCACAGAGGATTCGGGAGTGTTAATCCCGGGTCTTACAATTGACAATACTATAAATAATCATAAGATAGAGATTGCAATTCAATTCACCGAGAATAACTTAACCATAATATATTAAGTACCAATTTCAACAAGATACCATAAAGACAAGAGAATATAATACCATAACAAAGCTTAAACTAGGCTTTTACAAGCACACAAGTTCCAAGTATTAAACAAAATAAGTTCAACATGGATTATATTATATATAGTAGCAGCCCAAACTTCTTAGCTCCCCCTTAATCTTTCAATCCTTTCTCCTCCTAACTTCTCCCCCTTTGGCATCAAAATACCAAAAAGTCATTCGGCGGGATCGTGAGGAGGTGGTGGAGCTTGAGAGGATGAAGCTTGACGTGGATCTCGAGGAGGTGTGTTGAGGCGATGGCGTCCATAACGATTTGGAGTAGTTAGAGCTTGCTCAAGAGTACTCACACTTTCTATCAAAGCAGCCGGTCTATTGTTGGTTTTAGATTGAAATTCTTGCTGAGAATTTTTAATCTCCAGAATAGCTGAATAAATCTGAGAGAGATAAACTTGTCCTTCTTCTTGAGCATCTTCTTGAACATTTTCCCTTTGTTGATTCTGAGGACGAGCACCTGCAGGAATAGGAGGACCCTCGTGTGGCTTGTATGGCTCGTGGACAGATCCCAAGACTCCATGGTATCCAGTCATTCGGATGATCAAAGCCATGATGTATGGAGCATAATTGATTCCTTTGACTAGATCATTTTTGGAAGAGGCAATCTCTCGAAGAATAACATCTATCACATCAAATTTTCTGCTATGCATGATATTATCTATCAAACTCTAGGCATGTCCTCTGATGGCATCAAAATTCCCACTCTTAGGGAGAATGGTATGGTTAATTATCCTGTTGACCAAGCTGAGAATTGGCAAGAGACCGCCTATCTTTTCTGGATTATATCTGACATTTTGATCATAGTACTCTGTCCACGCTGAAACCAAAAGGGCAGGTTTTTCATAAACCTTCTCAAATCTGCTCGACTTTGTCCTTAAGGCCAACTCAAACTTGTGCCTATGGCAATCCAAATAAGTGATCCCTATCATCCAAGTCATCTAACTGAAATCAGGAGATATATACAAAATAGCATAGAATTGCCTTATTATCTCCTTGTCGTAGTCGCATCTTAGTGCTACTAGGTCATGAATACCGGTCCTTTGAAAAAGCCGATATGTTCCATCATACTTGTTTAGAGAGTTTAGATGTGCCCAATCCACAAATTTATAATCAGCAAACTACCTATGGGGGCCATACATATGTTCATAAACCAGTTCCTAAAAATTAGTGTGGAACTTAGGATTTGTACATGACCTTGGAAGCACAAACTGATTTCTGTGACGCACTATAGCATATTCATCTGCTGTGATTGTCCTCAAATTGATTTGTTGCTCCTCAGACTCTCTCATTTCTTCATCAGATTCAGTTGTTGCCTCAGTTTATGCCTCAGATTCAGTTTCTACATGGATTGAGATCTCCTTATTTTTTGAATCATCAGGAGCAGGACCTTTGCCTCTATCTTCTCTTCCTTTTCTTCGTTCCTCTGGATTTTCCTGATCAGGAGCATGAGCTGCAGGTGGCTAAGAAGAAGACGAGGTTTGTCCTCTTGGAGGGCCATAGGACTTGCGAGTGGCGATCCTTGTTCTTGGCATCTTTACACAGAGAGGATAGATTAAGGATCAATAAAAGTCGGTTTAAAGATTTGAATGGAATGAACTTGATGTTTTGTCAGAGAAATCGGTAGTACCGACGTGCAAGTAATGGTAGTAGCGGGATGCGAAAGTACCGACGTTCACTGGTCGGTACGACCACACCACGGTAGTTTCGCGCACGACGAGTGGTAGTACCGCTTTCTCTGAACATGTTCTAGGGCAAGAAATTGCTCAGATTTTCATGGTGTCTCTAATGGATTGAATCCATAGAATAGATGAATAGACATCATGAGACACTAGTTTTGCAATTTTGCCTAAGAAAAATTCATTCAATCATCCACATTCTCAATTAACCCTAATTGTGACCTAGGGTTTTAAGACAAGGCAAAGAGAGTATTAAAAGAGTTTTTACCTTGAGATCTGAGGGAGAGGGACCCTAAGGTCGTAAGAGATCAGCAAAGATTGAAGAAAACTCGAAGAAATTTATGGGATTTTTGAGAGAGTTTGAGGGTTCTTCGGTGGAAAGGAGAGAGGGATTGCGGTATGAGTGCGGAATGACCGCTTCGGGGAGGTGAAAGGGGTAAAGACCCGTGTGATGGCAGTTAATGCCTTTTACTACCGATGCGGTAGTACCGCAACTCACACGTCGGTAGTACCAAAACGCGGTAGTACCGTTCTTAAGCCGCCGGTAGTTTTGATTTTTCTGGAGCTTCAAGGATAGACTTTGGAATTGAGAAATAGGCAAATGATCCTTAGTTTTGCATTCAAATAAATAACATTCAGGATCATTATGCATTGAGGAGACTAATGTCTATCTAAGAACATAGTTTTTATGATCATAGAGGTTTTTTAGGAAAATATTTGAAAAATACCTTTCTTAAAAAGCTTCAAATAACACAAAGTAGGAATAAAGTGCGTGAAGCATGAGTTCAAACAATATTTGAATAGTTTATAACATTTAATTCATTCCTCAACTTGCAAAAGCGGTCTTCATCTAATGGTTTGATGAAAATATCGGCTAATTCGTCTTCAGTCCGAATGTGGCTAATTTCAATATCTCCCTTGCTCACATGATCTCTCAAGAAATGGTGTCGTATATCTATATGCTTGGTTCTTGAGTGTTTGACTGGATTATTGGCTATTTTCACGGTACTATCATTATCACATAATAGAGGTATTTTATCGAATTTAATTCCATAATCCATCAAAGTTTGCCTCATCCATAGCAATTGAGCACAACAACTACCCGCGGAAACATATTCAGCTTCGGCGGTGGATAAAGCTACAGAATTTTGTTTCTTGGATGACCATGATACTAAGGATCTTCCTAAGAATTGATAACTACCCGAGGTGTTTTTTCTATCCACTTTACAACCCATATAATCGAAATCCAATTATCCAATTAAATCAAATTTTGCACCTTTGGAATACCATAAGCCAATACTAGAGGAGTGCTTTAAATATCTTAGAATTCTTTTTACGGCTACCAAATGGCATTCTTTTGGTGTTGCTTGAAAACATGTACACATGCAAACACTAAACATAATATCGGACATAGATACGGTAAGATAAAGCAAACTACCAACCACAGATCTATAAAGTTTTAAATCTACCGATTTACCTCCCTCATTAAGGTCGAGGTCGTTGGTTGCTATGGGAGTCTTGATGGGTTTTTCATCTTCCATGCCAAACCTTTTGATCAAATCTTTTGCGTGCCTTGTTTGGCTCATGAAGGTTCCTTCTTTGAGTTGCTTGATTTGAAGTCCAAGGAAATAGCTAAGTTATTTGATTATGGACATTTCAAATTCCCTAGACATCATATCATCAAACTCTTTGCACAAGTCTTGATTAGTAGACCCAAAAATGATATCCTCAACATAAATTTGGCATACAAAGAAATCATCATCTAAAACTTTAGTGAACAAGGTTGAATCATTTTTCCCAATTTTGAATCCTTTTGAAACTAGAAAATCTCTAAGGCATTCATACCATGCTCCAGGAGCTTGTTTAAGACCATAGAGCGCTTGGGAGAGTTTATAGACATGATTAGGATTCTTAGGATCTTCAAAACCGGGTGGTTGCTCAACAAATACAAGTTCGAATATTTTTCCCATTTCGAAAAGCACTTTTAATATCCATTTGAAATAATTTAATATCAATACATGATGCAAAAGCAAGTAATATCCTAATTAATTCAAGTCTAGCTATGGGAGCAAAAGTTTCACCGAAATCCAAACCTTCGACTTGAGACAATCCTTGAGCGACCAATCCCGCTTTGTTTCTCATAACCATTCTGCTTTCATCTTGCTTGTTTCTAAAGACCCATTTTCTACCGATTACATTGTGTTCCTTGGGCCTATCTACCAATGTCCAAACTTCATTCCGGATGAAGTTATTGAGTTTTTCATGCATTGCATTCACCCAATCCAGATCATCGAGTGCTTCTTCTATATGCTTTGGCTCGACAGAAGAGACAAAAGAGTAATGTTCACAAAAAGAAGCAACACGAGATCGAGTTTGAACACCCTTACTTACATCACCCAATATTTGATCTATTGGATGATCTTTTGCAATTGCATTATGGATTCTTGGTGGTAAGTTGGACGGTTGATCATCTTCCTTGTTGTCATCTTCTTCAATTTGAATTTGACTTGTTGTGGAAGAGATAGGAGGTTCAACTTGAGTGGAAGACGATGGATCATTTGTATCTTCTTTTGGCTTGATATCTCTAATTTGCATGTTCTTCATAGCTTGTCTTAAAGCTTCATTTTCTACATCATCTAAATTCTCATGCTCTTCTTAAGAACCGTTAGTTTCATCAAATTGAACATCATATTTTTCTTCAACTAAACTGGAGTTTTGATTGAAGACCCGATAAGCTTTACTATTTGAAGAATATCTAAGCAAGAAACTAACATTGCATCGACTTGCAAATTTTGAAAGACAAACACCCTTTTTAAAAATAGAACATTTGAAACCGAAGACACAAAAATAAGAAATGTTCGGTTTTCTTCCAACAAGAAGTTCATAAGAATTCTTTTTCAAAAGACGATGCAAATAAAGACGATTTATGGCATGACAAGCGGTAATAATTGCTTCTGCCCAAAAACTATCGGAAGTATTATATTCATCAAGCATTGTTCTAGCTATTTCAATTAATGTTTGATTTTTTTCTTTCTACAACTCCATTTTGCTCTAGAGTGTAGGTTGTGGAAAGTTCATGCTTTATTTCAAGTTCGTCACAAAAATCTTCAACTTTAGTGTTTTTGAACTTGGAACCATTATCACTATGGATTTTCTTAATTTTGAAATCAAATTTATTTTTGAGCCCTTTTAGCAAAACTTTTGAAAATGCTGGAGGTTTCGGCTTTGCCATCTAGGAAGAATACCCATGTATATCTAGAGTAATCATCCACAATGACTAAACAATAGCTATTACCCCTGATACTCTTATAGGTTGTTGACCTAAACAAATCCATATGTAAGAGTTCTAATGGTCTAGAAGTTGACATGATACTTTTGGAAGGATGAGAGTTAGCGATTTGTTTATCTACTTGACAAGCACTACAAAGTCCATTCTTCTCAAACTTCATATATTTCAAGCCAATGACTAAATTATTTTTGAAAAGCTTTTTAAGTTGAATCATACCAACATGAGCTAGTCTTCTATGCCAAAGCCAACCCAAAGAGGTTTTTGCAATTAAACAAGTTTTCAAGCATGAATCATTTGAAGAAAAATCAACCAAATAAAGATTTTCAAATATAAATCCTTTGAAAACTAAACATTTATCCTTTTCATTTGAAATTGAAACACCTTCATTAGAGAATGAACAAATCAAGCCAAAAACACATATTTGAGCAACGGATAACAAATTGAAATTTAGTGATTCAACTAAAGATACATTAGAAATGGAAAGGTCATTTGAGATAGCAATTTTACCTAATCCTATTACCTTTTCTTTGCTATTATCACCAAATGTGATCTTGTCAATTTCTTTTTCATTCTCGAATGTGCTAAATATTTTTCTACCGCCAGTCATATGTTGAGTGCATCCACTATCAAGCACCCAATGTTTTCCACTGGTCTTGTAGTTCACCTACAAAACAAGAATTAAGTTCTTTTAGGTACCCAAATTTGTTTGGGTCCTTAGAGGTTAGTGACCAAGGTTTTATGCACCAAAATAGCATTCTTTTTAGCGTCTAAAATTGAAGTGCCAACAAATTTTGCAATAACTTTACCATCATTAGTTTTCTTAAGCATATAACATGAATCATATAAACTTACGGATGGAGTCTTACCAATAGGATAAGTTTGTTGCAAATGTCCTATTTCCTAGCACTTATAGCAATATTTACTATTTTGTTTAACAAACCTTGTGGGCTTGTTTACCAGTTTTTTATCCTTCTTGGGCACATACCCAAGTTCTTCCTTGTTGAATGAGTATCTTTGCTCACTCAATAGCTTATCAAGGGTTGCTTTACCCTTGAAGCATCTTTCTAAGCTCTTACTTAACTTGGTGACTTACTCTTTTAGCTCATGATTTTCAACAATGAGCAAATGATCACATGTATTAGCCATATTATCAACTGAATCAACTTTAGTACAACATGGCATAGATAATAAGTCATCACATGATGTAGAAGAGCTAGACATAGATATAGCATTTGAAGCAACTACTACTCTAGGCATCTCATTCGTTAAATTGCAAGCAATTCTAACATCCGAATGAGATTTTTTTTAATATCTTTTAGAAAAAGAGAGTCATGAGCTTCCTTTAGCTCCTCATAAGAGTCTTTTAGAGAGATATGTTCTTTCTTCAAGACTTTAAATTTTGACATCTCTTTTCCAAGATATTCATTTAATTATTCAAGCATATTCATTAATTCATCATATGAAGGTTCATAATCATTAATGGATTTTACCTTATCTCCTTTTGCCATGAGGCAAGTAGGAGTGGAGAATAGCAACGACGCTTCCTTGATGGCGATGCTGACAAATCTTCTTTTCTTGGAGGACCCTTTATCATTGGAATCGTAGTCAGAATCCGAATACTCTTTATCGGAATCCCATTCTCCAATATGAGCTTTATTTTTGCCATCTTTGTAAAGCTTTTTGAAAAGCTTCTTCTTGCCGTTGTATTCTTTCTTCTTTGATGATTTGTCCTTGTCATCCTTGTTTGGGCAATTGGAGGCAATGTGCCCCTTCTCATCCCACTTATAGCAAAGAATATTGCTATAGCGCTTGTTATCACTTGAGGATTGCTCTTTCTTGTTCTTGTCAAAGTTAAAGTTTCGATATGGGCATCTTCTCATAAATTTCTTCATTCTCCTCACAAGGAGAGCAAACTCTTCTTCGAAGTCTTCTTATTCATCCTCTTCATCACTTGATTCTGCTTTTGCCTTGAAAGCGGTAATCTTTTTTTTCGAGGAAGATGACTCCAAAAGCTCCTCCTTGTCTTTCTTGTACAACTCATTTGTTATGAGATTGCCTAAGAGTCCAGTTGACGTCATTCTCGGCTACTCGGGAGAGTTGAGAAAAAGCGTAACCAACGTCTCGTACTTCTCCGGTAAGACCCTAAGCATTTTTCTCATAATATCAACATCGGTTAGTGACATGCTTAGGCCTTTGAGTTCATTTATAATGTTGTTGAGGCAATAGTATAGTTCATTTATATCCTCATGAGGCAACATTATAAAAGTCTCATACTTAATCCAGAGCCTATGCAATTTGGCCTCTTTGACCATGGATGTTCCCTCATGGATTTTCGAGAGAGTGGTCCAAATATCATGAACGGTTTCCAAATTGCTCACTCTATTGAACTCATCTGCGTTCAAAGCACTAAAGAGAGCATTCATAGCTTAAGCATCTAAATGAGCATTACGCCCCTCAAGTTCCGTGGGATGTAGTGGATCAAGAGGCATAATGTAACCCTCATTTACGATTTTCCGTATGCTCAGACTCATGGCCTTTAAATAAATAGACATTCTAATTTTCCAACAAACATAATTTGAGCCATCAAATAACGGAGCCTTTCCTATAGCAATTCCCTCACTAGCCATCATTTTCTCTCTTAGATGGTTAAGTCTAAAACAATGAGAGACTAAGATCTGGTACCATTTCTAGAATCAAGGATAACCGACTAGACGGGGTGAATAGGAGGTTTTTAAAACTTTTACTCTAATTAATAACTTTAAGCAAGATAGTCCTAACAAAGCTTCCTAGCACTAATAAGATGATAGAACTACTATGCTACTTAAGACAAATATGAACTAAAGTCAATACTAGATACAATTCTAGCTAAGCAAATCTTGCACAATAGAATTACTAAAAATGTAAATACGGAAAAGTAAAGACAAGAGTAAACCACAATGAAGACAATGGAGTTTTTTTCGTGGTATCAAAGACTTGTCGGTCTTCACTAGTCCACGTTGAGGAAGCTTAAACTAATCAAGCCGGCTCCACAAATTAAGCCTTCACCTCAATTTCACCAGTGGTTGTTCTTCCTTCGCTCTGGAGATAGCGAACACCGAACCACTCACAATTTAACACCGGGCCTCTTCACAATCTCTTTGAAGAGTTCACCGCGTGAACTCCCACCAAGTTGTCTAGGTGTTGGCAAACACCAAGAGTAAAGAGCCACAATCTTCGTTTGACGGCAGTCAAGTGTTAAGGATCAATCTAGAAAGAATGCACTTGAATTTTGCTCAACAACCTCACAATGAATGCAACAAGTGTATATAAGGTGTGGAGAGAATGCTCTTAACTCAAGAATGTTAAATGAGAACTCTCGCTTCTATCCTTGAGCTGGTGGAGGGGTATTTATACCTCCCACAAACAAATACGACCGTTGGAGGCAAAACACAGAAGTTTTCATCACAAGCGGTAGTACCACCGTTCAATGGCCGGTACTACCGCACTTCCTCCAGTTGCACAGTAATGGCTAGTGTAGGCACATTAACTGCCTCTGATCTAGCCGTTGAACGGTGGTTCTGCCAAAGGATTTGCAATCATACCGCTACGCGGTAGTTCCGCCACAGAAGCTCTGGTACTACCGCCTTCCAAGGGAGCACTCAAGCTCCAAAAGATGTCACTCTGTAAAATACGTACCGCCAATAAGTTTTAGGTACGACCAGGTTGCGGTAGTACCGCACCACTATCCCGGTCATACCACTATGCGGTAGTACCACCAAATAACCGTCGGTACTACTGACTTTCCTGAGAAATGAATAATTGGCTTTCAAAACAAACTCTAAGTGCACACATGATCCTAGATTGATCCAAAAGACACAAGAACATGCTATCAAGCTACTAGTCATGATCCCTCTTAATAGTACAGTATTTAACCTAAAATCTGATCTTCCATCCTTTTCTCTTAAGACCGGTAAATACAAAAAGGATCCTAGACTACTTGTACCTTATCTTTGAACCATATTGATCTTCATGTTGACCTTTAGCATGCATCTCTAGGCTGTTATAATTATCACTAGGACTAAACCTTATAAACACTCAATAAACATGTTAGTCCTATATTCACATATTGTCATTAATTACCAAAACAATTTTTTAGGGGCCTAGATGCTTTCACTTGGTCACCTCCGCCAGTCTTCTCCCATGCTAGATGATCCATCGATGTGTCATTATCTCGCACGAATGACGAGACCGAAGCTCAGCGCGAAAAAGTCGTACGTCACGCCATTTTCTCACTACTCCTCTCACGCCAATCTCAGTCGCATTTAAGCCCCTCACCGTGTCACGAGCTCCTTAGCTCGCCATTCTCGCTTCCCGCACATAATCAAAGCATCTCGTGCTTTGCTTCGTCGGGAACAAGAGTGTCATTACCGACACCGGTGAGCAAGCTTCACACCACCATTTGCTCTACTCTAGGAACCCCCGTAGTTTGATCGCTCTGTCATCTTCTTAACCTCCGGAGCACACTTCGATTCGAAGCAACCAGAGCAAGGCAAGCACCCCCTTTGACCATGTTGATCCTACTATTTTAATTATTATACTTCTGTTTGCAAAATCTATTATGCATGCGTGTATGTTTGCTTAAAATAGCTATATTTGCAGATAACGGTAGTTATAATCCTATTCAATGCATGATCGTCCTTGAAATATTGGTATCCTTACTATTGTCGTCAATAGGTTATGGTTTAGACAACGAATGACGTCGAATTGGGTTTTTCGAGTGCGAATATCACACAAATGCTTAGTTAGGCTCTAGATTTGCTGAAATTTGAAAATGGATGAAATGTTGAACATGAATTTGGAAGATTTTGAAATGATGGTACAGAGGGATTTACCTATGTTATTTTGTATAAAAATAAAAATAAAAAACTTAGTTTGTGACGCAGGCAAGTTATATTATATTCTGAGGAGTGTGATAGGTGTATCTCACAAGTAGATAGGGGAAGATCCTTGCTCGGGTCAATTAAGGACCGAACACCGGTATATCCGACCTAAGCGTAAGTGTACAATTACATGTACTGGTATGGGACGGTCTTAGCTAATTAAGTCATCGAAAACTAGCCTTGCATATTGGTAGGCTGTAGTAGTACGAGCATGTGTCATTGCTCGAAGCGGCTCCCTTCACCACAGTGTTGGGAACAAAGCTTGCCAACACAACGGTGAATGCCTCACTGAGACGGGGGTGTACCCGAGTGAAGTGAAAGTGTTCATTCGTTGGGCTAGTGCAAGGTTAGGACTAGGTGATGTAAAGGCTTCGCTGCGTACTTTAGACTGCTTACTAAAGATTAGTGAGCGGTGGTATTAACGGATACCGAACAAACTAGAGAATTCATGTGCTGTGGGTAAAGTTGTACACCTCTGTAGAGTGTAAATCTATTTAAATAGCCGTGCTCGTGGTGATGAGCGTGCTACGTGTAGTATTGACAGGTATAGTCTTGGTTTTTACAAAAATGGTTCTTGTTAGAAAATGAGGGAATGGTTTTGGTTGTTGATATTTGAGTTGAGTGCCATGTCTATGGCTGAGAATAAGATGTTGATCACAGCCTAGGATGGTTGCGGTTTGTTATTTATTCAAGTACTTACTCGTTGTTCAATATTTATTTAACTGCTCTTTAAAAATTTCATTACAAAGAACTATGTATTGGTGTTGCAAATAAAAATTGCTTATTGCTGAAAATAACTTGTAGTATAGAGCCTCATCCCTTATTAGCCATGCATATATATAAACTTTGCTATACACTACAAGTCTTGCTGAGTACGCAATGTACTCAATCTTGCTTAAATTGTTGTTCAGAGTTAGAAAACGAGTCTATGCTGGACGATGTGTTCTTTGTACCCGGTACCAGAGGGTTCGGTGACAGGTCTTTATAGGACTTGTTTATTGTCGGTTGCCTGAGGGTTTGGATGGGCACACCGCTGGACCTTTTTGGTTTATTTACTATGCTTTCTGCTATTTCATTCACTACTTCTGATACTTCAGCTTTTATTTGGCTGGGCAGCCCTTGTAATGTAAAGTTTATAATCGTTTAGGTTATGTACCATATTTGTTTCATTTTGTATGTATGGATGGATGTGTATGCATCGTTGTGGATGTGTGTACTAGTCATTGATCATAGGACTAGTACGGTACACACACGAGCGCTTCGGGTATTCAAAGCTCGGGGTCCGACAGTTTTTGGTGCACACTTCTTTGTGGAGGAGCAATGTTGGATCTTTTTTTTTGTTGTGTCTATTCTTTACTGGAGGAGCAATTTCATATTAGATTTCTCTTTACATTGTTTAGCAGAGATTTGTTCACAATCAGAAACTGACTGGTCGGTCACCCTGTTGTACTCTTACTGTGTCCTCTTTCATGGATATCAACGAATCATTTTCCCCCATTGGAGTGCATATATTGAAGAGTGTATCTTGTTATAAATTTATCGTACTTTAAGTTATTCCATGAGTAATTCACTTCCAGTTCAAGAAAGCAAATTGCTTTTGCTTTTGCGTGTTTTTTTTCAATGTGTTGCTATACTAAAACAATCAAAACTTACTCTTTCAATATAGCTTGTCATGACTATAAAATTGCACATTGACATTGTAATGCTTGTTCTCCATAATTTTTTCAAGTTTCTTGGATTATGTAACTAGCAACTTACTGATCTGATTGATGGCGTGTGTAATGTAGGCTTTATTTTATATATAAAAAAATCACTTTCCCCACCTATATGTAAAAATTCTAGAGCCTGTTGCACTGCACATCTACTGCAACGTTCATATACCAAGAAGCAACAGTCCTAACTCATAAGAGTCCTTGGAATTACTTTGGTTTGGGCTTCCAAGTTCATGTTTTGTTTGTAGTTAAGCATTAGGATATGTGCTTAGTCCTTGAGATCTTAATAATTTTGGAGGTTTTGAATTTGCCATGAAACTGGTGCTCATTGTGTTCTAAGTTCAGACTTTTGTGTGTACTGACCTTTTCAGGATCTTGATTGCCATTGTTCACTTTCCTAATATTCTTCTGTTATCGACATTTCATATGCACAATTGGAAGATTTCAATCTGTGCTCTCTGTTTGTACTGAATGCTGATTACTTCTATCCTTATTTTCAAATCAACATGATAACAAAAGCCGTTTGACTGTGTTCGTGAACCTCGATCATGTATGATTTCAATTTTAGTCAGGTTGTATGACAGTAATTTATGATTGTAACTTGCCATGTCAGGTTATTTTCTGAACATAACTATTATTCTGAATGAACAAAGATGGAGAAGCAATTCTATCGCATGTATCCAGAATCTGTATTGCAAATGTTCATGCTCTCAACAACATAATCTCATTGATAACCACATTGAGGCCCATGCTTCCATTCACATTCATACAACAAAACATAGTTCATACAACCAGGTAATGCAAACTTTGCCAGGGTTGAATTGCAAACTATGGAAATTACGCAGTAGTTCAGTGAAAATGTGTTTATTGTCATCTGAAACAAGAGCCCATGCGTTCAATTCTCAAAGAACGAACCAGTCTAACATCTGCAACAGCAAATGGATACAAAATATTGCTTTTGCAGCTATCAATTTGAGATTCGTGATCGTAAGAATGGCCTCAAAACAGACGAAGCATCAGTTTACTACAAACTTGCTTTTCCAATAGTAGAACAACATCATCTTTCACCGAACCCCCAAACTCTAGGTAAGCTTCATTTACCATGCCTACTTCCTTTCATGTAAGAAAAGCTACACATATAAACAAAACACTACTAATCCGTTGAGCCATTTGCCCTCCCGAATGTAAACTGACGCATCTACAACATTCTGCCACTGCACAGCTTCCGTCGGTCATTGTTCCAGTGATGTCTACTTACACCAATGCAGCACGGTGTGTATGGACCGGTAAATTAGGTCATTCGAATTGGTCATATGAACCAGTGGAAGGGTTGCCGAAAATCTGATCGCAGCGAGCCCTCTGAGCATTCCCGCCATCTGAGCTGCTGCGGGCCATGTTTGGGAGAATGTTGTTCCCAAGATCACCATCCAAGCTCATCTGTTGTGCTTCTTGAGGCGACAAGATCCTAATGCACCTCTCGTAGTTGAAAAACTCCCTGTATAGCCAACATTAGCATCCATAATTAGCGCAAAACATGTGTAATCCATAATCTACTAACACAAATCATAGTGGCATGACGCAAAGGAGGCGCAGCCAGCAGAGGGGCCTCGCCCACAGTGGCACGGTCAGGGCTTGGCGCAGGAGGGCGCGACGCAGAGGGGGCTCAGCGTAGGCGGCGTGGCACAGGGGGCGGAGCAAGAGGGTGGCTCCCAAACCCTAGCATGGGGTGGGGCGGGGGGAAGGGCTGAACAGAATCAGGCTGGAAGGGAGGGGGGCAAAATGCAAGAGACAAAATTCGGGCGGGTTTTTTTTCCAAAATAGCGTTAAGTGGGAGGTGGGGTTATCTCGGCGGCCGATTTCGTGATGAATGGCTAGGATGCGTTATGTGTATATGTCCACTAATACCCCTATGTGTATGAGATATATTGCCGTGAAGTTCTGACCTAACTCTAATACCCCCATTTACGTGAGATATGTTGCCGTAAAGTTCTGACTTAACTCTGAAAAAAAACTCTGACCTAACTTAGGTGAACTCTACTACTCCATTTGTTTAGGTACAAAGCTCATGCACACCCTCAACACACCACGCTCACTCCACCCAATTACTCTAGTTAACAATAGATTACATTATGGAAATAAAAAAATCCAGAATATGTCGCCCTCGATTGATGTGTGAATTTATGACCTAACCATTGACACGAAATACCACGAGCAGTTATTACAGATCCACTAGTAATAAAAAAAAAGGGTCGTTATTGTTAAGGCCGGTAATAGCCGTGGGTGTAGCACTCACCGCCATTAGATGTAGATGCACGTGCCTAACCTTGAATCCGGTCCTCATGGCATTGTGTCCAAGAAATTCAAGTTTGGCATGGCAGCAACAAGCAAGAATTGGATTCAATCCAAGTGTCTACGCGTTTACTACCTAGGCAGGCTATCTGCTCACGAATATACTGGTACTACTGTTTTTGGGCATTGCCATGTTTGTTCTAGAAAAGTCGTAGTACCCCTTTGGTCAGAAAAAGAAGTCGTTTTTAACATCGATACGGCTTCCAAAATGTAACTTGGATCATTCATTTCTATTGTAATATATTTATAAAATCTGCTAAAATTATAATATTATGAGAATACTCTTCGAGACAAATCTACGCATATTTACAAGAATACTCTCAAAGTGTTCATTCTAAATATCAAAAAGATATTAATAGCCAAAGTTTATAGTGTTTAATTACCCGTGATTTCCTTTTATGACCGGAGTAGGTTACAATTTGCTCTTGTTTGACTTGAGAGCAGTAATTAATCCGGTGAATAATCATTGTGGGACTACGTGCGCTGGTCAATCAGCAGCGGCTGGGAATTGAAGGTTCCTCGCACCTCACGCCCAAAACTAAACAAATGGAGACACCGACGCACTACTGCTCCAAACGGACAGCTTAATCGAAGCTGAAAGATGCCCAACAACGCGTCGATTGATGGCCACCTACAAGTGGGAGCTCGCCGGTCACCACGCAAGCTAGTGAGTAGTATTCAAAGCTACCTGCCAACAGTGATCATCTCAATAGCTTCTTATCTATTATGTCACTTAAAATTTTAGTTGAAGAAGAAAGGATACGAAGAGAGAGAATGTATCATCTTTTATATAAAACAAACTTGGTATACAAACCATCGTAAATGATGAGTGTGTAAGAGAAGAAGTTATAGTGAAAATAAATGATTTTATAGATAAATTACTGGAGATTTTGTCTCTAAGATTGTTTATAGATGAGTTAAAATCTTTAGAGACAATTCTAAGAGGCAAAATATTATACATACCCTTAGAGATAATTCTAAGAGACAAAACTATTGTGTATGGCAATGAGAGCGACTAATCTATTTTTATTACACCCAGTACAGTAGTAGTAGGTCGAAGGATTCGTTCAAACATGTCATGTAAACCACTGAAAACATCGTGGTTGTTGGCATTACTATTATCAATAATCAAACTGTGCACTCGTAATGATTATGAAATTAGCACGTGGCTTGGAAAAAGGCATTTTTTTTGGCGACAACATACAGAAGCATTTATAGGAAAACTAGCTGCTGTTAACATCTGCCTCAAGGATAAACCACGCACTTATGTGCTACTCCCTCTGTTTTTTTTTATACATAACGTTTTCTAGCTCATCTCATGCCTACAGGACGTCATCTAAATCAGACCGGAGGGAATACTAGGTAATGAAAAAAAATTTTGCTCGGTCACGTTTGTAGCTTGTTTGCAATACAATGATTCCACAGGAAGTTGGTGTAATTCTTCTTCCTATGCAGATCCCATGACATCCCAAAAATTCTAATTTTGCAAAAGTATAATAAAAATAAATGAGGGAACAATTTTGAGCATGTTTATATGTGGGGAAAATGATTTGAGCATGTTTTTGAAAAAAATTTTAAAACAACTATTGCATTCACATACCAACAACAGCTTGAAAGAATTTTCGAAAAAAATACAGAACACCTAAATTTCTAAAAAAAATAATCAAAATATACTAAACCATGTCAGGAACCTTCACAAAAAATTTCATAAATTTTGGAGCTCGTTTGCCATATTTAAAAATTCATCCAACTCTCAACCTTTTTCTCGAAATTTCAAACTCCATTCAAATTCCGACACCTTTGGGCTGAATCCGCCCGGCCCAATTCCTCCGCGCCTCGCCTCAGCCCAGCGCAGCCCGCCTCGCTTGCCCTCGCTCTCCTTTCGCTGGCACGCTGACCCCACCCACTAGGCACCTTCTTCCACCTCGCGCTCGCCTACTCTGCCCGAGGTTCGCAACCACCACCCACTGTTTTGCGCTCCAACTATTCCCACCGCCTACACCGTACGTCACTGCACCCATGCTAGCAACTCTCCTGTTGCCACCCAACCCCAAACGGGCAGAGATGCCAGAGAGAGAGAGAGAGAGCCACGAGTTCTCACTGCACCCGCCATTTTCTCGCCGCCATTATCACGCCAATCTCAGCCATACTTAAGCTTCTGAGCACGTCACGAATCCCTCAGCTCGCCATTCTTGTCTCCCACCAAGGACCAGAGCTTCTAGCTCATTGTTTCACTGGGAACGAGAGCGTCGTTCTTGACACCGGTGAGCAAGCTCTACGCTACCATTTGCACTGGTGAGCTTTCATGCCCCCGCCACCTGTGTCATCATACGCCCTTTACCTCACTGATACTTTCCCTTGCTTGATACAACCCTGGGAACTCCGTAGCGTGATCGCGCTGTCATCTTCTTCATCTCCGGCGCACACCCCGATCCAGACATCCACGTTCCCAGCGCTCTGGCGAGGTTGAACCTCACCCAACCATGTCACATTGCGTTCCACACTCCATTGATGCTTCTTCCTTACTTGATGTGGACCTACACACATGGAATAACTGGAATCAAGCTTCTTCCCCAAATCTCAGCCGCCGCAGACTCTTTTTCTATTCGCCGCCACTCCGGTGATTCCTCAGCAAATTCCTTCCACCTTAACCTTTCTTAGCATGCCTGTGAGCTTATGTGCGGCTCCATTGCAACAATCCATCACCGAGGAGCTGTGTCATTGTGGAGTTGCCATCACCGCAACTGCCTGTCGCTGCTTCAAGCTCTCCGACCATCCCCTGACACTATCTACATCCTTGGTGAGCTTCTAGTAGTCCCCTAGAGCTAATGCGCACATTAGCTTGGACAATTCGCTGTAGCCAGTCATGGTGCCGCCGCAGGAGATGATGTCACCAGTGCTCCTGTGACCATTGGTCCATGAGCCACCACCGGTAGCTTTGTCGTTGCCCCTAGAGCCAATGTGCACCTTCTTTTGTCGCGAGTAGGCTCCATTTGCAAAAGCCACCGCAGGCCCGAGGCGCTCCGCCACTTCTCGCTAGTGTAGCACCACCTCTGTCCATCTCTTCGACCTCCACCACCACCCGGTAGGATCGTCGTCGGGCAGGGAACCCATTTTGCACCTCCCCAAGCCTAGTCGTTTCATCGTTCGCCTCCAGCGAGCTCACCATGGCCTTCGGCTGCACGCAACTATGCTCTTTCCTTCTTTCTCTCGCTGACAGTGGGTCCCACTCGCGATTAAGGTTTGCTTAACATTAATGATAGTGGTCAAGTAGATTAAGTCGATGACATGTGGGACCAACTAAAAAGATAATTGAAAATCTAATTTAAAACATGTTTTAGTAAATGAGTCACTAACATGCGGGGCTACTGTTTTTGGTTTTAAAGCACGTTTTAAAACCAAGAGGCTGACAAGTGGACCCCACATGTCAGTGAATTAAAATAAAAAATAGGTTTAATCATTTAGATAACAATTAATGGGTCTATGACATGTGAGACCGGCAGTGTATTGATAAATAAAATCAAATAGCAAAAACCCGAGAGACTCACAAGTAAGTAAATGATTTTTAGAAAAATGAAAAAAAAAATTGGAAAAACCTTTTTCAGTACAAAAGAAATGCACTTTCTCTATTGGAAAGTGTAAATTTCAGAAAATACGTTTTCGACGTTACCCTTTTATTTTAATTTTAGGATTTTTCAAACCGAACCAAATTGAAACGTTAATAACTTTTGCATATGAACTCCAAATTGAATTAATCTTTTTTTTCTAAATTCATCTAAAATCATGCTCTATTTGAATATACAAAAAAATATTTGGATTTTGTTACTGTTGAAATTATTTTTCCATTTGTGATTTGTTATCGGCTCTTTTGAATAAACGTCGAAAACACAAACAAAATATTCGATGACCCTCCATCCTCATATTTAGAGATACTAGAGCAAGGCAAGCACCTCCTTTGACCATGTTGAGCCCATTATTTCAATTATTGTATTTCATTTTGTAAAATCTATTATGCATACGTGTATGTTTGACTAAAATTGTTATATTTGGGGATAGCGATAGATAAATTCTATTGCATGCATGATCCTACTTGAAATGTTGATATCCTTACTGTTGTAGCCTTCAGGACATGGGTTAGACAATGAATGATGTCAAGTTGGGTACTTCGACTAGGAATGTTGAATAGATATTTAGTCGGGCTCAAGTTTCGCTAAAAGTGAATTATTGTTGAAAATGTGAGTATGGATTTGAGAGAATTTGAAATGTGGTCTAAAGGGTTTACCTTCGTTATTTTGTATAAAAATGAAAATAAAAAACCTAGTTTGTGACGTGGACGAGTTATAATATGAACTGAGAAGTGTGAGAGGTGTATGTCACAAGTAGATAGAAGGAGATCCTCGCCTGGATTGATTAAGGACTGAACACCGGTATATCCAACTTAAGCGTAAGCGTACAACCACATGTACCTGTTGGAAATATACCCTAGAGGCAATCATAGAGATGATTATATTTCATTATGTTCATAACATTGGATAATATGTTATCTTGTTCCTAGAATAATATTGTTAATATTTATTATCAAGTATGTGACTTGATTGTGAAACTCTATATTTCTATGATGATTATTCTTAAACGTTCCCTAGTCGTAAACATATGAGGACATATATGAATAGACTAGCATATGTATTGGTCGATGACTAAGTTTCACAGGTCATGGATATGGAGATATCAAACCAATAATATAGACATATGTTAGAGAACATGGTGTTGGATAAGACCCACCTTGAGACACTATTGAGATTGTTATGATTCTATGTGTCGTTAGTTGGTCTCAAGCAATGATGATGTATAATCCTTAGACCTGAGATCAGCATGGTTTCCTACATGTGTAATAGCACTCTTAGGGGTTTCCAAACACTACTCGTAACTGGGTAGTTATAAAGGTAGCTTTCGGGTATGCTATGAAACATGTAGAGGAATGTGACTAGCCAGATATGGGATTTGCCCCTCCTAACATAACAGGAGAAATGTCTCTGGGCCTCTCATTGTGATCGGATAAAGAAAATGCATGGCCATGCCATTAGTGGTCGAAGTGTTCGACCACGTGAAGTTATCCGACACTTGATCGAGAAAGTATTGAACAGTCCATGGATGACACAACATCTTACCCGGAGTTCAACCAGATATCGTGAGGCAAAGGGAGAATACACTAGTAGGTCGCTTAGTTCGATCAGTTACGGACTGGTCGTATAGAGATACAAGCTGGTCGTAGACTGGTCGAACGTAATCACAGAGTGGTCGTAATCTGGTCGTAAGGAGTTACGAACTGGTCGTAAGTGATGAGGACCTGGTCGCGGATCATATTGCATTAAGGTTCGTTCGATATAATTTGTGTGCATTCAGGAATCGCTATGTTCTGTTAGGAACCGCTAACGACTCGTGGTCGGAAAGGGTTTCCGAGTCACAACCGATTATGCATAAACCTAACGGGTCACACACTTAATGGGTTAGAACAAACCAGTACGAATACGATTCGTCAAACATGTTCGGATAGGATCCGTCATGAGCACTATATAAGGAGATGCTTGAGGCTGTGGCGAACAGAGAGTTGCTCCACCCAAACCCTAGCCGCCATCTTCCTGAGAGCCCTGCCGTGCGACTTGGTGCTAGCACACCGGCATACAGTTGTTCCTTCCCTAAACGTGTGGATACCGTAGAGGCGCTGCTGCGGTTGCTGTTGCGCTTGAGGACGATCCACGATCTTCATAAGGAACTACAGAGGTTGCTGGACGATCGACTACGACCACTACATTGACTTGCTCGATACTGGACGATCGACTACGATCACTACATCGACGCACTCTACGTTGGACCAGGCTGCTCCAACTCTTCTTTCGCTGCTCTGCACTGTTGGAAATATGCCCTAGAGGCAATCATGGAGATGATTATATTTCATTATGTTCATGACATTGGATAATGTGTTATCTTGTTCCTAGAATAATATTGTTAATATTTATTATCAAGTATGTGACTTGATTGTGAAACTCTATATTTCTACGATAATTATTCTTATACGATCCCTGGTCGGAAACATATGAGGACACATATGAATAGACTAGCATATGTATTGGTTGATGACTATGTTTCACGAGTCATAGATATGGAGATATCAAACCAATAATATAGACACATGTTAGAGAACATAATGTTGGATTAGACCCACCTTGAGACACTATTGAGATTGTTATGATTCTATGTGTCGTTAGTTGGTCTCAAGCAATGATGATGTATAATTCTTAGACACGAGATCATAGTTTCCTACATGTGTAATAGCACTCTTAGGGGTTGCCAAACGCTACACCAGTAATCGGGTAGTTATAAAGGTAGCTTTGGGTATCTTTGTGAAACATGGAGAGGAATGTGACTAGTCGGATATGGGATTTGCCCCTCCTAACATAACAGGAGAGATGTCTCTGGGCCCCTCGTTGTGATCGGATAAAGAAAGTGCATGGCCGTGCCACTAGTAGTCGAAGTGTTCGACCACGTAAAGTTATCTAACACTCGATTGAGAAAGAATTGAACAGTCCATGGATGATACAACATCCCACCTGGAGTTCAATCAGACATCGTGAGGCAAAGGGAGTATACACGAGTAGGTCGCTTAGTTCGAACAGTTACGGACTGGTCGTATGGAGATATGAGCTAGTCGTAGACTGGTCGAACGTAATCACAGAGTGGTCGTAACCTGGTTATAAGGAGTTACGAACTAGTCGTGACCACATACGAACTGGTCGTATAGAGATAGGACCTGGTTATAAGTGATGAGGACCTGGTCGTAGATCATATTGCATTAAGGTTCGTCCGATATAATTTGTGTGTATTCGGGAATCGCTATGTTCTGCTAGGAGCCGCTACGACTAGTGATCGGAAAGGGTTTCGAGTCACAACCGACACGCATGAACCTCTGGGTCACACACTTAACGGGTTGAAACAAACCAGTACGAATACGATTCGTAAACGTGTTCGGATAGGATCCGTCACGAGCACTATATAAGGAGATGCATGAGGCTGTTAGGAGGCACGCGTGAAACACCACCGAAACCCTAGCCACCATCTTCCTGAGAGCTCTGCCGTGCGACTTGGTGCTAGCACACCGGCGTATGGTTGTTCCTCCCCTGGACGTGTGGATACCGTAGAGGCGCTACTGTGATTGTTGCGCTTGAGGACGATCCGCGATCTTCATAAGGAACTGCAGACGTTGCTGGAGGAGACGATCGACTCGTGAGGACGTTGGACGATCGACTACGACCACTACATCAACGCGCTCGACGTTGGACCAGGCTGCTCCAACTCTTCTTCCGCTGCTCTGCGCGTCTGGTGGTAACGATCTATGATCATCTACTTGCTTGGCTTCCTGGTTTGCATGGTAGAAATTTTTGTTTGTAGCTATCGTAGCCTACCCGCGACCCAACATGCACGTCTAGTGGTAATGATATGTGATCTTCTACTTGCATGACTTCCTAGTTTACGTGGTGGAATTTTTGAATTGTTAGCTAGCGTAGCCTACCCGTATCCCAACAGTACCGGTGTGAGACGGCCTTAGCTAATTAAGTTATCTAAGTCTAGCATTGCATATTGGTAGGCCGCAGTAATACGAGCATGACCGGGTAGGCTTGCTCGAAGGGGCTCCCTTCACCGAGACGTTGGGAACAAAGCTGCTCGATACAACAGTGAATGCCTCACTAAGACCGGGGGGGGGGGGTACCCAGGTGAAGTGAGGGTGTTCATTTGCCGGGCTAGTGCAAGTTTAGGTCTAAGTGATGTAAAGGCTTCGTTATGAACTCTAGACTGCATACTATCATGTTGTGTGTGGTGGTATCGACGGATGTCGGACAAACTAGAGACCTCATATACTATGGGTAAAGTTGTACACATCTGCAGAGTGTAAATCTATTTAAATAGCCGTGCTCACGGTGATGAGTGTGCTAAGTGTCGTTTTGTCAGATGTAGTCTTAAATTTTGCAAAAGCGGTTTGTTGGAAAAATGTTGGAATGGTTAGGTTGTGTCAGTGCCATGTCTATGGCTGAGAATGAAATGTTGATCGCAGCCGATGAGGGTTGTGATTTTGCTATTAATTGAGTTACTTACTTGTTATTTCAATATTTGTCAACTGCTCTTTAAAATTTTCGTTGCAAACTATTACATATCGATATTACAAATAAAACTTGCTTAGTGTCGAAAATAGCTTATAGAGTAGAGCCTCATCCTTGTTAGCCTTACATTTATAATTATGTTGTAATGCACTAAAAGTCTTGTTGAGTACAAAATATATTTAATCTTACTTAAATTATTGATTAGAGTATGATGATGAGCTAATTAGGACAAACCTTCTTTGCTCTGATGCTGAGGAGAATGCGTGGACGGATCTTGCTAGGGTTTAGTCCTTGTCGGTTGCCTGAGGGTATGGATGGACACACCGTTGGACTTTTAGGTTTTATTTATTATGCTTCCACTGTTTAACTTGCTACTTATATTTTAATTTGGCCGGTCAGCCATGTAATATATACTTGTCATGTAACCGTCTAAGTACCATATTTGTTTAATGTTGTATGTATATTGTGTATGGATGTGTATGTGTATGTCAATGTTATGAATGCGTGTACTAGTAACTGATCGTGAGACTAGTATGATACACATGAGGACTTCGGGTACTCAAAATCCGAGGTCCAACGGAAGCCTAACCCACAAAAAATCATAGGATAACAGATTGATGTACTACTACATTACACACACATACACACAAAAAAAAAAGTCTTTTAACAAATGCTAACAAAAAGGTTGGTGTTCTACGTGGAGAGCTGAACCTCCTTTCCTCAAGGTTGGTAGCTTAGCTTAATTGTCCCTCAAAGCTATCCAGCAAAAATTCCACATGAAACAAGCAACCACTGCATGGTGGCTGGTGCAAAGCATCTTAGAGCTGTACTAGTCCCCTCATAGTCAAAGAATCTGTATGTACAGTTTTCCTTTATTCTCTTCTTCTTTGGAAATCGCTTATTGAAATGATTTTGGTAGTTCTCCTGCCATTCGTTCTAAAAAAGCCTTAAAAAAAGAAAGGGGAAAGAACACGAAGAGACGCAAAGGGGAAAAGGCGACCAACCTGCGCGGCTGTCCGCCCGCCTGTCCCTCTCCGATTCCACCGCACCTGACCGGGATCCCCTCCCTTCCCCGCCCCCGCCGTTCGATCGGGATCCGACGGCTCGCGCGGATCTCCTTACGTGCCCACCACCTCCCTTCTCCTGACCTGACCTGACCTGCCTCGTCTCGTCGTCGTCCTCCTGCTCCACGTTTCCGACCATTTTTCATCTCCCCTCCCCTCCCCTCCCGGCCCCCTTCCCTCCATTCCTCTCCTCTGCCGCGCGCCGCGCAAATCCGAGCACGCGAGGGCACCGACGCGCACGCGCGTGTGAGAGCTACGGTTTCCTCGGCCCCGTCTCAGGTGATTACTTTGATCGATATCTTCTTGGGGTTGTGTGTGAGTGTGAATGTTGCTATGATGTATGCATGTGCTGCTCAAAATTGTCTTCTTTGCCTTTGGGTGGGTGGTTCTTCTGGCGATTCTGATGTGTATTGCTGTTCGGGTTGGCTAGATCTGAGCTGCGGATGCTTCCGCACGGTTTCTTTTTCCTTTTCTTCTGGAATTTTTTTTTGCGCATTGGTCGTTTCGAGATGAGATCTGCCGGGGTTGTAACCCCGTGGTTATGAGTATTAATAAATCCTCTTTTTTCCCGTGTTGTTCGAATGGTTTGATTCTTGCTGTGCTAGCCTTCGATCATGGTAGGTACCGATTTGGTGATTAATTGATCAGATGATTGCCAGTATTTAAACGGCAATGCCATCTGCATTTTGCCCCCAAATTGGGGCAGTTGCCCTTTTTACGTCCCCAAAAAGTAGGATTTTAGGTTGTTGCAATTCGCCAATAAAGAATAAATAACAATCTAGTAAAGATTAGGTAGTGAAAAGTGGACGGCTTAGTGTAGCATGCCATTGTTAAACACAAAATTAGTTGTCCTCCCCTGGAATGTTCGGTACAAGATTCTGTGCTCACGTAGTAAGGCTGTAGCCTCATGATATTACATTGCTCCGCTTCCGTGGTGTGCTAGGTCATCTTTGAATACCGTACCAAATGATGCTCTTCTTCAATGATAATCATCCTGAGTACATGTGGCTGATATGTCATTTATGCCTTTTTTTGCAGGTTGCCGGGTCGGACACCCAGATTTAAGCTCCCCACTGTTTTTTGCAGAGGGGTGAACAACTCAAGTCTTTGAAGTGGTTACTCTTGAGACAAATGCAATGAGCTGCTGTACAAGTGGCTTGTTGAAGGAGTATGCCATATATTTGTAGGACGAATTCATACCTTTTAGACTCATGGGCGACTGGGTTATAGGAGCGTTGATCAATATTGTGGGTAGTGTTGCTATAAACTTCGGTACCAACCTTCTCAAATTGGGCCATGATCAGGTACATGTCTCAGAATTGGACTCTTAGTTGCTTTTAACTAGTAGGGTGGCCCGCGCATTTGCACGGCAAGATTTGTTTCAAAGTTTATAGTATCAAATGATATAACTTAGATATTTGAGAATATATTTACGTATCTTCTAAGCTATTTGGATTTTTAAGGCATCATAAATATTGGAAATGACAATAGAAGCTTGAAGGGAAATACAACTTGAGAAACGTAACTGAAGTATGAGCTTTTGATGGAAGAAAATCATTGAGTGTAATAATTTGTTCGGGGTTCTTAGAAATATAATTATGTAGCTGCATGCCCCTATTCTTCCTCCATTAGTTACTCTTTTTCAAAATGTATGCATGCACATCTCCCTCTATTTAATCTCAAGCTTCCTCCATTAGTTACTCTTTTCAAAATGCATGCATGCACATCTCCCTCTATTTAATCTCAAGAAACATGTTAATTATGTGTGCGATAAATTATCTTATTAGTTTATATAGTATTATACTACCTTAATCACGTATAAAACAATGCACCACGGGCGACCTACCTTCCCTCACACACCAGTTGCTTAACTGAATTGTGTGTCTTCTATCTCTTCTCGCCGCCAGAGCTATTTTTGCGTCAACCTTCAACAACAAGCTCAATTCTTGATTGATCTCTCTCAACTGCTACCTCTTCCAATGTAGTACTCTACCATATAGTTCTTTTACTTCTCTCCAATTATTGCTTACCACTAATCGTTGTGACATCAATACGCATACATGTGCAACCATCGCTGATCCTTGCCGGGAACACCCATCACGCTCTACCCGGAGCCTATCCCCTACGGCTGCGCCATCTCTACTTCGAGCTCTTTGCTCCTCCGCTTCTATACGTCTGTGCTTCTATCATACGGATGCATGCATGTATTTACACATACATAATGTTATAAGTGCTCGATGTACTCTTCTTCTGCATCGATCACCCTCTTCTTCGACTTTGGCCAACTCAGCGATGTGGTTTCCTCACTAACCATGGCGACCTCCCATCTTTACTAATGTCGATATGTCTGCTTTAGTCGTTGTTTAACGATATGGAGAATCTTCTTACCATGGTCAGTGATGTCATGCCTCTCACCAACGATGACGCGCTTCTAGCTACCCAATGACCTCATATCGTCCATAGCTCGTCTTCAATGTAAAGCTTCATCTTTTGTCTATTAGGGCTTCCTTGTCGTCGAGCTTCTTTAGCCACTGACTTCTTTAACAACGTCGACGCTTACAACTTGTCGTCGCGGCCCTTGGCTCCTTTGACTCTAGACTTTCTCTTCAATGGCTCTAGCGAGTAACACGACATTGTCCTCGTTAAACAGTTAAGGTGAGCAACACAATATTGACCTCATCTCCGTCACTAACATCTCGATTCTTCACTTCCTCGTGGTTCAATGTCTTCTTGCCGGACAAATTGACGTCAGGGTACTCTTTCGTGGCCTCCTCCTATGCCATTCGAGCTATCCTTGTTATAATTTCTATTTTTATTCAAAACTTCAGTCGTTTTTTATTGGAGTTCGTATACAAATCAAATTGCTAATTGTATTTAATTTATTTCTAATTTTAGTTATTTAGGTATTTTACTTTGGAATTCATATGGAAATCAAATTACGGATTTTCTTTTATTTTTTATTCCGAATTTTAATTATTATTTGTTGGAATTAGTTTACAAATCCAATTGCTATTTTTTTCCTTTAATTTTTATTCCGAATTATAGTTATTTAGGGACTTTACATTGGAATTAAGTATCGAAGTCAAATTGCTAATTTTATTTTATTTTATATTCCTAATTTCAGCTATTTATTTTGGAATTCCTATACAAATCTAATTGCTAGTTTTTGTTTAATATTTATTCCGAATTATATTTATTTAGGTATTTTACTTAGGAATTTGTTTGGAAATCAAATTACTAATTTTATTTGATTTTTATTCCGAATTTCAATTATTGTTTGTTGGAATTCTTATACAAATCTAACTGCTAATTTTTCTTTAATTTTTATTCCGAATTACTTTAATAAGATAATAGATTTACCATATGACATGTAATATTTTTTTTCTATAGTTGTCATGAAAAAATATTTTATTAATATATTAGGATCATTATTTGCTGGCCTAAACTCACTTGAGCAAGTTGTCTTTGATAACTCCGCATTTTATAACATTGCAGCTAATTCTTGCTGAAGATCTCTGTCTAATTATTTATTTTTGGTCTTATTTGAGCATATTATTTTACCTTTATGCCAAACAATCTTTGAAATAAATATGGTTCTACAATTATATGTGAAGATTCCTTTTGTTTTATTGGCAGAGAGAAAAGCTTTCCACGAGTAGCAATAATCAGGGCAATGACAAATTCGTCCCAAAATCAGTTATGCATTTCCAGACTTGGAGAATAGGTAATGCTGCCTGATAGAGCTTTTATTTACTCATCCTTGTGTATTTGATAAAATAACTGAAAATCGCCACATTTAATACTAAAACTGCATGCAGGTATACTCTTTTTCGCTGTGGGGAACTGTCTCAACTTCATGTCCTTTGCATATGCCGCACAGGTTGGATTATTATCTCCTCTTCAAAGCAAATTCTGTTTAACATGGAAGAATAAGGATGGCATAGATGGGAATAGACTGTTATGTGCACTAGTGCGTAAGCGACTCAAGAATAAAGCCCTTACAGGGATTGTAGGTTCAACCCCATTTCTCTTGGTAATTTAGGTGTAGTCCTTGGTTCCTTGCTGCTAATTTGTTCTTCCAGGTCAACTAATAAGTCAAGAACAGGGTCCCCTGGCTTTCCCATCTCTGTTGACTTCTTAATTTAATAGATCTAGTAATTCTATCCGATCATATTTTTCATGTCCATTTCCAATCTAGTGATTCTGGTTGTTTGGAAAATGATTGTTTGTATAATTTTACTGCAGTCACTTCTTGCAGCTCTTGGTTCAATTCAGTTTGTATCCAATATTGCATTTGCCTACGTTGTGTTGAACAAGACCATTTCAGTGAAGTATGTATATTTTCGCTTCTTGGAACTACATAAATAAAAATTAGAACGAATACATGGAATCATGAGATGAGACTAATTAAGATTTTACGCTGCTTTTCAGAGTCATGGTAGCCACATCATTTATTGTCTTTGGCAACGCCTTCTTAGTTTCCTTCGGCAATCATCAATCCCCTGGTATTGATATTTCGTACATCATGTATTCTGTATATAGCCCTATAGACTAGTAATAATATATATATTTTTGTGTAATTCTGCTTGCTTATATTGTTTCAATACTTAATGTAACATTATCTCCTTGTAAGGGGGACATAGAACCCTGACTGAATTATATGTAATGAATTATGATGTAGATCTGCAAGCCTGCAACTTCACATTTACTTCAGTTCCTAATTAAACTTTCATATGCCGCAATCATGTTGACAGTTTACACACCGGAGCAGTTGATTGCAAAATACAGCAATTTGGTGTTTGTTCTCTATTGCATGTCATTGGTCTTTGTTGTTGCATTCAATCAATATCTCTATAGGTGAGATTTTGTTCATATAACGTAGTACCTTTAGAAACAGAGTCATACTCTTTCTTACCTGTTAAAATGCTCTATTGTAGGAGTGGAGAAATAATTCTTTCAGATAATGCAAAAGACACTGGCACATATTGGCGAACCCTGCTGCCTTTTTCTTATGCTATTGTATCTGGTGCTGTTGGATCTTGCTCTGTCTTGTTTGCAAAATCATTGTAGGTTATATCGTATTTGATCAAGATCTATGCATATGGCATGCTGTCTTGGATTTGTTTGATTCTGAGTTCTGACTACCATGCACTTTTCCTCTCCTTTTTGGTTTACTATCTAGGTCTAACATGCTGAGGCTGACTATGAGCAGTAGATACCAGTTCCATAGCTGGTTCACATACTCAATGCTGCTGTTGTTTCTCTGTACAGCTGGATTTTGGGTAATGAAGCCTATTGCAGGAACTAACCTAATGCATTGTTTCTGAGACTACAACACATGCTATTGTACTTTATATTGTTGTCTAATCCAACTCTTCTGTGTCACAGATGGCGAGGTTGAATGAAGGGCTGTCTCTATTTGATGCAATACTGATTGTTCCGATGTTTCAAATTGCATGGACCTTCTTCTCTATCTGTACAGGATTTGTTTACTTTCAAGAATATCAAGTGAGTTTGTATTTGCGAATGTTTGTGATAGCAAGTGAATCTCGTGTTGCTCATGCATAAACTGAGGGTTTTGGCTTGCCTTAAGGTATTTGATACACTCAGGATAATGATGTTCGTATTAGGCATGGCATTTGTCTTTATAGGCATCTCCTTGTTAGCACCCGACGACAGTAAAGGTTGGCAAAAAGTCAATTTTTGCGTGCTTTTACACAGACATACATGATTTTGACTCATGGAAAATTTCTCAGCAGCTGACACCAAAGATGGCTCTAGCGCTACCCAGGGCCCCACAATTGATACAAACAGGTTCCTGTTGCTATCTATTCTTTCCACTAACATGTGTCAAGTTTCAACTTATGCTTAATTGCATTTTACCTTGGATGATGTTACTTTGCCTTTTCAGTAAAGCACGTGTACATCAACGAAATGAATAACCTGTAAACTTGGACATTGCAGGCCTGGAAAGATGCAGATGGAGGAGACAGAAGTAGATGATACTAACTCCTTCACAACTTCAGTAAAAGTAAAAGCAAAACGCATACTGTTGAAGGCGAAGGTGATTGGTTTTCTTTCTGGACCTGGTTCTCTTGTTGATCTGCTATTCGTATGCCTTTTTCATGCGTTCTTGTTTGCAGTCGGCTTGCTCCATGTCACTTGGCCTCGGTGAGGAGACCATCAGCGCTTCTTCAGTGCTTGCAATGCCGATGGTTTCCTCAAGAACAACAGGGTTTAGAGGAATCGGAACTGACCGATCAAAGTACATTCCTTTGCGGACCACCACCGATTGGGATAATCTATAGCTGATATATAGATATACAGCACATTTGTTTACATTTGGTATTGCCAAGCGGATGCCGGTAAATTTTTGTTGCTTCCGAGGGCAATTGTTTGTTCTACGTCATAGTTAGCTGTAACATGAGTGTATAGTTCCAGCATTTTCCCTTCAAGCATTGTCCATACTCAGGTTGTAATCCTTCGAAACAGCTTCCTACACTACATGTATGAACACGCCGTGTTAGAATAAACCTCAGTGATTCATTTCACCTCCCATTTGTTGGGCTATTTCAGTACGTTTGTGGTGATCTGCGTAATTGCAGTATACATTTTTGTCCAATCAGAATATCAGATACACTAGAAAGGAACCAAGCCTAGCATGAGGCAGATTTCGGCATGTTCACGTGGAAAAGCTTCAGCAATGACAAGGCAAAACATAGCTTTCCGAGAAGAAATCGCGGGGCAAGAAGATCTTCTTTAGTGACCTGTGTGGACGCTGAAACTCCGTTCCGAGCCGTCGGATCATGCGTTTCCACGAGATCAGACGGCTCTGAAGATTGTGCTCTCACGAAGGAGGTACGTCCCCGTAGTCCTATTTAGATGATTTCCACTGCAATTCTTGTCCACTCACACCAACTGTTACATGAAGGAACATAAATGCAGCAACTCAGTGCTGTGCGAGTGCCTGGACAGCCTGCTTGCTCTCCCTGTCAGCCACCGGATTTTTCCTGCAGTACCATAACTGAGTGGTCCTCGGGGACGGGAACGCGTAGCTTTCTGACAGGCACTAGCCGAGAAGAAGTTGCCGTGCAACCTCCTTGTCCTTGGACCTCTGACTCGAAGAAGCCAAGTTATGGCGCTGGTTGAAGTGCTGACCCGTTGATCCGTTCCATTCCTAGCTACCATTGTCCCCACCATCTGGAGTAAATGCGCGCGCGCGCGACAGGGAGCGGAAGACTTCCCTTCCAGTCGTCTCCCACCAGCTTCTTAACCTCCCAGCTACCACTTCCTCTCTTCGTCTCGTCAGTCGTCACCAGCTAGCTCGGCGTCCTCAATCGCCTTACCGCTTGCTGGGTTGCAAGTTTTGCGATGGATCGTATGCGGCGGCGGCCGGAGCCGGCGGCCATCGACATCACGTGGGTGTCCTGCCGGGGCGTCAGGTCGTCCCTCCCGTTCCACACGCCGTGCCTCTACGCGTCCATCTACCTGACGACGTCGTCGTCCACTGCCAAGAGCGTCCACGGCCGACGCCCGCACCGCGTCAAGACCCCCACCGACCGCGCCGGCGGCGAGAACCCCGAGTGGGACGCGCCTCTGCGGCTCTACGTCCCCGACGCCACCTCGCCGGAGCTGGAGACAGAAGCGGGGAAAAAGGACAGAGAAGCCGATGGCACCGGCGGCGTCCTTCTTGTGCGGTTCGAGCTCAAGTCGGAGGTGGCCGTCCTCGGGGACGTGCTCGCTGCGTCCGCCGTCGTGCCGGTCTACGACCTCGTCGCCGACGGCCGGACGCGCCGGGTGTCCTACCAGCTGACCGCCTCCGACGGCAGGCAGCCCAACGGCGTCATCTCCTTTTCCTACACCTTCCACGACAGAAGCAACAACGACGTCGAGGACGACCGCACAAGCGACGGCGAGCCCGTCACGCTCCGATGCCTGGCCGCAGCTAGCGCGGTCGACCTCCCGCCGCCACCGCAGCCAACCGCAGCGTCCGGGATGTACCCGGTGATAGACTGGACATTGACGGAGCAAGTCTCTGTTTGCCCGCTGGTGACGTCTGACATGGTCACGGTCACGGGCTCGAGGACGAGGTACTACCCTCCTCCACCGCCGGTGACTCCGGCGGAGACGGTCGCGGTTTGCCCGCCGTTGCCGGAGCCGTCGGCCTGCGGCGTGTACCCGACCGTGGGGGAGCCGGCCAGCGGTATGTACCCGACGGTGGACCTTGCTCCGGTGAGCTGTTACCCGCCGACGGCGCCGTGCCACGGTGGGGATTGTGGGTATGCGGCGGCGCCGGAATGGGATGACCGGTGTTTGTACAGTTGAAGCCGTCGTTGTTACGCGGATTCGATCGCTTAATTTGTGCGGCGAGCGCTCCCGCCTCCGGATTTGTTTGTTTGCATCTTCACATGCTACGCGGAGGCAGAGGATGCCGGCGGCTTGTACTTCGCCGTGTGAACTTCTTCACATCTACTAGTACTGTTTAGTCTCTTTTTTTTAACAAAAAAGAAAAAGAAAATGCATTTCTACCACAAAATGCCTCTTACAATCAAGAACAGTGAGGATTGGCTAGAAGTGAAATGGAAAGAACCACAAGCATGAATCATAACCTGATATTGGACTAAATGCATGCAAAGCAGCTTGCTAATAGATAGATGCTCCGCCAATAATCCTAAACATCCTATGCTATGGGTGGCTCTAATCTATCTACGAACGAGCGCGTGTCCATGTTCCTCACACAGTCGATCTGACGCCACCCTTTTGCACTCTCTCCCACCCATCGCCTCCCGCACGCCGCACCAGCCCCCCGACAGCCTGCCTCCCGTACTCGGCTCCGACGATTCCGCCCTCGACGCCGCGCCTGCCTCCGCATCCGAGTCCCGCCTCCTCATTTGCCTCGCCGGAGAAAGAAAAAAAAAAAACCAGAGGATGAGGGGAAAGAGAGAAGCAAGAAGAAGACTATATGGCTCTTTGGTTCTCAACCCTAACTTGTCAAACTAAAATCTTGATAATACCTTAAAATTTTGGTAACCATCTGATTCGCTTTCAATATTTGACAATGCCCTCAAAATTTAGGCATTGCCAAATTTTTCCTTCGCAGTTCGCGGACGTCGGACAGTCGACCAAAATGAGCGCCGAAGCTTGGTTTGCCAGCAGCAGTGAATTGAGACAGGTGGCAGGCGGAGATTGGCCATGACTAAGTGCATTTATTGCATAATTAGTTTGATTAGCAAGTTTTAAATGACCATATTTACTAAACCAAGTATCTGATTTGCGATCCGATTGAACCATTGTGTTCCTTGTCATTTAATCAATAAAACATGACCACTGTTGGCATATTTTGGTGCAAAAAAGAATATATGTCATACGGACCCCACATGTATATGTCATGCGGACCTATATGTCATACTCACTTTTTTGGTAAATTTTGGTATGGTTACAATCCAAACACATCAATTTCAGTATTACTCGTAAATTGGTATGGCTACGATCCAAACAATATTTTTTGGCCCAGGTTTTGGCATTACCAAAATTTTGGTATGGTTGCGTAGGGTTGTAAACCAAACAGACCCTATGTGTTCGGGTAGAATTACAGAAGGGATGGGGAAATGTGAAGCACGTGGGTCCCACTTGCTTAATTCGTTACATGTATGTTAACGCTGAGTCGCTTCCCTCTCACCGCATGAGAGTTTTTGGCTAATCTAGCACGTTTTGGATCAGTATTTGCAGATATGACCGTATTGCGCACGTATTAGCAACAATGGCATTGTTGGCACACGGCCACCGTGCGCCAACGGCCGGGAGCATGACATGTGGCGTTGGCGCCGCGGTGGCCGACGACGTCGCTACCACCACCGCCACACCCACACACCGAATCGCCGCTTACCTCACCTACGCCTCTTGCCACGCCACCTCGGTATTGGCAAGCGGTACGGTATCATGCTAACGTCGTGGGCGCATACCCTACGCCACCATTAGCTAGGTCATTAGTTAGCATAATTAGGTAATTAAGTTAGGTAATTAGTTAGGGTCTCAAATTTTGAAATTTGAAGGAATTTTAAAATATAGCAAATGAGTCAAAACAATTATGAATTTTTTTGTGGAGCTTCGACATTGTGTACTTGCTTGTGTAAATTTTCTATTATTTTATTCGTTCAGAATTTTTATGGCTATTTCGTATAAGTGTCATGTTCGTACAAATCAATAAATGTAGAAAATAAGCTTAAAAAATTATGAATTTTATTTCGAAGGCTCCTCACGCATTGGACTTAATTATGTAATATTTCGGCAATTTTATATGTGTTCTGGTATTATCTCGAAAATTTAGGATTTAGGTCACAAAAATTTCGATTTTAGGTTTCGGAAATTAGGGTTTCATGATTTCATGTGACTTGGAATGTATAAAAAAACTGCATTGTAACTCCATTGGAGATGTCGATATACAATATGGCATTGGAATACACATGTAACAACCAAAATACGCGTACAAATATAGTAAAATAAAATCGCATAACACGCGATACTATATGACTCACTCGTCTAAGCCACTACTCTCTGCCTGTTGCAGCTGCGTCCGCGTGCGCGGCCTTGTTTTGCGCCGAGCATGACCCGTGGAATATGTCCACCGGTCCGAAGAATGCGTGTCGGTTCGGAGGTGGTACAAAGACCGTTGAGGCGGAGGTGGACCAGTAGGCTGACTCTGGAGCAGAGTCTGGTAGGCGTACATGTCGTCGTGATGAGCCATGCCTACCTGGGAGACACCTCCGAAGAATTCATCCACGATGGAGGCTAGAAAACCACTCTAGGGGTACGATGCCTGCAACTCCGGCTACGTGGATGAGCTCTGGCCTTGGACGTACGGGGCTCCCGCGTACCCAGAGGAGCTCTGGCCTTGAACGTACGGTGGGTCAGCGAACCCAGAGGAGCTCTGCCCTTGAACGTACGGTGGGGCAGCGAACTCGGAGGAGCTCGCCTGCATCGCTAGTAACCACAGTTGCCATTATCGTGCCACTGGCGCGTGTCTTCGCTCCCTAGCGGTGAGCCGGGAGGCCCATATCCTCATCATTAGTCGACGTGAACTAGCTGTCACCCTCACGGCCAAGTGAAGGCTGCAAGACGGAACGATGTTATTACAAATAAACACTCTGGACGTAAACTAAGAACCTCGTACCTCCTGGATGTCGGTCACGAGATAACAGGGGAGCACCGGTTTGTGTATCGGTGCGGACAGCAAGTGATTCATCCCGACGAACCTACGGCAGGAGAACGGTATGATGTTAGCGGAACGTAAGGCATAACCAAAAAAACTGAACGTAAATTTGTACATAGCGACTTACCTCCGCGGTGACCTAGCCTGCGGATGACTGACGGGGAACGCTACAACGCCTATCAGACTCGCTAGGTCATGGTGACCTAGCGGGTGAGCACGCCCCCCCCCCCACTTCGTGCCTGATGCGCAAGACATCGTCCCTTGCACGACCGTAGCTCAAGTTCTTTATTATCTTCTTCATCTCCACCGAGATGTGTTTCAAAACTTTTTTATATCCTGCCAGGGTTCTATCTGGGCTGCGGAGAGCGTCCTCCGATGCGCTCTGGACGCACAGCGCCCGCTCCAACTGTAGTGACATATGTAACAGGTTCATTAACAAAAAGTACGAATGTTGTCAATGAAACAACCAGAGGTTGTAAGTGTCTTCTGATCTTGCGTCACACCACGGTTACCGTGGATTGGCCGATGCGTGCGTCTTGGCGGAGGCTCTCTTGGTGCGTCTACGATGTCACCTCCTCCGGGCGCTCCGGAGGAGGAATGGTGAGTCTTACGCGCATTCGTATGGACGCTGCTCATTCTAGACATCCACGTGTGCCCTGTTCATCCATGCCGTAGTCCACTGTTGCTGGTGGATTAGCCAGTCCTGAATATGCCCACCTGCCCTCGATTGCCTACATTTCTGGAAAGATTAATGTTAGAAAAGAAGACATAAGGACTGCAAACATTACTCGGACGAAGTTTGACTCACAAGTGTACAGCTCGCTCTAGGAGCCTACCGTCTTGGGGGGCACGAACTGTACCGACTAAACTGTCGCATTACGCGCTGCGGCGCGTAAGGCTCCACCATATGTGTGAACACCAGGTGGCAGGTCATCGTCCACAGTAGTATGTCCTAGATGCATTGCACGGACAGCCCGTGCGGCGCTACCGTGTGCAAGAAATCATTATACCATGGACACCAGATGATGTCGCTCTCGTGTAATGACTCAAACTCGTTGTGGTACAACGAGTAGCACCATGTCGGTCTTTCGCTGGCCCAGCGCAGTCTGGCAGTAGTCCACCGTAAGCCCATGGTGGGCCCGTCTACTTGGCCATGCGGAACAGGGTACGGGTGCGCCGCTATCTCGATGGTCGGCCGCCCAACAGGGAAGTGCTCCCAACTCCATAGCTGCAGGAGCACGTAGCGTAGCGACGACGAGTTGGTACCAGCGTGATGCTAGCGGAAGGCGTCACACAACCACCCATGTGGCGCAAGGACACCGATCCCCAATCTGTCTTGAGGCATCGACCCGACCTCTGCGTCAACCAAAGACTTCGGCCGACGGATGAAGCTGGGGTTCAAAAAATCGCCCTTTGTGGTTGGAAACAGGACCCAACCAAAGAGCTGGAGAAGGTAAGCAACAAGGTACGTCCTAACGACCTCGTGAGGTGCACCCTGTGGGCATTCGCTGAACTGCCTCAGCCAAGCCCGGGGGACGCCACGTGCACCCTCCGGGAGAGGTTGGCCGACTTCTTTGCTCGGCTGCCCTTGCGATCCGCACTGAGGGCCCAGAACAAGCGGCTCACCCCAGATCGGGAGACCGGTCAAGAACGAGACGTCCTGCGGGGTGACCGTCATCTCACCCCACCAAAAGTGGAAGGTGTGCGTCTCGACCCTCCACCTATTGACAAGTGCCGACAACAGGCTGGCGTCTAGGGTGAACTGGCGTCCGACGAAGACCATCCTCGCAAGGGGCAACAAGCCCGTGTCCCGGAGGATGGGGACGTAGCTATCGTCCGGACACCAGCAGCCCCCCCTTGCGGCGCCCGGGCGGAGGGCCATCCGCGTCAGCGGTGAGCCACAACTTGCACCGGTGGTCCTCATCGTAGAAGTGTTCTAGTAGCTCCGGTAGAGATATGGCTTGCAACACATGGAATAGAGGGAACATTAGTGAGAAGGCGGCTAATGAACATCAAAGATTGTAAATTAATTGCAGAGTAGTTTTCCTGGAGTGATAAGCTACATGATAAGCTAGCTTAATTAGATTATGCTCCTCTGTTCTTCGGTGAATGCATTTCTTATTATTTGATTTCGCTTTACGACCAAACTAACACTACAAATTAATGTACACTACTTAATTAATTAATTACTACTAATTATTTCATAACTAATAAACACTGTAAGTTAAAAATTATGACCAAACTACCTGCGAACGATGGCGGTAATAACGTTGAAATGTCCCCAAAAATATAATCGACAGAGCAAGAGAGCGAGCGACTGTGAAATGAAATGAATGAGCGGAAGAGCGAGCGAGCGATTGTGATATGGAATGAACTAGCGGAAGAGCGAGCGAGCGACTGCAAAATAAAATCGCGCTCGCTCCCTCTAATTTATAGCCGCTGCTCTTAAAGGGAATCCTTATCCTACGCACTAATTAATCCATAAATGTCGCCGGACAAAGATTTGATGGATGAGACAACGATGTGACTGGATAACGAGTAATTGATGCTTTTGATGGAAAATTAAGGCAAATGGAGGGAGGGCCTCATTCAAATGTTTGGACAAACAACACATGGCACAGACATTTATTAATTCGTACAAACAGGACACTTATACCAAATAGCGATAAACATTTTGAATGAATAAAATAATGAAAAATTTACACAAGCAAGTACACGGTGTCAGGAGGCTCCACAAAAAATTTCATGATTTTTTGGACTCATTTGATATATTTTAAAATTCTTTCAGATTTGAGACCTTAACTAACTACCTAACTTAATTACCTAATTATGCTAACTAATGACTAGCTAATGGCTAGCGCAAGGTGGCCATGCACCCACGGCGCCAGCACTGAGGTGGCGTGGCTGGGCGGGTGAGGTGGCAGGGCCAGGCAGTTTGGCGGGTGAAGTGGCAGGACGGTGGCCACGCGTCGACGGGAGGGGCGTTGGCGCACGGTGGTCGTGCGCCAATGCCACATGTCATGCTCCCGGCTGTTGGCACACGGTGGTCATGTGCCAATGACGCCATTTTTGCTAATACTTGTGTAATACCGTCATATCTGCAAATACTGATCCAAAACGTGCTAGATTAGACAAAACTTCACCGCACGAAGACAAAAGTATACCTCGACAGTGGGGGCCGTCTTTTTTTTGGCCTGGCCCTCTCGGGCACAATGGGCGGCACGACATGCTTGCATGGGTCGACAGTACGAAAAGGTTCGATGGGATCGAAGCAGGCACGACACACGGCAAGGAGCCTAGCCCTACGGCCACCGCCACTGTGCGCGTGCCGCCCTGCCACCGTGTGTGTGCCACCCCGCCACCGCCACCTCGCATGTGTCAACCTACTGCCACCACTACACATTGGTCCTCGCCATCGCCCGCCAGCATGCTCATCGCCCCATGTGCAGCCCGACCACCGCCCAATGCTGGATCTGTCGTGGAGAGGAGCAGAAGCAGCCGCGGAGGAGGAGCCATAGTGGTGGGCGGCGGCGCTGGGGGGGTAGGAGAGGCGATGGGGAAGGAGCATAGGCAGGGGAGCTTGGGCCGTGGAGAGGAGCAGAGGCGGTGGGGAAGGCAGACCCGCAGTGGTGGGCGGCGGCGGCGGGGTAGAAGATGCATCGGGGGAGGCGGAGCCCGCAACGAAGGCATGTGGCGAGGAAGTGTGGAGAGGGAGAGGGAGGCAAAGAGGGAGGCGGAGAGCCGTTGATGGAGGCGGGGAGGGAGAGAGAGGGAGGCGGAGTGGGAGAGGAAGAGGGAGGTGGAGTAGGAGAGGGAGGTGGAGAGGGAGCGAGAGGCGGAGAGGAGGGGGAGGAGGAGAGCTGTTGAGGGAGACCGAGAGAGGGAGGTGGGTGGAGTGCCATTGGCGGAGAGGGAGCTGTTGGGGGAGAGCGAGTGCAACGATGGCAGCGGCAGTGCTTTTTTGCAATGATAAGACGGGAAGCACGGCTGCATAGGTGCTCTCTCTTCTCTCGTTACTCTCTAATTTCTAGTTTTGTCCTAATACTACTCGCTAGTCTTCCAATATGTCTAGCAAGAAGAAGTCAGGAGGGAGAGTAGGAGAGGATGCCCTCACACTCCTAGTCCTCCCCAAGTGGAAGTGCAAGAGCTAGAGATCGATCCTCGCCAACTCTCCCTGGGCATGGGAGACTATGGAATAGATGACCACCATATGGACAGAACGGGGGGCTTCGAGGATGCCCACTTGTAACATCCCAAGTTATGTTACCAAAATAAAATCGATAAAGTTATTATTTTATTGGATTTTCTGAGATTTAAAAGAGTTTTATTGCTTTTTCTTGAATTCCCTAAAATTTAAAAGTCAAAAATAAAATTTATTGAGTTTTCTGGGTTTTTCTTGGATTTAAAGTGAAAAAGAAAACTTAATTAATTTTCTGAATTTTAAAAAGGCTTTTCCTATTTTCTAGAAATTAAAATAATTTATGTGCAAAAATAAAAGCTAACCTTAAGTTGGGATTAATTCTATTAAGTTCAAAATAATTCAAGGAATTTCTGTGAATTTTTTTTAGAATTTTTGAACTCTTTTTTCTATTTTCTAAAAGCTATTTTGATTTGTTGTATTTTTCTGAAATTCAAAAATCATTAAAAAGCCGAAACTCAGTTTTTTGGCCCGTTTTCTTTTCCCTCAGCCCATTTTACCCGCCGGCCCAACCCGCCTAACCCTCCCCCTCACTTCCATGCGGGACCCACGCGTTAGCCTCACTTCTCTTTCTTCCTCCTCACTTCATCTTCCCTAAGCCACCAGCGCCATGGCTGCCTCTCGAAGCTCTGCACGGCCACCATTTTCTACCTCCTCCTTCTATTCCAACGTGCGCATCTTATCCCCCTCCTCTCGCCGCAACCACACCGGCCTTATCCCCTCTTTTCCACACCGCCGTTCCGCTGAACCCATACCGGCAGCCACAAAGCCCGCGATCCCGATCTCTTCTCCCCTGCCTCCTCCACCCCTATAAAAGGGAGCCTCGTGTGCCCCTCTCACTCCTCATTCCATCCCCGCAACTCACCCCTCCTTCCTCGCTTTATCCTTGCCGGAATTCAAGTTTTCTCGCCGTCGGCCGCGAGCCTCTCCACCGCCTTTAGCACCACTGTCCAAGGCTCTTCGGTGACACCATCTCCTCCTCCGACTTCATCGCATCGCGTTCTACCCGGTGCGCCCCTCTACCTCGTCGGAGCATTGCCAGAGCTCCTTCATCACCACCGACCGCATCTCGCCGCTGCAAATCACCTCGTCGCCGGCCACCACTTCGCGCATAAACGCCGACACCGTGAGCATCTAAACCCCCATTCCCTCCTCTTTCTGATGCGCACCTCGCCGGCCGCCGGAACACCGCCATTTGCCGGTGACCGTTGGTGACCGTGCGTCGTCGCCCACATGGCACGCCACCTAAGCGCATGTGCTTTGCATGACAGCCATGTGGCTGCCCATGTGTGTGCTTGCGTGGCTCAGCCACTGTGCTATGCGCCCGGTCCACCGGGGACCGGCACAAAACCCAGGGACCTAGTCCACCGACTTGGGGCCCACATGTCATTGACACAAATCATTTACTTTTGAAAAATAATTCTGGCCAAAAACGAAATTCCCTTGCTGACGTCATGCTGACACAATAAATTATTTTCCTTTAGAAAAATTAATTCCTTAAATTCTGAAATTCCAATTTTCATCATTTCATGTTATTTTCAATCTTTCGAGAGCCCGTTCTCCTTCATTCGAGCTCTAATTCAAGTGATTCAAATTCCTAAATTAATGTAAAATCAATATCTAGCTATCTAAACTAAAATTATTTAATTTGGAGTTTATTTGAATTTTTCTTAAATTTGGCTTATTTTCGCGTATAGATTTCGACGACTTCCGAGAGTCAGATTTCGACGCCATTGCAGAACAACAACTAATTGAGAAAGACAAGTTACATCCTTTAATCATATTTGAACCCCATTATTTAAAATTATTTAAATTCTGTTTTAAATTATTATTGCATGCTCATTTATATTCAAGTTAATTTAAATTCTGGTTTTAAATTTATAGTTATTCCCAATTCCATTTGTATGGCCAAATCTTGATATTGAATTGTCCATACCTTTTTACCTTAGATAAAATCTAGTTGATGCAATTGTATGAACTAGAACATTTTGGGAAAAATTAGGCTTAGTCATGGTTAGACCCAAAGTTATTCAATTTGGGAATTTTTAGCCAAAAATCGAATGTGATTTAATTTGTATCCATAGCATTGGTGTGCCATGGAAGTTTATAAATAACTTTCAAAAATGAAATAAAATTATAAAAACTGGTTTGGACTTAGGTAAACTGGATAGTTGGTGGGTGCAGGTTTATCACGAGCTCAATGCAGTTAATGGTTGAGGCTCAAGGATTGTTTTGGAAGTCACCCAGTCAATTAAGGACTTGTCTGTGAGCTGCGGATTGTTTAGCCTTTTTATACTACCACAAGTTTGGAGTGGGGACAGACCTGGCTAATTAATTTGCAAAGTTCCACTGTTAGTTGTGTCATGTTGATGTGTGGGTGTCATGAAGACTTTTTTTTAATACGATCATGGTGCAAGAGGGGGCTTCTGTTTGGCATAAAACTTACGGCAGTGAAACCTTAGCGGGCATAACTACTTGGGGATGGCACATTGTAAAGGTCTTGTGATAATCACTTAGTCGCACATCTACGGAAGTGTGTGAGCGGATATTAAAAGCTGATTATCTCTTGTGGGTAAAGTTGTACAACCTCTGCAGAGTGTCAATCTATTTGAATAGTTGTGTCTATAGTCATGGACATGCTGAGCAAAGCCTTTTGCAGATTAGACTATAGTTTTGTTTTAAAAATGGTTTGATAAAAATGATTTCATGGAAGTTCATTCCATGTGGGAAATTTGGGCAGAAAGCCTGTTGTAAAGGGGTTAGTTCTTCACCATTTTGTGTATGGAGGTTTATTCTACACTCAAGAATTGATGAAAAAAAATAGAATTTGATTTTAATTTTGTTAAACGTGAGGTTTTGAACTTAGTATTGTATTTAAAATGTCAAATGTTGCTTTTGCACAAATAACCCTATAAGCCTTCCTTTGATAATATCCATGCATGCTCTGTTATGGATGTAACTTATGGAGTACATTTTTGTGCTCACCCTTGCTTAATAAAATGTTGTTCAAAGGAGAAGAACTTCGCTACCGGTGTGGATCTCGACGACTAGGCCATTACCCCAGTCGGATGCTTGTGGCAGATTAGCTGGGCTCTACTACTTCTTCATCGTCTTCCGCTGTGTTCTTTATTGTTGGCTTGTAAGCCTTTCTTGTAATTAAACTCTGATATTTATTAATAAAGTTGCACGATTTATAGATGTTACAATATTTGTTTACTGTGTGAACTAGCTACTGATCATGGGACTAGTTCAGAATATACAGAGGATTTGGGGGTGTACTCCTGGGTCCGACAGAAGTGGTATCAGAGCCATATCGACTATAGGTCGTGACCTAGTTAGAATGGCCGTTAGTTGGAAAACTTCAAAATTATTTTATATAAGAAACAAAATAAATAAATTGTTCTCTCCTCATCTTTGGTCATCTATCTATCTTTAGCTTCTTCATAGAATTTTTTTTTCACCTAGTTCTTTTTTCACTATTTTATAATATTAAATGGATCCTCCTTCCCTTAAAAATTTCTATAGATGGTCAATACGTTTCTTAACCATTACGTTCAAGACCACAAGACATGGAGCCATCAAGCGAGCATCGTCATGCAAGATTCATTGTAGATCATGAGAAGAAGTTGCGATGTCAGACGAGCCATATAGTCTAAGTTTACCAAGACTCATTCCGTGTATTGAGTCATTTCACCAGATTAAGAGTCTCGATCAATAGAATGTTATATAAAGTTATCAAGTTTCTCTAAAAAGCTTTTGGGTTGCCTATTTCTTTTGGGAGTGTTGTTTTGCTCTATCCCCTTAGTCTTCTTATTGTCTCTTTCCTAACATTTGTCTTCTTCCCTAACCCTTTGGAGTAACCGGCAGATGGTGAACACTTGTCGCTTTGAAAGTGGAACCAACGCCAATAATGATGTCTCTGGAAATGGCAGTGCCCCAATTCCACCACCTCCTCCAACTGAAGCACCCGATTGGCGCCAGATGATGGTCAATCAGTCTCACCTAATTGATCTGCTAGCCCAGTCCCGCAATAACACTTAGAACATTCAGGCAACAGTAGCAGCAACCCATGCTCCACCTCCACCTCCGCCACCTCAAAGGGCCAACATGTCCGAATTCATGAGGATACGTCCACCAACTTTTTCAAGCAGCACCGAACCTATGGATGCAGATGATTGGCTCCAAGTAATTGGTAAAAAACTGGACATCTCACAATGCAGTGATCGTGAGAGAGTTTTGTTTGCTTCTCATCAGCTTATGGGACCAGCTTCCGAGTGGTGGGATAATTACCATATATCTCACGCTGATGACCAGACCATCACCTGGAATGAATTTGTGCGAGCTTTCTGTTGTGCACATATTTCTTCCGGCATGATGACCTTTAAGAAGAAGGAGTTTCGCTCGCTAAGCCATGGAAACCGCTCAGTGAACGAGTACCTGCATAAATTCAATAATTTGGCACGCTGTGCACTAGAAGATGTTGCAAAAGATAAAGACAAGCAGGAAAGATTCCTTGAAGGACTCAATGATGATCTATTCGTGCAGCTGATTTCCCATGATTATTCTGATTTTTAGCAGCTTGTCAACAAGGTGATTAGTCAAGAAGGCAAGCATAAGGAGATGGAGAACCGCAAGAGAAGAATGGCTACACAGAAGTTCTACCATGGAAGTATCCCTAAAGCTAGAGGAACTTCATCACATCAAGTCAGATTCTAACTAGCAACTTCAACTGAACCACCAGCAATGAACAATCCAGATAGCTTGGAGTCTTCCAAAACACCCGAGGATGGCCAGCCATAGGACTCATCCTATGTTGCAGGAATCACGTGCTTCAATTGCCATGAGGTTGGGCATTTCGCCTGTAAATGTCGAAAGAAGCAGCATGCAACAAATCCAGACAACTCTGAAGTTCCAACAGTCAACACCATGCAAGCAAATAAGAAGCTGCAGAATTCTAGAAAAAGACGTATGAACAATGTCATAGCTCAGGCCCCGTCAAATGAGGAGCAGGGTACAGACGACGACAATTCCAGTTGAAGACCTAGTATTCCCAACTTTCTTTCTAGCCTCTCTGAATCTCAGGGAGTTTTATTACTTTTTCTTGAATTCCCTAAATTTTAAAAGTCAAAAATAAAATTTATTGAGTTTTTGGGTTTTTATTGGATTTAAAGTGAAAAACAAATTTTAATTAATTTTCTGGATTTTAAAAAGGCTTTTCCTATTTTTCTAGAAATAAAACAATTATGTGCAAAAATAATAGCCAACTTTAAGTTTGAATTAATTTTATTAAGTTCAAAATAATTCAAGGAATCTCTATGAATTTTTCTACAATTTTTGAACTCTTTTTGCTATTTTCTAAAAGCTATTTTGATTTATTGTATTACTTGAAATTCAGAGATAATTAAAAATCCCCTTTTCCTTTTTGGGCCAAAACTCAGTTTTTCGGACCATTTTCTTTTCCCTCAGCCCATTTCACCCACCGGCCCAACCCGGCTCACCCTCTCCCTCTCTCTCCCTCACATCCATGTGGGACCCACATGTCAGCCTCACTTCTCATTCTTCGTCCCCACTTCATCTTCCTCGAGCCACTCGTGCCATGGCTGCCTCTCAAAGCTCCACACGGCCGCCATTTTCTACCTCCTCCTTATGTTCCAACGCGCGCATTGTATCCCCTCCTCCCGCCGCAACCACCGCGGCCTTATCCCCTCTTTTCCGCACAGGCCATCGCAATGCCCGTGATCCCGATCTCTTCTCCTTGGCCTCCTCCACCCCTATAAAAGGGAGCCTCGTGTGCCCCTCTCAATCCTCATTCCATCACCGCAACTCACCCCTCCTTCCTTGCTTTCTCCTCGCTGGAATTCAAGTTTTCTCACCGTCGGTGGCGAGCCTCTCCGCCACCCCTAGCGCAACTGTCCAAGGCTCTCCGACGACACCATCTCCTCCTCCGTCTTCGTCGCACCGCGTTCTACCCGGAGCGCCCCTCTACCTCGTCGGAGCACTGTCGGAGCTCCTTCATCGCCACCAATCGCATCTCACCACCGCAAATCGCCTCATCGGCGACCACCGCTCCGCACCTAAACGCCGACACCGTGAGCATCTAAACCTCTGTTCCTTCCACTTTCTTATGCGCACCTCGCCGACCACCGGAACGCCGCCGTTTGCCGGCAACCGTTGGTTGCCGTGCGTCGCCACCCACATGTCACACCACCTAAACACATGTGCATGCGTGGCAGCCTTGTGGCTACCCACGTGTGCACTTGCGTGGCTCAACCACTTTGCTACGCGCCCGTGGACCCAATCCACTGACTTGGGGCTCACATGTCATTGACACAAATCATTTCCTTTTGAAAAATAATTCTGATTGAAAATGAAATTCCCTCGCTGACGTCATGTTGATGCAGTAAATTCTTTTCCTTTAGAAAAACTAATTCCTTAAATTCTAAAATTCTAATTTTCATCATTTAATGTGATTTTCAATCTTCCGAGAGCCCGCTCTCCTTGGTTCGAGCTCCGATTCAAGTGATTCAAATTCCTAAATTATTCTAAAATCAAGATCTAGCTATCTAAACCAAAATTATTTAATTTATAGTTTATTTGAATTTTTCTTGAATTTGGCTTATCTCCACCTTGGAGGCTACCTGCTTGTCCACCCCGGACACTGGGTTCGGTTAATCAGTGCAAGCAACGGGTGCAGACTCTGGCAGCGGACTTGCATGGTGTTGGCAGCATATGGAGTACAACACAAAAATAGAGGACGGACGTCAGGCACCATATGCCACTTGTAAATATTGTGATGCTAAATTATGTGCACGCTCAGGTGTAGGAACATGTTATCTCAAGTGGTACACGGAGGCATGTTTGAAGAAGATAACAGCTGAACGGATGCAGGGGGGAACATCCGGACCCAACTTAACTTTGGGTTTGATGGTTCGGTGAGTACATGGATGTACAACTCTCAGGTAGCTAGAGACAAAAATGCGAGATATATAGTTACTGAAGATATTCCGATTAGGATGGGCGAAAGCTCTAGTTTCAAAAGAATGATCCACCACGATTTTTGCCTACAATACCGACACGTCAGTAGGAGAACAACTACGCGTGACATAGTAGAACTCTACCAATGTAAACTATCAAGTTTGAAAAATAATTTCCTGAAAGTTACATTTTCTTTTGCTTTAACTTCGGATATATGGGCTTTATCCCACCAAAGGACAGGCAATCTTAGTGTTACTGCACATTATTTAGATGACAATTACAACTTGAACAAGCGAGTCATAGGGTTTGGGTAAATTGATGAGGCACACACCGGAGAGGCCATCGCACATCGCGCATTATAGGTCATCTAGGATTTTAAAATAGAGAACAAAATTATTGCCATTACTTTTGGCAATGCCTCAGCTAACATGACGACCTTAGAGTTTCTCGCATCGCATCTGGAGTCCTACACTAGCGGTTTCATCCTCCACCAGAGATGCAGGTGCCACATCCTTAATCTCATCGTGCAGACAGGCTTGTAGGTAATGAAACCTAGTTTATACAACATACGCGATATTATCTAGTTCATTACAGTTTCGGTCCCAAGATACACCCAGTTCATGGAGTACTATAGGGCCAACAATAAGAGGTAAGCAGTTGGTTACAGAAGGGAATTGGTTAGTTGCTGGTTATTTTCCTGAATTTTTGAAAGTTTTTTTACAAAACAACCACAGTTTTATTTGGTGTTTACTATCCTACTTCATGCTTAGTCATCGAGTGGCTCTAGACTATTGCTAATGCTTTCAAGGAAAACAAAAATGATGCACTTCTAAAACCTATTATTGAACCAATAGAGAGTAAAATTTAAAAATATTTTCAAGCTATCCCATATATCTTATGTTTTGGTACTATTTTGGATCATCGGAGAAAACTAGCAGATCTGAAGGGGGCTTATGAGCGAATTGGGGAATCATTTGGTCTTGATTTTTCTAAGGCTTACACTCACATTCATGATGAGCTTTTTCAAGTTTTCAATTTGTATGATGAAAAGTTTGGCAGCACAAGTTAATCGAGAACAAGTGCTTCAACAACGCAACAAGGATAACACAAGTTGAGTGCTTCCAATGTGTGGAAGAAGCTGAAAGGCACGACATCTAGTTCGTCCTCTCATGCGTCGACCGGGTCTCAATGGAATCCAAGAGTAGAGATCAAGCACTATCTTGACACAACTTTTGCGGACATCGAGCTTGACCTCACGGAGGGTAAGGATGTCAACCTCTTGTTGTGGTGGAAGAACCACCAACGTATTTATCCCGTGCTGTCACATTTTGTATGAGATGTATTTGTGGTTCTGGTGTCGATTATCTCATCGGAAGCCACTTTCAATATGGTGGGGAGGATAATCGAGCCAAGGAGGTCGTCTCTCACACCTGAGATGATTGAGGCACTCACATGCCTCAAAGACTTGGAGAATCTCGACATCAACTAGTCTATGTATGTGCATGTAGTTGTTGTACTCTTTTCCTTACCAAGGGTACCCCATACTGGGGTGTAAGGTTTTTAACGATACAGTAACTTTGTATTTGTAACCAACAATAAATAAATTTTAGTTTTTCCCCTGAATATTCGTGTGTTCCTTCATTATGTGCAATTTTTATTTTGTTTTTTATTTCCCATCATAATCTTTATTTCTCCCACTTTTCCAATCCTCTTCTCTCCCCCCCCCCCTCTTTTTTTCCATTCCCTCCAATTGTTTTCCTTTTCCCTCTACTTTTTCACTCCTTCCCCAAGACCTCTTCTTATTCTTCCTTTTCCCCACTTCTTTCCCCTTTCTGTCTCCTCCCCATCTACCGTCATCGTCCACCTCCCCATCACCTCCTCCTCCGCCACGCACCCCCACCTCCCTTCTCCACGTGGTGGCAGCGGACACCCTTCCCCTTCCCCCAATCTCCTCACCGTCACCGCCCCTACCCCCACCTCCTCCTCACCATCGCCTCTGCCACCACCCACCCGGCCGCCAGCACTGCATGCATCTCACCTCCACGGCTCCACCCACTTGGTCACCAGCGCCGCACGTGACCCACCTCCACCTGCTCAGCCTGGTCGAAGGTCATTGCCCACCACATTTGTTGCCTTCCCCACGGGCCACGACCCTACCCCAAGGCCCCTATCCCCTGGCATCGGTAGTCTGTCCTGCGCTCCTCCTCAACGGCCGCCGTGTGCCCACCTCCTCCTCGCAGTAGCCGCCTACCTCCACCGCCCCAGCCGCCCTTCTCCACGGTGCCGGTGACAGCCATAGTGTAGCCACACGCTTCCTTGGCCCATGGCGGTGCCATCGGCCACCTCTATGCGATCCCACCACCATCTAAACACCATGCTCCCCGTCGCTTGCCTTCCTCTGAACAGTGCAAAAGGAACAAACCTGGGCTGGCACAACGTGTATGCGGCCTTGCATGCCCATGGGCCATGCTTGGTATTGTAACATTCCAAAATCCATGATTTGGGAATGCGTAATAGAAATGCATTGGGAAAAATATTTTGATCATGTTGCATACGAAAATCTACCCATGTTTGACATTTGAATGTTTTTTTAAAAACAAATCATGAAATACAAACAAACATGCACTTAAAAGAAACTAGATAAATCAAAGTAAAAAAATATTAGATGAGAGAATTATTCTGGGCATAATCTCCCAGGAGAAATTTACTAAACAACTTATGTGAGACTATGCTAAAAATAATAAATGCAAATGCATAAGAATGTAAAATTATATGAATTTTAGAGAAAATCACAGAAGAGATACTCCTAAGAAATTTACCAGGGGAACTATATTAGGTTAGAAGCCCCCACAAAAATTTTCATAAAATTTGTACTTGTTTGTGTAGTATAAAAATTCAGCAAATAAATCAACCGAAAATACAAAACCTAAACCTAATCTCCCTCTCGCTGATAGTGGGCCCAAATGCCAGGGAGATTCGTCCACCTCATGCGTGCCCTCGCCAGCGCACGCTCACGAGTGCCTCACCGTGTGCCCACGGTTTTGCCGCACCGCCTTCATTTTTCGCCGTCCAACCGCCCCAATTAACTCCCCGGTCACCTCCACGCCCATGCCTACCCTAGCTCACCCCATCCCTGCCCGTACACCCGAGAACTCCACCGTCCTTGCCCACGGTCACACCGGCTCCATCTCGTGATTCCTCTGCCCTCTGCCTATAAGAAGCTACCCCGAGCTTCATTCTACCCTTTCCTCGCCACTCCGCACCTTCCCTCCACATTTCCCCTCCTCAATCGAGCTCAAACACCCGGAGAGCTCGAGCTCTATTTAGGCTGCTGCGCCACCAATGCCATTCCTACCGTCCAGAGGGTTTCTCTTCATATTATCTACGCCATCTTGTGTTCCAGATCACCTTGAACCTTTCCCCTCACTTGATTTCTTCTTTGGTTCACAAGAACGCGCCCGAACTAGCTTCCTCTTCATCTCCGGTCATTTCCACCACCGTAGTCACCGCTGGAGTCTCACTGAACCTCGCGTCGATTGGCTGCACCAAGAGCATCACAAGGACACCTTCAAGCTTACTCAAGCCTCCTCAAGTCTCCCCATTCGCCCGAACGTCTCCTCCACGTAAAGCTCCACCGCCGCCACCTCAGTTCACATCACCGACCATCTCCAAGCTTCCCCCGAGTCCCTCTTCGCCTCCAGTATACTCCTAGTACTCCTTAGAAACTCATGCGCGCATTTGTTAGTTGGAAGCATCACTGGTTTTGTCGTTAGTATGTAGTCGTAGCTTCATCCTTGTGTCGGGCCACCCCAGCCCTCACCACCAGAACCATCAGGCACACAAGGTTACGAGAAACCCATGTTGGGCTTTCCCCAGCACCGTCGTGGACCACCACGCCGGCGACAAGCGTGGCGAGCCAGCGTGCTCATGCTACTCTATGCTGTCCGAAAAGGACACGCACTATAGTAGCGCAATTAAGAACCAAATCCCAGTTAGTTTAGGCTAAGCAAGGATTAGTGTCGAGTTAATTGCTTCCATAAGTCACTCATGTGTGGGTCCCAATGAATAGTAAATGAACTACGTTTAAAACCTGAGTTAAGAATGAGTCACTGACATGCGGGTCCCACGGCCACTTAAGTGCATAGTGAACACCCCGTGAACCCGTGCGTTGTGCTCGTGGACCTTCGGTCTACGCACTATCGTGTGGACCGAGTTGCTGACGAACAGACTCCACATGTCAGAATAATGAAAATCAGAAGAAAATGTAAAATATGCTTTAGTTTTGATGAAATACGCTTTCTCTGTTTAGGAAGTGTAAACCTCAGTAAGTCCAGAGGATAATATGCTTTCCTTACTGGAAAGCGTAAACCTCAATACTACATGCGAGAGAATATGCTTTCTCTGCTGGAAAGTGTATTTCTCTTTTTCTCTAGATTTTCCAAACCGAGTCAATTTAAATCTTTAATAACTTTTGCATACAAACTCCAAAAAAATGATTTTTGTTTCTAAATTCATCTAAAATCATGCTATAACAGAATATGTAAAAATATTTTAATTTGGTTACTATTGAATTTATTAGTGTTATTTAATTTGTTTCCGACTCTTTTTGAATTAGACGTTGATTGCTCGCGTGATTATTCCGATGACCAACCATCCATATATTCAAAACAACAAGAGCAATGCAAGCACCTCCTTTGACCATGTTGATCCCATTATTTTACTTATTGTACTTTGTTTGGTAAAATCTATTATGCATGCGTGTATGTTTTGTATGAAAATGCTATGAATGGGAAATTGGTAGTTGTAATACCTATTTGTTGCACATATCTCCTTGGAATATTGATCCCTTACTGTTGTAGCTATTAGCTTATGGGTTAGACAATATATAATGTATTTTGAGAATTTTTGAGTGCGATCATCGCACAACTGCTACTAGAGCGATAGATTTTCGAAAAAAAATTATAAGAGGACAATATGTTAATTGTGAATTTGGGAGATTTTGAAAAATATCCAAAGGGGTGTACCTCTGTTAATTTGTATAAAACTAAAAATGAAAAACCTAGTTTTGGACGAGGGCGAGTTATATTAAATTCTGAGAAGAGTGAGGGGGTACCTCACTAGTAGATAGGGGGATATTCTCGCCTGAGGTCAATTAAGGACCGGATGCCAGCAAATCCAATCTAAGACCTAATGTACAACCATATGTGTTGGTATGGAATGTCCTTAGCTAATTAAGTCATTGAAAACCGGCCTTGCATGTTGGTGGGTCGTAGAGTGCGAACATGACCGGGTAGGCATGTTCGAAGGGGCTCCCTTCTTCGAGGCGTTGGGAACTTGGGATAAAGCCTTCCGACACAACTGCGAATGCCTCACTCGACGGTAGGGGTACCCGGGTGAAGTGAGGAACAACATTCACTAGGCTAGTGCAAGGTTATGACTAAGTAATGTAAAGGCATCATTGTGTGCTCTAAACTGCTTACCTACGGTAGTGAGCGGTCGCATTGACGGGTGCCGAATAAACTATAGAATTTGCGTACTATAGGTAAAGTTGTACACCTCTACAGAGTATAAATCTATTTAAATAGTCGTGCTCGCGTTCATGAGCATGCTTAGTGCGAACGGTATGAGTTTAGCTTTGATTTTTTTTTTAAAAAAAAATTATTGGGAAAACATGGATAATGAATTGTGGGTTTTATTTTTATTTGAGTTATTTGCCATGTCTGGCTGAAAAATAATTGTGGCTCGCATCCGAGGAGGAGGGTTGCGAGTTGTTGTCATTATTTCTTTTGTTGCTTGTAACCGAAAAGGGTTACGAGTTATTGTCATATTTCTATTATGTTCGTAACCAAGAAGGGTTACGAGGAGTTGTTATTATTCATACAGTTCTTTACTTATCGTCCTGTATTTATTTAATTGCTCTTCAAATTCCATTGCAATGTATTACTTATGAATATTGCAAATAAAAATGGCTTTAAGCAAAATAACTTGCAGGGTAGAGCTTCATCATTTGATAGCCTTGCATTTAATATAATTTTTTCAATACACTACAAGTCTTGCTGAGTACACATTGTACTCAATCTTGCTTATATTGTTGTTCAGAATTCGAAGATAAGCCAACGCCCGACAATATGTTCTTCACACCCGGAATCGGAGGGTTCGGTGACGGGTCTATCTAGGTCTTGTTTCTTGTCGGTTGCCTGAGAGATTGGATGGGCATGCCGCTGGAATTTATATACTTTTGTTACTTCTTCCACTGCCACTTTTACTCTGATGATGACTGCTTTTATTTGGGCGATCGGCCGTTGATGTAATAACTTTACCGCTTAAGTTAAGTACCATTTTGTTTACTTGTATATGTGAATGTATGGATGTGAATGTGTGTCCTAACCATTAATCATGAGACTAGTACGATATACACATATGGTCTTAGGATATTCCGCGTCTGGAGTCCGACAAGCATAGACGGAAGAAATGAGCCTAGGCACTTCTGCGTGCTGGAAATGTACATGGCATCCTGACCTGTTCACGGGTGGCCCGGCCCGAACCAGATCATGTTCGGGGCGGGCTTGGGACTGCAAGTCCGGCCCGAAATTCCGAAAAAATCAATTAAAAAAATAAAAACTATTATTTTAGTCCTGAAAATGAATTAAAAATATTTTTTATTCCAAAAAAGATTAAAATAATACATTTTAATAAGGAAAACAACTTTTTGGGCCGAGCTCAGGCCTGCCAAATTTAGACCAGGCTTTTCAAGTCCGGCCCAAAACCCGGCCCGGCCTGGCCCGGCCTTTGACACCTCTAATGGCATCTGACTAGAAAAGCGACTCCCAAGCCCCGCGCGTGATAGCATTTTCATGTGTTACAACTTACAAGAGACGGGAGGGATAGAGAGAAGTATTCCAAGGGGAATGGCCCAGCAGTAGGGCCTCTCCGCTTAGTCCAGGACAAATGGGCCGAGCTGCCTGTTGGTTGCATGGGCTGGCCGATTGGCCGATTAAATGGGTTGTGCTAGACAAGTCCAGTCCATATGTCTGCCAGATGGGTATGTAGTACTAGGATAATGGGTTCTGCCAGATGGGTGCAAACTCATGATAGCGTCGAATGATTGGCATTATTGGCTCAAGTTAGCACATCTATATTTAGCGCAAGTTGGTGGCGGGTAACAGAAACCCATCACAACGGCTATGAAACACATAATCGGGTGGAGGTATAATATACAAAATAGGGGAAAATGCTTTGTGCTCTGAATAGCATCACATCAAGGGAAATGCGAAAGAATCGACAACCATCATTGTCATGGTAATTGTGGGTAAAGTGATACAACATGCACAAAGTTTTAAAATGTGTTTCTGTTGGGACTCGGATTACCAAATCTGAAACCCTTAATGTATTCTGCACTAGTCTAGGATTACGCTAGTGCACATAGTGGTAACACCAATGAAATATCAATAATTCAATGAAATCACTAAGAAAGTAGCAAATTATTATTAAGTAGTAACAACTGGACTTTATGGTCAAAGCTTACTTAACTTACCGCGCAATGCTTAAGAGATAAATAAAACTCTTGTAGTGGAAATAAAATAACTTGTGGTGGCCATTCGACATGCCCACAAGTAATCGACTCGGGAGCGTATCCTAGTTCACAAAGTCTTCATAGTATTCCTCCTCGTAGAACTCTTGATTAACTTATTCTTCCTCAACCGAGCAACAGTGTATATAGCCGTGGGTACATAGAGTACCCAGCAAGTCGTATGGAACAGTATGCAATAATATATTCATGCACGGGTTGAACAAAGGAATAGCCATATAGTTCTTTTCCATTAAGCAAGTGTTGACAGTTAATACAACAAATAGATTGTAAAGCATATTTGGAAAGACGTAATAAATAAAGTAAACAATTGCTTTGAAACAACAAGTAAACTACCCATTCACTTCCCAACAGTTCCACCATCCATAAGTTTTTATGAAACTCTAACCCTCGTATGAAATCACCAATCATTGTCCATAACCGGCGACATGGTTGTTTGAACAGTTTTAACACTCTATAGAGGTTGTACAACTTTACCCACAAGATATGACCCCTTGATCAAAGAAAGTCATAATAGGGCCTTTACAATGCTCCATCCCAACCCAGTCCCACCAGCTAAGGTTTCACCACTGAAGTGTTCCATCCACCATAGTCGGGGGGGGGGGGCTCTTGCATCATTTGAGTCTACCCGTCGATCCCAGAACCCACACCACCAAATGGCAGTACCATACCAAAGTCAAGACATTCCAAATTAATTAGCTAGGTCCACCTCATCCTAGACATGTGGTTGTACGGTATGGCCTGATTCAGTGGTGCACAAGATTAAGCCCTTAGTGTTCACCCAAATGAGACAACCTCATCCCAATGTGCAACTACACCCCTTTACTACACGATCACTTGCCTGAGCATAAAACCATTTTGTTTAGCCAAGACCAATGGCATCCCCTGCCATGGCACAACAAATTTTACAACAGTGGCTACACGCCACAATTCCATATGTAAGTGAGATATGGATCTAGGGTTAGGCTTTGTGTGGCTGACGGGAGGGGTCCACTCATCAGAGAGAGGTGGGGGTATAGATCTAGGTTTGCCATGCATGCAATGACTATGCGAGGATGGTGCTGACATGGCGGCCGATGAGACAACGACGTGGCGAGGAAGGAGGTGACAACGTGGTAAGACTGGTCAGCAATGTGGCACAAGGTGGCTACGATGCAGGTGTTGATGAGGCAGACACGACACGCGGGGAGGTAAGGTGGCGATGACATGGCTCAAGCGAGACGACGGTGATTGGGGCCCGAAGGTTCGCTAGTGCTAGCAGCCATGGTGGCGCACTTGGAGGGGTGTGGTGGAGTGAGAAGGTGATGGCGAAGGAGATGACGCAAGTGCAGTGGCGGGAATCGGCGGCAATCACCAGTGGTGAAGAGTAAAGTGACGACTGCGTTAGCTCGCAAGGCAGTGAGGTAGCCCTGTCCGAATCCTTCCGTTTTCTAGTTCAGAGTCTGCGTCGGTTTCCAAAAATCTGAGAGTCCAATGTCTTGGCACCCAAGTCGGTGCCCCTAGTGGGACCATGCGCCGATCAGCTCAAAACTGGCCCGCGGCCTAGTGGCCCCTGTGCATGGCCCATAATGGCTCATTTATATCTTTTGCGTATTTTGCACTAATTTTTTATGATTTCTGCAAAGAATATTCCAAAAAGCAATCTTCGATTCTAGGTTAGTGTTAGTGATAATAATCCATAATTTTAGTAATGTCTAACCAATTTAACGAGAATATAAGATATGAAAGGACACATAAAATGAGTGGCAACAACCGATAAGTATTTCGGCTCAAAGGGGATTTTAGGAAAAAGAAAAGATTTTGAAATTTTAGAAATAGGATTAAATCAAATTGAGCTCAAAGAAATAGCAAATAAACTCAGAAAAATTCGAGAAAATTCCAGAAAATACAATGGACCAGAGAAACTCAAATTAATTAGTTTTGGATTTAATTGATGTTTGGTTTATTCACATTAAATTGTTTTAATTTCTGAAAATTATAATTAAGCTTTAATTAATTCAAGAAAATTCAAATTTCATTTTTATTTTGAAACTTCCAAAATGATGAAAAAAAAGGGATGTTACAAATTCACAACTATCTCCTAGATTGGATGCTACGAGAACCAATTGGTTGGTCTATCTCACGGTGCATGTGAAAAGTAGAATTTAAATGCTCATTTCTAATTATATGTTTTATAAAAACCCTGGAACTACAACGAGGATGATGATGATGATTTAGTATTGAATGTAGATGATAAGATGCTTATTCATGCATTCAACTTTTATAATATGGACTTGTGAGGTACGAAAGTACTCGCGGTTGCTATTAATCCCCTTGTTTAGATGCGATGAATTGGATACGGTAAAGCAATGCCAAATGGTAACTATAATAGAACTACCATATGGAGGACTTTATACCACTTCATTCATGCCAAAATATATGCCTTAAGGCTGACATGTGCGAATTCAAAAGGACAGATCAAATAAACTCCAAATTGAAATTGAATAGTATTGGAAGGTAGATATTGAATTTAGAAACTTGAATGGGTTCAATCGAAGTTTGTATGAGGAAGAACGTGCTCTCGGAAGATCAATCCGAAAGGAAAATGCTGAAAAAGAAAAGAGAGAGAGAAACTGACAAGTGGGGTCTACGGAATATTCTCAGAATATTCTATTCCAAAAATATTAGAAAATGGCTGAGTGCATGACATGTGGGACCTACTGATGTTTATGAATTTCTAGAATTAAAAGAATTCCAAGAAATAGAATTAGGGGTTGACATGTGAACCACTAGTCTATGGACCAGGTCCATAGAAAGATGCTAGCCCACGGTGGACCAAGCTCATGAACTAGGGTTTGACCAAGGGCTGACTGACATGCGGGACCCGTATGTAAGAGAGAGAAACAATTAGGGTTTTTAATTGAGTGGATGACGCGTGGGACCCGTTCATCAGAGAGACACAGAGTGGAAGAATTAACATCGTAGTCTGCGTTGGACTGTCCAGAGAAGAACATAGAAAGTCATCAAAGGCGACGCAAGGCTTGGATTGTTGGATTGGTTGGATGACAAGAGGGGACCACACCACAGGGAGGAAAAGAAAGACAGAGAGAGCCTGCGTTGCTTGCATCGGTCCAGAGAGGAACAAAGAACAGAGCTTCCCGGCCAATTATGGCGCAAGGGGGCAGGGAAAGGAATAGAGGAAGAGTGCATAGGGAAAATCAGAGAAAAAAAATCCACACTCTGGACAACAGAGAACTAAAACAACACAAAAGCAACAAAGAAATAACAAAGAGCGCTCCAGGCTGATTTTGGCGCATGAAGTCGACGGCAAATGAAGGCAAAGCAGCTCCGGCCAAGGGGCAAAACAGAACAGTGATGATGAGGCAGAGATGGGGATGTAGTCCAGACGTCGAGAAATAGTGGCAAGCGTCGGCGGCAAGGTCAAGAAGCGGCGCCGGTAGCCTCATGGTGGCGTAGTGCTTCCGGCAACTTTACGGGAAAAGGGAGGGGAGCACGACGTAGAACGTGGCGACGCGAACCCAACAGTGGTGGAGATGAAGGCAGGGGCTCAACGGTTGCAGAGTATTTGGTCGGAGAAGGAAGGTAGGCCTAAAGGAGAGAGAAATCTTGATTCTTTGTGCACGGTGGATGAAACTTGAAACTAAAATATGGGGAAAATAGATTGAGACGAGGGACATAAGATGACACGATCGGATTTTAGAAAAAAAAACTCACCGAGGAAGCGTGGAATGTGATGAACGCGTTTCATCGTCATGGCTCGACATGGTCGGCGGTGATTTGGTGGTCTTCGGGCGATGGGGATAGAAGCATGACGTAGAACGCGTCGAGGCGAACTCAATGACTTAGACGGTTTGGCCAGGGGACATTGGATGGCAGCTATAACATCCCAAAATTTGGTCTATTTTCGAGGTTTTAAAAATAAAAATAACCATGTGAATTTTTCTGCTAAAGTCAAAAGCTTAATCTGAACTTTCATAAATAAAAAAAATTTAATATGGTTAATGTCAACATAAAATATTGTCAAAATTATTTTATTTGGTTTCTCTGTGCTTGGATATATTTTCTAGATTTTTATAAAATTTGTCTGAGTGCATTTGCTATTTGGATTTTCAGTATTTCCTAAAAATAAAAAGCTATTATAAATCTCAGAAAACCTCTTGGGCTAATTTCCTATTCCTTTGGCCCATCTCCTTCGCTCCTCGGCTTAGCCCGCTCAGCCATTCCCCTCCACGTCAGCCTGTGCGTGAGCGAGCCGCTTGCTCCCGCTGACCGGTGGGTGCCACCGAGTCGTCTTTCCCCTTTGCCTTCGTCCCCGCATGAGCGTCGCTCGTGTCTGCCATTGTCGATTCATTGAAGCTTTGTCCAACAATACACTTTTTCGGCCCGGATTCTCTGCATGGACCTCATCTTCTAGAAACCCTATCTAAACCGCAATCGAATCGATATCACATTCCCTCCAAATCTCTCTATTTCCTTATCTTGCCGAGTTTCCGAAAAGGCCTCCACCACCATCTCGCCATCTCAGCTTCACCTGACCCTATAAATAGGATCCCGAGGATTGCCTCAGCTCCCTCATCCCAAACCCTCAAGCCACCTCAACCCTAGAGATATAGCACCGCCGCAATCCAAGGTTTTAGGGTTTCGGCCGAGCTTCTTGGTTTTCGATTTGCGTCGTCGACATTGCCGCCTCATCGTCGTCGACCACGCCATCGTCTTCAGTGTCGCTCAGGTTACCTCCAGGTCCTTTCCCCATCGCCGGAGCGTCACCGAAGTGGAATCCCGACAATAGCAAAAGTGCTCCATCGCTCAAACCTCGCCGCCGACCATCACCGTCGTCCATGATCACTAATGAGCACATCCACGAGTTTGCCTTAGCCTCCTCTACCTGTTGGTACCACTCACCGCCGGCGAAGCGCCGTCATTCACCAAAACCCTTGGAACCCGAATCTACAACCACGTGCAGTCGAAACCTTCTGACCAGGTGGTCGAATCTCCTTCCAAGCACGCGTGATCAAAAATGTTGAACAGTACTCGAAACTCCTTTTTGAGTATTTCTTAGGGTTTTGATCTTCCAGAAGCCATATATTCTTCATCCGAACTCCGATTCAGTCCATTCAAAATTTTAAATTCATCTTAATTCAAGATCTATTTATATAAGATTTTTATTTAATTTTTGGAGTTTGTTTTCTCTCTGTTATTTATTTATTTAGTTTATTTACTTTGTTTGCGAGTAGATGTTGATTCTTCAAGGGAATTTTAAGCAAGGAGGAGTACACCAAGATCAAGATCAATCCCAGGATCTATTCTAAGGCAAGTCATAGTCCTTTGATCATATTGAACCTATGATATCAAAAGTATATTGTTTTATACAATTGCATGCTATCTTTATACAAATTATTTTGGGATTAGCTATTACCTGTTGTCATTATACCTCTATTGATTATTTGAATGCCATGAATCATTTGTCACCCTAGTATGGATAATTTTAGTTAGACATATTTGTAACACCAACATGGGTATCGTATAGATGCTTAGTCAAGCTTAGTTACGATAGGTTCATTATCACATATGTCATAGTGATTAATCTTGACTTGATGATATATAGAATCGTGGTGGTTAGCCACTGTTGTTAAAATTTGTGTACCATGACAGGGTAAGTCATTAGTCTTAGTTAAATAAAATGGTTTTCGCTCAGGCGAGTGAATGGTGGATTGAGGGTGTGGTTAGCACGTTGTGGTTGTGGTAAGATCGCCTGAGTAACTTGTCAAGGACTTAATCTTGTGCTCCATTGAACTGAGCCTTAACCGTACAACCACATGTCTTGTATGGGCGGGACCTAGCTAATTAATTAGCGATGTTTTGATTTAGTTTTGTTTGGGTTGTGTTTGGTGCAAGAGGGGGGCCCTATCTGGTCGGAAAGACATTCAGTGTTGAAACCTTAGCGAGCAAAACCGGGTCAAAATAAAACTTTGTAAAGGCCTTGATGCATGCTCTAGACTACTTACCTAAGGTAGTGAGCAGTGGTATCAATGGATGCCAAACAAACTAGAGAAGTCGTGTTATGTGGGTAATGTTGTACAACCTCTGTAGAGTATAAAACTATTCGAATAGCTGTGTCCGCAGTTATGGATGTGCTCGGGGATTTCACACGAGAGATAGAGTTTTTCATAAAATGTGTCGGGGTGTGAATGAGAAGTTCACTTGATGAATATAATGTTCGTTTGGTGAATGGGTAATTCACTTAGTGGTTGGTGTCCATTGGTGAATTGGGGATTCACTTATCATTGGTTTGGTTGGGAAGTGAATATGCAATTCACTGGTTGTTTCAAAGAAATGATTTAATTATTTATTATTGTTTTCAACTACACATTTCAATCTATTATTTGTATTTATCGTCAATACTGCTTTCTGCAAAAGAACCATACAGCTAACCTTTGTCAAGTCTTGCATGAATACTATTTGCATCCATTTCCCTACGACTTGCTGAGTGCTTTATGTACTCACGGCTTTACGCTTTTGTTGATTAGTTGAAGATTACCAAGCTGCTCAAGAGTTCTTCCAGAAGGAGTACCATGAAGGTTTTACAGATTAGGGGTGTTCTCCACTTGATTGCCTGTGAGCATGTTGATTGGCCATTTCAAGAGTTTCGTTCTGCTGAAAGAGTTTATTTGTTTCTTTAGCCTAGCGTGGCAAGTTAAGTAAACATTGACCATAAGGTCTAGTTATTATTACTATTTGTTACTATAAGATCTTTTTAGTTAAGTCAAATAAATGGATAGTATTTCATCACTGTTTCCTATGTGAGCTAGCTATTGATCTAGGACTAGTTCAGAATACACAGAGGGCTCTTGAATCATATTTTTGGGTCCTGACAGTGGCGGAACTCGACGAAGAACACCTTCAGTGGAGCTCGGTTCTTTTGCAGATTGTGATGAAATGCGATCGATTCGAATGAAACCAATTTGGGGGATTGGAAGAGAAGATCAAGACGATCATTTCAATACGGTTGGTTGGCTTTTATATGCACTGTGGAGGGAGAGACAAAATTGGAAATGATTCGGTTGCTTGTGCACGGTTACAGGACTCTCTGTGGGTTGAAGATGAACATGCATGCCTACGTGGCAGTGAGAAAATTCAGAATAAAGAAAAGGCCGAAAATCAAGGAGACCAAATAAATAGCAAACAAACTCAAAAAAATCTCAGAAAATTCCTTGGAATACAATGAAGCCAAATAACACTGGTTTTGATTTAATTGATGTTTAGGTTAGTCAAATTAAATATTTTGAATTAGGAAATTCCCAATTAAGTTTTATTAATTCAAATAAAATTGGTGAAATTTTTCAGGGACCTAAACTACTCAAAAGATATTTGAAAAGCCAAATTTTGGGACGTTACAAACCTCCCCCCCCCATAAAGGAATCTTGTCCTCGAGATTCAGGCTGGCTATGGATAGGTTAAGGAACTCAGCCTTCAGGTTCTCTTCTTGCTTCCAACTGCTTTGACTTTGACGGGACTGCTCTTCTGAACACTTACAGAACAAACTTCTTGCTTCTTGCTAAATTTCTCGCTTCAACGAAAACTTGACAACCTGTCTCTTGGTAGGAAAGGCATCTTGAAGCTTGATTGCTTCCTTCGGGTCTACTTGATCGATCTTGAAAATACTTCTGAAGTTGAGGAAATCCTGCTGCTGACCGGTAACTCAGGTTGACAAACTACCTCTTCTTCCGAGCTTTGGAAACTGAACTGACTGACACATCTCTGTTGTCAACTTCTTAATGCATTTCAACAGGTATCCTGAAGATAGACATGAATGCGAGGGTGATAATCTGCATAATCAGCGTAGCTTTTCTGCTTAAACTAAGCTACTTACAATCCCTTTAGGATTAAAGACACTTGGCCTTCTGCTTCATGATTAATGCAAAATCCACATACTTTGTTATTGGATTTGTCTCTAGCTGAGCGATGTCTCACATGGTCATTCATAAAGAACTTTAAATGATGACAATTGCGAGCTGGCTGTCAGCTGGTGTTGTAGGGAAACTCTGACCACAACACTTACTTGCTCGACTTGGTACTATGAGTTAAGGCACAACTCACTATTTTGTTCAAGCTATCTACTGATTCAGGGTGATACACAGTACTGAACTGAAACGAGCATCCAATGCTTCATACACACTCTCCCGCTAACATGAGGTAATCTGGGATCCTTGGTCTGACGCTAACTTCTTTGGCACATCATGCAAACTGACCAGCTCTGTCGATCTGACACTATACCAACTCTGTTGAATACAACCTTTGTCGTATACCACTCTGCTAAACGGTCTCCAAACTAGGTGATATTGATAGGCATGAAGCGACAATTTTCTGTCAAATGATCAACCATCACTCTTCAAGAAATTATATCTTGATTGGGTCCTGGCAAAATCCCATGCTTGAATTCTTGGAGGCAGGAGAATTCCAGCTAGCTTCTGACATGCTAGTCTGACTTTCTTGTATACCAGATACATGATAACACATCTTGTGACCTTTTGCTTCATATGGGATCCTCGTAGTATAACTTTGAGATCTATGTACAACTTGGTACTTTTTAGAGAAAATGGAATACTTGCACTCAAATATTAGTTTGAGCATCAACTACTTGAATTTCTTCTGATCAGATATGCAGATATGCTCATTGATTCATGGACCATTCTATTCACCTTCAGTGGATTCTCAAGCTTTACCTTGCTTTAAGGGGAACTGATTTCCTTGACAAAATTGTATGATCAACTCTGATTTTCTAGCATCAGTTTGAACTCTGGGGGTTCAACAGATATCCTCTTGCCACTGACTCAAGACTCAACTTCTGACTTTCACATGTAACTTTAGCTGACTGATCAATAGATCCTTGCAGTACCTCTTCTGATTCGAAACATCTACCACTATACTGGTCTGCCTTGAGAGAACGGATTTCAACCTCATGGTTCTCAATCCAATAAAACTATCTTTGCTACTTCATGGCAGCAACTTTGAATTATGACTAGGATAATTCACTGCTTGAAACTTTAGTTGTTAGGATGTGCACGCAAAACATCCTAACACACTGATTCTTGGATGTTCCGTGATAAAAGTTCTCAAGGTTCTTCCTGGTATCTGGCAGTACAACACTAGAGTAGTGATCGATCTCTTCTGAAATTCTCACTAACTCAGTTCACTTCTGACGATCTTAGCGAACTTATCCTTTTACAACGTTGAGGGATCTTGGCTACCTTGAGACGGCTATCTCACTGACCTTCAACTGACACTGTCTTGGAACGACTATTTTGCTGGTATTCAACTGACACTATCCTGTTCACAGATGATCTTGAAGAAACCGCAATTCTTTCTTACAACTTCAAACATGCTGATTTTGAGGTTCTGAAGGTTAGCTCCTGAACAAACTGAAATTCTCGCACATCCTTGTGCTACCAGTTTACTTTACAACCAACATTGGTGCTTGCCAAACCGATGAACTTGATTTGACATTGCCTTTATCTGAGAGAATCCTTTGATCTGCTCTATCATTTCTGCGAACTCATTTAACAACTTTTGTCCTAATTCATCTCTGACGTAATTCCTTTTGAAAAGGGCTGGTCCTGGGTATCAAGTCAAGACATACTTGACTTCTAATACGGTTGCATGCTGTAGCAACCACTTGCAATGAAAATTGCATACTCTCTTGCGGATATGAACATTATCCTCATAGTTAAATTCTTCAACCATTTACTATTACCTCACTACTATGCAAATTGGTGGCTTAGAATTCAACATGACATCTTATAATTACAGCTCTATGGCCTTCAATCAACATGACTCAAAGCTTGATTACTCGACTTGCAAAGGCATATGCTTAGAGAAGTACCCAATACTTTAATATCCAACAATTATTTTTCTTCATTCATAACTTGCATACAACGATGTCCATTTTTTGCTCTTAGACAAAGGAAAGGTTACAACGATTCTCTGACTTTATTTCTAGGAGCAGAGGCATGACACTACATGATCTGGTATCACCAATCTAGGATTTCTTAGTAACATCATCACATAAACGTCTCTTCTTTGACTGCTTCTTTAGACACACGGATCCTACTGCTTTACCGCCTGCTCTGGGTGTTACAATCTTGACTGAAATGACTTCTGGCATTCTTGCATCTATAATGAGTGACTGGTTCTTCTGAGGATACTGGCGGACATAGTGACCTTTTCCATGACAGTTGTAGCATAAACGTGTCGAGTCTTGTGCCTTTTCTAACGAGACTATGGTAGAATGACTATCCTTTTTTAAGGTTGAAGCTTGACGCTTTGCATGGCATCTCTTGGTATAGTGTTCTTTCTTAACACACTCAAAACACTCTACTGACGATATTTACTTGCTTCTCCTTTGAGGTGGGTTGACAAGGTCAACATTCTGCTTTTGTGATTCTTTAGCTGACAAATCTTGTACTAACAATGGTTTGCCTTCTTTTGCTAATGCTCTAACAGTGGCTCAGAAATTTTCTCGCTGATGTTGTGTTGCAGAGGTCAACACTGAATACATGGGGCACTAACTCGAACAATGATCATTGCCTTCACAAAAGAAACATGTGATCTTGCTCATTGGACATTCTCCAACAGAATGGTTTCCTTCGTAACTGGAACAATATTGTGCTCGTCGGCGCTATGGCCTATTTATCCACAACGGGTACATGCACAATCTTCTGACTTATTTGATTGGCAGCACTTCAAATGACAACGGCTAGATCGGATGTAGGACATCGGAATAATAGTTTTCTCTTGAACACTCTTGCTTGATGTCACATGCTGTTGGCAAAAAGTAGCGGTGAACTCGGCCCATGTGATGGTCTGCTTGTCCTGATTGGCGGTGTGGAAGTTTTCCACCAATCAAATGCAACTCCTTTCAATTAATGAGTGGCACAGAGAACTTTCTCGTTATCGTTGCATTATGCAACGATTAGGGGTGGATAACGAGCTGGCTCGGCTCGGCTCGGCACGTTAATAAAACAAGCTCGGCTCGTTAAGATAACGAGCAGAAACCCAGGCTCAGCTCGGCTCGTTAAAAACTCGTACTCGGCTCGTTAAGCTCGTTAGGCTCGTTATCAATAAACATAGTGAAAATCTTAAAATGTAAAGAACAATTCAGCCATTGACCATCCAATGACCCAAACATGTGCATGCTAGGGGTACTGGAGCAGGCTGGATCAGATCGGGAGGCCAAGCAAGGCAGCAAGCAAGGCAGAGCTAGGAGGCAGCAGAAGAGGGAGGCCGGGACTAGAGAAGGAGGCGGTGGAAGAGGGAGGCCGGGACCGGAGAAGGAGGAGGCGGCGGAAGAGGGAGGCTGGGACCGGAGAAGGAGGAGGCGGCGGAAGAGGGAGGCCGGGACCGGAGGAGGAGGCAGCGGTGGAAGAGGGAGGCCGCGAGCCCGTGACTGGAGAAGGAGCCAAGTAAGCGGCGGCGGAAGAGGGAGACCGTGACCGGAGGAGCAGGCGGTGGCGGAAGAGGGACTGAGGGAGGCCGACCAGCAGGCAGCAGCTGTCGGGACCCAAATGTGCACTGACCTCTGTATATCGTGACTAGTCCAGATCACGCTTGTGCACACAAGGACAACATCGCTGAAATATCATTTCCATATACAAAGATAACTAATAAATAGGCAAATAACAATAAACATCAGAGTAAAGACCTTATGGTCAAGCTTACAATTAATGCTTCAGAGGGCAAATAGCTCAATGAAGATGCAGCGGAACGAAACAAAATAACTTCAGTGAAGCCCACCCATATGCCCACAGGCAATCGGCTGCGGTGTCCGACCTAGTTCTCCACGATCCTTGAAGTAGACCTTGTTGGCTGACGATTCCTCCATCTCTGCTTGATTTATTAAAGCAAGCATGAGTACACACCGTACTCGCAAGTCATACCACAGAATGCAATTTATAGATGCAGGCTTATTCCAAAGGAATGGCTTCTGTGGTTCTTTTGCAGAAATGCGACATTTGCAATTTGAATACGAATAATAGATTGAAAGCATAAGTAAAACAAATAGACAATAATAAGTTTTATCATTTATTTTCACAAAGACACATAGCCTAATCAAGTTATTCACACAGCTGCATAAGTTATCTCACACAGCTGCCCCATCCCAAGTTTTATGAAAATCTACCCCTCGTGTGAAATCCCCGAGCATGTCTATGACCACGGACGTGGCTATTCGAATGGATTGTTTAACACTCTGCAGAGTTTGTACACTTTACCCACAAAATGCAATCAACTGGATCAGAGCTAATCACAACAAAACCTTTCGGAAACTTCATCTCAAGCATTGATACTCCCAGTGTACTTACAAACCGTCAGACAACCCCACACAGGAAGTCAGTCCGACACACACCGTTGGACAGGGACACGGCGAACCGCCCCGTGATATGACTACTTGGTAGCACACCTCCACCCATGCAACACAGCCTAACCTACTTCTTGAGTACCAATGTCAAGAATCCATAACTTACTAAGTTAAGCCCGTCCCATACCAGGCATGTGGTTGTACGAGAGGCTCAGTTCAATAGCGCACAAAGTTAAGTCCTTAATTGACCAAGGCAAGACTTCCAATTAAACTACAAATCTCTATGCACACAGGTTATTAAGCCCACGCACATAGCTCCACCAAAATATCACACAGTATCCACCACTTGCCCCAGTCTAAATCCTTTCCCACCCTGTTGGTTAAGTGCAATATATACCATCAACGAGTAATAGCACATAGCACACATAGTTTTTATCACATAGTTCCATAGTCAGTTAGTCAAGTTTATATTTGCAACTTAGATGAGATGATGACTCGTAGCATGGCTAAGCAATCTACTCGCATCTAACCAACCCACGTTGGTAATACACTAGCACCAACTAAATAAACCAATCTAGGGTGACAAAAGATTATGGCATACAATTAGACAAGGAGGTCGTAACAAATTGGATATTAACTAATCCCAAAAACATTGAAATAAATAATTAAAGTAAATGCAATAATTTAAATCAATATAACTTTTGAAAACTGGGTTCAATATGATCAAAGGTATAACTTGCCTTGCTATAGCAATGATAATCTTTATTTATCTTTAATCTTCTACTGTCTTGATCTTCTGCTCCTTCTTGATCAACACTTCGCAGTATCAATGTCTACTCGCAGACAAGTAAATAAACCAAATAAATAATAACAGAGAGCAAACAAATTCCAAAAATTAAATAAAAATCTCAGATAATTAGATATGGAATTTAGATGAATTTAGGAATTTGAATGAACTCAATCAGAGTTCGGATGCAAAAGATATGAGCTTTGGAAGATTCACATGAAATGATAGAATCAGAAATTCAGATGTAGATAATTGTTTCTCTGAAGGAAAAACAATTAATTGAGTCATGCTGAGATCATCAACGATTTTCAGCTGAAAGATAAAGGAAATCGATTATGACAAGTGGGGCCCACTGGTCATAGGGTTGGGTGTACGGTGGACCAGGAGCATGGACTTAGGCCTCTGCTTTGATTTGAGTTTGCCACATGGACTTGACACCTGGTGCTGATTGGTATGCCACACAAGCAAAAGGGCTTAGGTGGCAAGGAGAGAGAGGAGACCAGAGAAAGATGAAGCTCAGAGAAGCTCTGGACCGAGGCACTGGCAGCGGCGAAGGAGATGATGGCAAAGACAACCGGAGACAAGAGAGGTACGGATGAGGAGCAAAACGGGACCACGAGCACTGGCGAAGCTCCAAATGCAAGAAGTGGTTCGCCCGGTGGCACCAAATCGTCGACGGCGCATTTACTTGGGCGGCGGGTAGAGCTCGGTCGCAAAGAATGATGGCGATTGGATGGCGTTTGAGGGAAAACAAAGGGAGCACCGGGTTGGCATCGACGAAAGGAACTCACCGGAGTGGACAATGCGACCAGAGAGCGACGAGGGTGACGGCGCAACAAGGTTGACCGGAGATAGAGAAGAACGGTGGCGGCGACAATTCGGCAGCTGAGAGGGAAGAACAACGGCAGAGATCAAACGAGAATAGCGGTGTGCACGAGATGACACACTCAGGGGCAAAGAAGCTCACTGGAATAGATAGATCGGGAAGATGACGCCGGTGGTCGGTTGTCGGACGGGAACGAAAACGGCGATCCAATGACTCTCGGCCGAAACTGATGGAAGCACGACGAAGCCCTCGGTAACGCGAACCCGGAGGTGGTGACGGCACAGCTTGGGGAGGTCTGACGACGAAGAAATCTTGCGGAGAAGACCACGGTGGCGCTCGGCTTGTCTGACGAAATCCGACAATGCGAGATCGATTTCGAGGCTTGGAAGTTTAGTGTTTTGGAAGAGGAGGTACGAGCGAACAATTTGACGCGGGCGCTCTGCTTTATATAGCACCGGAGATGGGGTATTAGGGTTGGAGTCGGCAGCGGCTGAGCGTGCAAGACCTGGAGACCAAGGAGTCCAGCTTGGGACTGATTGGGACGAAGAGCACTTGCGTAGCTGGCTTGGTCCCACCGGTAGGGAAATAAAGAAAAAGGAAAGAGCTGCTGCTACTCAGTTCAGCCAACTTGCAAAGGAAAGGAACTGTGGCTTGGGCTGAGAAAACGGAAAAGGCCCGCTCAACTTGGTCAAGTAACACGCTACAAGACGCCAAAAGAAATGGTAGGGTCAGACTAGCGAAGCGGTCAGAAGTTCTTGCTTGCTCTGCACAAGACAAGGGAAAAAGATCGGCGTTCTTTGGCAGGCACCCGCAAGAAAGGAACCGACCAAAGATGGGCTTTACCGGGCTTCTTCGCACACGTGAATGTAAATGGCGGTGGGTCACCGCTTTGCGTCTTGGCTCGGCCGGGTCGCATGAGCGCAAAGGAAGCAAGGAGCGGCTGGCTGCTTTCACGCGTGTGCCACGGGCTGGGAAAGGAGCGAGGCCAAGTTGGGTTGGTGCACAAGGAAAAGAAATGACAGGCCGCACGGGCTAGGTTTCGGATGGAGTAGGGATGGGCCAAGGAATGGATTTGAGCCCAAAGCTATTAATCTGAGACTTAATTAGTTTTCCTTTTTAGAAAATAGCAGAAAAGACAAATGCAAATAAAAAGGTAGCAAATGCATTTGGAAAAAATTCTAGAAATATCTAGAAAATATATCCAAGTACATAGAATCCAAATAAAATAGTTTTGATAATAGTTGATGTTGAGATTAATCATATTAAATTGTTTTTGATTTATGAAAGTCCCAATTAAGCTTTATTAATTCAAATGAAATCAAATGGTGAATTTTCTCCCTACTAACTATTCAAAAGATTTTTGAAAAGCCAAATTTTGGGACGTTACAAACCTCCCCCCCCTTAAAGGAATCTCGTCCTCGAGATTAATGCTGGCTATAGAATAGGTTATAGAACTCAACCTTCGGGTTCTCTTCTGGCTTCCAAACTACTTTGACTTTGACAGAACTGCTCTTCTGAACACTTACGAGACAAACACCTTGCTTCTTGCTGAACTTCTTGCTTCAACGGAAATTTGACAAACTGGCTCTTGGTAGAAATGCATCTTGAAACTCGATTGCTTCTAACGGGGCTGCTTGATCGGTGCTTGAAGACACTTCTGGAGTTGAGGAGATCCTGCTGCTGACTGGCAACTCAAGTTGACAACTGACTCTTCTTCTGAGCTTCAGAATCTGAACAGACTGAGACCTCTTTGTCACCTCTGTCGTACAATCTTTAACACAAACCTTAACAGGTGATTCTGGAGATAGACATGACTGTGAGGGTGATAATCTGCATAACCCGCATAGCTTTTCTGCTTGAACTAAGCTACTTACAATTCATTTAGGATTAAAGACACTTGGTCTTCTGTTTCATGATTAATGCAAAAATCCACATACTTTGTGATCTGATCTGCCCTTAGCTGAGTAATGACTTACGATCAAAACTCTGCGAACTTCTGATAGTAACAACTGCGAACTGGCTGACATCTGGTACGGTAGGGGAACTCTGCACAGAACACGTACTTGCTCGACCTGGTACCATGAGTTAAGGCACAACTCACTATTCTTTCAATATGTTTGCGGGTTCAAGGTGATACACATTACTGAACTGAAATGAGCATCCAGGCTTCATAGACACTCTATCGCTGACACAGGGTAAACTGAGATCCTCGGTCTAACGCTAACTTTTCTGACACATCGTGCAAATTGATCATCTCTGTTGATCTGATACTATACCCATTTCAGTGAATACCTTCTCTGTCGTATACAACCTCTGTCGTATACCACTCTGTCGTATACAACTTCTTTAGTATACCAATCTGCTAAACGATCTACATACTCGGTGATATTAATAGGAATGAACGGTAGATTTCTTTGACAAAACTGCCTGCTCAAGCCTGATTTTCTAGCGTCCGTTTGAACTCTAGGGTTCAGCAAATATCCTTCTGCACTGACTCAAGACTCACTTCTGGCGACCTGGCAAACTTGCTCTTTTACAATGATGAGGGGTCTTGGCTAACTTGAAACCACTGCTTTACTGATCCTCAACTGACATTAACTTGTCCACAGATGGTCCTGGGGAAAACTGAAATTCTCACTCAAAACTCAAACAAGCTGATTCTAAGGTCCTGAAGATTAACTCCTGGATAAACTTAAACTCTCGCACATCCTGTGTTACCATTTTACTTTATAATCAACACTGACACTAGCTAAGCTCATGAGAGTGATTTGACACTATCTTTATCTGGAAAAATCATCTGATCTGCTCTATCATATCTGCAAACTCTTTTAACAACTTTTGTCATAGTTCATCTCTGACGTAATTCTTTCTGACATTGACTGACCCTGGGTATCAAGTCAAAGACAAACTTGACTTCTAATACAATTGTATGCTGTATAGATCGTTTGCAATAACACTTGTATACTCTCTTGCGGATATGGATATTATCCAATGGTTAGATTCTTTAACCATTTACTGTTGCCTCACTTCTATGCAAAAATGATGAGTTGGAATTCAACATCATATTCCATAGTTACGGCTCTGCGGCCTTCAAACAACATGACTCGAAACTTGATTACTCGACTTGCAATGGCACATGCTTAGAGAGATATCCAATACTTTAATATTCAACAATCCTTTTTATTCATAACATGCATGCAAAGATGTCCACCTTTTCTGCTCTGAAACAGAGGAAGGTTGCAACGATTCTCTGACTTTGATTGCTACTAACAGAGGCATGACACTGCATAATCTGGCATCACCCATCTAGGCTTTTCTAGTAACATCATCGCACAAACGTCTCTTCTTTGACTGCTTCGCTGGACACATGGATCCTGCTGCGTTACCACCTACTCTGGGAGTTACTATCTTGACTGACACAACTTCTGGCATTTTTGCATTTGGAGTGAGTGACTGATACCTCTGAGGGCACTGGCTGACGTAGCGACCTTTTCCATGACACTATAGCATACACGGGTTGAACTTTGTGACTTTTCGGACGAGATTATGACAGAACGACTATCCTTGAAGGTTGAAGCTCGTCGCTTTGCAGGGCATTGCTTGGCATAGTGGCCTTTCTTACCACACTCGAAACAATCTCTTAACGATACTGGTTTGCTTCTCTTTTAAGGTGAGTTGCCAAGGTCAATATTCTGCTTTTGTGATTATTCAGCTGACATTTCTGGTACTGACATTGGGTTGCCTTCTTTTGCTAATGCTCTAACTGTGGCTCTGAAATTTTCTCGCCGACGTTGTGTTGCAGAAACCAACACTGAATACCTAGGGCACTGGCTCGGACAATGATCATCGCCTTCACATAAGAAGCATGTGATCTTGCTCATTGGACATTCTCCATCGGAATGGTTTCCTTCACAACTGGAACAATTGATATTGTGCTCATCGGCGCTATGGCCTATTTCTCCACAACGGATACATGCACAATCTTCTGACTTATCTGGCTGGCAGCACTTCAATTGACAACGGCTAGGTTTAGTGTAGGATACCGGAATATTAGGTTTCTCTTGATCAATCTTGCTTGATGTTGCATGCTGTTGACGAAAAGCAGTGGTGAACTCTGACCAGGTGATGGCCTGCTCGTGCTGATAGGCGGCGTGAATTTTTTTTCCACCAATCCAATGCAACTCCTTCCAATTGATGAGTAGCATAGAGAACTTTCTCATTGTTGTTGCATTGCACAACGGTTAGCTTTTCTTCTATGGGGCGAATCCCGGATTCTACATCCTTGAGTATGGTTGATCCTTCAAGGACAGGCGTTTTAGTCATCATGAACTTCACAAACTTGAACTAAGGGCATGCCGTTGGGATGGCAACGGGTTGTGCATCTTTGCAAACATTACTACCGTCCACTGGTCAAATCGTCGCTGGCATAAGCTGATTCTAGGTGGCAGGGAACTGGCTCGGGTCTTGATGTATCACTACTGGTACTGGAGGTAGTGGTTGGTTATCACCTATTCTGGTACCGACACTAGTGATGGTACGATGGCTTGCTTGATTATTCTGATTCATCAAATTGATTAAAGTAGCGATGGTATGATTCTGCTGTATCATCATGTTGTTCATGTTCTGTATCATCGCGTTCATGAAATGAGTCTAAGCTACCAAGAATAGTTCCATGACTGGATCTACCACTCTTGATACCGACAACTATCCACTGGGGTTGACAGATTTGAGCTGGCATAGACTGTCTCAAGATTACTGACAAGGTCGGCTTTACTGGGGTTCTCCATCTGTTGGCTGACCAGGGCTAATAGATGAGAGGGAAAAGCATAAGGTAAGGGAAGACAATCTACTTAGGGGAGCGGGTTTAACCCAAGGAACACCAATGAATACAAATAGCCGGAGAGCTATTAAGAAGCACAAAACTCACAAGCAAACAACACAGACCAAGGAAAACGAAAATCTAATCGTCTAGTCGATTAAGCTCTAACTTAACTGGGTGACTTGGCTCAACACACAGGAGGAACTAACACTGATTTACCCTATATGGCTGGTCTAAAGAAAACTCGAACTAGTCACAGTCTTCATCAAACGTTGACTGCTTGCGATCCATGGAGGCGAAGCTTGGAGAAGGCAGGGCAACGTACAAATTCTTCTTGGTCTTCAATTCTTGCGACGAACTTGTCTTGAACACTTGGGGAGATATTGATACGTTGTTGCTGGTTGCATGGTCTTCAAAAAGTTGCTCAAAACAGCTCTTGGGTATCCACCAAGACATTGGGTAACGACAACTATAGAAGTTATGAGGGAAGCGAGTCCGATTTGATACTTAAAATGGTGAGGAAGAATATAGATGAGAAATGAATAGAATAGAAGAGTTAGAAGCTAGACAAGATGAGAATAGCACATCATTGAGATTTTTCATTTGTAAAATAGGTTTTGAAGTTTTCCTTAATCAACGGCCATTCTAACTAAGGTCACGACCTACAGTCGATATGGCTCTGATACCACCTCTGTCGGGACCCAAAATATGCAATTCTGGACCCTCTGTGTATACTGCACTAGTCTAGAATCACGCTTAGTGCACACAAAGGGCAACATCGGTGAAATATCATTTCCATATACAAAGATAACTAATAAATAGGCAAATAACAATAAACATCAGAGTAAAGACCTTATGGTCAAGCTTACAATTAATGCTTCAGAGGGCAAATAGCTCAATGAAGCTGCAGAGGAACGAAACAGAATAACTTCAGTGAAACCCATCCATATGCCCACAGGCAATCGGCTGGGGTGCGCGATCTAGTTCTCCACGATCCTTGAAGTAGACCTTGTTGGCTGACGATTCCTCCACCTCTGCTTGATTCATTAAAGCAAGCATGAGTACACACCGTACTGCAAGTCATACCACAGAATGCAATTTATAGATGCAGGCTTATTCCAAAGGAATGGCTTCTGTTGTTCTTTTGTAGAAATACGACATTTGCAATTTGAATACGAATAATAGATTGAAAGCATAAGTAAAACAAATAGACAATAATAAGTTTTATCATTTGTTTTCACAAAGACACATAGCCTAATCAAGTTATTCACACAACTGCATAACTTATCTCACACAGCTGCCCCATCCCAAGTTTAATGAAAATCTACCCCTCGTGTGAAATCCCCGAGCATGTCCATGATCATGACGCGCTTATTCAATAGATTGTTTAACACTCTACGAGTTTGTACACTTTACCCACAAAATGCAATCAATCGGATCGAGTGATCACAACAAAACCTTTCGGAAACTTCATCTCAAGCATTGATACTCCCAAAGGTACTTACAAACCGTCCGACAACCCCACACAGAAGTCATCCGACACACACCGTTGATGTGGACACGGCGAATCGCCCGTGATGTGACTACTTGGTAGCACACCTCCACCCATGCAACACAGCCTAACCTACTTCTTGAGTACCAATGTCAAGAATCCATAACTTACTAAGTTAAGCCCGTCCCATACCAGGCATGTGGTTGTACGAGAGGCTCAGTTCAATGGTGCACAAAGTTAAGTCCTTAATTGACCAAGGCAAGACTTCCAATTAAACTACAAATCTCTATGCACACAGGTTGTTAAGCCCTCGCACTTAGCTCCACCAAAATATCACACAGTATCCACCACTTGCTCCAGTCTAAATTCTTTCCCACCCTGTTGGTTAAGTGCAACATATGCTAACAATGAGTAATAGCACATAGCACACATAGTTTTTATCACATAGTTCCATAGTCACTTAGTCAAGTTTATATTTGCAACTTAGATGAGATGATGACTCATAGCATGGCTAAGCAATCTACTCGCATCTAACCAACCCACGTTGGTAATACACTAGCACCAACTAAATAAACCAATCTAGGGTGACAAAAGATTATGGCATACAATTAGACAAGGAGGTCGTAACAAATTGGATATTAACTAATCCCAAAAACATTGAAATAAATAATTAAAGTAAATGCAATAATTTAAATCAATATAACTTTTAAAAACTGGGTTCAATATGATCAAAGGTATAACTTACCTTTCTATAGCAATGATAATCTTTATTTATCTTTAATCTTCTACTGTCTTGATCTTTTGCTCCTTCTTGATCAACACTTCGCCGTATCAATGTCTACTCGCAGACAAGCAAATAAACCAAATAAATAATAATAGAGAGCAAACAAACTCCAAAAATTAAATAAAAATCTCAGATAATTAGATATGGAATTTAGATGAATTTAGGAATTTGAATGAACTGAATCAGAGTTCGGATGCAAAAGATATGAGCTTTGGAAGATTCACATGAAATTCATGAGCATAGAAGAACTTGGGGTTGATATGCTTAGTGAGAGGACTCTTCACATAACCCATCTGCACTTGTGCAACACAAGCTACATTATCTTCATAGATAATAGTGGGATTTATTGCAGATTCAATCCACACGACTCATCGGATGTGGTGAATCATTCGCCGAAGCCAAGAACATTCTCGTGTGGCCTCGTACAGTGCTATAATTTCGGAGTGGTTCGTCGAAGTCGATACAAGACTTTGCTTAGACGATTTCCATGAAATTGCAGCCCACCTGACAGAATACATAGCCCGCTTATGCGACTTAGTCAGATATGGTCTAACAGTACCCGAGATCTCAGATAGCTACCATAGTTAGGTCTTGGTTCTTTCTGTAGAACAGTCCAAGTCCAAGATCTTTACTTCCTTGGAGGTATCGGAAGATGTCCTTTATTCCCTGCCAATGCCTTTTGGTAGGTTCTGCACTAAACCTTGCTAGAAGGTTCACTGCAAATGCAATATCCGGTCTAGTACAGTTTGCTAAATACATGAGTGCTCCAACTGCGTTCAAGTATGGGAATTCCGGTCCCAGGACTTCCTCCCCCTCTTTTTTAGGTCTGAACGGGTCCTTGTCTTGTTGCAAGGATCTCCCGACCGTCAACACTTTCGAAGGGTATGCCTTTTCGAATCCAAACCTTTCTAACACTTTCTGAGTGTAAGTTGACAGATGTACTAAAATCCCTTCAGGGGTATGCTCAAGCTGTAAGCCTAGGCAATATTTGGTTGTACCCAAATCTTTCATTTCGAACTCCGACTCCAGGTAAGAGCTTGCTTTCTTGATATCTTCCAGGGTCCCGATGATATTCAGATCATCTACATATGCCGAGATTATACAAAATCCATCCTGGGATCTTCGTATAAATACACAGGGAGAATCCTCATTGTTTGTGTAGCCTTTCTTGTAGAGAAAGTCGCTTAAACGATTATACCACATTTCGCCTAATTGCTTCAGTCCATACAGTGATTTTCTGAGTTGCACACTGTACAGATTTCTATTTACCCTGTCTTGTTTTGGGACAAGGATACCTTCAGGTACCTTCATGTAAATGTCTGAATCCAAGTTTCCATAAAGGTATGCAGTTACCACATCCATCAATTTCATTTCTAAATTCAGGTTTACTGCCATTGAGATTAAATATCTAAAGGTAGTTCTGCCCATGACCGGGGAATAAGTTTCTTCATAATCAACTTCTGGTCGTTGAGTGAAACCTTGTGCAACAAGCCTTGCTTTATGTCTTACAACTTCATTGTTTTCATTTCTCTTTCGAACAAATACCCACTTATGCCCTACGGGGTGCACATGGGGAGGTGTGCGGCTTACAGGCCCAAACACCTCTATTTTATTCAGAGATAATAATTCTGCTTCTATTGCCTCCTTCCAATCTTTCCAATCTGATCTTTTCTTACATTCAGTGAGCGATGCAGGCTCTGGATCAAGATTGATGATTGTGGTAATTTTCTTTGCAAAATAAATATCGACATTGGCTGTTATTCTATTCATAGATTCTCCTGTAGTCATATAATTAATAGCTATTTCTTCATGGGGTGGTTTTGCTAATGCTTCTACTCGCTCATCGCTACTTCCAATTGCGGGGGCAAGTCCCTTTAGTTTTTCAGCTCTGACGTGTGCGCACACATCCATGCTGATGTCTCTCTCCGTGGGAATATTCAAATCCGGTACGCCTTTTACTGAAGGTTTCATACTGGTGCCAGGTCTCAATTGGCTCCCCTTCTTATTCTGGGGAACTTCAGTGATTGGCTGTGTCAAGTCCTTCTTATCCTTTTTCGCTAGGCGTCCTCGGTTACTTGGGATTCGAGGGGCCGAAGTTCTCTTCCTTTTATTCTGAGGCCTATGGACGGGATTAGGGATACCTTCAATTTTCTTTGGTATTTCAACCCCCTCTGGTGCATTACGTGCAGGCACATGCGACTTGGTCACACTCTTCAAATCACTAAAGTGGTCAGGCAGTTGATTCACTAAAGATTGCAAATCAATTATCTTTTGGACTTCTCTATTTGCTTCACTAGTGCGTGGGTCATGTGCATGGATTCTCGTGGCTTGCCACATTATTTCTCGACATTGTTCATCAAGAGGTTGATTTCCTCCCCCTAATGATGAGAAACTATCCTCATCAAATATGCTATCAGCGAAGCGGGCTGTATGCAAATCTCCAGTCATAGGGTCCAGATACCTGATTATGGATGTTGTCTCATAAACAACGTATATCCTAGACTTTCATAGAGGTCCCATTGCAGTTTGCTGCGGTGGTGGTATAGGTACATAAACCTTGCAACCAAACCTATGAAGATGAGAGATTTTCGGTGTTGACCCTTGCGCTAGTTGCATAGGTGAATGGATGTTATATGCCGATGGTCTAAAATTGATGAGAGTTGCTGCATGCAGGACTGCGTGTCCCCCAACATGTAGTTGGTAAATTACAATTCTTCAAAAGCGGTCGGGCAATAAATTTAATTATTTTATTTAATGCCTCTGCTAGTCCATTCTAGGTGTGGACATTGAAGTAAATTCCCATTGACATTGCAATAATCATCAAATGCCTTTGAAGTAAATTCTCCGGCGCTGTCCATTTTGATGGACTTCACATGATGATCAGGAAAATTATTCTTAATTTTAATTATCTGCGAGAACAGCTTTGCAAAAGCGTGGTTTCTCGTAGATAATAAGCATACATGCGACCATTTCGAGGAAGCATCGATGAGCACCATAAAGTACCTAAATGGCCCTGACAGGGGCTGTATAGACCGCAAATGTCTCCCTGGATACGGTCTAGGAAAGCAGGGATTTTATCCTTTACTTTCAGAGTAGAAGGTCTAATAATTAATTTCCTAGTGGCACATGTGGATCACACAAAATCTTCTTGATTCGGAAAATTCTTTACATTAACATTATGTCCCTGAGAATTGGTAATTATATTTCTCATCATTCTAAGACCGGGGTGGCCTAATCTATCATGCTAGAGACAGAAAAGTTCAGAGCTTCTAAAAGTGGTTTTCAGGACAGTATAAGCTGCAGGTGCCTTTATGTTAGTGTAGTATAGCCCAGATTCATATGAAGGAAGTCATTCTAATACCTTTTTTTCCATGTTCTTCATGCTTTGTAATGAGTAGGTATTCCTTACCATACTCTTCTTCAGTCTCTACATAGAGACCGCTAGCACGAATATCCTTAAAGCTTAAGAGAGTTCTAGTCATTTCTGGGTACAACAAGGCTTCTTCAATGACCAATGTTGTGCCCATCGGGAGTATAATTGTGGCACTTCCTGAGCCTATTATATAAGTATCGCTTCCTGCGATTGTCGTAAGACTACCAGCATTCTTACTGATCGACTGGAAAAATTTCGTCTCTCTCAATATGGTATTCGTTGTGCCGCTATCCTCTAAGCACACTTCCTCCATAGGGCGCCACACGCGTTATGATATATAAGATATTTATTAATATGGGGTAGAAAGCAATCCACACATAAATAAAATACTTCAAACAGAACATAATTTGCTATTATTAATATGGGGAAAGTCTTGCAGGACTCATTATAATAATGTAATTCTTTGCTCTCCTAGAGCTTACAACCTTTATTCAATAATTCAAAGTTCTATTACAACCATAAACTGCAAATGTCTATGAAAATCTAAGTGCAATACATGCACTAGATCGAATAAGTGAAGTATGAAGAAACTTCTGACTGAATCTGCTCTATGTCTATCTTTTCTTCTTCGGCAACTACAGTTGTTGCCGCTGCGATATCCAAAGAGGTGTGATGGGGTCGCTTAGGTCATCCCACATCCATGGGTGCAACCAATGGCTGTGGGTCCTCTGTACCTGCAATGGCGAGGTGTGCCTCATGCTATCCTTTGCCCTTCTTCTTAGCCTTGAAAACATCAATTACGTGCTACGGCTCACGGCAAACACGTGACCAATGTCCCCAAGTGCCACATTTGTAGCAACTTTAGTCTTGCTGACCATAGGGCTTCTCATCATGCTTCTTTTCTCCGCCCTTCTTAGCTTGAGTATTCTGCTTAGTCTTGCGACCCTTACCCTTCTTGCTTCTTTCTATTGAGTGAGGCTTTCTCACCTTGTAGCTGTTAGCATTGACTTCATGGCCAACTTTGCTACTAGACGGCTATGAGATGTAGTTCTTCCTTAGAACCTCATCTTGAGCTTCCGCAAATTGCATAATGTCGATCAATTCAGCATACTCCTTGTAGCCATCTTGACGGTAGTTGCGTGCAGCTTGCACCGCATTCAGGTGAAAGGTAGAGAGGGTTTTCTCAATCTTCTCCTCGTCCGTGATTGCCTTACCACAGAGCTGAAGATTGGTACAAATTCTGTGCAAAGCAGAGTTGTACTCCCCCCACTGTTTTATAGTCTGCAAAACGTAGTCGGTTCCATTTTTACTCTGCACGAGGAAGGATGGTGTACTTCAGCTTTTCGAACCACTTCTTCAGGGCGGTCCATAAAGCTAGTGCATTCTTCTCCGCCATATACTCATTCTTGAGCGTTAGGCAGAGATGGTGTCTGAGAAAATGAAGTGCTTGATCATTCTCCTCAGCAGTTGGAACGACATCCTTTGAGGTGCTAAGTCCGATAGCAGCATGGAGCTTCTTGGCTACAAGTACAATTTCGACATCTGATGTCCAAGTCAAGTAATTCTAGCCATACTGGGCCAGCTCTTCGAACTCCCCATTCGTAATGCCAGTTATCTACATATTCATGCAAAAAGTGCATAAGATTACTGCTGGTAATTTGCATAAAATGGTTGCAAAGATTCTCATAATGTTCCCGTATTATTCTCTGCATTTTTCATGATTTACTGCTATTTTCAGTGATTAAAAGCAATATAAATAATCACAAATAATAAAAAACAGTAAATACAATAAATAAATTGTATAGAAATAACAATAACAAAGTTAAACATGCTTCAAATGCAAAAATTGGTTCAAAATTTGAATTCCCGAGGCCCTTTTCTACTGGAAAATGAATTTTTCGACGAATTCTGCAATTTCCAGGGGTTAAACGCGAAATTTCAGTTCTGAGAAAAGTTTACGCGTAATGTTCAGATTTTCGGAGGGCCTATTTGCAAAAACTGGATTTTCCACTGCCCTTTTTCTTTCTTTCACTCGGCTGGCCTTTCACAGCCCATGTGGCCTGGCCCAAAAGGCCCATCCAAGCTAGCTTCAAAGAAACGCACGGGGGTAGGGTTTCCCCTACCCCAACTCCAAGCGGCGGCGGCACAGATGTTCGCTGGAGCGAGCACGACGCATGGCTGCGCGGCATGGTAGGCCGCGCTCCACGGGCACCGTCGTGGCGGGCCCCAATGCGTCTGGCGACCCAAAGCGCGGCGACGATCGATCGAGGCGGCGCAAGAAGGCGGCACAGAAAGTGTGTGGAAGCGACGCCGGCCTCATGCGGCAGCCGGCAGCCCAATGAGCGGCACCGGCCTCGTCTTGGCGGCGGCCCCGTGTGCGTCGCGGAAGTGGCGGCGGTCCCACGAAGCGATCGCGATGGGTTCTTGGGCGCAATGCCTACCAGCGCGACTTCAAGGCGGTGGAGGCGGGCGTCGCGGGCGCTGTGGTTGGCGACGAGCGGTCACGGGTGCGGCCAGCCCGCCCGACGGCGTCTTCATGCGAAGCGGCGGCTCTAGCGCGGCGGCGGCTCAAAACGCTGGCGGCGGGCAAGCGCTATGATTCTGGCGCTGCCCCGACGGTACGCGGTGGTTTTGGGCGTGGGTGCCGTCGCGGATGGGAGCGGCACAAGCGAACACCGGTGGCAACAGCTTCGAGCCAACGCCATATTTACGGCTTTAGGCCATGATTTTTTTTCATGCCATTACTATTCATACATGCATATTATTCATGCGATGCAATGCGATGTAGTGCAATCAACATCGGTTCTTTCGTACAACCACCGATTGGTTTGGCCGGCGACTTCAAATCGGCTCGCGGTAGGTTAGAACGGATTTGCAACTTTCAATCTACGGTACAATCGATATCCAGTCTTTCATGCAATCCACCGATCGGCATTGTGCTGGCGACTTCATGTCGGCTCGCGGTAGATTAGAACAGATTTACACCGTAGAAAATCAATCTAGAAAACGAATTTGCAGAATTGAAAGCGATCTAGAAATAAAAACAATTCAATCTATGAGTGTCGTTGTTCGACAGTTACCTTTCGATTCGAGGAGAGTCGATCGTGCTGATAACGTATTGAGGAACCGTCATTTGGCGAAGTCCAAATCCGAACGACACTCGTAGACAAACTCAGAATCGTAAGAACGATGCAAGAATACAAGAACAGAATAATAGATTGAATACAGAGATATGAAGAGACTTTAGGCTTCTCTTTATTGCTCTTCCAATAGATCGATTACAGTGAGGAATCCCCTCTCTTTTATATAGATTACTGAATGATGAATAGTCCACCTAGACCAAGACTAAGACTCTTCAGTTCTGAACCCGATTTCTTAACCATTTCCTTCTCTGCTCCTCGGCCACCACATGGCCTCCAACACCACCTCCCGAGCTCTACCACGTCACCAAATCCAACCCACGGGACACACGAATGCATATGCACAGCGCAAAGCTAAACCACCCGACAACGTCCATCCTTCGTAGTGGGCCCCGCAGTAACAAAAAAAAGTTAGCCCAGGAGCCATCGTCGGCCCCCAGCAAGTCCGGCGCCGCATTTTCGCCCGCCCGCGAGCTCTCTCTATCTATACACCCGCAAGCGGTGGCTAGGGTTTTATGAGTGCTCCTCCCCTCCTGTGCCGCCGTCGCCTCGTCTCACCCCGCCCCATCCCATTCCTCCCTCCTCGGAACGGGACGCGAAGCGAAAACCCCAAGGTGACTCTCGCCCCTTTTCCCCTCTCGTCCTCGCTTAGATCGATCCCTTGAGGGAGCTCGTCGATGCATCCGTAGTAGTAGTTGCTGGCCGCTCGATCCCTAGTTCTAGTCGAGCCGGAGGAGTGCTGGTTCCATTTCTTCTAGTGTGAGGTGTCGGCCGGCTTGGATTTCAAGTTTCGAGATAGTTTAGGTGTAATCTGTTCTGGTGTGTTACGCACGCGCCTCCTAGATTCCTCTCTACCTGCGATTGCTTCGGGGGTTTTTTTTCGCCGTTTTGTATAGATGCAATTGATGTAGAGCTGGTTCGCCCGAAATGTTTTAGGTGCGTTTGTTGATCGATTTTATTTTCGTATGGACTAATCTTTTTTGGTCGTTTGGGCGTAACAAATGCATATGGTTCGATCCGTATGTTAGAAATGTTTTTTTTTGTGTGTTTTAGCGTAGTTCTATAGTGAGTTTCAGGAAAGATTTGTGTTGTGTTAGTAATCTAGATTCGATTATTCTGCTACAGGCTCATGTGGTTCAGTAGAGTGTTTAACGTGTAGGGTTCTGCCGGTGTCTGCTTGCTTACCCTTTGCCGGTGGATTGGGTTGTATCGAAGTTAAAGTTCGATATGTAGAAATACGTAGATTAGTGTTTTCTGTGTATTGATAATATTGATTGATGGATGGATGGGCTTACCTTAGTCGTTTTCTGTGAATATTACCGGATTCCTTAGATTTTGCTTCCAACTGATTTTTTTCTCTGCTCGTTGAAATGCTTCCGTGAAAATCTTGTGGTGTTCTCCTAGAGGTTCTCATGTATGTTGTTATCTCAATTCTGAATTATACGCTGTTAGACTGTTGGTGGTGGTGTTTTTCTTTCCTGATGTGTTGTTGCTTTTCTATACTGTAAAGTGCTCTGAATATTGGTTATATTTTATTGTGTCTGCCCTCATGGTTCACTCCGGATAAATTAATTTTCTGAGCCTGAGCTTGTTAGTTGTTATTTATTAGTTTTAACATGCTTAAATGTCCATATTGTATATTTGCTTGTACTGGGTCTGGTGCTGGGAGCATTAGTAAAAATGGATGTACTGCTAATAACAAATGGACGTATTTGATATCATGTTTGAAACTTAATGCGACTCCATAGTTTCAAGAGCACTTTTTAGTTTGGCAATTGTGGTCTGTATTACTTGACCTGAGTCATTGTATGTTTGATGTGTGGTTTTTTCGTTTAGTCCCTAACACTTGATTTTTGGTTGGATTCTAATTGGTTGCTCCTTTTGAAACAGGAATCTATATCTGTGGTGTGATTTTCAAAAGCAGCCAAGATGGTGAAGTTCACGGTAGAAGAGCTTCGCAGAATTATGGACAAGAAGAATAACATTCGTAACATGTCTGTTATTGCTCATGTGGACCATGGTATGTTCCAGCATAGGGATATCTAAGACTACTGACGTTTTATACGCATGTAGAATATTTTTGCTTGAAGTTTTATAGCTTGCTCATATTGTCTATGTTAATTCTTGATTGATTTAAGGTACTATGCTATCTGTGTCCTGTATTTTTTATATGGCAATATGTTTAATTGTTTCTGCCTCTACATTTTGCGTATTTAGTCGAATAATAGATGTGTGCATTCTTCTTACATGTTATTTACCCTTTGCAGGCAAGTCTACACTTACAGATTCCCTGGTGGCAGCTGCTGGGATTATTGCCCAGGAAGTTGCTGGTGATGTTCGCATGACTGATACTCGTGCCGATGAAGCAGAACGTGGTATTACAATCAAATCCACTGGTATCTCTCTTTTCTATGAGATCAGTGATGAATCACTGAAGACTTACAAGGGTGAGAGAGATGGGAATGACTACCTTATCAACCTTATCGATTCACCTGGACACGTTGATTTTTCTTCGGAAGTCACGGCTGCTCTTCGTATCACTGATGGTGCTTTGGTGGTGGTTGACTGTATTGAGGGTGTCTGTGTGCAAACTGAAACTGTGCTCCGCCAAGCCCTTGGTGAGAGGATTAGGCCTGTCCTTACTGTGAACAAGATGGACAGATGCTTCCTTGAGCTTCAAGTTGAAGGTGAGGAAGCCTACCAGACTTTCTCCCGCGTCATTGAGAATGCTAATGTCATTATGGCAACATACGAAGATAATCTCCTTGGTGATGTCCAAGTCTACCCTGAGGAGGGAACTGTTGCTTTCTCTGCTGGTTTGCACGGCTGGGCTTTCACCCTCGCAAGCTTTGCTAAGATGTACGCCTGGAGTGGATGAATCTAAGATGATGGAGAGGCTTTGGGGTGAGAACTTCTTTGACCCAACCACAAAGAAATGGACCACCAAGAACACTGGATCTGCTACTTGTAAGAGAGGTTTTGTTCAGTTCTGCTATGACCCAATCAAGCAAATCATCAGCACCTGCATGAATGATCAGAAGGATAAGTTGTGGCCTATGTTGCAGAAGCTTGGTGTGACCATGAAGACTGATGAGAAGGAGCTAATGGGCAAGGCTCTCATGAAGCGTGTTATGCAAACTTGGCTGCCAGCCAGCAATGCTCTGCTTGAGATGATGATATTCCACCTTCCCTCTCCATCGAAGGCACAGAAATATCGTGTGGAGAACTTGTACGAGGGACCCCTTGATGATATATATGCAACTGCTATTAGAAACTGTGATCCGGAAGGTCCTCTTATGTTGTACGTTTCTAAGATGATTCCAGCATCTGACAAGGGCAGGTTCTTTGCCTTTGGTCGTGTCTTCTCAGGGAGGGTTGCAACTGGCATGAAGGTCCGTATCATGGGTCCCAACTATGTCCCTGGCCAGAAGAAGGATCTGTATGTGAAGAGTGTCCAGCGTACTGTTATCTGGATGGGAAAGAAACAAGAGTCTGTTGAGGATGTTCCTTGTGGTAACACTGTTGCCATGGTTGGTTTGGACCAGTTCATCACAAAGAATGCAACCCTGACAAACGAGAAGGAGGTTGATGCCTGCCCAATCAGAGCAATGAAGTTCTCTGTGTCCCCTGTTGTGCGTGTTGCTGTTCAGTGCAAGGTTGCCTCTGATCTTCCCAAGCTTGTTGAAGGTTTGAAGCGTCTGGCAAAGTCTGATCCTATGGTTCTCTGTACCATGGAAGAGTCTGGTGAGCATATTATATCTGGAGCTGGAGAGCTTCACCTTGAAATTTGCTTGAAGGATCTGCAGGAAGACTTCATGGGTGGTGCTGAAATTATTGTTTCCCCTCCTGTTGTCTCCTTCCGTGAGACTGTTCTTGAGAAGTCCAGCCGTACTGTTATGAGCAAGTCCCCGAACAAGCACAACCGTCTTTACATGGAAGCTCGCCCCATGGAGGAGGGACTGGCTGAGGCCATTGATGAGGGTCGCATTGGCCCACGTGATGATCCTAAGGTGCGCTCCAAGATCCTGTCTGAGGAGTTTGGGTGGGATAAGGATCTCGCCAAGAAGATTTGGTGCTTTGGACCTGAGACCACTGGTCCTAACATGGTGGTTGATATGTGTAAGGGAGTACAGTATCTTAATGAAATCAAGGATTCTGTTGTGGCTGGCTTCCAGTGGGCATCAAAGGAAGGCGCATTGGCTGAGGAGAACATGCGTGGCATTTGCTATGAGGTCTGTGATGTTGTTCTCCATGCTGATGCTATTCACAGGGGTGGTGGTCAGGTTATTCCTACGGCGAGGAGGGTCATTTATGCTTCTCAGCTCACAGCTAAGCCAAGGCTGCTGGAGCCTGTCTACCTGGTGGAGATCCAGGCCCCTGAGAATGCACTTGGTGGTATTTATGGTGTTCTGAACCAGAAGAGAGGGCATGTGTTCGAAGAGATGCAGAGGCCTGGTACCCCACTGTACAACATCAAGGCTTACCTCCCTGTTATCGAGTCCTTTGGGTTCTCAAGCACACTTAGGGCTGCAACCTCTGGCCAGGCCTTCCCTCAGTGTGTATTCGACCACTGGGACATGATGTCTTCTGATCCTTTGGATCCCGGCACGCAGGCTGCCAACCTTGTCTTGGAGATCCGCAAGAGGAAGGGGCTCAAGGAACAGATGACCCCTCTCTCTGAGTTCGAGGACAAGCTCTAAATTTTTGGTCTCATGTTTTGTTGCTGTTACCCCCTAGCTGGAGTCTACTTTGTCTATTGTTAAGAGAACTGCTTTATTTGCTATTATTTTCCCTTGATTCGTCAAATGCATGAGTTGCACAAACACGCTCATGGCAGTGTGCTGCTGGGAGTATATTTTAGTCTGTCGTGATGTAACCGATATGAAACATCATATATCTGTGGTCAAAGTGGTAGTTTTTTTTCTTTCTGTCTGGTGATTGCAAATCTGTTGGATTTGGAGACTTGCACCCATTTGTTCCTCAGTTATCTTGGTTTTGCACCAAATTTGAAGGGAATTCCTTCTTGGTTCTCAGTTTTCACACGAGTATTTGGTTACAGAAGAGAGATGTATTATGAGAAGACATGTCAATAATCGGGCAATTTGTAGGAAGCAAGGTAAAAGCATCAGTTCGGTCTTACAGAACACCAGGAATTCCTTTTTCTTCACAAAATTTGGTGAGTATATGATCGGCAGAAGCATATCTGCAACAGCCCTTTGCCGGCAACGAATTGCGGTGGATCGAGAAAGGGAGGAAGGGCATGGAGGGAACTTTTGATCCATGTTGGGTAGAGTTTTGGCGCTCTGAGATACTCAGACATGGAGGAAAGTGCATTGGTTGCTTCAGATCTGATTGCGTACTACGTACGGAGAAGTTGGAGGTTCTAATGCGAACGGAAGAAGACGATGACGTGGCATAATCTAATCCATACATACTAAACATCGGTAGAGATTTGCTCAAATTCACCAGGTGGATTTGGTTGGTGGATTTGCTAGCCAACTCCAGGGGATCTGCACCTAAAGAGGACATCTAAATGAAACGGGTTGCACTTAAAAAACTGTCTCTCCTTTTGCAAAGTTTCAATAGCAATTTCACTAGGGAAATGATAGGATGAGAATGTCCGGTATATCGGACTCCATCTACACTCATAAATGCGCATCATCTACTCCATGAGACGGAGAGCCCAAAGCGCATGCTAGCCACTCATTTTCCTGCTTCCTTCTCTTTACTTCGCTTCTCTTTCCTCTTCTCCACTCACGGCCGACTAAGGTGCTCAGGTGCATTCTTCTTTGCTTTGTCATTCTTCACTTATTTCTCTCCCCAATTCTTTACTCCACTTCCTTGCTTTGGCCGAAACTTTCCATCGCATCGCTTCCTGGCTCTTGGCTCATTGGTGCATTGCTTTGCCCTTTCTTGCCATCATCCGCGGCTCTACCACGCCGCCGCTTCTCTCCCCCCCTCCTCCCTAGTGACGCCACACTGGCCCGCTCCCTCTAGCCTCCTCCCCTATCGGCGCCGCCCCGGCTCGGCTCGCTCGGCCTTCGGCCGCTCGGGCTAGCCTATGGCTCGGTTCCCCTCTCCCCTTTTATTGATTTTCGGATTTCGATGAAATGTTGCATCTGTAGAAAAAATGTTGCATCTATAGAAAAAAAATGTTGCATACGGTTCACGATGATGTTGTAATTTTTTCTAATGTGCTTTTTTCCATATGCTTTGTTTTGATTTGTGATGTTGCAACCATTGTCCGGGGATGTTGCAACCCTTGTCTGATGATGTTGCAACCATTGCCCGGAGATATTGCAACCGTGTCTGAGAATGTTGCATGCAACAGCAGAGTATGGAGCTAGCGCTCGGACCGCGCCCACTTTGAAAGACGTTTCATCTAATCATCTCACACATTTAGCTTCTTACAAGACCGATATGTTGTTGTACTGACTCCGGTCCAAAACAAAAATGTCATTTTATTTCAGTTAGTATGGTTTTAGCCTAAAACTTTGACGTTAGTTTTTAATATCCATAATAAAAATTTATGATATTATGAAAGTATTTTGTACGGCCAATATGCCTGCACCATTTTCTTAGGCTAATTTCAATAGTCAGTAAAAGTTTGAAAAGTTTAACCGCATAAATTTGCATCCACTTGGCTTCTATAATGCTTTTCCAAATACCTCATCAATTCAAATCCCCTAACAAAAATAGTCAATGTATAAACCAATTTTTTTTATATACAGAAATCAATCCGTTTTTTGACATTTGGATCAAGATCCGATATCTCTTCCCTCCTCCACACCCACAAAGAAATCCTAGCCGCCACATGTCTCCGTCAACCACGGGCGGAATCAGACCCTAGGATGCTGGGGATTCAACGATTTTTTTTTAAAAAAATAATATTTTTTTAAAAGATAATTACAAAAATATAGTCTCCCAAAAAATTACAAAATGTGTCCTATCGCCGCTCAATCATGACAGAACCTATCGTCAGTTGAACTGGCGATAGGGACCCTCTTCCACTCCTGTCGCCGGTCCAGCTACCTGTCGCCAGTTGAACTGGTGATAGGTTCCTGTCGCTAGTTCAATTGACGACAGAAAAATTGACCCTATAAAATTCCCTTGAAACCCTAAAATTCAGCACATGACTCATTTTTATTCAGAAAAAAGAGAAGGGGAGAAGAGTAGAGGGGAGGAGAGAAGCTAGCGAAGCGCTACCTGTCCGATTGCCTACCTCTCAGGTAATTTTTTTAACGGAATGGATTACATAGTTTTAGATGTACGGTTACGCAATGCAATATAGTTTTACATAATAACTTTCGGTGGGTATGGTTTTAGATATGCGGTTAATCATGGAAATGTTCTTTATAGTGCAGTGCGTCAAATATGTCCGACGTCGTCAATTTCAAAATTTACTATGGTCAAGGGACTATTATGGAGGGTCCCGATGGGATTGATTTGTGTTATTTCCTATCGACGACCGTGCCCCTAGCAAGACCAGAGTAGCGTACATGGGGCGCTGTGATGCTGTGGTTGTTCCATACATTTCAAGTGGACCGCGATGTGTATTATCTGAGATTGAGTTGTCTTTCCCCACGGAAAGGACAACTCACATATTGGGAGTTAGTGCAGCTTAAGGGACCAAATTCATGACAGTCATATGTACGCATCGCGAGGGAGGCATGGTGGATGGTCCTTTTGGTCCAAGCATATGCCAAACCCACTCCTCTACCTGCGGCTGAACAAGAAGGGGGGTGTTGAGCCCGAAGAGGAAGTCAGGGACTGCAGCCATAGCGCAGCGCACACAATGGCTGAAGCTCCCGGAGCTGCTAATGTTGTCGATGAAGACCCTGCGGAAGTAGCTCCTATGGTCAGGCAAGCTAGTGGTCTTGCTGACGAAGGTGAAGAGGTGGAAGCTGTAGTGCAACGGATGGATCTCGAAGACTGAGACTATATGGCATTGTCCGAAGATGAAGGTTCTGACGATGAGAATGACGTGGACCAACAGGCGGTTCCATCCGACTGGAACACATACCAGTTCGACAACCTCGTCGTCAACGAAGGCTCCCGTGTGCTATGGGAGTACGACCAGAGTGAGGTCAGGCTAGGAGCTATGTACAAATGCAAGGAGGCCGTGCAGGACGCGGTCAAATTCTGGGCCTTTGTAGGATCAAGGATAACCGACTAGAGGGGGGTGAATAGGAGGTTTTTAAACTTTTTAACAAATTAACAATTTACCCAATTAATAACTTAGTCTAAACAAGTTATACTTCTAGCTAAACAAATTAATCACAATAATAAGCTAGAAATATAAAAGCGGAAGGTAAAGACTAGAGATAACCACAAAGACACGACGATGTTTTTCCCGTGGTATCAAGACTTGCTTGTCTTCACTAGTCCACGTTGAGGAGCTTGACGTCTCAAGCCGGCTCCACGAATTAAGCCTTTCCTCAAGTCACTATGGTTGTTCTTCCTCCGCTCCGGAGATGGTGAACACCGAACCACTCACAAGTTTGCACCGAGCCTCTTCACAATCTTCTTCGAAGAGATCACCGTGCTCCACCGCCAACCGTCTAGGAGTGCGGCAACACTCCAAGAGTAATAAATCAAAGTCTTCACTTGACGGCACTCAAGTGCACATAGATCAACTAGGAGAATGGATGCACTTGAATGTATCTCTAGAAGCTCACAATGAATGCACAAGAGTGTTTTGAGTGTTGAGTGAATGCAAAGGCTCTCAAGGCTCTATAAATGTCAAAATGGGTACTAGCAACCTTTACTTGAGCAGTTGGGGGGTATTTATAACCCCCACAAGCAATTATGACCGTTGGAAACGAAACCGTAAAAGTCGACAAAAATCGAACGATCACAGTATACGGCGGTGACGATCGCACCTCTCGATCGAAAGCACGATCAATGGCTAGAACAAGCATTATAAAAAGAAAAACTAGCCGCTTAACTCCCGGTCGAACGATCGCAGTAAACGCTGACGTCCGATTTCCGGTCGTCTTGTTTTATGAGCGATACGACCGCTTGTAGGGTTTCGCGATTTACTCAAGGTTTGCAATGGTTCGGAATTTTGTACCGCCATATAAAATCGAATGACCGCGGGCGAAGACGACCGCTCCCAAAACGCGAACGTCCGATTTCCAAATAAGTTTCGAAAGATTTTACACTTGTTCTGCTTTTTATTGAACCGCCTCATAAAAATCGAACGATCAAGAAAACGGTACGACCGTTAGTCACGCAAGCATGCGACCGATTTTCATGAGAAAGTCGAGGCAATTTGCAACGCTTCGGTTTTATTGAACCGCCAACTAAAATACGGAATGACCATTATCATGATACGACTGCTCAAGGACCCTATCGTTCGCTTCAACACTTAATTGGTCGTTCCTTCAAAATGCGGTACCGCCGAGTAATGCCCTATCATATCAAGACTGCGCGATACATTTAATCGAAGTAGAACTGCAGACTACCGATTTTGAATGAAGACTTATAACTTTTCAAATCATTTTCAAGTTAAAATTCAAATGCATGCATGATCCTAAATTGATCCATATGGCACAAGAATATGCTATCAAGCTACTAGCCATGATCCTCTTAATAGTACGACGCTTATCCTATAATCCGGTCTTCCAACCAAACTCCCAAGACCGGTAAAATAGAAAAGGAACCTAGACTACTAGTACCTTGTCTTTAAGCCTTGTGGATCTTCATTTTCTCCTTTGGCATGCATCTTTACGTCAACAAGTTCACCAATGGGACTTAACCTTGTAAATACTCAATAAACTTGTTAATCCCATATTCACATATTGTCATTAATTACCAAAACAATTTTTAGGGGCCTAGATGCTTTTCAATCTCCCCCTTTTTGGTAATTGATGACAACACTAATAATATGTGAGAAAGATTAGTTTGAATATACCATAATTGTATATTCTATTTGTGGCTTAACAATAAAACAATTCTTGCAATAAGCATGAGAGAATGTATGAGAATTATTTTCTTGTTAAGTCTATTTTAAAGAAAGCTCCCGCTAAACATGTGCATAAAAAGATAGAACATTTTGTAGAAAATTTGAGAGATTTAGGCGGAGTTTCTTTAGCAAATTTGAACTTGAGGAAATGCAATATTAAGATATGACAATAAGTAAGATTGTATTTAAGATAATAATCATAAGCATCCAACAAGTTCAACAAGTTAAACGACACATAGTTAAATTATTACAAGCACAGATAAGTTCAACATTACAAAATAAGTCTAACATATATGAGCTGACACATATAAGTCCATAGAAGTAAAAGCTTGCGCTTGCTCCCCCTAAAGCTATGTCTTCTATATCTTTTCACTTCTTTCTTCTTTGTCTTCGTATTTCTCCCCCTTTGGCATCAAATACCAAAAAACAAAGCTCAGACGCTGGGATCCTGAGGAATGACGTCCGGGGAAGCTGGATCCTGTGTAGGAGTAGGAGCGGGAACATGAGCGGGATCCTGAGAGTCAGGAGCTAGAGGAGCTGAAATCTGATCCTGAGAAACTGAAACAGGAGGAGCGGGATCCGAAGATGCTAACTCAGAGCCGAGCTGGATCCAAGAAGAGGTCTCTAAAGTCAAGCCAATCTGAGTCATGACCTCGGTGACTGGAGCTGGAGGAGCAACAGGAGCAGGAACTGTATCCTGAGGAGTAGGTGCTGCAGCTGGAGCAGGAGGAGGTACAGGAGGCACAGAAGATGTCCTAGAAATAGGAGGCCGTCGAGAGAAGCGCTGTGGAGTCTTCAAAATCCCCTCTAAGTCAGTCATGCTCTCCACCAGTGCAGCCATCCTGTTATGAGTCTCATCGAAGAAATCATTCTGAGTCTGCTCCATCTCAAGTAATCTGCCTCGAGTCTCACTCTGAAATTCAGCCTGTTCAGCCTTTATTTCTTGTAAAGAACTAAGAATGAGTCACGATTCAAGAAGTTGTGCAATGGAGCCTTCATCGATAACTGGATCAGCAGTAGGCACCGCCTCAACGATGGGATCATCCTCAGTAGCCTGTCGAGGAGGAACGCTGTCTCGTGGTCTATAGGATTTATGAACTGAGCCAAGACCACCATGATATGCTATCTTCTGAGAAATCAAGGCCATAATATAAGGTGCATAGTAAATCCTTTTGACTCTGTCATTCTTGGATGAGACTATGCCCTGAAGGATAACATCCACAACATCAAATTTTACGCCTCATAATATGATCTATAATGTTCCAGCGTGTCCCCGATAGCATCAAAATTGCCGCTCTTAGGATAAAAGGTGTGATTGATAATCCTGTTGATTATGCTCGGCAATGGCTTAAGTCCGATGATGGTTCCTAGCTTGCATTTGACATTGGAGTCATAATAATCATTCCAAGCAGGAGCTAGTAAAGCTGGACTATCAAAGATTTTCTCCCAAGAACTGGACCTTACTCTTAAGATTTGCTCAAATTCTTCCTTTGTACTTTGCAAGTCTCTAGCCACAGAAATCCACCTAAAAAATTGTAGATCAGCTGATACATGAACTGTGGCGTAAAACTGTCGAATAAGCTCATCATCATAGTTTTGCTTTAAAGCCACAAGGTCATGAAGACCTACATCATAGAACAACCGATACACTCCATCAGATTTCTCCAAGTCATTCAAGTGAGTCCACTTGATCCATTTATGATCAGCAAATTTTCTGTTTCTTCCATAAAGTTTCTCATAAACTTGCTCTTGAAAAACAGTATGGAATCTTGGATTTACAGAATCAGACTTGAGAAGATATTGATTGACATGCCTTTTTATTGCGTAGTCATCCGCTGAAAGAAGGCGTAAATCAATAGGCGATGCTGGAGGTTCACCCAAATTATCAAAAGTGCCTTCTTCTTTAGAGTCGTGCTCAGAATGAGTCTCATCATCGGAGACATAATCCTCACTAGCTTCTGTTTCAGATTCTGGTGCTGGCCCTTTTCCTTTGCCGTACGACCTTCCGATTTAACCGAACGCGCTTGTCGTCTCGAGTCGACCGACGTCGACGACGAGGCGACTGAGTAGGAGCCGCAGAGGATTGAGGAGAAGATTGTCCTCGAGGAGGTCCAACTGGTTTCCTTGTCGCAACCCTCATCATAGGCATCTTTAGAACCAAAGAATAGGTTACAAGATATTCAAAGGAATGAATGGAATTGAATTTAGTTGAAAAGAAATAACATTTACTTTTTTGATCGAGATAATCGGTCGTCTCATTGTTCATTGGCGATCAGACGATCGCCTCATGGTCGCATCTGCGTGCTCAAGAACCGGTCGTTCCGATTATCCTGACCGAGTTCTAGGGCTATCAAATCTTGCATATTTTGGTGATTTTCATGGATTGAATCCATGGATTTGATGCGCAACCATCTTAAGACACCAAAACACACCTTTTGCCCAATTAGAACTACAGAAATTCATCGCATTTTCAACAAACCCTAAACGGGATATCCTAGGGTTCCATAGAAGATAAAACGCAATTCAATCAACGTTTTACCTTGAGATCTGGAGGCGATGAACCCTGGAGAGGCTTGCAATACGAAGGAATCAAGAGATTTGAGAAAATTTCGAGTGGATTGAGGAGGGCTTGAGGCCTACCAGGCAGAGAGAGAGAAAAAAAGAAACGGTCGAACTGCTATGAAGTTTAAGAGAGAGCGCGCAAAGAGTAACTGCAAGGAAGTTATTTTTCTCCCAAACCGACGCTGTCAGATCGACAAAATGCCGCTTGGTCGTTCCGCACTTCCAGTCATACCGTTGTTATAACGCCGATCGTTCCGCTCAATGTTGTACCGCCACAGATAACGCCGGTTGTTCCAATTATCCTGGGAATTTCTGGATTTTCTAGGAACTGAGATTATTTTGCAAATGATCCCTAGTTTTGCACTCAAATAAATATCATTAAGGATCATTATGCATAGAATAGACTATTGTCTATATAGGAACATAATTTTTATGATCATAGCTATTTTTAATAAAGATTTGAGAAATATTTTCATAAAATACTCAAATAACATCAAATGGAACCCATAATATGAGGCAAGAGTTCGAACAACATTTGAATAATCTATGATATTTAACTCATTCCTCAATTTCCAAAAGCGACCTTCGTCTAATGGCTTGGTGAAAATGTCCGCTAATTGGTCCTCGGTTCTTATGTGGCTAATTTCAATGTCTCCCTTGCTCACATGATCTCTCAAGAAATGGTGGCGAATATCTATATGCTTGGTTCTTGAGTGTTGAACATGGTTATTAGTAATTTTCACGGCACTATCATTGTCACACAAAAGAGGAATTTTATCAATTTTTATTCTATAATCCATCAATGTTTGCCTCATCCATAGCAATTGAGCACAACAACTTCCCGCGGAAACATATTCGGCTTCGGCGGTGGATAATGCTACGGAGTTTTGTTTCTTGGATGACCATGATACTAAGGATCTTCCTAAGAATTGACAACTACCCGAGGTGCTTTTTCTATCCACTTTGCAACCCGCATAATCCGAATCCGAATATCCAATTAAATCAAATTTAGCACCTTTCGGGAACCAAAGGCCAATGCTAGAGGAATGCTTTGAATATCTTAGTATTCTTTTAACGGCCATTAAATGACACTCTTTTGGAGTTGCTTGAAAACGTGCACACATGCAAACACTAAATATGATATCGGGCCTAGATGCGGTAAGATAAAGCAAGCTACCAATCATAGATCTATAAAGCTTTAAATCTACCGGTTTACCTCCCTCATTTAGATCAAGATGACCATTTGTAGCCATGGGACTCTTGATGGGCTTTGCGTCTTCCATGCCAAACCTTTTAAGTAAATCCTTCACGTACTTGGATTGACTTATGAAAGTCCCATATTTGAGTTGCTTGATTTGAAGTCCAAGGAAATAGCTTAATTCTCCAATCATGGACATTTCAAATTCCCTAGACATCATATCACCAAATTTCTCGCAAAAATCTTGGTTAGTAGACCCAAAAATAATATCATCAACATAGATTTGACATACAAAGAAATCATCATCTATGACTTTAGTGAATAACGTTGAATCAATCTTCCCAATTTTGAATCCTTTTGAGACTAGAAAATCTCTAAAGCGTTCATACCATGCTCTAGGAGCTTGTTTAAGACCGTAGAGCGCCTTGGAGAGTTTATAGACATGATTTGGATTCTTTGGATCTTTAAAACCGGGAGGTTGTTCAACATATACAAGTTCGGATAAATTACCATTTAAGAACGCACTTTTAACATCCATTTGAAATAATTTAATATCAAAACATGATGCAAAAGCAAGTAATATTTGAATTGATTCAAGCCTAGCTACGGGAGCAAAAGTTTCACCAAAATCCAAACCTTCGACTTGTGAATACCCTTGAGCGACCAACCTTGCCTTATTCCGAATAACCAATCCATTTTCATCTTGTTTGTTCCTAAAGACCCATTTTGTGCCAATGACATTGTATTCTTCGGGTCGTTCCACCAATGTCCAAACCTCATTCCGGGTGAAGTTGTTAAGTTCTTCATGCATAGAATTCACCCAATCCGGATCTTCAAGTGCTTCTTCTACATTCTTTGGCTCAATAGAAGAGACAAAAGAGTAATGTTCACAAAAAGAAGCAACACGAGAGCGAGTTTGGACACCCTTACTTACGTCACCCAATATTTGATCTATTGGATGATCTTTTGCAATTGCATTGTGGATCCTTGGTGGTTGATTGGATGGTTGATCATCTTCTTTGTTGTTTTCTTCACTAAGTTGTATTTGATTTGTGGAAGAGGTGGGTAGTTCAACTTGAGTGGAAGATGTTGGATCAACTTCGGGCTTGACGTCACCTATTTGCATATGTTCCATTGCTTTTCTTAAGGCTTCATTACCTACATCATCCAAGTTCTCATGCCCTTCTTGAGAGCTGTTAGTCTCATCAAATTGCACATCGTGTCTTTCTTCAACCAAACCGGAGTTTTTGTTGAAGACACGATAAGCCTTGCTATTTGAAGAGTAACCAAGCAAGAAACCAACGTCACAACGACTATCAAATTTTGAAAGACAAACACCCTTCTTTAAAAATATAACACTTGCAACCAAAAACTCGAAAATAAGAGATGTTCGGTTTTCTTCCTACAAGAAGCTCATAGGAAGTCTTTTTCAAAAGACGGTGTAAATAAAGACGATTTATGGCATGACAAGCGGTATTAATAGCTTCCGCCCAAAAGATATCAGAAGTATTATATTCATCAAGCATTGTCCTAGCCATTTCAATTAATGTACGATTTTTCTTTTCTACCACTCCATTTTGCTCCGGAGTGTAGGTTGTGGAAAGTTCATGCTTTATTCCAAGTTCATCACAAAAGTCTTCAACTTTAGTATTCTTGAACTCGGAACCATTATCACTACGGATTTTCTTTATTTTGAAATCAAATTCATTTTGGGCCCTTTTTGCAAATCTTTTGAAAATCCCGGAGGTTTCACTTTTGTCATCTAGGAAGAATACCCATGTGTACCTAAAGTAATCATCCACAATGACTAAACAATAGCTATTACCTCCAATACTCTTATAGGTTGTTGGCCCAAATAAGTCCATATGTAAGAGTTCCAATGGTCTAGAAGTTGACATGATACTTTTGGAAGGATGAGAATTAGCGACTTATTTACCGGCTTGACAAGTACTACAAAGTCTATTTTTCTCAAACTTCACATCTTTCAAGCCAACAACTAAATCATGTTTGAAAAGCTTTTTGAGTTGAATCATTCCAACATGAGCTAGCCTTCTATGCCAAAGCCAACCCAATGAGGTTTTAGCCATTAAACAAGTTTTTAAACAAGATTCACTTGAACCAAAATCAACCAAATAAAGATTTCTAAATCTAAAGCCTTTGAAAGCTAAAGAGCTATCCTTTGCATTAGATATGGTAACACCTTCACTTGAGAATGAACAAATTAGTCCAAGATCACAAATTTGAGCAACGGATAACAAGTTAAAGTTTAATGATTCTACTAAAGAAATTTTAGAAATGGAAAGGTCATTTGAGATAGCAATTTTACCCAATCCTAATACCTTTCCTTTGCTATTATCTCCAAAAGTGATCTTTTCCATTCCTTGACCATTCTCGAATGTGGTGAACATTTTTCTATCACCGGTCATATGTTGTGTGCATCCACTATCAAGCACCCAATGTTTTCCACCGGTTTTATAGTTCACCTACAAAACAAAGAATTAAGTCCTTTTAGGTACTCAAATTTGTTTGGGTCCTTGGAGGTTAGTGACCAAGGATTTGGGCACCCAAATAGCATTCTTTTTAGCGCCTAAAATTGAAGTGCCAACAAAACGAGCAATTATTTTACCATCCTTAGACTTTTTAAGCATATAGCAAGAATCATATATTCCAATGGATGGAGTCTTACCCTTAAGACAATCTTGTTGCACATGTCCTATTTCCCGGCATTTAAAACATTGCTTACCATTTTGCCTCACAAATCTTGTGGGTATGTTTGCCGGCTTCTTACCTTTGTTAGGCACATACCCAAGACCTTCCTTGTTGAATGAGCACATTTGTTCACTCAAAAGTTTGTCAAGAGTGGCCTTGCCCTTGAAACAATTTTCCAAACTCTTGCTTAGCTTGGTCACTTGTTCTTTTAGCACATTGTTTTCATGAACAAGCCTTGAATCATTTTTCTCAACAATATTATGATAATCATCAATATTAGAGCAACATGAGATAGCAAGTAGATCATCACATGAGGTAGATGCACTAGTCTTGGCAATTTCTACACTAGGCATTTTATCAATAATATTGCATGTGATTCCTACACTTGAACAAGATTTATTTGAATTTTCTTGGATAAGCAAGTTGTGAGCTTCCTCAAGCTCCATATAAGAATCTTTTAGAGTATTGTATTCTTTATTTAAGACCTTATATTTAGATTTTTCTTTTCCAAGATATTCATTTAAATCATCAAGCATATCCATTAGTTCATCATATGTTGGTTCATCATTAATAATGGATTTTACCTTATCTCCTTTTGCCATGAGGCAAGTAGGAGTGGAGAATAGCGATGGTGCTTCCTTGATGGCGATGCCGACTAGTCCCTTCTTCTTGGGGGACTCTTCCTCATCGGAATCGGAGTCGCTTCACTCATCATTTGAATCCCACTCTCCAATGTGGGCTTCATGCTTGCCGTCCTTATGAAGCTTCTTGAAGAGCTTCTTCTTGCCATTGTACTCCTTCTTCTTGAATGACTTGTTCTTGTCATCCTTCTTTTCGGGACAATGAGAAGCAATATGCCCCTTTTCTTCACAATTATAGCACCGAATGTTGCTATAACACTTCTTGTCACTTGAGGATTGCCCCTTCTTGTATTTGTCGAAGTTGTAGCTTCTATTGAGGCGTCTCTTTATGACCCTCTTCATCCTTCTCACAAGGAGTGCATACTCCTCATCGGAATCTCCTTCTTCATCTTCATCATCGCTTGATTCCGCCTTGGCCTTGAAAGCGGTGATCTTCTTCTTTGAGGAAGATGTCTCCAAAAGCTCTTCCTTGTCCTTTTTGAACAACTCATTTGTAATAAGGTTGCCCAAGAGCCCCGTTGGTGTCATCCTTGGCAACTCGGGTGAGTTGAGAAATAGAGTCACCAACGTCTCATATTTGTCCGGGAGAGCCCTAAGCATCTTGCGCACAACATCAACATCAAGAAGGTTAGTCCCAAGGCCTTTGAGCTCATTCACAATGTTGTTGAGTCGTGAATACATCTCATTGATGTTTTCATGAGGCAACATCATGAATGTCTCATATTTGATCTGAAGCCTATGCAATTTGGCTTCTTTGACTGTGGATGTACCCTCATAGATTTCCGAGAGGGTGGTCCAAATAGCATGAGCATTTTCCAAGTTGCTCACTCTATTGAACTCATCCGCGTTCAAAGCGCCAAAGAGAGCATTCATAGCTTGGACATCTAAATGAGAGTTACGTGTATCTTGATCCGTGGGTTCTAGTGGATTAAGAGGCATAGCGTAACCATCATTTACGATATTCCAAATGCTTGGACTCATGGCCTTTAAATAAATTAACATTCTAATTTTCCAATAAGCATAATTTGAGCCATCAAATAAAGGAGCCTTTCCTATAGCAATTCCCTCACTAGCCATCCTTTTCTCTCTTAGACGGTTAAGTCTAAATCAAACAAATTAATCACAATAATAAGCTAGAAATATAAAAGCGGAAGGTAAAGACTAGAGATAACCACAAAGACACGACGATGTTTTTCCCGTGGTATCGAAGACTTGCCGGTCTTCACTAGTCCACGTTGAGGGAGCTTGACGTCTCAAGTCGGCTCCACGAATTAAGCCTTTCCTCAAGTCACTATGGTTGTTCTTCCTCCGCTCCGGAGATGGTGAATACCGAACCACTCACAAGCTTGCACCGGGCCTCTTCACAATCTTCTTCGAAGAGATCACCGTGCTCCACCGCCAACCGTCTAGGAGTGCGGCAACACTCCAAGAGTAATAAATCAAAGTCTTCACTTGACGGCACTCAAGTGCACATGGATCAACTAGGAGAATGAATGCACTTGAATGTATCTCAACAAGCTCACAATGAATGCACAAGAGTGTTTTGAGTGTTGAGTGAATGCAAAGGCTCTCAAGGCTCTATGAATGTCAAAATGGGTACTAGCAACCTTTACTTGAGCAGTTGGGGGGGTATTTATAACCCCCACAAGCAATTATGACCGTTGGAAACGAAACTAGAGAAGTCAGACAAAATCGAACGATCACGAGCATACTGCGATGCGATCAAGCACCTCTCGATCGAAAGCGATCCAACGGCTAGAACGATTATTATAAAAAGAAAAACTAGCCGCTTAACTCCCGGTCGAACGATCGCAGTAAGCGCAGCGATCGTCCGATTTCCGGCCGCATTTCTCTGAGCGGTACGACCGTTTGTAGGGTTTCGTGATTTACTCAAGGTTTGCAATGGTTCTAGAATTTTTGTACTGCCATATAAAAATCGGAATGACCGCAGGCCGGTACGACCGTTCCCAAAAACGGAACGTCCGATTTCCAGATAAGTTTCTGAGCAGATTTTACACTTGTTCTGTTTTTATTGAACCGCCTCATAAAAATCGGAACGACCGCAAAACGGTACGACCGTTAGTCATCGGCGGTACGACCGATTTCCATGAGAAAGTCTGAGGCAATTTGCAACGCTTTTGGTTTTATTGAACCGCCAACTAAAATACTGACGAAAGATCGCGCTGCTGATCTGACCGCTCAAGGACCCGTCGTTCGCTTCAACACTTAATTGGCTGTTCCCTTCAAAATGCGGTACTACCGCCGAGTAATGTCCGGTCATACCGCACCAAGCGGTACGACCGCAAGTAGAACTGCGGTACTATCGATTTTGAACAGAAGACTTATAACTTTTCAAATCATTTTCAAGTTAAAATTCAAATGCATGCATGATCCTAAATTGATCCATATGGCACAAGAATATGCTATCAAGCTACTAGCCATGATCCCTCTTAATAGTACGACGTTTATCCTATAATCCGGTCTTCCAACCAAACTCCCAAGACCGGTAAAATAGAAAAGGAACCTAGACTACTAGTACCTTGTCTTTAAGCCTTGTGGATCTTCATTTTCTCCTTTGGCATGCATCTTTGCGTCAACAAGTTCACCAATGGGACTTAACCTTGTAAATACTCAATAAACTTGTTAATCCCATATTCACATATTGTCATTAATTACCAAAACAATTTTTAGGGGTCTAGATGCTTTTCAGCCTTGTTGGTGCGGCGCACATTCAAGGTCGTCAAGTCTACCCTAAGATTCTACGACGTGAAGTGCGGCATAGAGGGATGCCCTTGGCGAGTGCACGCATTTCAGCCAAAGTGGGATAACTACTGGAAGTGCTCTATAGTGGTCTCTCACACATGCGTCGTCGTTTTTGAGTCAGTGCAGTCCCACCGGAACCTGTCATCAGGCTTCATCGCCAACCTTATGTACAGTGAGATCATGGATAATCTAAATTTTGTGCCACGATCCATCATTCGGTTGATTGAGGCAAGGTTCTAATACACAATCAGCTATGCCAAGGCTTGGAGGGAAAAACAGAAGGCATTGGAGTCAAGGTAGAACACGTTCGAGGATTTCTACCACAACCTCCCTAGGCAACTTCGAGTTATATAAGACAGAAATCCTGGCACCCATATCGACATTCAAGACGCCACGCACCCGAAGTGGGCCAATAAGAGGGTATTGCAGTGAGCATTCTTCGCGTTTGGTCCATGCATCAATGTATTCTGGCACTGCCGTCCAATATTCTGCGTAGATGCCACATTCTTGACTGGGAGGTACAAGGGCCAGATACTAGCTACAATAGCGATGGACGGGAACAATCAAGTTCTTCCCGTGGCATTATCTTTCATTGAAAGCGAGAACATGGACAACTGGTTATGGTTCCTAAAGAACGTGAGGATTTCTGTTGTGCAAGGCCATCCCAACGTATGCCTTATACATGATTGGCATGCAGGCCTGCTGTGTGCAATAACCCAGCTGCAACAAGGAGAGAGCGTACCACTTCCATGGCCGGATCTACAGAGCAGGTGGTGCATGAGGCACTTGGGTGCAAACTTCTACAAGCAGTTCCGCAACAAAGACTTGATGAACCTGTTCAAGCAGCTGTGCAACCAGAACCAGCAGTGGAAGTTCGAAACACTCTAGAAGATTCTGGATGAGCGGACCAAGGCACACAGAAGGGAGGCAGCGAGAAGGGTTGCCCCAAGTGCTGACCAGGCCCCTGAAGCATAGCTAGAGATACCCACAGATGCCCCCAGATTGACGAGGAAGACGGGGGCGTAGGTGAGATGCTTCTCGAACTAGATTGAGCACGAGCCTAAGGAGAAGTGGTCGCTGCTCCATGACAAGGGTGGCGCTCGATATGGTGTCATGACAATTAATCTAGCCGAGGTGTACAACTGGGTCATGCGCGGCGCAAGGTGCCTCCCTTTGGTGGGTATTGTGGAGGCAATTCTCCGTGGTACGCCGAAGTACTTTGTTGACATAATACTTTAGTCCGTATGATCACCAAGTACATGGAGGAGAAGAGCAAGAAGGGTAAGATGCACCAGGCATTCAAGATGAGCACAAGGGAGCTTCGCTTCAAGGTAATGTGCAGGGATAAAGGACGCCGCGGGACAAACCGCGAGAGGGTTACCCACGAGTGCACGCTACGCCACGGTAGTTGTACATGCACTTGCAACAAGCCCCTTCTTCTGCATAGGCCCTGCTCCCATGTTATAGCCGCATGTTCGACGGTGGTGCAACATCCCGGTCAGTACCACTCTGGCTATTTCACCAAGGAGGCGATGATGCAAACCTGGACCACGGAGATGTATGGTTACGCTGTGGTTGGCCATTTCACTGGCCATCCGACCTGGGAGCAACTAATCTAGGCCGCAGACATTGATAGGCTTAAGGAAAAGGTTGGCCGGTGACAGGTACGACGCATCAGGAACGATATGGACAAAGCAGAAACCGGACGTCGTACGAAGAAGTGCTCCATTTGCAGGGAGTCTGGGAACACCTTCAAGAAATATCCCACGAGAAATCCTCAGGACGAAGGAGACATCGGCACTCCGGACGTCGCCGCGGGGACCTCATCCAATCACCCAACTCGAGACAGTCCACATGGGGGACGTTGAGGCTGCGACCAATGTTATTGCAATGTTCTGAATTATGTTATTGCACGGACATTAGTAATATGTTATTGCCAATGTTCTGAATTATCATTTTGATTAAGTGTTATGATGTTTTGCTGAATGTTATGTAATATAAGTGTGATTTATCGTAGTTTTGATAGTAATGGCAAGTTCACATTTGTTTCCTTACATAATATGCAGTGCATGTACATTAGCAAGTGTATGAATTCCCAGGCGCATCGCAATATCACTTACCTTCCTACTTACGAATCATTCATATCTCAATCTTTCTCGTAAAATTCTTCAAAAATTCAGCGCACTAGAACAACATACGACGATCACAAAATGTTATTGCAAGTTTAACAGATTTTGTACCATTCAAAATGTATGAAAACCAAAAGGTGGCAAACTTGATTAGGGTTTCAGCTATCGCCAGTTCAACTGGCGATAGGTAAACTGAACCGGCAACGAGGAAGGGAGAGGTCCCTATCGCCAGATTCAATGGCGACAAGTTCTGTCAGCTGAACTGCGGCGGCACACATTTTGTAATTTTTTAGGGAGACTATATATTTTTGTAATTATATTTTTAAAAAATATTATTTAAAAAAATCTGTGTATTTGGAAAAAAAGAGAGGAAAAACTTATATGTACCGGTCCAAAGAAGGGCTGGGCATGCTCTAAATTTAGGAAATTTCTAAGGAATACTCATGTGTTTTCTCACCTCGGGAGTACTCGAACTTCCATCCCTCTTATTTGCCTCGAGATTCATACTCTAACTTCATCTCCGACGATGTTGGCAGCTCTCCGGCGATGGCGAGCTAGGGTTTGAGGTTCACCCAATTTAGGGTTTGGGTTCACCGGAACCCGGATTTAGAGGGAGGGAGGGGGCAGTAGACTAGTGGGCGGCAGCACTTGCGGGCAGTCCACGCGCCGGAGATGGCTACGACGCGGCGGCAAGGGGTGGGGCAACAGTGGGTGGGTGGGGAGGTTATTTATATGGGCATATGGAGGAGGATGGTTGTGATTTGTTGGATCCAGATGCGTTGGTTGAAATAGTATTTTTTAACAAAATAATACTCATATCCTCCCTAGGCAACTCCCATAAATTTACTGAAAAAGCAAGAAAATGCTGTGGCGTTTTAATCTTATCCAATGGGATAACAATCCATCGTTGCTTTGCCCCTACGCGATGTACCAGAGCTGTCTGATTCCATGTTTGCTTGACGCACATCCACCACAAGTTTCCTTTCTTATGCTCCTCTCACTCGTTTGCATCTCGCTTCCCCCCTCTCCCTCCCTCGATTCACTAGCAAAAGTGGCCAGCATGCAAGATGATGAACTATGTTGTCCTGATCTTTCGATGAGAAGGATAAATTCCGATTGGACGATGATCAACTCTCATGATCCAGGCTACGAACACAGCACGTACGAACCAAGCAATCGCTAAACTAATCACCAAGTCATTATCAACCGTGCCAAAGACCCGATTGACCTGATCACAAGGATCAATTCCTGCAAGCAATCGAAGAACAAGCAAGAACGAAGTAACAAGCAATCTGAATTGCAAATATATGATTGAGTTTAGAAAGGTGGGATTCCGCAGAGGTTCTTTACGGTTGGTCTAGTTGACACAAGCGAAGAACAAGAGTTTTCACAATGGAGAAACTAGGCAAACGAAATCCACCAAACCCTAAGGGTGGCGGTCACTATGTATAGGAAGAAGAGGAGAAGGGAGGGGTGGCGGTACTGTTCATATATGAATAGTAACCACGTGAACAGTACAGCCTACCTGGGGTTACAAGGCACATGGGCCTAAGTGGACTCATAAACAATGTATGACTATGTTGCGATTACAACATGCTCATAAGGAATTTGGACATAGGGCTAGATCTGTTGGAAAGAGGATGAAATAAGCTTTCCATCAAGTACTCGTAGACCTCCAACGGACTCCGTATGTGAAAGTTAATGCATGTTTGAAGTCGGTGCTGTCTCTGGAGGCCAAATTGAATTGCACATGCTTCCCTTCATGATCAACTCCTAAGTTTTTGATTAAAAGAGCATCACATGTATTAGGTAGCAGCATATTCTTATTAAAAATAGAATGCACTCCTAGAAACGAAGTTACCTCATAGTTTAATTCACGTGCACGAGCTCTTGTGATTGGACCTTGCAAATGCATAGGTTTAGCGCTATTGTGAGGAGTGTTGGTTGTATACATGGAAGTGATGTCGTCATCATCCTCCCCTTCTTGCTTTTGAGTTGTCCTCGACTCAAGCTCATCTTCTTCCCACAAATATGGCTTCAAATCTGTAATGTTAAATGTGGAACTAACCCCGAACTCTGCAGGCAGATCAAGCTTATATGCATTATCATTAATCTTAGCTAACACCTTGAATGGACCATCAACCCTAGGCATCAACTTAGACTTTCTCAATTCAGGAAATCTATCTTTGCGCAAATGTAACCACACGAGATCACCAAGTTCAAAAGTTAAACTCTTTCTACCTTGACTACCAGCAACCTTATACTTAGCATTCATGCGCTCTATATTTTCTTTAGTTGTTTCATGCAGTTTAAGGACAAATTCAGCACGCTTCTTAGCATCTAAATTTACTTGTTTAGAAGTTGGAATAGGCAATAAATCAATAGGAGCGAGAGGATTAAAGCCATATATTACTTGAAAATGGCTCATCTTTGTGGTAGAATGCAATGATCTGTTGTAAGCAAACTCTGCATGAGGTAAGCATTCTATCCACATCTTCAAGTTCTTCTTCAAAATAGCCCTCAACATAGTTCATAACACACGGTTGACAACTTCAGTTTGTCCATCCGTTTGGGGGTGACAAGTTGTAGGAAACAACAACTTAGTCCCCAATTTCGCCCAAAGGGTGCACCAAAAGTGGCTCAAAAACTTCACATCCCGATCTAAAACAATGGTATTGGGCACTTCATGTAGACAAACGATCTCTCTGAAAAACAAATTAGCAACATTTGTAGCATCATCGCTCTTATGACAAGGTATAAAATGTGCCATTTTAGAAAATATATCCACAACAACAAAAACACTACCTCTCCCCTTCTTTGTTCTAGGTAATCCTAAAACAAAGTCCATTGAAATATCCTCCCAAGGAACACTAGGCACAGGAAGAGTGTGACAGCCCAAATTTCTTTTTCCAGTTAAAAATAAAATTTAATTATTTTTCTAGAATTTTCTGAAATTCTAAAAGCTTTTTCCTATTTATTTCAAAGCCAAAATAAATTATTTACAAAATTAATTACCAATTATGAATTGGAAATATTTTATTTAAGTCCAAAATATGTCAGGGAATTTCTGTGAATTTTCTCATAATTTTTGGACTTTATTTGATATTTTCTAAAGCCTAAATGAATTAACTAAGTTATTTAAATGGTTAAATCAATTTAAAATCGGGAAATATCATTCGGGCCGAATCCTTCTCTCGGCCCATTCCTATTTCCATGTGCGGCCCAATCTTCCGGCCTGGTCCTCCCACATACGGCCCACTCCACCCCTTCTCTCTCTACACCTCACTGCCATCTGGGCCCCGCCCCACCACGTCATCGTCTCCCACCTCCGTTTCGTCCACACACGACAGCGCTGTTGCTGCCGCCATTGTCGCACCTCAGAAGCTTTCCAAAATCCGTTAAACCCTGCATCAATCACCCCGTTTACGTGCACATTTAAAGCCGCAATCAACCGCTCATCCATTACCACCACTCTCCCTTCCTTTCCCGTCTTCAATCCCTGTAATCACGCTGGTAACTCCCATGGGCATCCATGCGCTCTACACCGCTCCGGCCTCGCCCTTGCCCTATAAATGGGAGCCCCGAGTGCGCCATGTCTATCTCATCCCAACACCGTGAAGGATCTAAACCTACCATTATGTGTTAATGGAGTTTTGGTGATTAATGACAAATCTAATCGTGAGACTAACACTTTTATTGATATACATATTGTGTAGTCTTATTTGGATATAAAGGTGAAAATCATGAAGGCATGCAAGTGATTAATGACAAATCCAATTCATTGGATAAACAAAAGGAAAAATCCAAACAGGTATGCATTATGATAAATCTATTTGTGAGACTAACACTCTTATTGTTATACCATGTTTAGTCTCGGTTTGGATATAAAGATGAGAATCATTAGAGGTATGCATTCTACTTTGTATTCATATATATATTGTTGCATTCCTCGGATCCAAAATATAGGTTGAACTCCACCAAAAGGTTAACTTGAATATGTGCATATGTTCCTATTACACATTTGTGTATGCACACATTTAGGGGGAGTTCATTCTATATTTTGTGGTTTCATTAGTATTGATCTATTTTCTCTTTCCACATATATTTGGGATCTTTACTTTGAAACATATCCTTTGAATATATTTAACTTGCGTAGTTAATATATTCATATGAGTATATAAGACTTGTGTAGTCTATATATACTTATATATGAGTATAACATAACTTGTATAGTTTATGTGTACTCACATATCCTTGAATATATAACTTGTGTAGTTAATATATTCATGTGAATATATGAGACTTGTGTAGCTCATATATCCTTTGAATATATATAACTTATGTAGTTATATATATTCATAAGAGTATATACGACTTGTGTAGTTCAGTATACACTCATGTTGAGTATATATAACTTGTGTAGTTCTTATATACTCATATCAATCTACATTCAATTATTTGTTATTGAAGTGATTATCATTAATTACCAAAGAGGAAAGATTGTGGTATCTTGTCCCACCATTATGAGTTAATGGTATGTCATTGTAATTAATGATAATCATATTGTTGGAACTAACATTTTCTATGAGTTGGATGAAATAGGTTATGTTCCATGTGGTTGACGACTTGGGATGACATCATGTGTTGATAGTCATCAAGTCAAGAGGAGTTCCATCATGGGTTGGTGGAAGTCAAGTGAAGGAAATCATCGTGTGTCGATGATGTTCAAGTAAAGGAGATGATCATGAGTTGATCATCAAGTCAAGCGAAGCTTCATCTTGTGTTGATGAAGATCAAGTGAAGAATGCATCATATGTTGATGCATATCAAGACTCGGGATGGAGGATGTCATCATGTGTTGATGAGCATAAAGTCAAGATCCCGAAGTGAAGATCCATCATGTGTTAATGGAGGTCAAGTGAAGAGTGCATCATGTGTTGATGTACATTCAAGTCAAGAACCCGGACTTGAAGTGAGGATGTGTGTCATCAAGCTTCAAGTGGTTGCTCAAGGCAAATGTATGGTTAGCTAGGGTTAAGGATGTGTTCCTAGTCTTTTACCGGTCTCAGTGTTTGGTTGGGAGACCGGATTGCTAGTATAGGTTGCCGTACTATTAAGAGGGGTCTTGACTAGTAACTTGAGTTTGTCATGTGTTGATAGCTCATTGTGTTTGCTCTAGCTCAACTTAACGTGTTGCCAATATTTGCGAATGTGTTTTGCAAATAGTTGTGGTTCATGGATAATCCTTGTAGCATGTGACTTAAGTTTGCGAATGTGTTTTGTAAATGGTTTAAGTCCATGTGCCTTATTCGTTGAAGTGTAATTCTATAAGTTGGCAAATGTATTTTGCAACTTATTGAGAATCTCACTTGAATCCTTGTTTGCACCGCGCGTCAATTTGGCAAATGTGTTTTGCAAATTGAGTTTGAGCGGAGTGCAATTTGTGGTATGATTCTAAAAGTTGGCAAATGTGTTTTGTAACTTGTTGAGAATCTTGCCTACATACCTTGTTTGCATTTCATATCATTTGCAAATGTGTTTTGCAAAGTTGAGATTGAAAAAGAAATGCAAAGTTGTGCTTTTCTCTATGGAGCAGTCTGACCGGCGGTGCGCGCGCGGACTAACCGGACTCTCGGACCTTTGAAGTGGTCAACATTTTCTAGAGAGTGACATTTCTGGTTTTTGGCCGCGCGGTTTGACCGGCGTGTGTCATGCGGTCAGACTGGGCTGGCCGGTCTGACCGGCCTTCGGTTGGCGGTTAGTCTGGATTTGGTCCAACAGCTAGTTTTATAGCCGTTGGAGTGGGTGCAGACTGACCGGCCGATTGCCTGCGGTTAGACCAGCCCTGCTGATTTTTCAGCAAACTTGCTCCCAACGGCTAGTTTTTGCGTGTGGGCTATAAATACCCACCTTGGCCGTGTGAGGGGAGGATGCTGGTGCCCCTAGACATTCCATTGAGCAAAGAGTAAGCCTCTCATTCTCTCTTGTGCATGTGTTGCACTTAGTGAGGTTAGAGAGCAAATCTTATTGCATGTGTTGCATTAGGTGGTGGATTTAGTATCCACTCGAGCTTAGACACTTGATTGGTTCAAGTGAAAGTTGGAGACTTATTACTCTTGGTGCTTGCCGACACCTAGACGGCGCGGAGGCGTCGCGTTCCGGTGATCTTCTCAAGTGAAGCTTGTGAGAAGGCCCGGTGTTTGTGAGTGGTGTGGTGCTCGCCATCTCCGGAGTGGAGGAAGGAGCAACCTTAGTGGAGCGAGGTGTTGGTTCGGTTTGGAACTGGTCCTAGTGATTGGACTCACCTTGGAGGCGGGTGCTCAATTCGTGGAGCCGGTCCAATTGGTTTGGGCTTGCCTCAACGTGGATTAGGGGAGACTGGCAAGTCTCCGATCACCACGGTAAAACATCGCCGTGTCAATTGTGGTTTGCATTCTTGTGCCTTACTATTGCATTTACATTCATTGTGTATGAATGCTTGCTTTACATTGTGCAATTTATATACCCTGTATTAAATTGCTTATTCATTGTGTGTGATTGCAATGGTTATTCATTGCTTTCTGCTATTCACCTTGCTAGAATTGAATAGATTACAAGTCTATGCTTGATTTCTATATTCTTCAATAGACTTGACTTGTTGGTGCACATAGTTAAACTAGTTGATTTAAGCTAAAACCGTATTGATATTAGCTTCCGCATAAGTAATCGGTTTTAGACTTAGAGATTTTTAGAAATGACTATTCACCCCCCTCTAGTCGGCCTCCTCGATCTTACAGACCGCCACCCACCTCGCCTCAATCCTCTCAAGTTCGCTAGAATTTGAAGTCGAGGCCTCGCCACCCGAAGCTTTTCTGCTATCGATTTCGCCGACGACAAGCTCGCTCCATCGCCTTCATCTACATCCCCAGTATGCCTTCGCCCACTTGTCCCCATGCGCGCACTCTCTCGACCGGAGGACCACCAGAACGCCCTTGCCGCTGTCGACCTAACTCCACCGCCGCAAAACCTCTCGCTGCTGGCCACTCCATTGTGCTCCGTAGTCGCAAGGTAACGCATAAGGTTCAACGTCATCTCCCCTTTTTGCACACCTTTGCGTAGCTCGCCGTGGCGAGTAGCGCCGGTGAGCTTGTAGCCGAGCGCCACCACCGCTGCCTTGTGTAGTCGAAAGCTCCTTCGACCAGGTAGTCGTAACTCCTTCGACCAGGTAGTCGTAACTCCTTCCGACCACGTGAAGTCGAGGAGGTGAACAGTACTCAGAAGATGAACAACACTCAGAAGGTGAACAGTACTCGGAAGATGAACAACACTCGGAAGATGAACAATACTCAGAAGATGAACAACACCCGGAAAGTGAACAATATTTTCGGAATTCTATATTTTCTTGTGACATCAAAACTTACGGATGTTTGTTCTCCCTCACACGAACTCCAAATTTGTCGATTCTCGATCCTAAATACATATAAATTCATTATCTACCTTATATTATTTATTTTGTAATTTTTGGATTTTATTTGAATTTCTGTTATTTATTCATCTCGTTTTGCGCGTATAGAATCCGACGTTTCTGAAACATTCCAGGAGCAATCTACCGAAGCATCTGCAAATTTCGACGAAGGCAAGTCATAGACCTTTGACCATATTATACCCATTTTATAAAATTATATTGTTTTAAATTAACATGCATTGCTAATTTTTTTTATTAAATGTTTTCGGGGGTAGCTAAACACCTATTCGATCTCCTTGAATAATTGTGAATGACATGTTGACATGTACCCTTGGACATCATAGGCTGGGTTAATTTTAGTTGGACATATTTTATTACCAACATGGGTATCGTATTATGCTTAGTCATGCTTTAGTTGTACGATGGGTTCCTTCACAATGATTACTCACGAAAGTTTGACTTAATGAAATATGGAATTGTGGCATGGCCGCTGTTATTAAAATTTATTGTGCCATGGCAAGGGTTGCTATTTGGTCGGGTTTGAACTAAAAATGATTTCATACTCAGGCGATTGATCGTGCAGCAAAGGGGACGATTTGGGATGTGGATGACTTGCTTGAGTAGTCACTAAGGACTTAACTTTGTGCGCCATTGATCTAGGCCTTACCGTACAACCACATGTCTAGGATGGAGTGGACCTGGCTGAATAATTAGCAATATTTTGATTTGGTTCTGTTTGGGTCGATAAGCGGTGCAAGAGGGGGCCCAGAATGGCGAATCCTTAGCGAGCAGAACTGGGTCAAAACAGAGCTTTGTAAAAACCTTGTGATAATCACTTAGTGCACTCCTTCGGAAGCGTGTCATGTCTAACATTATAAGATGATTATCTCTTATGGGTCAAGCTATACAACCTCTGTAGAGTGTTATAAACTATTCGAATAGTCGTTGTCATGGCCCAGGTAACCAACCCGGGACCCTCTATGCTCACTGGACCAGTCCCATGATCAGTGGCTGGTCCGCACAGTGATCAACAACGATGTCATCACAACCATACAACAAACTAAAGATGAAGCAGACAAATTAACACTTTGTAACAACAAAGACCTTATGGTCAAACTTTTTACAGAGGTCTTGCCACGCAGGGCTACAACAAAAGAGCTCACAGTGGAACACAAAAGAACATGTGGAGGCCATTCGACATGCCCATAAGCAATCGAGTGGAGGACGTCCTAGCACGCAAGGTCTTCAAAGACCTCCTCTTCAAAGAGGTTGGAGCACCCTGAGAGGTCTTCTTCAGCTGTTGATCAACCAGAGGGCACAAGCCGTGAGTACTTTGAATGTACTCAGCGAGCCGTAGGAAAATGTATGCAATAATATTCATGCATGTCTTGACAAGGTTAGCTTTATGGTTGCTTTGCAGAAAGCAATATTGAATTGAAATACGATAAATAGATTGTAAAGCACAGGTTGAAAGATTATCACATAAGTAGACAAGTTCTTTATGAAACAACCCGTAACTACCCTGGTCACTGCCCAGACCACTCACGACCACCCTGGTCATGAGCCAGACCACTCACGACCACCCTGGTCGTGAGCTAGACCACTCCAACAAGTTTTGAGAAAGTCTACCCCTTGCGTGAAATCACCAGGCATGTCCGTAACCGGGGACACGGCTATTCGAATAGATTTACACTCTATAGAGGTTGTACATCTTTACCCACAAGACATGAGTTCTCTAGTTTGTTTGGCACCTGTCGATGCCCCTGCTCACTACTTGGGTAAGCAGGCTAGAGCACGTGACAAGGCCTTTACAAGGTTTTGCTTTGACTCAGTTCCACTCGCTAAGGTTTCGCCTTTCTGGCCCCGTCTTGCGCCAAGTGTGGGCGTCTAACCCAGGTCCTTCCACACTTCTACCAAAACGGAACGAATCAAAGCATTGTCAATTAGTTGGCCAGGTCCACCCCATCCTGGACATGTGGTTGCACGGTATGGCCCGGGCCGAACTCTTACAAGGTTAAGTCCTTAGTGGGTGCTCAGGAGAGACCTCCTCATCCCAATGTGCTTCCTGCACCCCCTTTATTGCACGATCACTCTCCCGAGCGAAAACATTTTGGGGTCAACCCGGCCAATGACCACCCTAGTCATGGCGCAATAAATTTTATTAGCGGCTACACAGGCCAGGGCAATGCTTACAAAGACAACACATGCCTCAATTCCATATTCTCTTAGTCAAATTTAACATATTTGAGACAAGTGATTGAGAGATAGCGCATAACTAAGCAGGTCTAAGCAGTATACGCACCCATGTTGGTTATCACAAAGAAGTCCAACTAAGAATACCCAACCTATGGTGGTCCAAAGGTACATGACAACATGTCAAACACAATTATCCAAGGGGTCATATTGCCAAGTAGGGGTTTAGCTACTTCCCAAAACCATTTTTATACAATTAGCTATGCATGTTGATATAAAACAAAGTAATTTTTGCAAACTTGGTTCAACATGATCAAAGGTCTACGACTTGCCTTCGATGTAGAGAGGGGGTTCTTTGGTAGAGGTCGCCGGGTCCACGAACTCTTTAGTGAAGTCGGAATCTACACGGGCGAAAAAGAGCCAAATAAATACAACGAATTCAAATAAAACCAAAACTACTAAATAAGAACCAAAAGAGAAATACTGAAACAGAAACGGACTCTCGGGAGGAGGTCTTGAGGAGGAGGTCCACAGGAGGAGGGGTCCAAAGGAGGAGGTCCTAAGGAGGAGGTCCACAGGAGGAGGGGTCCAAAGGAGAAGGTCATGAGGAGGAGGTCCACAAGAGGAGGTCCAAAAGAGGATACGACTACTCATGTGGTCGTACAATGATACAACTACGCAACGTGGTTGTAAAGAGATACAACCACACAACGTGGTCGTGAGAGCATCAAGAGAACAAGGCATGGAGGAACTCACCCAGACACACACACACACACACACACACACAGAGAGAGAGAGAGAGAGAGAGAGAGAGAGAGAGAGAGAGAGAGAGAGAAGAAGATGGGAGGAGGACGGCGAACAGCACGGGTGCTCCGGTGAGTTCTGCGGCGACGAGGAGGTCGAAGAAGGCGCAAGCTCCAGCGGCTCCTTGGCGACAAGGAGGCTTTAGCGGACTCCTTGGCGAAGCTTCAAGCACGGTGAAAACAAGGTGAGAGTAAGGGAGAGCTGGGTGCGGAAAAAAGGTGATAATAGAGGGCTGCTCAGGCTTTTATAGCCAAGAAAAACGGGAAGAGCAGCTGAGAGACTCAAAGACACACGAGGTCAAGTGTAGGTGAAGGAGAAGATGGGAGCAGGTCGAGGAGGATACAAGAGAAGGAACAGGTACTGCAAAAAGTGAGAGCATTTAATGCGAGACAACAACATTTAATGCGCTAAGACCTTTGCGTCAGAAATGACACAACAGGTGGAAGGAGAAGGTGAGCAGGACTGGCAGGTGGGGCCAGTCAAAGCTAGAGAGGGGTGGTCAAACCAAAGAGGAGATCGTGACCAACAGAGTGGTCTTTGCAAAAAGACCGAGTGGGTGGTCTTTGCAAAAAGACCAAGAGGGTGGTCGTGACACAAGGGGTGGTCGCGGCCCAAAGGGGTGGTCGTGGCCCAAAGGGGTGGTCTTTGCAAAAATACCAAGTGGGTGGTCTAAACCAAAAGGGAGGTCCAACAAGAAGGAGGTCCAAACAGGAGGTGCGGGGCGAGGAGAAGCGCGGCGAAGTGGGGCCGTTCGACTTTGATCGGGCGGTTCGAAAAGGATTGGACGTTCGGATCGGTTCAACGCGCCAACAAGGTTGGGCCGTCCAACACAGATCGAATGGTTCAAAAACGAAGTGGGCGTTGCTCTATCCGAACGTGCCAACAGGATCGGGCCGTCCAACATAGATCGGACGGTTCGCGACGAAGGAGGCGCGGAGCTGAGCCGCGCGGGGAGGACAGAACAAACAAAGAAGGGGTAAACAACACCAGAGAACTCCAACAAACTCAAAGCAACCAAGCTCGAATTAATTAAAGTTGGATTTAGTCATTTTAAACACTTTTAAATTCCAAAATCTCAAGTTACGCGAGGGGTAGAGTTTTTATAAAAATGTTTGGATGGTGGTATGGTTGAGAAGTGAATAGGTAGTTCACTAGTTCTTTCAAAGTACTTATTTACTTATGTATTTAATCTTTTAAATTGTGCTTTTCAATCTATCTGCAGTATTTACAGTCAATACTGCTCTCTGCAAAATAGCCATAAAGCTACTCTTGTTCAAGCCTTGCATAAATACTATTTCCATACTGTTGGTGTTTTAGGACCGAACTTACGTAAAGATTGTTTGATTCGGGGGTTCCTCTAGGCTCAAAATCACACAGAGATGGAGACACAGGGATTTTTATATAGGTTCGGGCATTCTCCTGGGAGAATAACAACCCTACTCCTGTGTGTATGTATTGAGTATACTAGATTACCAGATGGAATCGAAGACTAGAGTATTGTGCTTCTAATCTCCTCTTCGGATCTCTCCCTCCCCCTGTCCTGATGATCCTTGCATTTTATATCGTCTCCGGGGTGCGCCGTTGGATCTTCGAAATAAAGGTTACAAAGAATTAGCCGATCGTGGAGTCATTCACGAGGTTATTACAGGGTTGTAACGTCCCCATGTCGTCAGGCAATTATCATCATAACAATGAGTTAAATCGTGCTGTTATTCCAGAGAATAACAGTGTAATTGATTGCTCATATCCTTGGATACGGTACATAAGATTCCCTGATCGACTAGGCCCACCTGTCTGTGAGTCTTGTCGACTATGGACTGGTCGTAGAAGGGCTTACGACCAGGTGGTGGTAGTAGGAGAGCCTACAACCACAGATCGATCATAGTAGAGCTTACGATCACGGGATAGTCGTAGAAGGACTTACGACTATGGGGTAGTCGTAGAAAGACCCACGACTACAAGGTGGTCGTAGGAGAACTTACGACCTCTAGCTTCTCCCTTATGAACATTAAGGGGTATACTCAAGAGTTATATGACGTCATTATTACCCATAATATGAATTATAGATAAATGATTAAATGAGGATTGTTATATCCTCGTCACATACATTTCCCTACGACTTGCTGAGTACTTTATGTACTCTGGCTATACGTTATTTGTTGATTAGTCATCGAGGAAGACCTAGGGAACACTAAGTTCTACGAGGAGTACTTCAGAGACTATGCGAACTAGGGTGTGTTCTCCACTTGATTGCATGTGGGCATGTCAGATGGCTACCACAAGAGTTTCTTCCACTGCAAGTTTGTTATTCTGTCGTTAAGCCCTGTGTGGCAATAATTGTAAAACCTTGACCATAAGGTCTGTTGTTACTTTTTAATAATATTTGTCTTATTCTTAACTATTTTGTTGTATGGATATGATTTCATCAATGTTGACATTGTGTGAACTAGTTTCTGATTTTGGGACTAGTTTAGAGTACACAGAGGTCTGTATTTGCAGATTCGGGTCCCGACAAAGAGGCATATATAAACCGCGTGGATTAAGTCGGGACTTAGCTTTATTGCATGTAGTGCAGCGAGACACGTAGTACTCAACGTCGCGCCTCATTCGGGGCCAATAGAAGTGCTCAGCCAAAATATCCTCTGTCTTCTTGACACTGAAGTGTCCCATTAATCCTCTGCCATGTGTCTCCTGTAGCAACAAAACACAAATAGAGCTAGTTGGAATGCATAGTTTGTTAGCTCTAAATAGGAATCCATTACTTAAGACAAATTTATTCCAGCTCTTTCCCTCTTGACAATTCAACATGGCATCTGTAAAAAGTATCATCTTGAGCATAAAGTTCTTTAATTGTTTCTAAACCAAAAAAATCTACAATCAAGTTGAGATAACATGGTGTAACGCCTAGACAAAGCATCAACAATAATATTCTCCTTCCCTTTCTTGTGTTTGATTACATATGGAAACGATTCAATAAACTCTACCCATTTAGCAGGTCTACGGTTCAGTTTACTTTGACTACAAATATGCTTTAAAGAATCATGATCTGAGTGTATAACAAACTCTTTCAGCTATAAATAATGCTCTCATGATTCTAAAGTTTGAACGAGAGCAAATAATTCCTTATCACAAGTAGAATAGTTCAAACTAGACCCACTCAATTTTTCACTAAAATGAGCAATAGGTTTACCTTCTTGTAGTAACACACCTCCAATTCCAATTCCACTAGCATCACATTCAAGCTCAAAGGTCTTACCAAAATCAGGAAGTTGGAGAAGTGGCACATTTGTGAGCTTCTCTTTCAGAAGGTTGAATGATTGTTCTTGCGTAGGACCCCAATGGAAAGGAGCACCTTTCTTGGTGAGCTCATTCAATGGTGCGGCAATGGTACTAAAATCCTTGACAAAACGTCGATAAAATCCAGCAAGTCTTTGAAACATTCACACTTGTGTGACCGTGTTAGGAGTCAGCCAACTCTGTATAGCTTCGATCTTATCTTGATCAACTTCAACGCCCTGTGGAGTAACAACATAGCCAAGAAACGATACTCGATCGATGCAAAAGGTGCACTTCTCAAAGTTACCAAACAAACGTGCATCACGTAGAGCATGAAAAACAACACGTAAATGAGCGAGATGTTCCTCAAGTGACTTGCTATATATCAATATGTCATTAAAATATACCAGCATAAATTTACCAATGAAAGTACGCAAAACTTCGTTCATCAATCTCATGAAAGTACTAGGTGCATTAGTTAAACCGAAAGGCATCACTAACCACTCATATAAACCGAACTTAGTTTTGAATGCTGTTTTCCATTCATCTCCTAATTTCATGCGAATTTGGTGATATCCACTACGCAGGTCAACTTTAGAAAACAAAGTAGAGCCACTTAATTTATCAAGCATGTCGTCTAACCGAGGAATAGGATGACGATATCTAATGGTAATATTATTGATAACTCTACAATCAACACACATACGTCATGACCCATCTTTCTTTGGAACCAAAAGTACAGGAACAACACATGGACTAAGGCTCTCGCGTACGTACCCTTTGTCAAGTAAGTCTTGCACTTGACGCTAAATCTCCTTAGTCTCCTCCAGGTTGGTTTGATATGGCGCACAGTTGGGTAGGGAAGCTTCTGGGATCAAGTCAATCTGATGTTCAATGCCCCTAAGTGGAGGCAGCCCCGGTGGTACATTATTTGGAAATACATCGTCATATTCTTGCAAAAGGTGAGCAACAACAGGAGGCAAAGAAGGGGGCATATCCTCAAATGAAAACAAAGTTGCTTTGCATACTAAAGCATAGCAAATAGAATTACCAGCTTCTAGCTCACTAATATCAGACTTTGTGGCTAACAAAACATAACCTTTCAAATTAATTTCACCTTTCTTAGCACTAAGTTCCTTCTTCTTATGCGGTGCAAGTTCTTTGGCTATAATATGATTTTTCACTTTTGTTACTCTCCTTTTCTCTATAAGCTCTTTCTAATTCATCCATTAAAATTTCTTCTGGAGACATGGGTAGCAAAGTGATTTTCTTTCCTTTAGCCATGAGAGTATATTAATAAGTCCTACCATGATGCACAGTATCTTTAACATATTGTCATGGTCTACCTAACAATAATGAACATGCTTGCATAGGTACGACATCACAATTAGCATAATCATGATATGAACCAATAGAAAAGTAAACTCTCGTAATGCGAGTTACCTTCAGCTTACCACATGAATTAAACCATTGAATGTAGTAAGAACGAGGGTGCTATTGTGTGGTCAAGGCAAGCTTCTCAACCATATTAATGCTAGCCAAATTGTTGCAACTTCCTCCATCAATAATCACACGACAAGAACGCTCATTGATCACAAATTTTGTTTGAAATAGATTGTGGCGTTGATTCTATTCAACATGCTCTATTTGAGCACTAAGGACACGCTTCACAATTATGCTAAAAAACTGATCACTTGCTTCAGCTCCAAAACATTCTTCGTTATGTTCAGATTCATATTGCTCACCTGCGGGGTCAGTTACAAGCAATGCATGCTTGTCATCAATATCACTAGCTGAAGTGTACTCACCATCTTCTCTAACAAGAAGTGCTCGCTGATTTGGGCAATCTCTCATCATGTGCCCGAAGCCTTTGCAGTGATGGCATTGTATGTCTCGTGTTCTCCCGGAAGAAGCAACCGAAGTAGAACTCTTAGCTAGCTGAACTGAAGTTGATTTGCTTGCATTAGAGGCGCGGGGAATTGGAGTGGTGCTTGTTGGTCGCCCACGGCCAGAGGGGGGTGGGGCAGTTAGGAGTGGCATGGATAGCAGGGGGTGGTGCCCTGCCTGAGGACTGCGCCTGATTCTGCATTCCTGCAAAAGAAACACCAAAAGAACCTCAGGAGCGAGACTGTCTTCCCTACAATTCACGTTCAGCTTTGCAAGCAAAATGAAACAAACGGTGATAGAATTATACTCCTTGTAATCTAGAATGTCCTGAATGTCCCGGTTAAGCCCTCCTAAAAATCTAGTCATTTTAGCATTTTCAGTTTCTTCTAAACCACAACGTAATAAACCAGTTTGCAACTCTTGATAGTAATCTACTACGGTGTTACTACCTTGTCTTAAACGTTGTAATTTATTCAGCAAATCACGAGAATAATATGAAGGCACAAATCTAACTCTTATAGCTTTTTTCAGAGTATCCTAAATTTTAGGTATGTTTTGTTCATTACGGCATAATTTATTCCACCAAATAGATGCAAAATATGTGAATTCACTAGTAGCAGCCCTAACCCTTTTATTTTCAGGAAATTCATGGTATGCAAATTTTTGGTCTAGGCTAACTCCCATGTGAGGTAAGCATCAGAATCATATTTACCAGCAAAAGGAGGCATAGTGAATTTAATTTTACCAAGTGCATCATTACGATCACGGACCTCACATGGTGGGTCTCTTTTCATACCTTGTTGATTGAAGTGTCATTGCCGATGATCACAATCATTGTTGGGATTGAAACCACCATCGGACTCTGTATCAGCAACATATGGGTTCGCTTCATATTCGACCTCATTGACCAATGAGCTAGCAACGGATGGGTTACGACGCAGTTGTGCAACGCTGACAGCAGCGGGGGTGACAACAAGAGGTGGATCTCTCTCTAGCCGCTCCACATGTGTAGCAATTGCAGCAAGATCGTTATTGGTGCAATCCAGAACCCCTCAATACGCTCCAAATGTTGATTCAACAAGCGTGAAAAGTACTGCATGATGTCTTTCGAGCGAGGCATGAGAGGTGCATCGTCCTCAACGTTGGGCCTGCTATTCTCCCCTTGTGACCCTGAACCTGCCATTATTAGTATCAACAAGAAAAATACACGATTGTATAAAATTCTCTATGAACTACTAGGTTCTGGAGGTTACAAGTCACACACGCTCAAGCTCTTGCAAACTCTTACCAAAGCAAATAGGTGGTGCAACCGGTAGCTGGTTCGTGATAAGTATGAAGAGAAGTGTAGGAACGCACACGCAAAGTTCAATGTGACTCGATGTAAGCAATGGAAAACCTCACACCAAGTGCTAGGAGAGACGCTAGCCAACTACTTAAACTTCTTTGTAGGGACACAAGATTGTTCACACGATGTAGCGCACAAAAATGAAATAACGTGCAATGTAAACAACCCTCTAGTTTAAGTAGAAACAACAGCTAGTCTCAAGAGATGAAAAAACAAAGTTTTATATGGTTTATATATGCTCTTTTAAAAGGTTTCGATGAGATCTACAACTTTGCAGTTGAGGTGAACCCAAAATTCCGAAGGGAAGACCGAAAGACACGTCAAAAACAGAAACTGAAAACTTGCGACACGAATTTAGGGCTGAAGATGGCTGATTTTGGGGGTCTTAGAGGGCTACTAGCATAGGTTGGAAATTTTTATTGGATGCACCTCATCGTTAGATTTCCAACGAATCTGAGAACGTCAAATTCGGACACCGTATGCAAAAGTTATGCCCGTTTTACTGAATGTGTCTTGGAAACGGACTTGAATTCATCTCAGGTGCAAAACTGAAACTGCTATATCATTCAATACCCTGTGCCGAATTTTCTCAATTTTTTTGTGGAATCTTTTGGCTATCTGTAGAAGGTATCCACCAATTTTCACTAGTTTTTGACAAATTTTGACATGCTTTTCAATTTTCGGGAAGGAAGGTGGACATTTTTCCTTTTTTTCTTTTTTTTCCTCTCTTTTTTTCTTCTGTTTTTCCTGTATTTTTTCTATGTTTTTCTTCTTTTTTTTCAATCCCGAAACAAACTAGGGCTCTTTGCAGCAGAACAAAACTAGGGTTCGGTAGGGAGTGTTGGTTACCGAACTTGGCTGCGGCAGAGAGCATCGGGAGGAGCAATTGGTGGCCACGGCAGCCAAGAGGTAGCGCCAAACAAGTCGAGTTCTTGGCAGCAAAGAAGATGGTGAAGCGGCGATAGGATGGGATCGGTTGCCGTGGTAGCAAATGGTGGCGGTGACAGGAGTGATCTGTTGGATGCGGCAAGGTGCTAATCGGCTGCCGCGACGGTGTGTAGCAGCAGCGATAGGAGAAGTAGCAACCGCCGTAGCAGGGAGTTTGGCAACGGGTGGGTTGCCACGGTAGGAAGGTGGAGTTGCCATGGTAGGAGATGGTGTGGCACGGTAGGGGAAAAACAAGAGGTTGCGGCAGTGGATGACAACGGTGGCAGAAGTTAGACACAAAGATGTAGCTACGCAAAGGAACACGAAGATCAAGATGCAAACTAGACAAAAACTAGAACTAGAAATCAGCAACCTGACACGACAATGCAACCAAGAGTTCAACAAGAAAACTGAAAAGAAAAATTGCAATCACAGATTGGTTTGGACAGGATGAACTAACCCTATTTTTTTTTATTTTCGTGGACTGTAGGTTAAGGAAAATTCTCACCAAGGAACTATTGCTCTGACACCACTTGACGAACTATGTTATCCTGATCTTTCGATTAGAAGGAGAAATTCCGATTGGACAATGATCAACTCTCACGATCCAGGCTATGAACGCAGCACGTACGAACTAAGCAACTGCTGAACTAATCACCAAGTCGTTATCAACCGTGCTAAAGACCCGATTGACTTGATCACGAGAATCAATTCCTGCAAGCAATCAAAGAACAAGCAAGAACGAAGTAACAAGAAATCTCAATTGCAAATATATGATTGAGTTCAGAAAGGTGGGATTCCATAGAGGTTCTTTACATTTGGTCTAGTCGACACAAGTGAAGAACAAGAGTTTTCACAATAGAGAAACTAAGCAAACAAAATCCACCAAACCCTAAGGGTGGCTATCACTATGTATAGGAGGAAGAGGAGAAGGGAGGGGTGGTGGCACTGTTCATGCATGATTAGTAACCGCGTGACTAGTACGAGCTGCCTAAGGTTACAAGGCCCATGGGCCCAAGCGGACTCAGAAACAGCGTCTGACTATTTTGGCGATTGTGGCGCGCTTAGAAGGAATTTGGAGGTGGGGCCAAATCCATTGGAAAGAGGACAAGATAAAATTTTCATCAAGTACTCGTGGACCTCCAACGGACTCCGTATGTGAAAGTTATGTATGTTTGAAATCGGTGTTATCTCCGGAGGCTGAATTGAATTGCATATGCTTCCCTTCATGATCAGCTCCTAAGTTTCTGATTAAAAGAGCATCACATGCGTTAGGTAGCAGCATATTCTTATTACAAATAGAATGCACTCATAGAAACGAAGTTACCTAATAGTTTAATTGACGTGCATGAGCTCTTATGATTAGACCTTGCAAGTGCATAGGTTCAGCGCTATTGTGAGGAGTATTGGTTGTATGCATGGAAGTGATGTCCTCATCACAAGATATGCGGTGACGGCTTGTGGGTGTGGTGTGAAGGACCGACAATGAGTAGGTGCGAGTGGCAACGATCGGCGTGCGGTGGCGAGCAGTTGTGAGCGGCGGCAAGCATGCTTGTCGGGACCCAAAAATGCAATTCTAGACCCTCTGTGTATAATGCACTAGTCGAGGATCAAGCTAGTGCACACAGTGTCAATATAGATGAATATCGATTCGGGGCAATAGGTACTTATTCTTAATGACGACTTCATTAAGAGCACGATAATCGATGCACATTCTCATGCTTCCATCTTTCTTGACAAACAAAACTAGCGCTCCCCATGACAACGAACTAGGTCTCACATAACCTTTCTCAAGAAGTTCTTCAATCTGCTTCTTCATTTCTACTAACTCATTGGCTGGTATCCAATAGGGTCTCATTGAGATTGGTGCTATTCCCGACACTAAATCAATGATAAACTCAATATCACGGTCTAGTGGCATTCCTGGCAATTCTTCCGGAAACACATCTAGATATTCTCTGACAATAGGTACATATTCCAAAGTAGCGGTCTTTAGGCTATTGACTAACAAATGTCCATCTCGCACTAAGGTGGCTAGAAACTCCACCTTCTTTCCATTGGTATCCTTGATTGTTACGGCTCTTCGGCCACAATCTAGCATAGCTTTGTACTTTGTTAATCAATCCATGCCAAGAATAACATTTAAGGTCTGGGTATCTAGGACAATGAGTTGGCTAGAAACTCAACTCCAGCTATAAGTAATTTAGCTCCTAAACATCCCACTCTAGAGCTTAACTCTACTCCAGGCGACTGACCTAACAGAGTAGGCTTAAGATGCATATCTTTCAAATTGTTCTTGGTTGCAAAAACTCCAGAAACAAACAAATGTGAAGCTCCATAATCAAACAAAACTGATACAGGTACTGAGTTAACCATAAACTTACCTAGTACGATGTTAGGTGCTTCCTGGGCTCCTTCTAGAGTGACGTGGTTAACACGGCCTCTCACCACCAACTGCGGTGCTCTTTCGGATTGATCGGCAACTTGAGAGGCTCCTGGGTTGATGCCTGGTGCTGGTGTCTTGGTGGGTGTAGCTCCAAGGTTGAAGCGTACTGGAGTCACCGTTCCCTTCTGAGGACAATGGTTGGCGAAGTGTCCTTGCTGACGGTAGGAATATCAAACTCTAGCTCTATTCTACTGATTGCTTCCTGGATTGGGGTTGACTGTCGCAGGGTTGCAGAAGTTCTGAGCAGCTGGACGAGGTGCTGAAGTTGGTGCAGGTATTTTGAAAGAGTTCTGTGGCAGAAAATAAGTGAACTGTTGGGGAACTGTTCTCGCTTTCTGCTGAGCTTGATGACTCCCTTGTTGAGCCATTCTGCGGTTGCGGTTGTCCAACTCTTTGCGCTTATCCTCAAGGATTAAAGCTCTATTAACTAGCTCTTAAAAATCTGGAAAGGTATGAGCGGTCAAACTGACTTGCAATCCAATATTTAATCCCTTCAGAAAACGACTCTAGCGAGCCTTATCAGTGGCGACATCTTCCGCAGCATAGCGGGCAAGCTGAGAGAATTTATTGAGGTAGTCGGTCACTGACATGTCTCCTTGCTTGAGAGCATGAAATTCATCCTTCTTCAAATCAATAATTCCTTCTGGTACATGATACTAGCGAAAAGTCATTGAAAACTCTTCCCAGGTAATGTTCTGTGGTGTCTCATGTGCGGCACAGAAGTTTTCCCACCATTCGGCAGCAATGCCTTCCATCTGATGGGTGGCATATAGAACCTTCTCATGATCGCTGCATTGGGTGATCAGTAGCTTCCTTTCGATGACGCGAAGCCAATCATCGGCTTCTACTGGTGACAAATGACCGGAAAAAGTTGGCGGACAAGTTCTCATGAACTATGCTAGCTTGGATGGTCCATGATGACTGTGGTTGATCGGTGCTGCATTGCTGTTGTTCTGATTATTGTTCATATTCTGTATCTAGTTCATCATCGTGTACATCATCTGCATTTGAGCTACCATGAACGCTCCAAAATTCTGCAAATCAATTGGAAGTGCTTGTGGCGGGATCGCTTCCGCCGGTGCCTCCGCCATTCTCTCGACTCAGAGTTCTAGATCCACTAGCAGCAGCATGATGAGTCTGAACCATCTGGCGAATGCTCTATGGTTTAGATAAGGTAGCAAGCACACACTACTACAGGAAGCCACATCACAGACGGTTCGGAACCGTCATCACAGACGGTTTTCGAACCGTCTATGTTTGTTGGTCTGTGATAACAGGATATTATCACAGACGGTAAAAACCGTCTGTGAAGGCGAAGATCACGCAGCGGTTTTACTAAAAAACCGTCTATGAAGGCTAGTATCACAGACAGTTTGGATAAAAAACCGTTTGTGATTCGAGAATATCACAGACGGTTCTAAATAAAAACCGTTTGTGATCGGAGAATATCACAGACGGTTCTAAATAAAAACCGTCTGTGATTTGTTGAATATCACAGACGGCTTTTTCTTAGAACCGTCTGTGATATTCTCCTATCACAGACGGTTTGTCTTTATAACCGTCTGTGATACTTGCCTTCACAGACGGTTTTAACAAAAAACCGTCTGTGATAGCTCATACCCCTGACCACAATTTTGTTGTTTTCCTGGCTAGCCTCAGGAGTTGCTAGCCATGCCCTCTGAAAACAAGCATGCACAAAAACAGATTCAAGCATGCACAAAAACAGATTCATTAGAGATAATCAATTGTTGACAACTCAAAGTGATCATTACTCAAAATAAATTACAAAAGATCGCATTTGTTCAAGTATTGTCACTATAGTTACAACTGGATTACAATTGTTTACGCGAGAGGTGTCGTGGGTGATACTCTCGGTTGGCGACGGAGTGAAACTCTCCATTGTCGTTAATGATTTCTGTGTTGATAAAGGTGCAGAGCTTCCCTCGAATGTCCTTGATCTCTTCCGCAACGAGTGAATCACATTGTAAATCCAAGACCATGTCGCTACCAATTAAGAGTAAAGTGGTAAGCTATATATATTTAAATTTATAATTAGGAAATAATTATTTCAAGATTGACAAACCTCAGGATCCTTCTTCCTAGCTCTAAGGATTAGCTGCATATGATAGCAGACGTAGATTGCACATAACTCATCATCTTTTTGCTAGCGGCACTGCAAAAATAGAATTACATATATAGGTATAGTCAGTTCGAGACGCGTTATTATGAAGTATGATATAGGATTATCGTGTTGTAGCGCGTACCGGAAAATCCATCCTGTGTGTTAGTTGGGCGCTCTTTCCATCGTATATTCCTTTGTTGGCAACATAATTGATGAACGACCTACATGATTCGAAAAAGTGATCCTTGGCCATTTTAAACGAATGAAGACTACAATAGAGTTATGTAAGGAGGAAATGAGCATACCTCTCGAGTATTCCTCTTAGAATGCTGAAGTCGTGCTTGTTGCGGTTTAGGGAATCAAGGTATATCACATGGTTCCTCTTGGGTATAATAACTAAAAGGATCCAGTGGTACCTACTCATGTATGTCGCTATAGTCATTAAACCTAAGTTCGTGTCTTTGCGTATAAAGTACAAATGAAATTTGTATAGCAAGTAGTGACACTTACCCCCGGTTGTAGGGCACCACTATGTACTTCATGTTCGTCGGCGAAGCAATGACCTCGTTATGTATTTCTCGGCGAAGGATCTAGTCTTGTTGGATGGTTTGCAACGATACCACATGTGGGTCGAGGAAACCCACCGGTTCTTTCCATTCCGGACATTTTTCAAAGATGTATCTATACATAAGCAATGAGTTGTGATATTTATCGGATTACATGAATGTAGAACTTGATTGTACGCGACTTACAATGTCCAACATCGTAGAAGCGAGACGCCGAGGCCAACGAGGTTGAATAGTTCATATAAGTCGTTAAAGCCCACGACGTACCTCGTCCCGTTGAAGAAATGCTTGTCCTCGTATCTGACGGTGATTCCAGTATCGCAACCCTTCTTTTGGGTCTTGTCCAAGTACCAGGCATGCAAAGCCTGACAAGCAAATCCAGCGTGCATTAATACTGCGTCGGAGCACAACGGTTTTCCGATGATGTAGTTCCTGGGTATCGCGGACTTCCCGGACTTGGGAGGCGCCTTAACGTTCGTTGATTTCGATTTGGCCTTAGCGATTGGCGGCGTTTTTGTGAGACGACTCGAACCGATCGTCGGCACGCTTTTGTTTGTTCCTTGGCGTCTTCTCCACGGAATCGAAGAGGTGGCCTTCGAGGCTAAACATGAGGTGGAGTCCTCGAGGGTCCCGTTGGAGAGGAATGGTCGTGTCCGGATCGCAAGATTCGCTGGGTCCAGTATGCGATGTCCTTCTTGGGCCATCGGATAAAAGAGAGGACGGCATCCCTAGTGTTGTGATCTCTTCGTTCGGGCAAATCTTCATGGGATAGCTCGGAAATTGACATGTACCATATCCACTCGACCTGGCGTAACTGCGGCGCCACTAGGCACCGTCTCAGACCGCCCTTCCTCGTATGGATACGCCATCCCTCGCGCACCTCAATACAAAGGGACCCATCCATCCTCACTTGGAGCTTACAGGCGTCGGCTCCTACAAAACGACACGCAATTAGCTAAGGCGCCCTATAGGTCTATCTTTGGTGCATTCCATAGATGTACGCTACCTTGATGTCGCTTATCGGTAATCGGACGTCGTCATGTTCACAATTATGCGCGACGCGACGCCACTCGACGCCGAGGAGGACCGCCTCCCGAATTAGCGGGCGGCTTATGCATCACCGCTCATGAGTATATCCATTTGACTCGCAATGCCGCCATCTGTACTTGAAATTGGTTAGTAATCATCTGTACCAACTAGTTGTCGTGCTCGGCCTTGGATCTCTTCCTAGTCCTATACGCAGAGTCGTCCGCGAATCCATGACTCCAAGGTACGTTAACCCCAAGGCCTCGCGTGCGACCCGGGTGCTCCTTGTTTCCCAAGGCCGTAGATAGTATATCCTTCTCCCTGTCTTCATGGAAGGAGCCTTGGGAAGCTTGGGCAGTCAAGTCACGCTGCAAGAGGTCATCACGTTATTATAGGCACTATGAAGTTAGGGACTTATTAACAACTTAGTAGTTCGACATATTTACCACACGTTGGGACACTTCCTGGTCTACCGGGTTTGTGAAGGAGATGTTGCCGAAGACGAGACTTGTGCCCTCGCTTAACCAAATTTTAGGAACGCGGTCCGTGACATCGAAACGGGTTCTCCTTCTCCGCCGCCCATTCCTCAGATTTACCCGCTGCACCCAGCGGTGCCGAGTCTGTCTTGGTGAGTGTTTCATGTCCGAGAGCTTTGTGCGCCGCACTATGCTCCTTAAATTTGGCCGTCGTTTTCATAGCCACAAAGGTGTCCCATGTTTCCGTGTCAAGAATCTATATCATGCTTGCGAAGCGTCGACCCGTGTTCACGTACTTCGTGACAAGAATGCTCTTGAAGGTCCTCCACGATTTACCCATCGTGAGCATCACCGTCCGTCGCACGCGTGCCACATGTGCTTCTGGAATAGTGAACTTCTCTGAAAGTTCTGTCCACAGTGCGCCTTTCGCTTCTTTCGTTAGGTCCTTCCACCTTGGTGTGGTGATGAGGACCCGTTTCCTTGCAAGTATCCCGCAGATGGTCCGGAATCTCGTCGCTGATCTCTTGGGACTCAGAGGGACCCCAAAGTCACGGACCTCCGTGATGACCAGTCGGCCCTTAGGCATTTTCGATTGTCCTCTGCCATCTCGCTTCCGTGTCATTATCGCTCACGGTGACGGCCTCGTCGGCGCCTCTTCCATCTCTTGGGGTCGGTGTTGGCGGCCTCGTCGGCGCCTCTTCCATCTGCGGCGTCGGTGACGGCGGCGAAGACGGTGCCTCTGCCATCTCGCTTACTTGCTCTCAGGAAGAAGTACAGAGGTTGACTATAGAGATCAAGATGGCAAATGAAAAGTTGAATGAGCTCATACAGACTACTAACATTCCAGCATAAATATGAAACAATTAATCTCAGGAAGAAGTACAGAGGTTGACTATAGAGATCAAGATGGCAAATGAAAAGTTGAATGAGCTCATACAGACTACTAACATTCCTTAATCCACGAGCTTCTATTCTAACACTCCTAACACTCCTTAATCCACCAGCTTCTCTTGTGATCTTTGTATAGATAGAAACTAGTGATATAAATCTTTTGCCCGAGCCTACTTCATCGAGCCCGACACACTGGAGTGTACCATCTGCTTCATGCCGTGGAGGATTGGCATGAAGCAAAGGTACACTCAAGTGTGTCAGATCGATTTAAGAAAATACTAAGCAAAGGTTTAATGCTTCATGTACGTAAGACTAGCCTTTAATGAAGACATAGAACTAGAATCAAGTAAAATGATCGATTTAAGGAAATGCTAAGCAAAGGTTTAATCCCAACATAGAAACAAAATAGAATCAAGTAAAACTTTCTTTTTGGGTTGTTGTAAAAATGCGCTTTTAGCAAAATTTCAGAATTAATCCCAACAAAATTAATTAGCATTAAAGCATAATTCAGTAAAGAATTTAACACTCCTTAATCCACCAAATTCTCTAAGGAAATGCGAAGGAATCACAGAGCGGTTCTTAATAAGAACCGCGGATTAAACTCTCACCAATAAAAGGTCTAGAGATTAACAATGCATGCACACTATTCCAACATATTAATTGATGATATTATGTGCTCTCGTATGAGAGTAGCTAAAGAACAAGTCTTTGCCATCTCAATCCTATTGTCTATACTCTTCATTAAATGAATATGATAATATAAATTCAAACTATGAGCTCTAAACAATACTTTGCTTAATCGTCAAATGATCTCAACTGCTAATCTAAAAACAGATTAAACTTCCATCAAACAGAGGTTGACTACAGAGATCAAGATGGCAAATGAAAAGTTGAATGAGCTCATCAGACTACTAGAAGAATCACAAACTAGTCAATACAACTGATCAATTTGCAATAGAACTATGAGCTCAACCGAAAGTAACCAATTAACGGACATCATATTGACAAGAGCAAGTAATACAATAGATCTCAAGTATGAACTAACTATCACATTCAATCTCAAGATAAGATGAGTTCATCACAGAGCATGTCAACAAAGCCCACCGATCAATTTGCAATATCTTCATATTAGACTCGTAAATCGTAACTAATATAGATCAAGGTATCAACTACCACCAATATATATATATATATATATATATATATATATATATATATATATATATATATATGCAAAGATCAACCGAATCGCCACAGAGGAGCAATACTCACAGAGAGGATGCCGCACAAGAACTCACGGTGCATGACACTATTCCAACATATTAATTAATGATATTATGTGCTCTCGTAAGGAGAGTAGCTAAAGAACAAGTCTTTGCCATCTCAATCCTATTGTCTATACTCTTCATTAAATGAATATGATAATATAAATTCAAACTATGAGCTCTAAACAATACTTTGCTTAATCACAAATGATCTCAACTGCTAATAGCAAACAGATTAAACTTCCAACAAACAGAGGTTGACTACAGAGATCAAGATGGCAAATGAAAAGTTGAATGAGCTCATACTGACTACTAGAAGAATCACAAACTAGTCAATACAACTAATCAATTTGCAATAGAACTATGAGCTCAACCGAAAGTAACCAATTAACAAAGACAACATATTGACAAGAGTAAGTAATACAATAGAGCTCAAGTATGAACTAACTATCACATTCAATCTCAAGATAAGACAGAGTTCATCACAGAGCATGTCAACAAAGCCCACTGATCAATTTGCAATAGAACTATGAGCTCAACCGAAATTAACCAATTAACGGTACATATTGACAAGAGCAAGTAATACAATAGAGCTCAAGTATGAACTAACTATCACATTCAATCTCAAGATAAGATGAGTTCATCACAGAGCATGTCAACAAAGCCCATGATCAATTTGCAACTAGCATGCAAATATATATATATATATATATATATATATATATATATATATATATATATGCAAAGATCAACCGAAGCGCCACAGAGGAGCAATACTCACAGAGAGGATGCCGCACAAGAACTCACGGTGCAAGGAGGAGGCCAGTCAGGGGAGGAGGCCGATCGGGGAGGAGGAGGGGGGAGGAGGTCGACACGGGAGGAGGACGGCCAAGGGAGAAGGCCGGTGCAGAGGGGAGGAGGACGCCGGGCGTCGAGGTCGGAGGCGCCAATGTCGGGGCGGCGACACGGGAGGAGGACGGCGGCGCCGAGGTCGGCGGCGCGACGCTGGGCTACGGCCGGGAGGTGAACGGGCGCCGAGGTCGGGTGGCGGCACCGAGGTCGGCGCCGAGGTCGGGGCGGCGGCACCGAGGTCGGCGCGCCGAGGTCGAGGGCGCCGAGGTCGGGCGGCGCGCAGAGGTCGGGGCGGCGGCGCAGAGGTCGGGGCGCCAATGTCGGGGGCGGCGGTGCCGAGGTTGTAGTCGGCGGTGAAGCGAGCCCTAAACCCTAGAGGAGGCGAACGAGCGCGCGAGAGCGTAAGGGGCGCGGGAGAGGAAGTGAGAAGTGAGAGGAAAACCCTAGCGTTTCCCGCCTTATAAAAAGTATATCACAAACGGTTCGAATTACAAACCGTCTGTGATAGCCGAAAACCTGTTGACAATTTATGATATCCTGACAAAACATAGTGAACCTGGTGAGACATAAATATCCTGACAAAACATAGTGAACCTGGTGAGACAAGTATATATGATGACAATTATGACAAGTCCATATATATGAATTCTAACATGGTGACAAGTATGATGACAAGTCCATAACAAGTTCATAACACATTTGACTTCATAATTTCATATCTAATTCAACTCAACTCCAAATCAAGTGAAACCAATTTTGATACTCCACATTACAATGTACGTCCACACATTGACATCAATATCAAATATGACAAGTCCATAACAAGTTCATAACACATTTGACTTCATAATTTCATATCTAATTCAACTCAACTCCAAATCAAGTGAAACCAATTTTGATACTCCACATTACAATGTACGTCCACATTGACATCAATATCAAATATGACAAGTCCATAACACATCAACACATGACAATTTCACGTTGACATCAAAATATATGAGAGATTACAAGTCCATAACACATGATGTTATGGAATAAATTAATTACATTGGAGTAAATTCTTAATTAAGATATAGGCCTTCATGATGATCGACGCGCATATAGCTAGCTTCCTCACTGGGTTCTTCCTCGAGCATAATGCCATTTCCGAAAGGAGGCAACTCGTCAAATTGATTGTATTCTTCCTCGTCCACTACATTCTCAACTCCGACAATCCTCCTTTTTCCATAAAGAACTACGTGGCGCTTCTTATTTGCCGGGTCGGTTACATAGAAGACTTGAACAACTTGGTTAGCCAGTACGAATGGTTCGTTTTTGTATCCGACACGCTCGAGGTCCACGGTAGTGACACCGTGCTTGTCGACCTTCACCGTGGGAGATGGACCCAACGGCACCAAATAGGGGATCTTGAAAAGCACGTAGTCCAGCTCCCATATCTCCTCTATTTGCCCATAGTAGGAGCTCCTCATCCCATCGGTACTGAATGCATCTATGCGGACACCGCTGCTACGGATCAGGCTCTTTCTATCCCGAAATGTCAGTATAAAATGTGTACCCATTTATGTCGATCCTTGCCATGCGACAATTGTAAATTGTGGCCCTCGTGCAACCATAGCAACAGATCATCACTTGATGACCTCCTAGTGATTCGCACCTTTAACCATTCGTTGAACCGACGGTTGTGCTCTCTCGTGATCCAAACCTCGGACCGGTCTCGATTTTGTTGGCGCACCATGTCTTTGTGCTCGCCGATGTACGGGACACTTGGGTCATGTGTTGCAAGACCATGAAATGGGCTTGAGCGTGACGTATCCAGATCGGGAGTTATTGATTTCCTCCGATGGTCCCGATACCATCCAGCCTCCCCTCATGGCGAGATAGAGGCACACCTATCGGTTCCACGAGCCATGTAGTCGACGCAGAACTCAATGACCTCTTCGGTTGCATAACCTTCGATGATGCCGCCCTCCCACGAGATCGATTCCGTCGTAGGACTTGAGAATTCCCATGTACCTCTCGAACGGGTACATATGACGAAGAACACAGGTCAAGATATCTTTATCTCTCTCACAAGGTGAACAATGAGATGGACCATGATATCGAAAAATGACAGATGGAAATACATCTCAAGATGACATAGAGTGGTCACCACCTCGTCCTGCAGAGCATCTAGTCCTTGGGGATCAATGATCTTCCGAGCAATTGAGTTGAAAAATAACACTGACCTCAAGATTGCCACTCGGACCTTGTTCGGCAAGATACTTCTAATTGCAACAGGAAGCATTTGTGTTATCAGCACATGACAATCATGAGACTTCATACCAATTAATTTCAAATCTTGCATAGAAACAAGGTTCTTAATGTTAGCGGAGTAACCAGATGGGACTTTCACTCCATGCAAGCTCGCACGCTTCATTTCTCTCGCCTTGGATAGAGTGTAGCAAGTCGGGGAAGGTACGTTAAATCTGATCGGTCTCTTCCGTGCTAACTCATCCTTATGTTCATATCAACCAAGTCACGCCGTGCGTTAACACCATCCTTTGTTTTGCCACTAATGTTCAGCAAGAGACCAATCAAGCTATCACATACATTCTTCTCTACGTGCATGACGTCGATGTAGTGGTAAACTTCTAAGTGCTCCCAATAAGGCAAGTCCCAAAAAATTGACCGCTTCTTCCAGATGTTCTTCTCACGGGTTCTTAATTTACGTCCCTTCCCAAGCACAACATCGATATCCTTAGCCATATCATAGACCTCTTTCCCTCTAAAAGCCCTTGGAGCTGGATCATTCTCCTTATTTCCGTCGAATTGTTTTTTCATCTTGCGGTATGGGTGACTCTTGGGAAGGAACCTACGGTGACGATATATACAGCTTTCTGCGAGTTGTTCACCATACACTCTCTCAGAGCATCTAAGCAAAGTCGACAAAGCTTTGGCTCCTTTTGTACTTGGCTCTGACAAGTTACCAAGGGCAGGAAAATCATTGATGGTGCGAAACAACATGGCGCGTAAGTGAAGTTCTCTCGCTTGTACGCATCCCATACCTGCACCCTTCGCTCCACAAAGGTCACAAGATCTTCCAAAGAATGGTGCTAGGTACACATCAATATCATTCCCAAGTTGCTTCGCCCTTGGATAAGTAGTGACATCAAAATGTACTTCCGCTTCATACACGTACCAAGGAGGAAGATTGTACATACATAGATTCACGGGCAGTGCTATGTCACCGCTCATGTTACCGAAAGGATTCACTCCATCCAGACTCAACCCTAACCTTATGTTCCTCGGTTCGACCGAACTCTTGGAAGCTCCGATCGAAGTTTCTCCACTGGGCAGAATCAGCAGGGTGTCTTAGTTTTCCATCTCTCTTACGCTCCTCTGAGTGCCAACGCAGCAATCTTGCCTCCTTTGGATTCACAAATAAACGCTTCAAACGTGGGATCACAGGCAGATACCACAACATCTTAGCAGGAGGTCCTTGCTTCACCTTAGCAGTATTCTGACGCTTGTATTGGGATGCTTTGTACACGGGACATACATGCATGTCTGCATACTCTTTACGGTAGAGGATACAATCGTTCGGACATGCATGTATTCTTTCTACTTCCATTCCCAATGGACAAATAACCTTCTTTGCTTGATAGGTGGTGCTTTGGGCAACACGCTTTCCCTCGGAAGGATGTCCGCTAGGAGACCTAACAACGCCGTGAAACTCTTATCGGACCAACCATTGCTTGCCTTCAATTTCAGCAGTTCAAGCATGGTTGACAACCTTGTATATTCTGGCTTGCAACCAAGGAACAAAGGTCTCACCGAGTCCTCCCTTAAGCCCTCGAATTTACAAAACTCTCTCTCACTGTAGTTCTCTTCTGCATCGCGTAGCATCTGATCCAGATTGTCATCGTGTGACCTATTCTCATCAAAAGCAAGATACCACATCCGCATATCGTTGACTTCCTCGGCGATGCCGTCATTACTAACTTCATGTGTAATAATCGCTCTTCACCGTGGATCGGTCCAACATGTATACCCTTTTTGAAACCCTTCAATCAAGTGCGCTTCTATTTGCGCCGTTGTTAAACATCTTCAGACACGCAATCAATGCATGGACAAGACATAAAATTTATCCCTTCTTCAACATATCCCGCCACGCTCTTCTAAAAGCAACCACGCCATTAATGTACTCTTGACTCACACGGTTCACACTGTACATCCAGTTTCGATTCATCTACACTACACATGTAACAAATTAGTGTCAAAATTGATTAGCGATTAATTTATAGCAAACATAAAGGGTTATAGATCGTTACCATCGGAGCTCACGAAGAAAATACGATTCCTCTCCTTTCCTTCTCCTCTCTAAGGTGGCGCAATGGGGGAGGATGCGGCGGGTGTTGGAGGCGCTAGGGGCAAGGGTCCAACCTTCTCCTCTCTAAGCTGGCGTAACGGATAATTATTGATTATCTGCATGATTGTTGATTAGATACGAGACAAAAGACAAGAGGAAGATCCTAATAACTAGCAAGTTGGTCCGCGCGATTGCGCGGGTATCCGTTTTGATATAATTGAAACAATAAACCACTGTGATGACGTTTCTTCATGGATATAAATGGAGGAAATATAAAATAGATCATTGCACATGTGACTTATCTTGGTGTGTCATAAATTCTTCTTTTTAATCTGTTCTAGAAAACTACTCATGAAATTAGTTCTGATTAAGACTTTCACTTCTTTGCACGTACTTACTCGTTTTGTCTCATCGTTGCACAAAGGAATTACACCAGATTAATTAAAGGCTACATGTTTTGCTTTTCATTTTCTGGAATTAGGGTCCATCAAATTGAGAGCTAGATGTACGTTTTGCCTTTTCCCATCAAGTAGTGTATTAATTGAAACTTAAACCCTATGCTTCCGATTAAGGAATACAACAAAGAAAACAAAACATTAGGGTCCATGTACAGAGTAGCAAAATAAGGGAAATTCACTAATCAATAGAGTGGATAAAGGATAATCAAGATATTACTTCATCTGTTTAATTAGGGAGGAGCTAGGGCAGGAAAGTGGCCTGGCACTTGGGGGAGGAAGCTAGCTAGCAGATCTAAGTGGAGCCCAGCAGCAGGGGGCCGGTTGTTATCCAAACCGCGCGCGGCAGAGGCAGTGGCAGAGGCACAGCGGCAGTGCGGCAGTGGACACAGCGGCAGTGCGGCAGAGGGCTGTGTCGCGCTCAATTTATACCCAGCAGGGATATCACAGACGGTTTTTGTTAAGAACCGTCTGTGATAATTAGTTATCACAGACGGTTCTAGTTCGAACCGTCAGATATATCCTGAGCGGTTCTTAATAAAGACCGTCGTGATAATCTCACAATCACGCAGCGGTCTTTATTAAGAACCGTCAGGATATTACATGACGGTTCCAAACTAGAACCGCTCGTGATTGAGGATTATCACGCAGCGGTTTGTGAATAGAACCGTCGTAATATCACTGACGGTTCTATTTACAAACCGTCGTGATAGATGATTATCACGACGGTTCTAAAAATACCGTCGTGATAGGCTTCCGCGCCACCCGCAGGTCCGGCAATACCCAACACAGACGGTTCCAAAGGAACCGTCTGTGATGGGGCGTCTACTATAGCCTGTTTTGTAGTAGTGACAAGATCAGCACCTTCGTAGAACTCCTCCTCAAAAGCGGACAAATACTCCTCCACTTCTATTGATTGATTATAGCAAGCATGAGTATACAACCGTACTCGCAAGTCATACCACAGAATGCTATGTATATATGATGACCTATTCCAAAGGAATGGCTTCTATGGTTCTTTTGCAGAAATACAACATTTGCAATTGAATATAAATAATAGATTGAAACATAATTCAAAACAAATAAACAATATTAATTTATCAATTGTTTTCACGAAGAACACAAAGCCTAAACAAGTTATTCACACAGCCATATGACTTAGAACATACAGCTCCCTTTCCAAAGTTTTTATGAAAATCTACCCCTCGTGTGAAATCCCCAAGTATGTCCATGACCGCGAACACAGCTATTCGAATAGATTTGTTTAACACTCTGCAGAGGTTGTACACTTTACCCACAAGATGTAATCAGTGTAGTTTGCACTAATCGTAACAAAACTTTTCGAAAACTTCATCTCAAACATTAACACTCCCGATGTGTTTTACTGCTGGTACCAACGCCCGCGGAGGAAATTAGTTCGGCGCACACCGTTGGATAGGGAAGCGGCGAATCGTCCCGTGATGTGAGTTGCCACGGAGACTGAAACACACATCCACCTTGACACAGAGCCTAACCTACAACCTGAGTAGTCAATGTCGATAATCCATAACTTACTAAGTTAGGTCCGTCCCATCAGGCATGTGGTTGTACGAAAGGCCCAGTTCAATGACGCACAAAGTTATATCCTTAATTGACCAAGACAAGACTTTCAATTTCTAACTAAGTAACCACAATTCAAATATCTCAATCACGAAGCTCCACCATATCACAGAGTTACCACCACTTGCCCTAGTCTAAATCTTTTCCCACCCTGTTGGTTAAGTGCAACACATGCCACCAACGAGTAATAGCACACAGCGCACATAGTTTTATCACAAAGTTTCATAATCACTTAGTCATATTCATATTTGCAACTTATATGAAATGATGACTCGTGGCATGGCTAAGAAATCTATTCGTATCTAGCCAACCCATGTTGGTGCTATGATAATTCCAACTAAATAATGAACCAATCTAAGGTGACAAAAGATCATGACATAACAATAGACAAGGTGGATATAAACAAATTGGATTAATAACTACACCCAAAAGCATTTAAATAAATACTTAAAGTAAATGCAATAATTTGAATCAACGTAATTTTGAAAACTAGGTTCAATATGATCAAAGGTATGACTTGCCTTAGAATAGATCCTGGTACTGATCTTGGTCTTGGTGCACTCCCTCTTCTTTGAAATTCCCCAAAGAATCAATGTCTACTCGCAAACGAAGCAAATAAAATTAATTAATTAATAACATAAAGAAAACAAACTCCAAAAATTAAATAAAAATCTCAAATAAATAGAGCTCGAATTTAGATGAATTTAGAAATTTGAATGAGTTCAATCAGAGTTCGGATGAAGAAGATATGGCTTTTGGAAGATCTAATATAAAGAAAATACTCAAAAAGGAATTCGAGTATTGTTTATCGAGTACTGTTCATCGGTTTCAACTGCACGTGGTCAGAAGGAGGTTATGACTACTTGGTCGTAGGAGGTTACGATTACCTAGTCGTAGGAAGTTTCGACGGCGAGATGGCCGGCGGCGAGGCTCGGGTTCCAAGGGTTTCAGTGAACGACGGCGTTTCAACGATAGTGAGTGGTACAAGCAGGTAGAGGAGGCTAAGGTGAACTCGTGGATGCGCTCACTGGTGGTCGTGGATGATGGTGATGGCCGGCGGCGAGGTTTAAGCAGCGGAGCACTTTGACTATTATTGAGATCCAACTCCAGCGATGCTCCGGCGGCGGGGAGAGGTTCTGGAGGTAGCTCTAGTGACACTGAAGACGATGGCGTAGTTGACGACAATGAGGCGGCAATGTCGGCGGCGCAATTAGAAAAATAAGAAGCTCGGCTGAAACCTTAAAACCTTGGATTGCGGCGGCGCTAGAGCTTTAGGGTCGGGGTGGCTTGAGGGTTTGGGATGAGGGCACTGAGGCGATCCTCGGGATCCTATTTATAGGGTGAGGGCGAGCCGGATTAGGAAATCCCCATATCGAGTTCGTTTCGATCATGAGATACATTCAGAGTTTGAAGGAGATATGGAATTTGATTTGGTTGGATTTGGACACGGGGGATATGGAGGATCAAATGACGCGGTTTAGATATGATTTTATTGACGGAATCCCCATTGTCGGATGGAGCTTCTAGAAGCAGCAATGGCGGACGAGACCGACTCAGGCGTGGCGAAGATGACAATGACGAGGATGAAGGCGACGGGGCCCACACATCAATGACGAACGTCTTGTATGATGGTCGGGTCATGGAGAGGATTTGGGCCGAAAAGGAATAGAAACGGTCGAAGCAGTGGATTTCGGCCCATTAGGATTTAGTGAGATTTTAATAGTTTTTCATTTTAGAAAATAGCAAAAACTGCAAATGGCAATTAGAAAATAGCAAATGAACTCAGACAAATTCTAGAAAAATCTAGAAAATATATCCAAGCACATAGAATCCAAATAAAATAGTTTTGACAATTGTTGATATTGACATTAATCATATTAAATGGTTTTGATACTGAAAGTCCATATTAAGCTTTGAATTAATTTCAAATAAAATTCAAGGGTGAATTTTCCAACTACTAACTATTTAAAAGATTTTTAAAATTCATAAAATTGGGATGTTACAATGCTCGGCTTGTGGGGAAGCAAACAAGTGTGCATTGCCCTGTTGTGGCCATGGCTGTGATACATGCAGGCTTGTCGATGGTGAGTGAGGAGTGGGTGTGGAGGCAGCGGAGGCTGAGGAGCGAATCGACCGGTGGAGGCTACGACAGGCGTATGTGTGGCTGATGGTCGGGACTGCGACATAGGTCTGATAGTGGAGGTCAAGGAGGACACAACAGAGGCCATGGGTGGTGGCTCAACTTGCGTCATAGCTTGCAAAATTCCAGGTTTCTATTTGAAACTCCTTAACCTCCATGAAACTTGAAACCTACTCAAAAACTTTTCTAAAACTTCTTGACACCCACCTCTAAAGCTTTAAGTTTTGATTTGATGGTTGAAACTTTGAAGTTTCTGTTTTGAAAATTGAGGTTTCATCGAAGTTTCAGTTTGAATCTAAAGTTTCATTGAAGTATAAGTTTTTGAAACTTGAGGTTTTATTAAAGTTTTATCGAAGTTTCAACTAAAACTTCACGAAACTCAAGGACGGCTATACGGTTGAAATGTATTCCAGCGGTATATATAGCATGGACTAACAACTCCCTATGAGTGCAACTTGAAACCCCACGGAACTTGAAACTTGAAATCCGATGGAACTTTATGAAACCCGTTAGCGTGAGTTGGCAGCGCTCTAAATTTATACGTACCCTCGTTTTTTTTTTTACTCGGCAATGGCCAATGGATAGCAAACAAATCGGAGGTTGCACGGAAGCGCCAGCAACACGTAGAGTACGTGCATGCCGACTGATCTTTAACTATTCGAAAGCAACAGGCCCAAACTGTAGGCCCATATCTTCAATACAAAAGATTGGGCCCATGGACTCACGACGAACGTACACTAGAGAATATTACACACGCACACACTGATCGACGCAGCAAAGCGCTAAAACAAGCATACATCACACACGACACGAATACACGACAGACTCGCCACGCCGAACGTTTATATTTCCCTCCGGCGGGCGCCGAGCCACCGGCGGCGACGACGGCAGACACCGACACATTTAATTCCTTCCATCCACACGTCTCAGTAGTAGTATGAAGTCGACGACCCGCCGAGCTGGAAGCCGTCAACCTCGTCGGCCGCCGGCATCGGCGAGAACAACGGGCTGTGCACGAACCCCTCCTCGAAGTACATCCTGTGCGACGACCAGCTCGCGTCGTACCCACCGAACTCCAGCTCCGACGCGTCGCACCACGCCGCCCCGCTGCCGCCACCGGCATTGCCGCCGTCGAACATATCCATCTCAGCATTGCCGCCGCAGACCATTGACGCGCCTCCGTAGGACATGGCCGGAACGTGGTAGGCCTCGTTTCCGACATCTCCATGAGTAGTGACCTGAGCCGGCGCTGGCAATGAGGCGGGGACGGCGGGGTTGGCGTAGAAGTGCTGGAGCTGGTCAGCGGAGATGTCGGGGGAGAGGAAGGGGGTGACGGAGGAGCCCGGCGGCAGGTCGGGGTAGGCGAAGTTGGTGCGGGCGCTGGCGCCGCGGAGTGTGCGCGCGGCGCGGTCGTAGGCGGCGGCGGCCTCCTCCGCCGTGTCGAACGTGCCAAGCCAGTGCCGCTCCTTGGTCGCCGGGTCCCGGATCTCCGCGGCATACCGGCCCCACAGCCGACGCCGCACGCCGAGGTACCTCGTCGAGTTGCCATTATCCTGCTGCTGCTGCTGGCGCTTGGACGACTTCTTCTCCGACTCCGAGGACGAGGAGGAGGAGGAGGAGAAGTAGAAGTCCATACTTGGTCAGAGAGAGAGAGAGAGAGAGAGGTGGTGAGTAGTTGTGGTTGTTGGTGACGAGACCTGAAGACTGAAGGTGGTTGCTGCTGCATGGGGCGGTTGCATGGAGAGGTTTATAAAGGGCGGGAAAGCGAGAGAGAGAGAAGGATTAAACAAATGATTTGGTACTAATGGGCAATCTTAAGCATGATTATCAGGAGTGATGAGAGAAAAGCAATGGTCAGGCAATGATTTGGACTGGTGGTGGCATGCGTGCATGGGAAGGGTGACTGTACGATGCATGATGGGATCAACGTGACCGACCGACTAGCTAATTCTAATTGTGATCGATCACCAGGGGTGGAGTCAGGAATTGAACGTAGGGGGTCAAGTTGAAAAGTTAAAACTTTGCATAGCGAATGATAAGGGCTAATCGGATTAATTAATGTAGGTGCTTTTGAAGCCTTTTCTTATGGGCGCCGTATGCGGCGAAAATTTTGTCAAAATCGACATTTCGTGCCTCTTTAATCCGCTCCAAGGCTTATTGAGTAGCCGACGAAAGACCTGCAAGGCTCATCCCTACTGTCTTTTCAGGCGAGGGATCTAATCGTGAATATCAATGTCTCGCGACTATATATAGTACGATATATAGCGGTACATATATGTCATATAGGAGTTGAAAAAGGTACTCTAAGGCGAGGGATACACAAGAAGAGATCTATAAGACATATTAGCACTTGATTAATATATGCAACCATAACGTAAATACATAGCATCATTATCGTTATGAAGGATCTAAAACTAAATTACTGATAGAGACGGATAAGTCAGTGCATTGATTACATAATTAAATTGGTGCTTACAAATATAGTAAAAGATAGATTAACATCAGGGGAAGAAGGATAAGAAGAGGAGCACTAACGTCATGCTTCGTTGGGTGCCTTAGGGAAATATTTTCTTAAGTACCTGTTATATTTAACTAAAATTAAGAGAATAAAAATAAAGAAGACATGAACATACATGTATCAGCTGGTTATAACGGAAATCAATTACATCAAAGAAGTATAATTGATTAATAACTATAAGAGCCTAGCAATATATAATATATGGCTTTTGGGATCGATTAGTCAATTTTCCTCGCAACAAAGATCCAAACCGACCAAACTGTGATTCTCTTTATACTAATGCCAAGTTGCACAGAATATCTCTGTCATGTGTTCTCCCTCTGAGATCTTGATTTCACAGTCCAAGTCAAGGTCAAATTTGTAGAGGCAAGAGCGGCATGAGTATAGTACAGGTACTGATGTAAACGGCGCCTAGTACTTCACATGCCACCTTCATTACCTGAGGCGATTGATGCTATCGTTCCTCTGATTGACTAGATTAGAGAAGATCACGGTGTGTGTAGGGTGGTCTACCTACACATTTTTGTTTTAATCCATTGCTTACATGATGCAAATCATCGCTTTGTTCTTGCGATCAAGTGAACTGAGTTGACTGTATAATAATACCTAGCTCTAAGCCTCTAACTAGCGCTAGATGCTCACCGAACAAATCGAGCCATCTAGTTTAAATTTCTTAAAAAGATGAGAATAACTGGTGCTATTGTTATTTTTACATTGGTTAGTGCTATCTTACCTGATGAACTTTAGACAAGTGAATAACTCCAGAAAAATCCTCAAATTAATCTATGTAACATGTAGTCTGTGGGACTCAAAACATAAATGACGCACTTCTTTGCAGTTTGCAACTTTGCATCTTCTTGTATGCTTAGGATACGATTAGCTTCCTCCAAAAGCTATTTTCTTCAAGGAGAAGTCAGTAGAGAGAGATTCTAGCTTCTTAGTACAATGTCTGCTTAAACTTGTCTAAGAAGCCTGAAAAGTTACATCCCGTTTGGGAGAGTTCCAATGGTTTTAAGCTGAAGCAAAAGCCCGCAAATAGAGCCCTGAGCTCTGTTGGCTTGGTTAGAGCATGTACAATGTGAGATACTTATATATAAGTGCTTAAAGAAAGAGAATATATCAGCGTCGTTAAGCACCTATGTAAACCATTTTCTCCAATTCAAACATCTCTTTTGTAGATGCTTAGATGATTGTATTATCTATAATTATATATAGTTATATAGATAAGCACATCTTAAGCATCGATGTCCAATCAAACATCGATGCTATAAAATAAACAACTTATCTGTCATACGTGGCAAGAAAATTCAGTTTTCTTTGTTAAGCACATGTATTGTACATGCTCACAGTCTCAACTTTGGTTATCGTTTTAATTGCTCAGATCTAGTTTATTATGATACGCCATAGGCATCGGTATCTCACTTAGATGTTGTTAGAGATATATGTATAGTATGTTATTCCTCATTGTTATGAGGGGTTATTTGCATATTCACCTCCTGTACTTTGTGTATATATATTGGCCCATTGGCCTCATGATGAATACAAGTTGCTATTCTTAACATGGTATCAGAGCGAACCTAGGGTTTTTTCCCGTCGCTTCGCTCGTCGCCGCCGCCGCCTCTTGGATCCAACGGAGTTGCCTCTGCTTCGTCATCTTCGACGAGTCGGCCGTCGTTGCTCATCTCCTTCGGCTTCCTCCTCCCGATCGGATCCGCGGCTTCCACGCCGCCTCTGCCTCGGCTTGAGTCGGCCACTGCCGCTCGTCTCCAAATCCACCGTCGGCACTCGGGGTCCGCGGCTTCCACGCCGCCTCTGCCTCGGCTTGAGTCGGCCGCCGCCACTCATCTCTAGATCCACCGTGGTCTCTGTGGTCTCGCTTGGCCGTCGTCGCCGCCGGTTGCTCCACCCGACGCCGCCGCCGCTCGGGTTGCTCCACCCGCCGCCGCCGCCGCCGGTCGCTTCACCGTGCCGCCGCCGCCGCTCGGCGGCTTGCTTGCGAGCCACACCGCCACACAGGAGCTCTAGTTGGTTCTGGTCCTCGGCGCCGTGACTCACAGCGTCTCTGGGAGCTTGACTGGTTTCACCTTCCTTCCGCTGCCACCGTCGCCGCCAGTCTCTCCGCTTCTGCCACTCCGTCTACCAGCTCTTTCTAGCAGTGGCATCACCGTCTTGGTCATCTGTGTGGATCTCGTCTGTCGTCTTTAGTTCGTCGTGGCCTTTTGGGGTCTGTCTCAGGAGACATGTCTTTAGATTGTCAGGGTTGTAAGCTAGGTAAATAGATTCAACTTCCTTATCCTCATAGTGAGTCAGTGTATCAGCGTCCTTTTGATCTTGTTCATTCAGATGTTTGGGGTCCGGCTCTCTTCGTTTCCAAAGGGGGCATCGATATTATATCATATTTATAGATGATTTCTCTCGCCACACTTGGGTATATTTCATGTCTTCTCATAGTGAGGCATTGTCTATCTATAAATAATTTGCCACTATGGTTCTCACACAGTTCTCCACTCCTATTCGTGTCTTTCGTGCTGATTCTGCTGGCGAGTACCTCTCTCGTTACTCCGCAGCTTCCTTCTTGCCGAGGTGGCACTCTCGCCGCCTCTTGTCCCGCACTCATGCTCAGAATGGTGTCGCTGAGCGCAAGCATCGTCACCTCCTTGAGATGGCTCGTGCACTGATGATTGCCGCCTCTACTCCACCTCACTTTTGGGCCGAGGCTGTTTCCACTATCACCTATCTCGTCAACATCCAGCCCTCTTCTGGTCTTTAGGGTGCGATCCCTGTTGAGCGTATCTGTAGTCTTCTTCCTGACTACTCTGCCCTTCGTTTGTTTGGCTGCGTTTGTTATGTTCTCCTCGCCCCTCAAGAACGCACCAAACTGACTGCTCAGTCTGTTGAGTGTGTCTTTCTAGGATACATTGCCGAGCACAAGGGCTATCGGTGCTAGGATCCTGTTGGTCGACGGATACGGATTTCTCAGGATGTGACTTTCGACGAGTCTCGTTCCTTCTACCCACGTCATGTCTCTCATTCGATTTCCTCTGTGGAGTTTCTGTCTTTTTTTACCTTTCCAGATACACCTATATTTGTCTTGCCCTCGTCCACCCGTCCCACTGAGTCTCCACATATTCCTCCTGTGGCCTCTCCATCGTTGTCGCCGCCTGCTTCGTCTCCTGTGGCTTTTCCCACTACAGTACCTTTTCCCCCTCTCTTCTACACTCGTCGACCTCGTATTGAGGATCTTCTAGATGAGCCATCTTCTCCTGATGTTCCATCTTCTCTGCGATACCTTCGTGGGACTATCTCTCGCCGTATCTTCTTTCCACACTCCAGCTCGTTACAGCTTCAGGCTTATTCGGATGCTACTTGGGCCAGCGATCCTCTCGATCGCCGGTCTATCTCTGCTTCGTGTTTTTCTTGGTGGTTCTCTCATTGCACGGAAGACGAAGAAATGATCGCAGTGTCCCGCTCGAGTCAGAGATCGAGTTAAGCGAGCTATGGCTCTCTTGATGACAGAGATTACATGGCTACGGTGGTTACTTGAGGATTTTGATGTTTCTGTCACTACACCGACTCCTCTCTTGTCAGACAAAGACGGGTGCTATCTCAGATTGCTCAGACCTGTGGAAGCATGAGCTCACCAAGCATATTGGTGTTGATGCTTCCTTCATGAGGTCTTGTGTGCATGATCAGGTGATTGCTCTTCAGTATGTGCTTTCAGAGGTTCAGATAGCGGATTTCTTTACAAAGGCCCAGACTCGAGCACAGCACGGTTTCTACCTCTCCAAACTTAGTGTTGTTGATCCACCATGAGTTTGAGGGGACGTGTTAGAGATATATGTATAGTGTGTTATTCCCCATTGTTATGAGGGGTTATTTGCATATTCACCTCCTGTACTTTGTGTATATATATTGGCCTATTAGCGTCATAATGAATACAAGTTGCTATTCTTAACAGATGTGACTGTAAGTGCAGCCTTCTAGTGCCAGACAATTTATACAGTGTCACCAAGCTATTTTTTCTAATAAAAAATGTATACATGATTCGCATTTTACTAGAGATTAACTTGATAAAATCTTCACAATAATCTCATCAACATATATAGACACGTCATCCACATGACGGCGATGAAGGAGCAACGCTTAGTTTTGCCTCAAAGTATCGAAACAAAATCCAAGTTTGTGCGCATTAATTGATCGATTGTGGAGCGCGTGTTCGTCGAAAGGAAAAACGAGTGAGTGATATTGGTACCATGCGATCACTTTAAAAGACTTCTTATGATTACCCTCTGATGCAAACGATCCTTCTAATCTCATAGATGAAGAGATGTAGTATAGAATATATTAAGACATAATTGAGAATGAGATGCATATATACAACTTCTTGTATGGGCCCAAAGGCACAAGTACCTTCACATGATTAGTTGGGTTCAGAGAGATGATTGGCATGTGCCTTGCCTTGCTTTCAGATGCCCCTTACTCGTGTAGTCTTGTCATGGTTTTATATAGCTCAAGGGGAAGCTCAAACTTTTGATCACAAAAGCTAGCTAATCATTTGATTTATTGCACACCCTAAAATATTTGTTAGAAATTATATCTTTTGGTGTGTACCCTATGATCTCCGCTTTAATTGAAAATAAGATCTTTAATGTATGTAAGCATCTTACATAAAAAGGGGATTAATAATTTTGTAGTACCTTAGGAGATTAATAGTATCTCATGATATTAGAAATTAGGTGTTTTTTCCTGACATTTGGTATTAAGTCCCCTTATTTGCCTTGTACTTCGAAGACTGTCTACTTTAATTCATTTTACTTTCTAGACAAAAGGAGAAAAAAACAGTTTACTGTGATCTCAGCTGTTTTATAGCTCTGTTTTTCTGAAGGAAATGAAAAACAGTGGAGTTTCGAAACAATGGCCGGATAAGATTGATATTTTTTCATTCTACAGTCTAAACAAAAGTTTCCGTTCTCCTATGTTAAATATAGGATGACCTTGTCATGATATATATTGGGCAGTCTAGGAATATTGTTCAGTACTGTTGAATGAAACTGTTTTCCGTGGTTCCAATCCGTAGTATTATGTTCCTTCCACGGACCCAATCAGCGGTACACCGGTTTCGCGCATAGGGAGCACGGTACCAGGCTTTTGTGGACTGGGAGTGCGGTACGTGACCTTCTCAACCTATTACGGTGCGATTTTTGTAATTTCGTACTAGCGTAGACCACTTTTGCTATTACGAATAAAAACATGTCAATTCAGCCAAGGACTTGAGTTTTTGGCTAATTTGGCACATTTTATTCGTAATAGCAAAAGTAGCACCCGCTCACACGCAATTGCAAAAATGGTGTCGTAGCAGACTAGGTAAGTCACATACAGCACTCCCAGACCGCAGCAGTCACCTACAGCGCTCTCGGACCACGACAGGCGTGACTACTACAGTCCGGTATCGCGGAAGGAAGGTGGAAGCATTGAAGCGAGACATGTTGTGGTTCCAGCCCGTAGCATGTTTGGACTGGTTGGTACTGTAGCAACAGTGATCCCGGTGATGATTTTACTATCCAACGCTACAGAAACAATATCTGAGTAGCGAAAATATTGTTCAGCTCTATTGAACGAAGTCGTTTCCCGCGGTTCTAGTCCACGGTATATCCCTTTCGCGGTTCTTGTTTGCGGTAAGTGGGTTTCGTGGACAGGGAGCAATGTATCTAGCTTTCGCGAACTAGGGGCGCGGTACGTAGCCTTCCTAACTTGCTGCAGTGCCATTTTTACTATTTCGTACGAGCGGGAACTACTTTTGTTAATACATTGCTCAAGCTTCCACAAGATTTTTTTATTATTTAATATTTTTTTATTAATATTTTAAAGTTAATCCCTCGCAAACTTTATTTCCAATTCTAACCCCTTTGGTCACGCCACTTCTCGTGGTGTGACAAAACAACACTGTCACGCCACAAGAGGTGGCGTGACCAAAGCTGCCACGCAAGCCCTCGGCTGCGCGTCGTGCCAGCGTGGAGCTTGCATGGCATCTGTCACGTCGGGACTCATGGCGTGAATAGGTATGTTGTCACGCCATGAGAGTTGGCGTGACAAGGGCGACTTAAACTCGAGCAGCCTAGCCCATTCTTCATTTTTCTTATCTCCCTCTACTCTCGCTAACCCTAGCCACCGCTGTCCTCGTGCCACCGACCGAGGCCGCCTCTCTTCCTCCCCCGCCGCCTGTGCTCCTCCCCGGCGTCGGCTCCTCCAACGCATGTGCTCCTCCGCCGTCAGTGCGCTCCCCACGGCCAAGATCCTCGTGGCGTCGCATCCTCCCGACGCCTCTCTCTCCACCTTGCACCAGCCCGGCCTTGGCTCGCCCTCCGCCCCTCGCGCTAACCCCGACGGTGGCCTCGCCTCCTGCCGGCTCTGACACCCTCCGCGCGTCCGGCCTGCCCCGACGCCGACTTCCTCCTGCGCGCCTCATCACTAGTCCTGGCCGCCCCTAAGGTCTTGAATACTTGTGTGGTGAATGCTTATAGCTGTGATTGTTGTTACATAATTTAACTGTGTAGTGTGATTGGTTAGTTCAATTTGTCTCGCACTGTTTGGGTTAGAGTGGGTTATGGACTTACGGGTTATCTATCTAGATTCTAGGTTGCACAATTTCTATTTCTGGTGAGAAGTAGCATGAGTGCACGACAACTGCAATCCACAATCATGTGAACTTGTGATGTCTGAGGTGTAAAGGGTGGAATGGTCGCGCAGAATTATCAACAGTTTATACCTCAACATACTATTTAACGTACCTGTTGTTGCTATGTTGCATGCTGCAATCTAGCTGAGTTTATGATATATTGGTAAGATTTGAAGGATGTAGCAGTGATTGTGAACTGTTCATATGACATGTCTCGGGTTTTTTTTTTGCGCGCCTGAATGTTGTAATGATATATTGTTAGTGAATATATGCATGGTCATAACTATATATGAACATTTTGATTTTTATTGTGCGACGTTTTTATTTTCACACGTATTCCTATTTTGGAAGCTAGTTGCCAATTTTTAAAAATTAGGCAGGATTACCTACCTCATTGATGCTTCTTATGTTGCACGGAATTGAGCTGTTCTGGATTTTCTCGATATTTGCATAAAGTAGTTAACTTAATGCTTATTCAGATGGTGGTCATTAAATGACTGATTATATATTGAACACTACTGAGCTGCCATTTCTAGGGATGGAAACTAATAGTAGTTGAATATCGACAAAAACCATATTTGTACGATTGTATCCATAGTTTAGAACAGGATACATATACTAATATGGGTTCCTTCACCCGTTATAATAGCATTTTTGGGCCATTAGAGGACATCCTTGTTTATAAGCATGGATGCTCTAGAATATGTATGTCTATCAGCTGTCCTAGTCTTATTCTCTAAAATATCTGGATAGTGTAAACTGTTACTCCATGCAATGGATTTTCAAATAGGAAATAAATCCCATACAATAAACATTCTAGAACTTGATTCTATATGCATCAACCAAAACTGTGAAGTCCTAGTCTAGTTAAACATTCTACAATAAAGGTTGACTTACCTCCTTTCTGCATATAAGATTTCCCGAACGAGTGGTTCGTGGCACTCCGAGCGTGTAGCTCTGGTGTACCCAAGAGCGAAGTCCTAGACGTACTCAGGAATGAGCCCTGAGCGGTCCCAAACACGTGGTTTGGGCGGTCTCGAGAACGGGATCTCGATCATACCTGGGCACGTGGATCCAGGGTAGTGTAGGTCGCACTCAGAGACAAGCTCTGAGCGGTCCCAAATACGTGGTTTGGGCGGTCTCAAGAACGGGATCTCGAGCGTGATTGAGCACGAGAGACTCAGGTAGTATAGGTTTTGGATCTTTTTGCATATCCTTGTTTCTTGGTGTTATTCGTCCATTGTGTATGGCCTAACACACCTCAATTCATTGTCAAATGACCCGTAAACTTCGTTTAAAAAGAGGTATTGTTCCATGATGACTGTAAACCATCATGCTCATTACTGTAACTACAATAAAGTACTATCACAGTACACAACATGGAGGAAACAAGTTTTAATTATCCATATGTTTGTACCGTCAAACTGCTAGCATGTCTCAGGAAACTGAGCTTTTGTTATGTCCAATGTTGATTGTGATATCTCATACTTGCGGTATTTCGTTCATATGGCATGCAGTGCTGACTTTGCAATATTTTGTTGGATGTAGACGGACAAAGTTGTACGTGTATTTACTGGTGGGGCGATTAGCCAAACTGGAAGTTCTGTCGACTTCGGCGGTATGGAAGTGACCGTTCTTTTGTTTCGCGAATCACCGGACTTTAAAACTCTTGTGACTAGGATTAAGTCGATATTTGGATGGGATAAGCCCAGGGTCGTTCTCGGAATGCAAGGACGATATGACGCAAGGCTGGGTTCTAAGGTGCACGCCTTGTTGGTGCCAATCTTGTCCATCGATGATTGGGACATGTACAAGAAAATTGTGCTCGCATCTTAGGTCCGGTTGTTGGAGGTGGCGGTGGAGAGGACAATCGTTATTGAGGATTTGCCAGACAATTTGGATATGGTGAATGACAATACGGAGGAACTAGACCCTGCTGCCCATCATTCGCGAGGCCCCCCTAATGGAAGAGCGACCTTCCGAAGTGTTCGTTAGTGTGAGTCGTACCAACCATGGCCCTTTGTCGGTGGATCTACCTGTATCTTCCCCACAACGTGTTATTGACAGTATGATTGATTTCAACGGCGCTATAATGAACAACGAGCTTGAGGAGGAATTGTTTCGCTGGAACAACCCGTGAAGTGGAGTCTGACGAAGGATGGAGCTCGACCGAAGACGAGGCTCCCGCACCTCTTTTCTCCTCAGAGGAAGGCAGGGTTCTTCGTAGTGTAATGGGTGAGGTCCCGTCGGTGCATGCTTTTGATGATGTCAGTATGGCTGATAAGGCGATTTGTGCTAATAGGTTGAAGAGCAGGGATGGCATTACGGACCCAGAGAATGACATGATACGGAAGATCATGTTGTTTCCAACCATAGAGGACATGAAGGTTTGGCTGCAAGAATACTCAGTGCGGCACCATCGTCCATTCATAGTGCAACACTCCAATGTGAACAAAAGGTACACCGTGAGGTGCCGTAAGTAGTGGCATGACAGGACTTAGCCCCCGAAGCGCTGGCCCTTTTTCGCAACGCCTTTGGAACATCAAGCATTGTGGCGTGGCAGTACGTTTTTGCCACGCCCTGCATAGTGGTGTGACAAGGCAGTCCTGTCACGCCAGGGTAAGTGGCATGACATGACTTAACCCTAGAGCCCTAGCCCTTTTTGGCAACGCCTCTAGAACATCGAGCATCGTGGCGTGGTAGTATGTTTTTGCCACGCCCTATGTAGTGGCGTGACAGTACTTAGGTTTAGGTTTATCGTAATAAGTTTTGGTGTTGGTTCAGGTTTAGGGTTTTAGGTTTAGGTTTTAGGTTTAGGACTTTAGGTTTAGGGTTTAGGTTTATTGTTTACGATTTAGGTTTAGGGTTCATGCTTAGGGTTTAGGCTTTTCAGATTGACTGGACAACACTATACCACCTCAGCTTTCTAGACGGAAAAAACATGACTCTGCAAAGAAAGACATGACAACACTCTACTTTATTTTAGGTTTTAGGGTTGGTTTTGGAATAGGTTACGGTTTTAGGATTTTAGGTTTTGGGTTTAGGGTTTAGGTTTAGGGTTAGGGTTTGGGTTTAGGTTTGTTCAATGCATATCGATGCCTATAGCTTAATGCACGCGACACATCGATGCAACAGCCAACTCGATAAAAGGTAACCGCAATGACGCGTCCACAATTTAGTTATATACTTTATGAGATTGAACATAATTGCGTACAGAAGGGGAGACTACCGAGGTATAAGCTTCTCCGCATGTGCCTAATGATAGAAGGTGCCTCGCACTACCCACATAGAGTGTTGTCCAGTGGGGCGCATCGGATGTGGCTGGCTGTCGTTGTAGTGGCACGCACATATGCAACTAGGGTTCGCGCAGCAGCATGTGGGATCATAGGAACTTCCTATGTTCACGACCTCCTCGTTGCCCCTCTCATGCTGCATCTGTTGACGATGGTCATCATTTTGCTAGTTGAGATTGTCAATTTGTGCCTCCAACTCAAAGATTCGGTTCCACAATGTATCCACGTACATCGCAACATGTCGTTCATGGGGAGGATCGATCCAATGGACAAAGTTGCATTTCTCCATTTGCTGCAAGGGACGGTTAGCATGGAGGATGTATTAGCAGTAGCATGAACAAAACTATTTACCCCAGAGTGTGGGCATCGGAAGAAATGTCGTCCGCCATCGAAAGGGCTATCCAGGACCTGCATGACAACGTCCTCCCTGTGTCCGCATTTCAGCCATACCGGTTGAGCACCCTTGTTTGGCATCAACCGGTAGTTAGGGCCGAAATCCTCCCTCCTTTCGAGGGGAAGGTCTTGCTTCGACGACCCCGGTTGGACAGGTCCCTCGGCGTCTGCCATGGTATGTTACTGTACAACAGAGAAAGTTCTTCTTCCTACGTTTTCAAGGGTCGAGTGGCCCTTCTTCCGGAGCGTGGGGCGCACATTTTATAGCCCACGGGGGGAGGCTAACAAAGCGGGTAATGTGTTAGGCTGCAGATGACAAGACCTGACGGGGTTGGCTGCTTTGCGCAGAGATAAGACCAAACGGGGCAGCTTTACACAGTGACAAGACCAAAAGAGACAGCCTTGCGCAGTGACAAGACTGGACGGGGTAGCTTTGCGCAGTGACAATACCACACGGTTTGCAGTTTAGGTTTAGGGTTTAGGCTTAGGGTTTAGACTTTTCAGATCGACTTGACAACCCTGACCGCCTCGTCAGCTTTTCAAAATGAAAAGACATGACTCTGCAAAGAAAGACGTGACAACACTCTATCTCGCCAGCTTTTCAGACCGAAAAGATAGCACTCTGTAAAGCAAGACATGACTTCTCTCTGCAAAAAAAGACGTGACAACACTCTGCCTCACCAGCTTTTCATATCGAAAAGATAGCACTCTGCAAAGCAAGACATGACTTCTCTCTGCAAAGAAAGACGTGACAACACTCTGCCTCGCCAGCTTTTCAGATCAACATGACAACACTCTACGTCCTCAGCTTTTCAAAACCAAAATACAGGACTCCGCAGAAAATTTACCACACCATGCCAACCATGTGGCCTATAAAAGGGGGTGGAAGAGATCTAGAAGACAACACTACACAACCAAACCCAACACTACAACACCAGAGCTTCCTCTCCACGCCTCACAAGCTACTACACCAGAGCTTCCTTCACCACGCCAGGATGGACAACAGGCAGAGGCAATGGGACCGGATCCGCGAACTAGCAAGGGCTGCTGGGGAGCGGACGACCGAGCAAAGGCTGCTGCGGCCCGGGTCGAACAAGAGACGCGTGCCTATCTGGCATCTCTTCGTAATGAAGCCCCCGTAGAAGCAACCCCATCCCGAACGTTCCAACCGAGTGTTCGCCGCAACACCCACCAGAGGGGGAGACGCCGTCCCTCTGTTGGTGCAGGGACAGATGCAAGTTCTTCAAGTCCAAGCACCCGCTCAGCCTGGGCATGCATTACTGGATTTACGCGAACTACTCTAGTGACTATCCCGACCGACGTCGGGACACGAGGAGCTATCGGCAGCCAGTAAGGACCAGTTACAGCGTGTTCCCGTACTATTTATCTTTCAAAGTACGCACTAACAATCTCTGTCGTCTACTTGTAGTCCCCGGATCCACTATGTGGCTACCGCAAGTGGATCGACCACGAGATCCACCCACATGACCAGTGGTCTCTTGACTTCAACGAGTGGCTTGACCAAAAAGACCACGACATGCGGGAGGAGCGACGCCGCAACGACGAGCGAAATGAGTGCATACGTCGGGAGACGCAAGCTCATCTCGAGGCGTGCAGGCGCAGGGAGTGCGAGAGAAAGAGAGAAATTGCGGCCAAGGCCAAAGAGGCTGGCGAGGAGTTCAACGCCGAGCTAGCAAGAAAGGGGAAATGCCCCCGGTCCACGCAGTAGGTCAGACCATTCTGTACTAGTGAAGGTCGAATCTATTTCCATTCCAAAAAGGTGCATATGCATCGTAGGAGTACTTCGGTTTATTGCATCGTGTATGATGTTGTTTCTTATGCATGTAACCAAACCCTGTGCGCCATGTTATTCCAAGCTTTATTATGAAGTCTATTTTAATTCGCAACTTTAAATCTCATCATCTTTTCGCATTCAATTATTCGCATAGCAAGGCATCCAACAACATGAAAAAAACGAGTTCTGAAAGTTTACGGTTTGGTCTACGACCACAAAGTTATGTTTTTGCCACATATCATTCCACTAGGATGTTTACACATCTTTCATCAGCGGTATTGTCTAGCATATGTGCATAATTGTGCCTCATGTTGTACCACACAATCCACATATTTCTCATTTTTCTAGGATGCATTATGTATCACTTCTGGGATACGCCTTGGAAATATTGTGAAGTGTCGAAGGTTTTCAAAGCACAAAAAGATTACCAGTCCATATATGTATTTTCTCTGATTTAAAATGATGGTCTTATATTTGGTTACGTAGAGAGGTCTCCATTTTCAAGTTGTGGATTGTTAAATGTTACATGTACATGGTGTTATGCATCACCACACCTTCAATTGTTTTTGATCTTTCAAAAGGAAAACCCTTTGTTATCATCTTACCATAGGTTCCAAATCTATAAATCCAAATGGAATAACTGTCATAATTTACAAACTAGAAGTAGCCCCTGTCATGCCAATCTGGTTGGCGTGACACAGCACTACTATCACGCCGTGCTAAATGGCGTGACAAAGGGTACGTTCGGACCATCCGAACGTCTCCGTCTGTTTGGACCATCCGATTAGAATCGGACGGTCCGAACGTCTCCTCCGCATCGGGCTCTGTCACGCCATGGGATATGGCGTGACACAACACTACTGTCACGCCGTGATAAATGGTGTGACAAAGGGTACGTACGGACCGTCCGAACGTCTCCGTCTGTTTGGACCGTCCGATTCCAATCGGACGGTCTGAACGTCTCCTCCGCATCGGACTCTGTCACGCCATGGGATATGGCATGACACATGTCATGCAAGCTCCACGCTGGCACAGCACGCGGCTGAGAGCTTGCGTGGCAGCTTTGGCCACGCCGCCATGGGTGGCGTGACAGTGTTGTTTTGTCACGCCACTGGTGGTAACATGACCAAAGGGATCAGAATTGGAAATAAAGTTCGCGAGGGGTTAACTTTAAAATATTAATAAAAAAGATTAAATAAAAAAAATCGCACCAATTTGCAACTATAATAGCATGAAGTTAGCTATGCAATCTGCAACATATACTACTGTGTGGTGAAATATTAAGTTGAATCAGAGAAAATGATACTGATCAAAAGTAAAGAAGATAGTCACTACTACATACAGCATCATCACAGACGGTTCGGAACCGTCATCACAGATGGTTTTTGAACCGTCTGTGATAGTTCGTCTGTGATAACGTCGATTATCACAGACGGTTCAAAAACCATCTGTGATACTCCTAACACAGACGGTTTTTTGTTGAAACTGTTTGTGAAGGCATAGTATCACAGACGGTTTTCATTAAAAACCGTCTGTGATATATAGTATATCACAGACGGTTCTATTTAGAAACCGTCTATGATATTCTCAAATATCACGAGCGGTTTTATTTACAAAGCGCTGCAGTGATATTTGAGAATATCATAGACGGTTTCTAAATAGAACCGTCTATGATACTACGTATCACAGATGGTTTTTAATGGAAACCGTCTGTGATACCACCTTCACAGACGGTTTCAACACAAAACCGTCTGTGATAGCTCATTACCCTAACTATTTTTTTTAAAATTTTTGGCTAGCCTCAGGAATTGCTAGCCATGCCCCCTTGAAAATAAGCATGCAAAAAACAGATACATCACAGATAATCAATTATTGACAACTCAAAGTGATCATTACTCAAAATAAATTACAAGAGAATTTGTTCAAGTATTCTCGCTATAATTACAATTGGATTACAATTGAATCAATTGTTTGCACGTGGTTGAGAGGTGTCGACGAGGTGAAACGTTGGGTCGGCGACGGAGTGAAAGTCTCTGTTGGGATTAATGATAGCTATCTTAATGAAGGCGCAAAGGTGCCCTCGAACGTACACGATCTCTCTCGCAACGAATGGATCTAATTCTATCATCAAATCCTGTCGCAAGCAAGAGTAAAGTGGTAAGCATATATATTTAAATTTATAATTCATAAATAATTATTTCGAGATTGATAAACCTCAGGATCCTTCATCTTAGCACTAATGAGTTGCTCCATATGATGGCAAACGTAGAATGCACATAGCTCATCATTTTTTTGCTGGCGGCACTGCAAAAATAGAATTACATATATAGGTATAGTCAGTTCGAGACGCATTATTAGGAAGTATGATATAACATTATTGTGTTGTAGCGCATACCGAAAATTGCGTCCTGTGTATTAGTGTCTTGTTCGATCCCCCCTTGTATAGTCCTCCCCCATCAACATAGGCGGTGAACGAACTATATGGTTCCAAAAAGTTATCCTCGGCCATTTCAAACGAAGGAAGACTACAATAGAGTTATGTATGGAGGAAATGAGCATACTTGTCGAGCGTTTCTATCAGAATGCTGAAGTCGTGCTGTTTACTGATTAGGGAATCAAGGTATATTACCTTGTTCCTCTTTGGTATAATGACTAAAATGATCCAGTGGTACCTACTCATGTATGTCGTTATAGTCATTAAACCTAAGTTTGTGCTGCGTATAAAGTAGAAATGAAATTTATATAGCAAGTAGTGAAGCACTTACCCCTAGTTGTAGAGCACCAGTATGTAGTCCTTGTTGTCTTGACGAAGTAATCCCGCTGTTATGAATTTCTCGACGAAGGATGCGTCTGTTTCAATGGTTTGTATAGAGACCACGTGTAGGTCGAGGAAACCCACCGGTTCAGACCATTCCTCGGCTTTTTCCATCATGTATCTGTACATAATCAATGAGTTGTGATATTTATCGGTATTACGTGAATGTAGAACTTGATTGTACACACTTACAGTGTCCAACATCGTAGAAGCGAGGCGTCGAGGGCAATGAGGTAGAATAGGTCGTATAAGTCACTGAAGCCCACGCACGGTGGCTTACCGTTGAAGAAATGCTTATCCTTGTATCTGACGGTGATTCCAGTATCGCACCCCTTATTTTCGGTCTTCCGCATATACCAGAGATGCAAAGACTGACAACCTAATCCAGCGCGATTTAATACTGTGTCGGAGCACAACGGTTTTCTGATGGAATATTTCGAGGGCTCAGGAGGCACGTTAATGTTCTTCGATTTCGATTTGGCCTTAACGACTTGCCCGTTACACGTCTTCCTGCGAGACGACTTAGGAACCGATACGGCGGTATGCTTTTTTTATTCCTTCGGCGTCTTCTCCACAGGAACCGATGAGGTGGCCTTCTGAAGCGAAGGTTCATGAGGTGGAGTCATCGAGGGTCTCATTGGGGTGGCCTTCTGAAGTGAAGGTTCATGAGGTGGAGTCATCAAGGGTCCTGTTGGAGAGGAATGGTCGTGTCGAGATCGCGGCACTGGTGGGTCCAGGGCGATGTCCTTCTTGTGCCACTGGATAAAAGTGTGCACGGCATCCCCTAGTGTTCTGATGTCTTCGTTCGGGCGAATCTCCAGCGGGACGGCCATGAAATTGTCATGTACCATGTCCACTTGGACCCTGGCGTAACCCTGCGCCAACTGGGCACCGTGCTGCACTGCCCCTTCCTGGTGTGGATACACCATCCCCCGCCCAGCCTCAATAGAAATAGACCCAACCATCCTCACTTGGAGCTTGCAGGGCGTCGGCTCCTACAAAATAATACGCAATTAGCTAAGGCATCCTATAGGTCTATCTTTGGTGCATTCCATAGATGTACATTACCTTGATGATGTCGTCTATCGGTAATTGGACATCGTCATGTTCAGAATTATACGTGGACACGACGCTACTCCGATGTTGAGGAGGACTGGCTCCCAAATTAACGGGGGCGGCTTGCGACTGGCTGAGGAGTTGATTCATTTGATCCTGCAATTGTGTTATCTGTCCTTGAAATTTTGCAGTAATCATCTGTACCAACCGGTCCTCGCGCTCGGCCTTGGATCTCTTCCTACTCCTATACGTGCAGTAGTCATCTACGAATCCATAACTCCAAGGTATGTTAACCCAAGGCCTCGCGTGAGACTCGGGTGCTCCTTGTTTCCCAGGGCCGTAGATAGTATATCCTTCTCCCTGTTTGCTTGGAAGGAGCCTTGGGAAGCTTGGGTAGTCAATTCACGCTGCAAGATGTCATCATGTTATTATAGACACTATGAAGTTATGAACTTATTAACAACTAGGTAGTTCGACATATTTACTACACGTTGGGACACTTCCTGGTCTGCCGGGTTTGTGAAAGAGATGCTGCCCGAAGACGAAACTTTTGCCCTCGCTTTTAACCAGCTTAGGGAACACGGGTCTGTGATCCTAGGAAATGGCCCAGTTGCATTCTCCTCCTCCGCCGCCCATTTCGTGGATTTAGCCACGTACCCAGCAGTGCCGAGTCTGTGGAGGTGAGTGTTTCGTGTCTGGAGAGCTTTGTGCGCCGCACTTTGCTCCTTAAATTCGACCGACATCTTCATAGCCACAAAGGCGTCCCATGTTTCCCGCGTCAAGAATTCATACTTCACGAAGGGCGTCTCACCCGTGTTCACGTACTTCGTGACAAGAATGCTCTTGAAGGTCCTCCACGCGTGATCCATCGAGAGCAATGCTTGCCGTTCCATGCGTGCCATGTCTGCTTCTGAGATAGTGAACTTGCTTGAAAGTTCTGTCCACAGCGCGCCTCTCTGTTCTTTCGTCAGAGACTTCCAGCTTGGTGTGGTGATGGGGACCCGTTCCCTTGCAAGTATCTCACAGATGGTCCGGAATCTCACCGTTGATCTCTGGGGACTAAGAGGGATCCCAACGTCACTAACCTCTGTGATGATCAGTCGGCCCGCAGGCATTTTCGATTTTCCTCTGCCATCTCGCTTACGTATCATTATCATCGACAGAAATCCAAAAGCATTAGGCGGTGTCGGTGACGGCGGCGAAGACGGCGCCTCTGCCATCTCGCTTGCTTGCTATCTATATAAGTTACATACGCTCAACATGTGCAATATTAGCAAATAATAATAATTAATTCCAGCATAAATATGAAACAATAAAGCATTAATCCAACAGCATTTAAATGACCAAATTAACATAATCAAATGTAAATCATTCAAGTCATTTAAATTGATTGAAATGCTAAACATATACCACATGTATATGAATGAAATAATCACAGAGTTGAATGTCAAATTTATCTCACGGTAGCAAAATAAACTTTCAGTTCACAGATTATCAAAGACTATCAGAGTCAATATATACACCGAGACAACAGAAAGCAATCTGTTATGAAAAATAGAACAGAGCAATGATATCAAGATAATCACATATCATTTCTGCAAAGAGGATTATCCATAGATTGAGAATAACTATGTAAGTATCTCACAAAGATCAACTAGCTCATACAAGGATAATCTGAACTATGCAGAACTGACAACCAAAAGGAATAAAGCTATATATTAAACCTAACAACAGAAAGCAATAGTTTTAGCTCAAGATTGTTTCAATTATCAAATTGATTTCAGATTTGGCATTCATCACAGAGTTGATCAACCGAGCCCATATAACCACTTTGCTATCTCTTAGTGCACAATCTAATATAGAATTTGAAGCCAATCCAGCACATTCTTTTGTGCATACATGGATACAGATTATCAAACATATATACTTAACATTCTTTTGTTCATTCAATTCACAAATTATCAAAGACCATCAAATTCACAGATTATCAAAGATATATAATTAACATTATTTTGTTCATTCAATTCACAGATTATCAAAGATATATAATTAACATTCTTTTGTTGCAATACTCACAGTGCAAGGAGGAGGCCGGTGTAGGGAGGAGGTCGGTGTAGGGGAGGAGGACGACGCGGGGAGGAGGACGGCGCGGGGGAGGAGGCCGGTGCAGGGGAGGAGGCCGACACGGGGAGGAGGACGGCGCGGGGAGGAGGCCGACAGAGGGAGGACGCCGACACGGGGAGGAGGCCGCGCGTTGAGGCGGCGGCTACATCATCGATGTCAGGGACGGCGGCGTTGTCGAGGTCGGAGGCGGCGGCATCGGGGCTTACGGGGAGGTGAACAGGCGAACCCTAGAAGAGGCGAAGGAGCGCGCGAGAGCTGAGCGGGCTAGGCACTGGGGAGATGAATGGGTGGCACTAGGAAGATGAATGGGCGAGCCTAGGGTTATGAGGGCCTGTCATAGACAGTTCTATTATAGAACCGTCTGTGAAAAGCAATCACACACGGTTCTATTTACGAACCGTCTGTGATACGTTCCATATCACAGACGGTTTTTTAATAGAACCGTCGGTGATAGTTCACAGACGGTCTTTGTTGACAATCGTCTGTGGTACCGGAGATTATCACAGAGCGGTTTTTAATAGAATCGCTCGTGATAGTTCACGAGCGGTCTTTGTTGAGAACCGCTCTGTGATATTGAGATTATCACAGACGATTCTCAGTAAAGACCGTTTGTGAACTATCACAGACGGTTCTATTAAAAAACCGTCTGTAATAGGTGGCTGGTACCTGGCCCATATACAATAATCTAATGTCTTGGAAAGTATATGAATATGACAAGTCCATATTGTGAGACCCCGACATTTATTAAGCTCATAATACTTAGTCATCCAATTGACCCTAGTATTATCAACCAAATAAACCCAGTCTCGAGAGATGTATACTCCCCAGAATGCAGTATACATACCTCACAACAAAAGAATGTATCAATTCCATACAACACATAGAACATAAGCAACAAACCAGAAGTTAATATTACTAAGGAATAGGTTATTACAAAAGAGGGCCTTTTGGCCAAATAACAACAAGAACTACTAAGAATAACAATGAAGCAAAAGTGCCATAAAGATGGCTATAACACAAAGCCAATCAAGGTGCCTTAACCCTAGGCATCTCGACCGACCGCCAAGCTAGTCGTCAAGAAGTCGCAACACGTAGCACGTAAGAGAGGCTCTTGGAGCTCACCTTCTTCCTCTGCAACAAAAGCCACAAAATGCCACAACCACGCGCGATGAGTACATAAAGTACTCCATAAGACTTACGTGTGAGATAACGTAACTATAAATAGCTATATGCAAGCTTTATTTAAGTGGGTGAGGCTTTGGACTCATTTTAGCATAAAGCAAGTTTCATTTGCAATAACATAATAGATTGAAGGCAATTTGACAAAGCATTTTAATTGTTGAAATAACAACGAGATAATAACATAGTGACAACAACAAGAACAACCCGAAGTGACTAACCCAATAGTCACCACAACAATAGCATGAACTCCCGCTCATACCAACCATGTTAAGTTTTAATTAAAGGTTGTAGTCTAGTTCTCACGGGCGATCCGAGCGTGTCCATAACCTAGGGCGAGGCTATTCAATAGTTTTAACCTGCAGGGTGTACCAATGTACCCACACGCCGACCGCCTTTCCTTTAAGCACACTACCTTTGGTATGCAAGCACGGCTAAGTCCTACGAGACATTTCCAATGGGCGATGCTAATTACGAGCCGCATCCCACGGAACAAGGACACATTAGACAGCCTAACCGTCTCGCTAATGCTCCCTCCCACACCACACACACACATTTTCTTGTAAAACATACCAACCGACCAGCTCATAATTAACACCTCCCAAAGTACTTAGTCAAGAGAGGTCCCATATCCCCTCATGTGGTTAGCACGCAAAAATTGCTCGTAATAAAGGGCGCAAGTAACTCGGTCCTTAATGACTCAGCATACTACCACATTCCAAAAACCGCACCATCCATCCAATATGCCCAAGTCTAAATCAATCTTTTATTTTCAGTTTTTGATTTTACAAATTAATCAAAGCACAAGTGCTGGACATATAGGAGTAATAATCAGTTTTGAGTGATCAAGACCATCGACTAAGTCGATGATCGCCCATTACTACCGATAACTAAGCATGTCTAAGCAATTTAAATCGAAACTACTAAGTGATAAGAGCTCATCCAACGAGCTCTCACCACAGCAAATAACCTAGGCTCAAGGTAGTAGAGGATAAGCAATTCCTACAGATTATGCAACTATAGGATTGCTAGCTTACATTTAACACAAAGTAGCATGCATACATAGAAGTAAAACAAAATATTAAGCTTTAAAGTAATGGGACAATGATAGAAATGATCAAACTGCTTGCCTTGTTGTTGCTGGCCAAGTTGTGGCAGAGGGTCACTCGGGGATCGCCACAAATGTCGGCTTCAACGGAAAAGCGATAAAGAACCGATAAGAACGATTTAAAAACAACAAAGACAGCACAACAACGAACTCCAAATTCTCTGAATTTTCTACAGCAACAAGACAATGATTTATCATGAATTTAGCAACAAGAACCAATTAATTTGGATTCATGATGCAAAAGATATGATGAAATCAATTCTGCTCAGCCTAAAAATACCAAACTGCACTATTCACTAATTTAATTATGAGGCAACATTTTCTAGAACAGTGGTGAAGCTGAAATTTTTACTGTAAAACCAGCACCTCATGAGATGAATAACACAATTGAGTTCACCTCATTTGGAGCTATTATGCACTCTCTACGAATTTTCAAAAACAAGAACTTGAACAAAATTATAATGCACAAGTCCTCATTTTCCTAACAGCAACATGCTCAAAACCAATTTTCACAATGAGTTCACTAATAGAGGAAACCCACAAAGTTGGTCTCACTCAAAAATAATCTAAAGAGCATTAGTTATGTATTTTACAAGTTAAGCATTAATTTGAGTGTACTTTTAAAGTTGGTTTCAAAATCTAATGGCAAAATCTGTGCTCTGGAGTTGAACTCAACTTACAATCATTTTTGGATTAAAGTCAAGTTCAAGACAGAGCTAACACAATTTGAATGACCTCATTTGGATTTAAAAAGAAAAAGATATGGAATTCTAAAGTTTATACCTTATTTCAGGTTTATAATTAAGAGTTCACCGAATTTTCTAAAAATCACAAAGGCATGGGAGGACGTGAGCCACAGATCATAGAGCTAACGGCTCAGACCTCCCAGAGAACAACGCACACGCGCACGAGGTCCAGAGGTCCTGGACCTCCTAGCAACGCACATGCGCGAGGTGAGGGAGGTCGTGGCAGAGATGGAGAATCCAACGGACCACAACGATGAGGGAGGTCCGGATGGACCAGATCTAAAGGGAGGTCCTCAACGGTGAGATCTTCCAAAGGAAGATCTAAACTATCAAGATCTCCCCAAGGAAGATCTACATCGCCAAGACCTCACAGGGGAGGTCCCGGACGGTCCAGATGTTCCAAGGAGGTCCTCGATGGTTCAGATCGTCCCGAGGAGGACCTTGACGGTCAAGATCTACCCGGGAGGTCATGAATGGCTGAGATAACCTAGGGAGGTCCTAAGGGAGGTCCTAACGCCGCAGCACCTCCGTGGAGGTTTGGACGGCCACGATTTCAAGAAGGGAGGTCTTGGGCGCTCCGCATCTCCTGAGGAGGTCATGGACGCCCCTGATCTCGCGACCACGTGCTTGCGCCGCACACACGCGCTTTCGGACAAGAGTTTAATGCGCGCTGGACACCGGAGGTCCGCTACGGAGGCCTTAATTGCGCGCAATAAAGGGCGGATTTAAGGACATCAAGACACAACCAATGATTGCGAGATTGAGCAATTGATGACCGCATTAAAAACGGTGGATCTCTGTCCTAAAAATGACCACGGCACGGTCGGGACATCCGACAAAGACCCGAGCTCAAGGATTTGGTTCTCGCCGGCGATGTAGACCTCGCCCATGACATCCACGGTACCGTTGGGTCCGCAATAACCATGCGCACCGCGGACCTCCTCTCAACGGCGGCGACGGTTTTGAACGCCATGAGCCGAGAGGACAAAATGAAGGCAAGCACGCCAAAACCAAATGCAAAATAGAGCTCCGCGCGACATTCAGCGCAGCAAGAAAAGCTCCGCGACATTCATTCAAGAGGGTGCCAGCAGCTAAGGGACTAACAGGGAGTACCTGGAGGTCCTAAGGTGCTGGGGAAGTGGAGGAAGGTGAAGACCGGAGTTGGAGAAGATGGGGTTGCTCCACGGCCAAAGCTCCAGCTCCAGATTCCACTTTGTCCACCTCAGAAATGCCCAAACCAAAACAAGTTAGGTCTTGGTCCCGGAGGGAAGGCACAAATGGAAACAAGGAGAGGGAGAAGAAATCTCCAATGACCCTTGCCCACCGAGGAGCTTCAAGCTCCAAAGAATGGTCGCCAAGGAAACTTTGGTGGTTTAGAGCTCACAAAGACAGGGTGTAAGCCAAGGAACAATGGTGTGCAAAGGAAGCCAACCAAGACAAATGGGGGAGGCTTTATACTAAGGGCACAGGAGGTCGTGGACCACCGGGCTAAGCTCATGGTGAGCTTGCCCCATGGGAGGTCCATGGCTTGGACAAGACACAAGGTTGACAAGGTGCAGCTGTCTTGACTGAGAGGCGAAGGTCGACTGCATTAAATGCGGTCAAGAAAGAGTTGTTAAAAGTACACAATGGCAAAGGCAGCATTAACTCCCCGCCAGAGCTCGCAGGCATGACCATGGAAGGAGAAGAACAGGAGGTCTTTATAACCGCTGGATAAGACCAGGAGGTCCTAACCATCGGATGAAAATTTTGAACCAAGATGTTTTAAGTGGTGGGAGGAGGCCCCACCACACGATCAAGGATGGGAGGTCGTGGCCTCCGATTTCCTTAATGTGTAAGCGCACGTGGGAAAATGGGACAGGAGGTCCAAAGCGTTGGATCTCCATCCAACGATGCGTACCTCCTGTGAGGTCTTAACCGCACGCGAACATAAAAGCATGAGGGGGAGGTCATGGCCTTTGGATTAAAATCCAAGGGCACTGACCTGATGGGGAGGTCTGATACGCACGAAGCGAAGGGGAGGTCGTGACCGTGGATTTTTAATCCAACGGTGCACAACACGAGATAGGGGGAGGTCTGGAAGCGCTTGATATTTTGAGGGGAGGTCGTGGGCTGTTGGATCTGATCCAACGGCTACGACCTCGTTTAGGTGGGAGGTTTGTTTAGTTTTACAGTGAGGGGAGGTCAGGAGTGGTTGGATGTAAATCCAACAGCTATGACCTCGCCAAGGTGGAAGGTGGTTTTTGAGGTTTGATAACAAGGGAGGTCGGGGCGGTTGGATCTTAATCCAAGGGCTATGACTGGACAAGGTGATAGACATCGAAGGGAGGTCTTTGCGGTTTACACACGGGGAGGTCATGACCGTGGATCTTTGATCCAACGGCTATGACTGATGAGGTGGGAAAGCCTTTGCGGTGTTGACCGCGGAGGAGGTCTGGCGCCCACGCTGACCCGAGGAGGTCCACACGGTCAAGAGGACTTCAAGGGAGGTCCTGGGTGCGTTGGTTGAGGGGAGGTCGTGGCCTTGGATTGATCCAACGGCTCGACCTCATCAAGGTGGGAAAAGAGGTCGATGGGGTTGGGCTTGACCAGTGTGAATACTGGCTCGGCCCGTGAATAGTGCCAAGTTTTAAGTTTAATTTCTAACAGCTGAGACTTTGCAAAATTGTTTGGGATAGCCATTCAACTCCAAAATTCATGAAATTTTTACAGGAGCTTGTTGACAATGAGATTAACCTTGCATAAAATTTCCAGAGGTTATTATGCAATGCATTTTTCTCAGGAAATTCATGAAGGTTGTTCCATGATTTGTTTTGCCTCCAAAAATTATCAAACAAGTTTTACAACTTGTGATATTTTTCAGAGGGTCCCACATCAACTTTAGGACCAAGGGAAATATTTCCAAATGATCGCACAAGATTTAAGACAATTGGAAAACGAGTTTGATGTTGGTCAACAAGAGCTTTGTGTTTTTGGATTACACAACTCTTGGACCAGAATTACATGAGAGATTAGGGTTTTCAAGATGTGAGAAAAGTTTTAATTTCTACACATATAATTATACTTGAATAACCCTAATTATACATTTGGGATGTTACAAAATCTCCCCCTTACAAAAATCTCGTCCCGAGATTTGGCTCACTCGATAAAGAAAGATGGATAGTCCGCACGCAGACGATCTTCTCTTTCCCAAGTAGCCTCATCCTCGTAATGGTTCGACCAATTGAACTTTAAGGAACTTGATGGTCTTATTCCTTGTCCTTCGCTCGGACTCATCGAGTGCGTGAACAGGTGCTCGCGATTGGTCAAATCTTCCCGACATCGAGGGTTTCCAACGGAGCTTCCTCGCTTGGAACACGGAGGCACTTCTTAAGCCGACACATGGAAAACATCATGTACCCCCTCAAGTGCAGTGGCAACTCCAACTTATAGGCAACAGCTCCTTCTTCTCGATAACGCGGTAGGGACCGACATATCGAGGAGCCAACTTGCCCTTGACGCCTAAACGTTGATGGCCCTTCAAAGGAGAGACTTTGAGATAAACAAAGTCATTAGGCTCAAAACGCAACTCACGCCGACGGCGATCCGCATAGCTCTTTTGCTCGATTGAGTCAGCGCAAACGCCACGAAAAGCCGGACTTGGCGCTCGGCCTCATTGATTGAGTCCGCCAAAGAGAGGTCTCTCACCGGTCTCTCACCAGTTCAACGGGTTCTACACTTTCTCCCGCATAAGGCCTCAAAAGGTACCATGCCGAGACCGGCCCGAAAATCGTTGTTATAAGAAAACTTCGGCGAATGGCAAGCATTTCTCCCAATGCTTCCCATATGAAAGGACACAAGCACGAAGCATGTCTTCCAAAACTTGGTTGACCCTCTCGGTCCCGACCATCGGTTTGGGGATGATATGTCAGTGCTAAAGGTAAGACGGGTTCCCATAGCCTCTTGCAAACAATGCCAAAAGCGAGAGGTGAAAAGAGAACCACGATCCGAGACAATCGCCTTGGGCACACCATGCAAGCACACGATGCGAGAAACATAGAGGTCCGCCAATTGACCGACAGAAATCTTAGCCCGCACCGCAAGAAATGTGCTACCTTAGTCAACCGATCAATGACGACCCACCGAATCTTTCCCTTTATGCTCGGGCGGACCGGTGATAAAGTCCATGCCGATTTTAATCCCACTTCCATTCCCAAGACAGCAAAGGTCAAGCGATCTGCAGACGCCGATGCTCGGCCTTGACACGACGACACACGCCGCACTCAAAGAACGAACTTTGCAATCTCCCTCTTCATTCGGGTCCACCAAAATCTCTGGAGATCTTGATACATCTTTGTGGCCCCGGATGAATGGATAAAGGCGAATCATGGGCTTCATGGAGGATCAAATTCCGCAACTCCATGTCCTTTGGAACCACAAAGGCGTTCAACCTCACAACACCATGCTCATCCTCCTAAAAGCACTTGGTTGTTCCGTTCTTGACATTTGCCTTAATGTGGCTCACTCCAACATCCGATCGCCGAGCGGACTTGATCCGATCCACCAAGGTTGGTTGCACAACCAAGGCAAATGAGAGAACCACGCTCAACTAAACCCAAGTTGAGACACCGAAATTCTTCCGAAGAGCGGGTCAAGCTCCTTGGACAACAAGGCATTGCAATGCGCTTTGCGACTAAGCGCATCGGCGGCGACATTAGCCTTGCCCGATGGTAGTGAATACCCACATCATAGTCCTTGATCAACTCCAACCATCTCCTTTGCCTCGAGGTTCAGTGTCAGTGTGTGAACAAGTACTTTAAGCTTTTGTGATCCGAATACACTTCACAACGACACTGATTAGGTAATGTCGCCAAATCTTAAGTACATGAATCACAGCAGCCTAACTCCAAATCATGAGTAGGGTAGTTGAGTTCATGAGGTCTCAATTGCCTTGATGCATAGGCCACTACCTTGCCTTCTTGCATAAGGACACAACCGAGGCCTCGACGAGAAGCATCGCAAAAGATATCGAAGCTTCGATGGATATCGGGAAGAACAAGAACGGGAGCGTGGTCAAACGCTTTTTGAGTATTTGGAAACTTTCTCACACTCACGGACCACACGAACTTCTTGTCCTTCTTGAGCAACTCCACATCGGCCATGATCTTGGAGAAGTTCTCGATAAAGCGACGATAATATCCCGCTAAACCGAGAAAACTCCGTACATCGGTGACCGAAGCAGTCGACTCCATGAAAGAACATCGCTGACCTTGTTAGGGTCAACGGTTACGCCTCGCCGAAAGAACGTGGCCTAAGAAAGCCACTTCCTTCAACCGAATGCACACTTGTGAACTTCACAGACAAACAGGTGCTCACGCAGACTTGCTCAACACAAGCTTCAGATGCTCGGCGTGTTCCTCATCGTTCTTGGAGTAGATAAGAATATCATCGATGAAGACCACGACAAACTTATCCAAATACTCCATGAATACCGAATTCATGAGATTCATGAACAAGGCAGAGCATTGGTTGTCGAATGACATGACGGTGTACTCGCACAAGCCGTGGCGAGTAGAGAACGCCGTTTTGGAATATCCTCGGTCGAATCCAACTCGATGATATCCCACTCTCAAATCAATCTTGGAGAAAACTCGAGCTCCAGCTAATTGATCGAAGAGATCGCCAATGCGGGCAATGGATACTTGTTCTTTACCGTCACTTCATTAAGTGGGCGGTAATCAACGCTTACATGCGTAAATACCGCCCTTCTTCTTTACGAAGATTGCCGGACAACCCCAAGGAGATGAGCTAGGGCGGATGAAACCCTTCTCTTGCAGCTCACTTAATCGCTTCTTCAACTCCACCAACTCGTTCGGTGGCATCCGATAAGGTCTCTTTGAGATAGGGCGACCGAGCCAACTCAATGACAAACTCGAGGTCTCGAACGGTGGCATCCTGGAAGATCTGCGGAAAGACATCAACAAAGTCGCAAAGCTGTTGGGACTTCGCTAATATCTAGAGCGGCTTCGCTTCAAGTGCGAAGAGATGAGGGCCTAGCAGCGACTTGTAAAGCTTAACCTTTCACGGGAGGAGCTAGACAGAGAGATGAGCTTCCTGGCGCAATCGATTTGCCCCATGTGCTGGGACAACCAATCCATGCCAAGAATCACATCAAGACTCGCTGAATGGAGAAGGATAAGGTTTGCTAAGAAACCTACCCCTTCGATCTCGATAGGAACATCCCTACACTCGGATTCAGCTCTCAACTCCGAACCAGGAGAGCGAATGAGTAGCGGGACCGACAATGGAGAGAAAAGAAGATCTCCAACAGCAGCAAAAGACTCCGAAACAAAGGAATGAGATGCTCCTGAATCAAACAAGACAATGGCGGGGTGAGAGTTAACGAAAGTGTACCTAGCACGACGCCGGGTGCCTCCCGAGCCTCCTCTGCAGTGGACGGCGTTGACGCCACCACTACCCACGCCTTGGGTTGCCGGGACGATCTTCTGGTCCTGAGATGCACCACCTCCTGCCCCGCGTCCTCCATTAGGACGAGGGGCTGCTCCTGTCTTCTTAGGGCATTGGTTCGCATAATGCCCCTTCTGGTTGCAAGAGAAGCATGTGACCCGTCACCGGGTTGCGAGGGCCGCTCTGTGACTCGCAGTGCACGGATCGAGACACGGCTGCGATGAACGAGGAACAGCGAGTAACCTCGGGGTGCCAAGATCGGGTAGTACCCCGAGATCGCCGAAGCGGGGGCGGAGGAATCGCCTGGATGACTTATGGGCCTCCCACTTGCGCTATGGAGTCCATAAGCTCTCGAGCCGCATGCTCACGACGATGGCCTTGTCGACCAAGGTCCGAAAATCGTGAAAGTCGACAATGGATAGCTTGTCCTTCACTCCTCAAACAAGCCATGCCTCGAACTTGGCACCTTAGCCATATCGGTGGCCACATCCTCGGGGAGCATAACGAGCTAGATGGTTGAACTCAGTAGACATACTCCATGATGAGCTACGCCTTGCTTGAGCGCAAGTGTAACATCTTGATTTTCTAAATACTTTTTAAAATGTGTAAAATAAGTTAAAACTATTTTGCTTTAGTGAGAATTCAAATTTGGGTTACATTGGAAGGATTTGGGTTGTTGTGTCCCCTTCTTTGGTAAGCTCAAGCAATTCCTCAGAACCTATCTCCTTCGGTCACGTGGTTTAGACCTCCTCTAAAGCTTAGACCTTGTCTCACCAGAAATACTCGTATGACCAGGCCTTCCTTTCTTTGAGCTTGGTCATTTGGACCTCTTTGTTGGTTTGAATCTCTTAGGTTCAAACCTCTTTTCTGCTCGACTTCTCTTCGCCTAAACTTCTTGTCGTCTGGACACCTCTTTATGCCCAGACCTCCTTTCATTCGGACCTCTATGCATTCCAATGGCCTCTTGTGTGCCTTCGATTTTTTCCTAAGATCATTTGAACCATCTTAACTTTTATTCTTGACCGAGAAGACCTCCCTCGGGTAGAACCCCTTTATGGAATGCCTCTGGAACCACTCCGCATGGACCTCCTTTGTACTTTATCTAGCGGTCCAGACCTCCTCCCCTTTCTAATCCAAGGGTCTAGACCTCCCATGCGTTATGTCCCTTCGTAGACCTCCCCTTTGTTCTGAATCAAACGGTTCAGACCTCCCCTTTTGTTCTGAATCAAACGGCTTGGACCTCCCCTCACTTTGAATCCAAAGGCCCAGACCTCCCGTCGTCGCCGCTCTCTCGAGGATCTCCCCTCGCTGCTCTTGGTCTGTTGGACCTCCTCTCGGAGATCCAACCGCGAGACCTCCCTTGAGACCTCCTTGGTGAGATCTCGACCGTCGGGACCTCCCCTGTCTGGACCTCCTTAACCTTTAGACCTCCTCGCCTTGGGCTTAGGACCTCCTAAGCCGCTCGGACCTCCTCGAGGACCTCTATTGTGGGTCAAGACCTCCCTATTTTGACCCGATTGTTTCTAAATTGATCGCCCCACCCGCCGGTCTTAACCATTCTCAATTCCTCCGCCACATTATTATATTGAGCCTTCAATGCGGGTCTTATCACATTAAATGCATCCATATCGTGGTGTTTTACTTTGAATTGGGTCACTTAACCGTACCCTGACATTTTTCCTTGTTCCTTCCCATAACATCATACGTGTCCCTTCTCGTACCTTTTGCCCAGAATCGTAGTGACACCTGCCCTGCCACTACCTACCTTTGACCCATTTCCATACTTATCCCGACTCGTGTATTTCTAGTTTTCTTCACCACTTTGACTACAACTTGTCTAAGAAATTCCACCACTCCACCTTCTCCATTTTCACCCTCTCGGTTTTGGACCAGAGGCCTTCCCGGGAGAGCTTGGTTCTTACGACCTCCCCTTTCATCCATAGCTTCTTGCCCTTGGTAAGTTCTTTGATGATCTCCTCCACCTTTGTGTTTACCACTACCCCGAGCTGGCCATGTTTTTCACAGACCTTTTCTCGTGGGTTTCTTTTGGGAATTCTGTGGTGCTCGTGTGAGGACCTTCTCTCCGGACCTTGCGCAAGCATTTTTGGCCTCGGGACTTCTCTGCCCACTGCCTAGGTCACACCTTCGGGACCTTTTTCCAAAGACTCTTTTTCCTCTGGTAAGCTAGACCTTCTCCAAAAGAACCTAATCTAAATATAATTCTTTTCTGTAATTGGGTTTTTGAGTTTTCTCTGGAGTTCTCTTGATTCTTTAATTGGATCTTTATTTGAATCTTCTTTGAATTTGCCTTTTTATATATGTGTGTAGATTGTGAGGGTTCCCAAGAATCGAGAGCTCAAGAGGAAGGATCTCAGAGTAGTGAGCAAGGCAAGTTGCACTTTTGAACATATTGCACCCAGTAATTCAAAGTATTTATGTCCTGTTTAAATGTGTATTGCATGCTTATTTTTATCAAGTTAGTTCAATACCAATTTTAACTTTGTAGTTATACCCATTTCCTTTGTATGACCTATGTTGGCTTTATCTTGAACACATTGTCACCATTAGGTCAAACTTGGCTAATCTTGATAGCATGGGTCAAGAACATTTGAAAAACACATGCTCGATTATGCTTAGACCAAAACTATTGATTTGGGGAAATTTTTACCAACACAACCAAATAATGTTTAAATGTCTTCACCATGACATTGGGTTGTCATGGAGGTATGAAAGTGGTCTTGGGAAAACAAAGATAATAAACAATTGGTTTGGACTGGGCAAATTGGATTGCTTGGTTGGTGCAAGGTTTATGCACGGACTCTAACCTGGCTAAGGTGGAGGTCCATGGGTTAGTGAAAGTTGCCCTAGTCATGTGAGGACCTGTCTTTGAGCGACCAATGCCATGCCTATAATGGGCTAAGCCACAATCGTGCAACCACATGTCTCCAGAATGGGGAGTGGGACCTGGTGAGTAATTTGCAAAACTCCACTACATCTTTGCTCCATTGGTTGTGTGGGAGGTCTTGTTGACTAGAGGTCTTTTATGTCCTATTGTTCCCACTGGTGCCAGAGGGGGCCTTCCGCCGGATTGCGATCCATAGGACGGTTTAACCTTAGCAAGGAAAGGCGTGGTAGAGCAATGCATTGTAAAAGCCTTGTCTTGAGCTCTAGATCTCTTACCTTTGGTAGTGAGAGATGGCATTGACGGATCTTGGGACAAACTAGGGTAATCAAGTCGTGTGGGTAAAGTGCACAACCTCTGCAGAGTTAAATCTATTGAATAGCCGTGTCCACGGTCATGGGCGTCTTGGCAAAGGCCACTTGAAGTTAGATATTGAATTTGGGAATTTTTAGAAATGGTTTCTAAATCTGTTTTGGGATTGCCATCCCTTGGGTTTGGGGGCGAGGAGCCTCTTGTCGAGGGTATCCTTCACTAATTCATGATGATTGATATCCAACTGAAAAATTGTTTTAATATAAAGAGTTCTATCTATTAAAAGACCTGCTTTGGAAATTAATAATGGTATTGGAAAGAAAACTGGCTTTGTGCAAAATAACCATATTATGCCATCTTTTGAATCTCCACATATGCATGTCATATTGTTACCCCACGGGTGCAACTTGCGAACACAAGTGGTAGTGCTCACTCTTGCTCATTATAATCATTGCGGAGAAGATGTTGGCATCGATGAAGATCAAAGCAATTAGGTTATGTACTCGAGTCAGCTGCTGTGGCGTGTTGATGGACCCTTTTGCCTTCTTCTGCTTTTGTGTATTTATGCTTGGCCCAAGGCCACCTTGTAATCAACCTTGTTAATATTATGTTTCAATAAAAGATTGTTCTGGATATAATCACTGTGTATTTTGCTGTGAAGGGCTAGCCATGATCCTTGGGACTAGCTCAGGTTTCACAGAGGACCTTGGAGCAGACTCGGTCCATCCATGTCCTCATGATGGTAATAACATGTGGAGTTCTGGGTGGTCCCAGACCTCCACGACCTCCTCTGGTGGGTCGTGGGAGGTCTTGGTGCGCCCTCGGACCTCTTCATTTATTGTTACATGGGGACGTGGCAGGCCTTGGGTGCTCCTCGGTTCAGAGACTCTCTCTCGGGTCAGTTCTCCTGGACCTCCAGGAGGTCTTGCAGGACCTCCTGGGTGGTCTTGGTGGACTGCCCGAGAGGTCCTTTATGGACCTCCTGGGAGGTCCTTGTGGACTTTCCAGAGGTCCTGGAGGATCTCTCGGGTGCCCTAAGACCGGGTCGTCACAGCAAGAAACTCCTGCTTCTTGATCTCCATCAAGCCGGCAGGATGTGAGCCCGACGGAAGGCGTCTGAAACTCCTCCCAAGAGACGGTGTGGTCTGCGGGCTGCATGGCAGAAAGCTCTCCCACCATGACAAAGCCGCACCCTCCACCGGTGCGATGCGAAGCAGCGCCTTCTCGTGCTCCTGCATTGCGCGATCGCGAGCTTCCGCTCCACGAGCCGGCCAATCGTCCGCATCCAACGGGTCCTCGGATCGGGAAAAGGTAGGAGGCCGAGTACGAAGAAACTCCGCGAGTCCTCCACGCGGTGATGGGCGTTCCTTGCCCGGATCCTCAAGCTCCGGTAAGTGCAGGTGGTGTCGCGATGACGTCGATAGAACTCTCTCATCATCCGCGGCGGTTGCGCCGATCTGAAGAAGTACCTCGGCCATGGTCGGAGGAGGAGGAAGCTCCTCGTCCGGACCAGTGGCCGATCGCCTTGGCCGCTATGAGTGCGTCCGGCCATCCTGTTATAATGAAATTTGGTTAGCAACTAAACCCGAAAAACAAAGCCTTTAAAAGAAGTAAAAAGCAATCGACTAGGGGAATGGAATATCACCCTAAACGAAAGCCAAAACAGCGAGTAAATCAACTTTATAAGCTTCTAAAAGACTCTAAAAACAGCCAAGAAACACCAAAAGCAAGGCTCAACTTCTCAACTCAACTAACCCGTATTGAATGAACGAGTAATTGATCAAGATTAAAAATCAGATTGTAAGATGAGATCTAAAACTATTAGAGAGCAAGGTTAATGCAGCGAAATAAGTGTTAGATACTTAGCTAACTAGTATCACATCTTACCCTTTTATTCCCACAAGTTTTAGTTGATTTAACCTCCCATTCTCTACCCTAATTGGAACCTTTGAGCTTGCTGTCCGGAAATTGACGCTTGCTGTCCAGATTTTGCATCCAAGCTTCCAGTCGAAATTTGGCCATTCCAGAAGCTTCAAAACCTTGTAGATGGGCAGCTAACACTTCAATTTGCCAAGCTCATTGATTCCCCAAAACCCCATTAATCGATAACAACTATTTTGTGGAAGAGAAGAGAGGAAAACAACTTTTAAAACTCAAATTAGAGTGAGATGAGAAGAGAAAGCTAAGATAGATGAGGAGTAAAATCTGAGAATTTTCTTAAGCTTTCAAAACTCATTTGACACTTTGAAATTAGGTTTTCAAAATATCCTAAAGGCGACCAAGCTTGCGTTACTACGGTCAGTATAGCTCTGATACCAACTTTTTGTGAGCACCCGGATTTATTAAGCTCATAATACTTAGTCATCCAATTGACCCTAGTATTATCAACCAAATAAACCCAGTCTCGAGAGATGTATACTCCCCAGAATGCAGTATACATACCTCACAACAAAAGAATGTATCAATTCCATACAACACATAGAACATAAGCAACAAACCAGAAGTTAATATTACTAAGGAATAGGTTATTACAAAAGAGGGGCCTTTTGGCCAAATAACAACAAGAACTACTAAGAATAACAGCGGAAGCAAAAGTGCCATAAAGATGGCTATAACACAAAGCCAATCAGTGTGCCTTAACCCCTAGGCATCTGACCGGACCGCCAAGCTAGTCGTCGAAGAAGCTGCAACACGTAGCACAGAAGAGAGGCTCTTGGAGCTCACCTTCTTCCTCTGCAATAAAAGCCACAAAAATGCCACAACCACGCGCGATGAGTACATAAAGTACTCCATAAGACTTACGTGTGAGATAACGTAACTATAAATAGCTATATGCAAGCTTTATTTAAGTGGGTGAGGCTTTGGACTCATTTTAGCATAAAGCAAGTTTCATTTGCAATAACATAATAGATTGAAGGCAATTTGACAAAGCATTTTAATTGTTGAAATAACAACGAGATAATAACATAGTAACAACAACAAGAACAACACGAAGTGACTAACCCAATAGTCACCACAACAATAGCATGAACTCCCGTTCATACCAACCATGTCAAGTTTTAATTAAAGGTTGTAGTCTAGTTCTCACAGGCGTATCCGGCGTGTCCATAACCTAGGGCGAGGCTATTGAATAGTTTTAACCTGCGGGGTGTACCAATGTACCCACACGTCGATCGCCTTTCCTTTAAGCACACTACCTTTGGTATGCTTGCACGCAGCTAAGTCCTACGAGACATTTCCAATGGGTGATGCTAATTACGAGCCGCATCCCACGGGAACAAGGACACATTAGACAGCCTAACCGGTGCGCTAATGGTCCCTCCCACACCACACACACACATTTTCTTGTAAAACATACCAACCGACCAGCTCATAATTAACACCTCCCAAAGTACTTAGTCAAGAGAGGTCCCATATCCCCTCGTGTGGTTAGCACGCAAAAATTGCTCGTAACGGTGGCGCAAGTAACTCGGTCATAATGACTCGAGCATACTACCACATTCCAAAACCGCACCATCCATCCAATATGCCCAAGTCTAAATCAATCTTTTATTTTCAGTTTTTGATTTTACAAATTAATCAAAGCACAAGTGCTGGACATATAGGAGTAATAATCAGTTTTGAGTGATCAAGACCATCGACTAAGTCGATGATCGCCCATTACTACCGATAACTAAGCATGTCTAAGCAATTTAAATCGAAACTACTAAGTGATAAGAGCTCATCCAACGACCTCCCACCACAGCAAATAACCTAGGCTCAAGGTAGTAGAGGATAAGCAATTCCTACAGATTATGCAACTATAGGATTGCTAGCGACATTTAACACAAAGTAGCATGCATACATAGAAGTAAAACAAAATATTAAGCTTTAAAGTAATGGGACAATGATAGAAATGATCAAACTGCTTGCCTTGTTGTTGCTGGCCAAGTTGTGGCAGAGGGTCACTCTCGGGATCGCCACAAATGTCGGCCCTAACGGAAAAGCGATAAAGAACCGATAAGACGACGAAAAACAACAAAGACAGCACAACAACGAACTCCAAATTCTCTGAATTTTCTACAGCAGCAAGACAATGATTTATCATGAATTTAGCAACAAGAACCAATTAATTTGGATTCTTGATGCAAAAGATATGATGAAATCAATTCTGCTCGACCTAAAAATACCAAACGCACTATTCACTAATTTAATTATGAGGCAACATTTTCTAGAACAGTGGTGAAGCTGAAATTTTTACTGTAAAACCAGCACCTCATGAGATGAATAACACAATTGAGTTCACCTCATTTGGAGCTATTATGCACTCTCTACAAATTTTCAAAAACAAGAACTTGAACAAAATTATAATGCACAAGTCCTCATTTTCCTAACAGCAACATGCTCAAAACCAATTTTCACAATGAGTTCACTAATAGAGGAAACCCACAAAGTTGGTCTCACTCAAAAATAATCTAAAGAGCATTAGTTATGTATTTTACAAGTTAAGCATTAATTTGAGTGTACTTTTAAAGTTGGTTTCAAAATCTAATGGCAAAACTGTGCTCTGGAGTTGAACTCAACTTACAATCATTTTTGGATTAAAGTCAAGTTCAAGACAGAGCTAACACAATTTGAATGACCTCATTTGGATTTAAAAAGAAAAAGATATGGAATTCTAAAGTTTATACCTTATTTCAGTTTATAATTAAGAGTTCACTGGAATTTTCTAAAAATCACAAAGGCATGGGAGGACGTGAGCCACAGATCATAGAGCTAACGGCTCAGGACCTCCCAGGAGAACAACGCACACGCGCTCACGAGGTCCAGAGGTCCTGGACCTCCTAGCAACGCACATGCGCGAGGTGAGGGGAGGTCGTGGCCGTAGATGGAGAATCCAACGGACCACAACGATGAGGGGAGGTCCGGGATGGACCAGATCTAAAAGGGGAGGTCCTCAACGGTGAGATCTTCCAAAGGAAGATCTAAACTATCAAGATCTCCCCAAGGAAGATCTACATCGTCAAGACCTCACAGGGGAGGTCCTGGACGGTCCAGATGTTCCAAGGGAGGTCCTCGATGGTTCAGATCGTCCGAGGGAGGACCTTGACGGTCAAGATCTACCCGGGGAGGTCATGAATGGCTGAGATAACCTAGGGGAGGTCCTAAGGGAGGTCCTAACGTCACAGACCTCCAGGGAGGTCTGGACGGCCACGATTTCGCAAGGGGAGGTCTTGGACGCTCCAGATCTCCTCGGAGGAGGTCATGGACGTCCCAGATCTCGCGACCACGTGCTTGCGCCGCACACACGCGTTTCGGACAAGAGTTTAATGCTTGGCGGGACACGGGAGGTCAGCGGAGGCCTTAATTGCGCGTAATAAAGGGCGGATTTAAGGACATCAAGACACAACCAATGATTGCGAGATTGAGCAATTGATGACCGCATTAAAAACGGTGGATCTCGTCCTAAAATGACCACGCACGGCCGGACGTCCGACAAAGACCCGAGCTCAAGGATTTGGTTCTCGCCATGATGTAGACCTCGCCATGACATCCATCGGTACCGCGGTCCGCAATAACCATGCGCACCCAACGGACCTCCTCTCAACGGCGGCGACGGCCTTGAACGCCGGCGAGCCGGAGAGGACAAAATGAAGGCAAGCACGGCCAAAACCGAAATGCAAAATAGAGCTCCGCGCGACATTCAAGCGTGTGCCAAGAAAAGCTCCGCGACATTCATTCAAGAGGGTGCCAGCAGCTAAGGGACTAACAGGAGGAGTACCTGGAGGTCCTAAGGTGCTGGGGAAGTGGAGGAAGGTGAAGACCGGAGTTGGAGAAGATGGGGTTGCTCCACGGCCAAAGCTCCAGCTCCAGATTCCACTTTGTCCACCTCTGTAAATGCCCAAACCAAAACAAGTTAGGTCTTGGTCCCAGAGGGAAGGCACAAATGGAAACAAGGAGAGGGAGAAGAAATCTCCAGCGACCCTTGCCCACCGAGGAGCTTCAAGCTCCAGCAATGGCTGCCAAGGAAACTTTGGTGGTTTAGAGCTCACAGCACAGGGGTGTAAGCCAAGGAACAATGGTGTGCAAAGGAAGCCAACGGCACAGTGGGGGAGGCTTTATACTAAGGGCACAGGAGGTCGTGGACCACTGGCTAAGCTCATGGTGAGCTTGCCCCATGGGAGGTCCATGGCTTGGACAAGACACAAGGTTGACAAGGTGCAGGCTGTCTTGACCGACTGAGAGGGCGGAAGGTCGACTGCATTAAATGCGGTCGACAAAGAGTTGTTAAAAGTACACAGTGGCAGGCGTGCATTAACTCCCCGCTCAGGAGCTCGCAGGCATGACCATGGAAGGAGAAGAACAGGGGAGGTCTTTATAACCGTTGGATAAGACCAGGGGAGGTCCTAACCATCGGATGAAAATTTTGAACCGTTATGTTTTAAGTGGCTGGGAGGAGGCCCCAGCCACACGATCAAGGATGGGGAGGTCGTGGCCCTCCGATTTCCTTAATGTGTAAGCGCACGTGGGAAAATGGGACAGGAGGTCCAAAGCGTTGGATCTCCATCCAACAGTGCGGACCTCTGTGAGGTCTTAACGCACGCCAACATAAAAGATGAGGGGAGGTCATAGCCTTTGGATTAAAATCCAAGGGCACCGACTGATGGGAGGTCTCGACACGCACGAAGCGAAGGGAGGTCGTGACCGTGATTTTAATCCAACGGTGCACAACACGAGATAGGGGAGGTCCAGGCGCTTGATATTTTGAGGGAGGTCGTGGGCTATTGGATCTCGATCCAACGGCTCGACCTCGTTTAGGTGGGAGGTTTGTTTAGTTTTACGGTGAGGGAGGTCGAGGCGGTTGGATGTAAATCCATGACTATGACCTCGCCAAGGTGGAAGGTGGTTTTGAGGTTTGATAACAAGGGAGGTCGAGGCGGTTGGATCTTAATCCAAGGGCTATGACTGGACAAGGTGATAGACATCGAAGGGAGGTCTTTGCGGTTTTACACACAGGGGAGGTCATGACCGTGGATCTTTGATCCAACGGCTATGACCTGATGAGGTGGGAAAGCCTTTGCGGTGTTGACCGCGGAGGAGGTCTGGCGCCCACGTTGACCCGAGGAGGTCCACGCGGTCAAGAGGACTTCGAAGGGGAGGTCCTGGGTGCGTTGGTTGAGGGGGAGGTCGTGGCCTTTGGATTGGATCCAACGGCTACGACCTCATCAAGGTGGGAAAAGAGGTCAGATGGGGTTGGGCTTGACCAGGTGTGAATACGGCTCAGCCCCAGGAATAGTGCCAAGTTTTAAGTTTAATTTCTAACAGCTGAGACTTTGCAAAATTGTTTGGGATAGCCATTCAACTCCAAAATTCATGAAATTTTTACAGGAGCTTGTTGACAATGAGATTAACCTTGCATAAAATTTCCAGAGGTTATTATGCAATGCATTTTTCTCAGGAAATTCATGAAGGTTGTTCCATGATTTGTTTTGCCTCCAAAAATTATCAAACAAGTTTTACAACTTGTGATATTTTTCAGAGGGGTCCCACATCAACTTTAGGACCAAGGGAAATATTTCCAAATGATCGGCACAAGATTTAAGACAATTGGAAAACGAGTTTGACTGTTGGTCAACAAGAGCTTTGTGTTTTTGGATTACACAACTCTTGGACCAGAATTACATGAGAGATTAGGGGTTTTCAAGATGTGAGAAAAAGTTTTAATTTCTACACATATAATTATACTTGAATAACCCTAATTATACATTTGGGATGTTACAAAATCTCCCCCCCTTACAAAAATCTCGTCCCGAGATTTGGCTCACTCGGTAAAGAAAGATGGATAGTCCGCACGCAGACGATCTTCTCTTTCCCAAGTAGCCTCATCCTCAGAATGGTTCGACCACTGAACTTTAAGGAACTTGATGGTCTTATTCCTTGTCCTTCGTTCGGACTCATCGAGTGCGTGAGCAGGGTGCTCGCGATTGGTCAAATCTTCACGGACATCGAGGGTTTCCAACGGAGCTTCCTCGCTTGGAACACGGAGGCACTTCTTAAGCCGGGACACATGGAAAACATCATGTACCCCTCAAGTGCAGTAGGCAACTCCAACTTATAGGCAACAGCTCCTTCTTCTCGATAACGCGGTAGGGACCGACATATCGAGGAGCCAACTTGCCCTTGACGCCAAACGTTGATGGCCCTTCAAAGGAGAGACTTTGAGATAAACAAAGTCATTAGGCTCAAAACGCAACTCACGTCGACGGCGATCCGCATAGCTCTTTTGCTCGATTGAGCTGTGCATAAAGCGCCACGAATAAGCTGGACTTGGCGCTCGGCCTCATTGATTGAGTCCGGGCCAAAGAGAGGTCTCTCACCGGTCTCTGACCAGTTCAACGGGGTTCTACACTTTCTCCCGTACAAGGCCTCAAAAGGTACCATGCCGAGACTGGCCTGAAAGCTGTTGTTATAAGAAAACTCGGCGAATGGCAAGCATTTCTCCCAATGCTTCCCATATGAAAGGACACAAGCACGAAGCATGTCTTCCAAAACTTGGTTGACCCTCTCGGTCTGACCATCGGTTTGGGGATGATATCTTTGTGCTAAAGGTAAGACGGGTTCCCATAGCCTCTTGCAAACAATGCCAAAAGCGAGAGGTGAAAAGAGAACCACGATCCGAGACAATCGTCTTGGGCACACCATGCAAGCACACGATGCGAGAAACATAGAGGTCTCGCCAATTGACCGACAGAAATCTTAGCCCGCGACCGCAAGAAATGTGCTACCTTAGTCAACCGATCAATGACGACCAAATGGAATCTTTCCCTTTATGCGTCGGGACGGACCGGTGATAAAGTCCATGCCGACGAATCCCACTTCCATTCCGAAGACGAGCAAAGGTCAAGCGATCTGCGGACGCCGATGTTCGGCCTTGACACGACGACACACGTCGCACTCAAAGAACGAACTTTGCAATCTCCTCTTCATTCGGGTCCACCAAAATCTCTGGCGGAGATCTTGATACATCTTTGTGGCCCCGGATGAATGGATAAAAAGCGAATCATGGGCTTCGGAGGATCAAATTCCGCAACTCCATGTCCTTTGGAACCACAAGGCGTTGCCGAACCTCACAACACCATGCTCATCCTCCAAAAGCACTTGGTTGTTCCGTTCTTGACATTTGCCTTAATGTGGCTCACTCCAACATCCATCTGCGAGCGGACTTGATCCGATCCACCAAGGTTGGTTGCACAACCAAGGCAATGAGAGAACCACGCTCAACTAAACCCAAGTTGAGACACTGAAATTCTTCCAAGAGCGGGTCAAGCTCCTTGGACAACAAGGCATTGCAATGCGCTTTATGACTAAAGCGCATCGGCGATTTACATTAGCCTTGCGGATGGTAGTGAATACCCACATCATAGTCCTTGATCAACTCCAACCATCTCCTTTGCACGAGGTTCAGGTCGGTTTGTGTGAACAAGTACTTTAAGCTTTTGTGATCCGAATACACTTCACAACGATTACCGATTAGGTAATGTCGCCAAATCTTAAGTACATGAATCACAGCAGCTAACTCCAAATCATGAGTAGGGTAGTTGAGTTCATGAGGTCTCAATTGCCTTGATGCATAGGCCACTACCTTGCCTTCTTGCATAAGGACACAACCGAGGCCTCGACGAGAAGCATCGCAAAAGATATCGAAGCTTCGATGGATATCGGGAAGAACAAGAACGGGAGCGGTGGTCAAACGCTTTTTGAGTATTTGGAAACTTTCCTCACACTCAGCGGACCACACGAACTTCTTGTCCTTCTTGAGCAACTCCGTCATCGGCTTCGCGATCTTGGAGAAGTTCTCGATAAAGCGACGATAATATCCCGCTAAACCGAGAAAACTCCGTACATCGGTGACCGAAGCAGGCTGACTCCATGAAAGAACATCGCTGACCTTGCTAGGGTCAACGGCTACGCCTCCTGCTGAAAGAACGTGGCCTAAGAAAGCCACTTCCTTCAACCAGAATGCACACTTGCTGAACTTCGCGTACAGCTGGTGCTCACGCAGCTTGCTCAACACAAGCTTCAGATGCTCGGCGTGTTCCTCATCGTTCTTGGAGTAGATAAGAATATCATCGATGAAGACCACGACAAACTTATCCAAATACTCCATGAATACCGAATTCATGAGATTCATGAACAAGGCAGGAGCATTGGTTAAGCCGAATGACATGACGGTGTACTCGTACAAGCCGTAGCGAGTAGAGAACGCCGTCTTTGGAATATCCTCGTGTCGAATCCAACTCGATGATATCCCTCTCAAATCAATCTTGGAGAAAACTCGAGCTCCGGTTAATTGATCAAGAGATCGTCAATGCGGGCAATGGATACTTGTTCTTCATCACTTCATTAAGTGGGCGGTAATCAACGCACATGCGTAAAGTACCGTCCTTCTTCTTTACGAAGATTGCTGGACAACCCCAAGGAGATGAGCTAGGGCGGATGAAACCCTTCTCTTGCAGCTCACTTAACTGCTTCTTCAACTCCACCAACTCGTTCGGTGGCATCCGATAAGGCCTCTTTGAGATAGGGGCGGTACCGGGAGCCAACTCAATGACAAACTCGAGGTCTCGAACGGGTGGCATCCCTGGAAGATCTGCGGGAAAGACATCAACAAAGTCGCAAACTGTTGGGACTTCGCTAATATCTAGAGCGGGCTTCGCTTCAAGTGCGAAGAGATGAGGGCCTAGCAGCTTCGGCGAAAAGCGAACCTGCTCGCCGGAGGAGCTAGACAGAGAGATGAGCTTCCTGGCGCAATCGATTTGCCCCATGTGCTGGGACAACCAATCCATGCCAAGAATCACATCAAGACTCGCTGAATGGAGAAGGATAAGGTTTGCTAAGAAACCTACCCCTTCGATCTCGATAGGAACATCCCTACACTCGGATTCAGCTCTCAACTCCGAACCAGGAGAGCGAATGAGTAGCGGGACCGACAATGGAGAGAAAAGAAGATCTCCAACAGCAAAGAAAAGACTCAAACAAAGGAATGAGATGCTCTGAATCAAACAAGACGATAGCAGGGTGAGAGTTAACGAAAGTGTACCTAGCACGCGTCGGGTGCCTCCCGAGCCTCCTCTGCAAAGGACGGCGTTGACGCGACCACTACCCACGCCTTTGGGTTGCCGGACGATCTTCGGTCCCGAGATGCACCACCTCCTGCCCGCGTCCTCCATTAGGACGAGGGGTCGCCTCGCCTTCTTAGGGCATTGGTTCGCATAATGCCCCTTCTCAGTTGCAAGAGAAGCATGTGACCCGTCACCGGGTTGCGAGGGCCGTCACGACTCGCAGTGCACGGATCGAGACACGGCTGCGATGAGCGAACGAGGAACAGGGTAACCTCGGGGTGCCAAGATCGACCGGTACCCCGAGATCGCCTCAAGCGGGGGCGGAGGAATCGCCTGGATGACTTATGGGCCTCCACTTGCGCTATGGAGTCCATAAGCTCTCGAGCCGCATGCTCAGCGACGATGGCCTTGTCGACCAAGGTCTGAAAATCAGGAAAGTCGACAATGGATAGCTTGTCCTTCAGCTCCTCAAACAAGCCATGCCTGAACTTGGCCTGCTTAGCCATATCAGTGGCCACATCCTCAGGAGCATAACGAGCTAGATGGTTGAACTCGTAGACATACTCCATGACTGAGCTACGCCCTTGCTTGAGCGCAAGTGTAACATCTTGATTTTCTAAATACTTTTTAAAATGTGTAAAATAAGTTAAAACTATTTTGCTTTAGTGAGAATTCAAATTTGGGTTCTGTTGGAAGGATTTGGGTTGTTGTGTCCCCTTGTTTGGTAAGCTCAAGAATTCTCCAGAACCTATCTCCTTCGGTCACGAGGTTTAGACCTCCTCTAAAGCTTAGACCTTGTCTCACCAGAAATACTCGATGACCAGGCCTTCCTTTCTTTGAGCTTGGTCATTTGGACCTCTTTGTTGGTTTGAATCTCTTAGGGTTCAAACCTCTTTTCTGCTCGCACTTCTCTTGATCTAAACTTCTTCGTCGTCGACACCTCTTTATGCCTGACCTCCTTTCATTCGGACCTCTATGCATTCCAATGGCCTCTTGTGTGCCTTCGATTTTTTCCTAAGATCATTTGAACCATCTTAACTTTTATTCTTGACCGAGAAGACCTCCCTCAGGTAGAACCCCTTTATGGAATGCCTCTGGAACCACTCCGCATGGACCTCCTTTGTACTTGATCTTGCGGTCCAGACCTCCTCCCCTTTCTAATCCAAGGGTCTAGACCTCCCATGCGTTATGTCCCTTCGTAGACCTCCCCTTTGTTCTCAATCAAACGGTTCAGACCTCCCCTTTTGTTCTGAATCAAACGGCTTGGACCTCCCCTCACTTTGAATCCAAAGGCCCAGACCTCCCGTCGTCGCTTCTCTCTCGAGGACCTCCCCTCATGCTCTTGGTCTGTTGGACCTCCTCTCGGAGATCCAACCGCTCGCACCTCCCGCCAAACCTCCCTTGGTGAGATCCTGACCGTCAGGACCTCCCCCTGTCTGGACCTCCTTAACCTTTAGACCTCCCTGTCCTTGGGCTTAGGACCTCCTAAGCCGCTCGGACCTCCTCGAGGACCTCTATTGTGGGTCAAGACCTCCCCTATTTTGACCCGACTGTTTCTAAATTGACTGGCCCCACCTGCCAGTCTTAACCATTCTCAATTCCTCCGCCACATTATTATATTGAGCCTTCAATGCGGTCTTATCACATTAAATGCATCCATATCGTGGTGTTTTACTTTGAATTGGGTCACTTAACCGTACCCTGACATTTTTCCTTGTTCCTTCCCATAACATCACACGTGTCCCTTCTCGTACCTTTTGCCCAGAATCGTAGTGACACCTGCCCTGTCACTACCTACCTTTGACCCATTTCCATACTTATCCTGGACTCGTGTATTTCTAGTTTTCTTCACCACTTTGACTACAACTTGTCTAAGAAATTCCACCACTCCACCTTCTCCATTTTCACCCTCTCGGTTTTGGACCAGAGGCCTTCCCGGGAGAGCTTGGTTCTTACGACCTCCCCTTTCATCCATAGCTTCTTGCCCTTGGTAAGTTCTTTGATGATCTCCTCCACCTTTGTGTTTACCACTACCCTGAGCTGGCCATGTTTTTCACAGACCTTCTCTGTGGGTTTCTTTTGGGAATTCTGTGGTGCTCGTGTGAGGACCTTCTCTCGGACCTTGCGCAAGCATTTTGGCCTCGGGACTTCTCTCGCCTTTGCCTAGGTCACACCTTCTGACCTTTTTCCAAAGACTCTTTTTCCTCCGTAAGCTAGACCTTCTCCAAAAGAACCTAATCTAAATATAATTCTTTTCTGTAATTGGGTTTTTGAGTTTTCTCTGGAGTTCTCTTGATTCTTTAATTGGATCTTTATTTGAATCTTCTTTGAATTTGCCTTTTTATATATGTGTGTAGATTGTGAGGGTTCCCAAGAATCTGAGAGCTCTGAAGAGGAAGGATCTCAGAGTAGTGAGCAAGGCAAGTTGCACTTTTGAACATATTGCACCCAGTAATTCAAAGTATTTATGTCCTGTTTAAATGTGTATTGCATGCTTATTTTTATCAAGTTAGTTCAATACCAATTTTAACTTTGTAGTTATACCCATTTCCCTTGTATGACCTATGTTGGCTTTATACTGAACACATTGTCACCATTAGGTCAAACTTGGCTAATCTTGATAGCATGGGTCAAGAACATTTGAAAAACACATGCTCAGTTATGCTTAGACCAAAACTATTGATTTGGGGAAATTTTTACCAACACAACCAAATAATGTTTAAATGTCTTCACCATGACATTGGGTTGTCATGGAGGTATGAAAGTGGTGCTGGGAAAACAAAGATAATAAACAATTGGTTTGGACTGGGGCAAATTGGATTGCTTGGTTGGTGCAAGGTTTATGCACGGACTCTAACCTGGCTAAGGTGGAGGTCCATGGGTTAGTGAAAGTTGCCCTAGTCATGTGAGGACCTGTCTTTGAGCGACCAATGCCATGCCTATAATGGGCTAAGCCACAATCGTGCAACCACATGTCTCCAGAATGGGGAGTGGGACCTGGCTGAGTAATTTGCAAAACTCCACTACATGCTGCTCCATTGGTTGTGTGGGAGGTCTTGTTGACTAGAGGTCTTTTATGTCCTATTGTTCCCACTGGTGCCAGAGGGGGCCTTCCGCCGGATTGCGATCCATAGGACGGTTTAACCTTAGCAAGGAAAGGCTGTGGTAGAGCAATGCATTGTAAAAGCCTTGTCTTGAGCTCTAGATCTCTTACCTTTGGTAGTGAGAGATGGCATTGACGGATGCCGGACAAACTAGGGTAATCAAGTCGTGTGGGTAAAGTGCACAACCTCTGCAGAGTTAAATCTATTCGAATAGCCGTGTCCACGGTCATGGGCGTCTTGGCAAAGGCCACTTGAAGTTAGATATTGAATTTGGGAATTTTTTAGAAATGGTTTCTAAATCTGTTTTGGGATTGCCATCCCTTGGGTTTGGGGCAGGGAGCCTCTTGTCAGGAGGGTATCCTTCACTAATTCATGATGATTGATATCCAACTGAAAAATTGTTTTAATATAAAGAGTTCTATCTATTAAAAGACCTGCTTTGGAAATTAATAATGGTATTGGAAAGAAAACTGGCTTTGTGCAAAATAACCATATTATGCCATCTTTTGAATCTCCACATATGCATGTCATATTGTTACCCCACGGTGCAACTTAAGCAGCACAAGGGTAGTGCTCACTCTTGCTCATTATAATCATTGCGGGAGAAGATGTTGGCGCGATGAAGATCAAAGCAATTAGGTTATGTACTCGGTCATTTGCTGTGGCGTGTTGATGGACCCTTTTGCCTTCTTCTGCTTTTGTGTATTTATGCTTGGCCCAAGGCCACCTTGTAATCAACCTTGTTAATATTATGTTTCAATAAAAGATTGTTCGGATATAATCATTTGTGTATTTTGCTGTGAAGAGGGCTAGCCATGATCCTTGGGACTAGCTCAGGTTTCACAGAGGACCTTGGAGCAGACTCGGTCCATCCATGTCCTCATGATGGTAATAACATGTGGAGTTCTGGGTGGTCCCAGACCTCCACGACCTCCTCTGGTGGGTCGTGGGAGGTCTTGGTGCGCCCTCGGACCTCTTCATTTATTGTTACATGGGGACGTGGCAGGCCTTGGGTGCTCCTCGGTTCAGAGACTCTCTCTCGGGTCAGTTCTCCTGGACCTCCAGGAGGTCTTGCAGGACCTCCTGGGTGGTCTTGGTGGACTGCCCGAGAGGTCCTTTATGGACCTCCTGGGAGGTCCTTGTGGACTTTCCAGAGGTCCTGGAGGATCTCTCGGGTGCCCTAAGACCGGGTCGTCACAAGTGGTATCGAGCATCTTACATCAGAGGTCGTAACCTAATAGAATGGTTGTAGAATTTCAAAATTTCTTTATGACAAAAGAAGAATAAAATGTTCTTTCTTACCTGGGTCATCTTTTCATCCTTACCTTTCTTCTGTTGCTTTTTCTTACCTTAATCCCATCTTACCTTGTTTCTTTCTACACATCCATTTATTAAGTTAAGTGGACTGCCTTGTCCTTGCAACTTCTTATTAGAGGTCTTGAGTTAAGTCTGGTGCTTAGGACCTCCCTCAAAAAGGTAAGACACGTGTAGCGTGATGCTTGGTCATTATAAGTTCTGGAAAGGTTCTTATTGTCTTTCTTTCTTTGCATTGAATTTTTGTTCTGAATTGGTTTGGTTGGGCTAGTTTTCCTTAGCTTCTTCTCTTTTCTTTTTCGAGCCTTGGTGCTGGGACACTATGGTCACCTCTAGGAATGGCAGTGGCAATTCAAGCCATCATAGCCGACAAGCTGAGGAAGAGGCTGAGAACCCGGCTATATGGACCAATCAAAATAGAGGAGTTGAAGGTGAACCGGGGCAACCATCATCACAACCACCCCCACCTCCAGCTGAAGGTCCTACTTGGACACAACTGTTGGCCAACCAAACTCAGTTGATAAACCTACTTTCACAGTCCATTGCCAACACCCAGACTCTGCAAGCTGCAGCAGTAGCTCAACCTCAAACTCAAGCTCCACCTCCACCAAGGTCTAGCATTGCTGAATTTATGAGGTTACGTCCTCCAACCTTTTCAAGCGATCTTGAGCCCATGGAAGCCGATGATTGGTTAAGGCGGTGAGTAGAAAGTCGGACATGGTGCGATGTCTGAGACCATGAAAGGGTGCTTTTGCCTCTCACCAACTCGGTGGACCCGACCTCCGAGTGGTGGGACAATTTTAGTCAATCTCATGCTAATCCTCATGCCATCACATGGGATGAGTTCAAGAAAGCTTTTCATCGTGCTCATCTCCCACCCGGCATGATGTCATTAAAGAGGACAGAATTTCGTACCTTGAAGCAAGGCAGTCGTACTGTCAATGAGTATATGCATAAATTTAACCAACTAGCAAGATATGCTCCTGGGGATGTTGCTACTGATGAAAGCAAGCAAGAACACTTTTTTGGAAGGGTTGAATGATAATATTTCAGTTCATCTTGTTTCCCAGGAACACACTGACTTCCAGCAGCTTGTGAGCAAGGCAATAAGGCAGGAGGACAAACTCCAAAAGATGGAGGGCCGAAAAAGAAAGAAAGCTGTGCAGAGGTTTAACCCTGGAGGATTCCCTAAGTCTAGGACCTCCCAGTCCCAGACCTCTCAACACAAGTCCTCACGGACCTCCTCTAGAGTATCGGGGTCAGAGCAGCACTCAAGCAAATCAAATTATCATAGGACCTCCTCTGGGAGTCAGTTTCAAAAGAAGCCAACTAAGACCTCCTCGGTGGGTGTGACCTGTTTTTTTTTTGTAATGAAATTGGGCACTATGCTAATAAGTGCCCAAAGAAGCAACAAGTTGCTGCATCAGTCCGACCTGAACAAGGAGCATCGGCTCAAGGAAGTGCCTCAAGTGTGAAGCCTGCCACTAAGGTCATCAAGGGCCGTGTCACACATGTCACGGCAAAAGAGGCACATGATGCACCTGACGTAGTCCTCGGTATGTTCCCTGTTAACTCTGTGCCAGCCTCGGTTTTATTTTACTCGGGGGCTTCCCATTCTTTTGTTTCTAGCAAATTTGTGGGAAAATGTGGGTTGTCTACAATTCCTTTGGTAAACCCCATGCTAATACATGTCCCGGGCATAGATATGAGGACTAATACCCTCTGCCCAAATCTCACCTTAGAGATCTCTGGAGTTTTATTTCATGCAGACTTGATAGTCTTGCCAACTCAAGGACTGGACGTGATCCTTGGAATGAATTGGTTGGCTAAGAATAAAGGCCAGATTGATTGTGCTACTAAGTCTATAACACTCACCAATGAACAAGGAAGTCGGGTAGAGTTTAAGCCAAAGACCTCCCTTAAGACAGGACCTTTTCTAACTAATGTAAAGGAGGTAGTGAAGCTCGAAGACCTCCCGATGGTCGAGAATATATGGATGTGTTCCCTGAGGAGCTCCCTGGAATGCCACCCGATAGGGATATCTCTTTCCTAATTGACCTGGTCCCTGGGACAGCACCCATCTCAAAGAGACCTTACAGGATGCTGTAAATGAATTGGTGGAATTAAAGAAACAAATCCAGAATTGAAGGAGAAAGGATTTATTAGACCAAGTTCTTCACCATGGGGAGCACTGTGCTATTTGTCAAAAAGAAGGACAAGAGCTTGAGAATGTGTGTGGATTACTGAGATCACTCAATGAGGTCACTATTAAGAATAAATATCCATTACCAAGGATAGATGACCTCTTTGACCAACAAGGGGCAAGTGTGTTCTCCAAAATAGACCTAAGGTGCAGTTACCATCAACTTAAAATCGGGCGGAGGACATCCCTAAAGCTGCATTTACCACGGTATGGACTATATGAGTTCACTTGTGATGTCATTTGGATTGACAAATGCTGACTTATTTTATGAGCATGATGAACAAAGTATTCATGGACTTCCTTGACAAATTTGTGGTGGTATTTATTGATGATATTCTCATCTATTCTAAAAGTGAAGCGAGAACATGAAGACCACCTCAAGATGGTGTTGGGAAGACTAAGAGAGCAACACCTCTATGCCAAATTTAGTAAATGTGAGTTTTGGCTAAGTCAAGTAGCTTTCCTTGGTCATATTATTTCAGCTCAAGGAGTAGTCAGAGATCCCTCAAAGGTGGAAGGCATCTGAATTGGAGACCTCCTAAAAGCAAAGGTCGAGGTAAGAAGCTTCCTTGGACTAGTGGTTATTATAGAAGATTTATTAAAGACTTTTCTAAGATCTGCTAGACCTCTTACTCAACTTCAAAAAGGAAAAGAAGTTTGAGTGGACTAAGACACAATGAACAAAGTTTTCAGAGGTTGAAGGAAAAACTTACCACGCCCCTGTGTTAATACTCCCAGACATTCAAAAGGACTTTGAAGTGTTTTGTGATGCATCCCATCAAGGTGCAGGATGTGTGCTAATGCAAGATGAAGGGTAGTGGCATATGCCTCTAGACAGTTGAGACCTCATGAGGAGAACTACCCAACACATGATCTTGAACTAGCAGCTGTTGTACATGCTTTAAAAATATGGCGGCACTACCTCATTGGCAATCGATGTGAGGTGTACACTGACCACAAAAGTTTGAAATATATCTTCACACAAACAGAACTGAATTTAAGACAAAGGAGGTGGTTAGAATTAATTAAGGACTATGACCTTGGTATACACTATCATCCAGGTAAAGCCAACACAGTGGCAGATGCTTTAAGCCGAAAGGGATATTGTAACACCTTGTCGGTCCAGGAACAACAACCAAGACTATATGAGGAAATAAAGTACCTCAATTTGGAGATAGTAGAGCAAGGTTGTATAAATACTTTGGAGGTATATCCAACTGTTCTGGATCAAATTAAGGAACAACAAGAAAGAGATGAAGATGTCCAAGACATTAAGAAAAATATGAGAAGGGGTAAAGCTTCAGGGTTCACTGAGGATGAGCAAGGAGTAATCTGGTTTGGTAGCCGACTTTGTGTGCCAAACAACCAGGAAATTAAGCAACTAATATTGGAGGAAGCACACGGGTCACCATATTCTATCCACCCGGGCAGTACCAAAATGTATCAGGACCTTAAAGAAAGGTACTAGTGGACTAGCATAAAGCAAGATGTGGCTAAGTATGTGGCCCAATGTGATGTGTGTATGAGAGTCAAGGCTCTACACCAAAAACCCGCAGGTTTGTTACAACCCTTGCCCATACCCGAATGGAAATGGGAGCAAGTGGGCATGGATTTTATTCTTGGTGCCGCTTAGGACCCAATCTGGGTATGACTCCATATGGGTGGTGGTTGATAGGCTAACTAAGGTAGCACATTTCATACCAGTTAAGACCACCTATACTAGTAATGTCTTGGCAGATCTATATATGGCCAGAATTGTTTGCTTACATGGCGTGCCCAAAAGAATAGTATCAGACAGAGGGTCACAATTTACCTCAATGTTTTGGCAAAGTTTGCATGAAGCTCTAGGTACTAAACTCAACTTTAGTACAGCTTATCATCCTCAAACAGATGGGCAAACAGAGAGGGTGAATCAAATATTGGAGGATATGCTTAGGGCATGTGCTCTGGATTTTGGGAAAAGTTGGGACAAAAACTTGCCCTATGCCGAATTTTCTTACAATAATAGCTATCAAGCTAGCCTACAAATGTCTCCATTTGAGGCTTTGTATGGTAGACCTTGTAGAACACCTCTCCTCTGGGATGAAGTTGGAGAACATCAACTTTATGGGCCAGACCTGATCAATGATGCTGAGAGCAAAGTGAAGTTGATTAAGGAACGGTTGAGAGTGGCCCAGTCACGACAAAAGAGCTATGCTGACACCCGACGTAGGGATTTATCCTTTGAGGTTGGTGATTTTGTATACCTCAGAGTAACACCAATTCGGGGAGTTAGAAGATTTCGGATGAGAGGAAAATTGGCACCAAGGTATGTAGGACCATACAAGATCTTAGCAAGACAAGGTGAAGTAGCATATAAACTGGAACTTCCAGAGTCCTTGGCGGCAGTACACAACATTTTTCATGTATCACAACTAAGAAAATGCCTACGGTTTCTCGAAGATCATCTTGTAGTAGAGGACTTGGACTTACAGAAGACCTTACATATGTGGAGCGACCCATTAAAATTCGGATGTTGCGAGCGAGTCACCGTAAGTAGAATTATCAAATCATACAAGGTGCAAGTGGAGCCATCATCCGAGAGTGAAGCTACATGGGAAAAAGAAGAGGACCTCAAGATCAACTACCCCTACCTCTTTGTTGATTTCGTTTGAATCTCGAGGTCGAGATTCTTTTAAGGGGGGTAGGTTTGTAACATCTTGATTTTCTAAATACTTTTTAAAATGTGTAAAATAAGTCAAAACTATTTTGCTTTAGTGAGAATTCAAATTTGGGTTCTGTTGGAAGGATTTGGGTTGTTGTGTCCCCTTGCTGGTAAGCTCAGCAATTCTCCTGTAACCTATCTCCTTCGGGTCACGTAGGTTTAGACCTCCTCTAAAGCTTAGACCTTGTCTCACCAGGAAATACTCGTATGACCAGGCCTTCCTTTCTTTGAGCTTGGTCATTTGGACCTCTTTGTTGGTTTGAATCTCTTAGGGTTCAAACCTCTTTTCTGTTCAGACTTCTCTTCAGTCTAAATTTCTTGTCGTCTGGACACCTCTTTATGCCTGCACCTCCTTTCATTCGGACCTCTATGCATTCCAATGGCCTCTTGTGTGCCTTGATTTTTCTAAGATCATTTGAACCATCTTAACTTTTATTCTTGACCGAGAAGACCTCCCTGGGTAGAACCCTTTATGGAATGCCTCTAGAACCACTCGCATGGACCTCCTTTGTACTTGATCTAGCGGTCCGGACCTCCTCCCTTTCTAATCCAAGGGTCTAGACCTCCCATGCGTTATGTCCCTTCAGAGACCTCCCTTTGTTCTCAATCAAGCGGTTCGCACCTCCCTTTGTTCTCAATCAAACGGCTTGGACCTCCCTCACTTTGAATACAAAGGCCCAGACCTCCCGTCGTCGCTTCTCTCGAGGACCTCCCCTCGCGGCTCTTGGGCTGTTGGACCTCCTCTCGGAGATCCAACCGCTCGAGACCTCCCTTGAGACCTCCTTGGTGAGATCTCGACCGTCGGGACCTCCCCTGTCTGGACCTCCTTAACCTTTAGACCTCCACGTCCTTGGGCTTAGGACCTCCTAAGCCGCTCGGACCTCCTCGAGGACCTCTATTGTGGGTCAAGACCTCCCCTATTTTGACCCGACTGTTTCTAAATTGACTGGCCCCACCTGCCAGTCTTAACCATTCTCAATTCCTCCGCCACATTATTATATTGAGCCTTCAATGCGGGTCTTATCACATTAAATGCATCCATATACGTGGTGTTTTACTTTGAATTGGGTCCTTAACCGTACTCGACATTTTTCCTTGTTCCTTCCCATAACATCATCGTGTCCTTCTCGTACCTTTTGCCTGAGAATCGTAGTGACACCTGCCCTGTCACTACCTACCTTTGACCCATTTCCATACTTATCCTGGACTCGTGTATTTCTAGTTTTCTTCACCACTTTGACTACAACTTGTCTAAGAAATTCCACCACTCCACCTTCTCCATTTTCACCCTCTCGGTTTTGGACCAGAGGCCTTCCCGGGAGAGCTTGGTTCTTACGACCTCCCCTTTCATCCATAGCTTCTTGCCCTTGGTAAGTTCTTTGATGATCTCCTCCACCTTTGTGTTTACCACTACCCTGAGCTGGCCATGTTTTTCACAGGACCTTCTCTGGTGGGTTTCTTTTGGGAATTCTGTGGTGCTCGTGTGAGGACCTTCTCTCCGGACCTTGCGCAAGCATTTTTGGCCTCGGGACTTCTCTGCCCACTACCTAGGTCACACCTTCGGGACCTTTTTCCAAAGACTCTTTTTCCTCTGGTAAGCTAGACCTTCTTCAAAAGAACCTAATCTAAATATAATTCTTTTCTGTAATTGGGTTTTTGAGTTTTCTCTGGAGTTCTCTTGATTCTTTAATTGGATCTTTATTTGAATCTTCTTTGAATTTGCCTTTTATATATGTGTGTAGATTGTGAGGGTTCCCAAGAATCGAGAGCTCAAGAGGAAGGATCTCGAGTAGTGAGCAAGGCAAGTTGCACTTTTGAACATATTGCACCCAAGAATTCAAAGTATTTATGTCTGTTTAAATGTGTATTGCATGCTTATTTTTATCAAGTTAGTTCAATACCAATTTTAACTTTGTAGTTATACCCATTTCCTTTGTGTGACCTATGTTGGCTTTATCTTGAACACATTGTCACCATTAGGTCAAACTTGGCTAATGCAGTAGCATGGGTCAAGAACATTTGAAAAACACATGCTCAGTTATGCTTAGACCAAAACTATTGATTTGGGGAAATTTTTACCAACACAACCAAATAATGTTTAAATGTCTTCACCATGACATTGGGTTGTCATGGAGGTATGAAAGTGGTGCTGGGAAAACAAAGATAATAAACAATTGGTTTGGACTGGGGCAAATTGGATTGCTTGGTTGGTGCAAGGTTTATGCACGGACTCTAACCTGGCTAAGGTGGAGGTCCATGGGTTAGTGAAAGTTGCCCTAGTCATGTGAGGACCTGTCTTTGAGCGACCAATGCCATGCCTATAATGGGCTAAGCCACAATCGTGCAACCACATGTCTCCAGAATGGGGAGTGGGACCTGGCTGAGTAATTTGCAAAACTCCACTACATGCTGCTCCATTGGTTGTGTGGGAGGTCTTGTTGACTAGAGGTCTTTTATGACCTATTGTTCCCACTGGTGCAAGAGGGGGCCTTCCGCCGGATTGCGATCCATAGGACGGTGAAACCTTAGCAAGGAAAGGCTGTGGTAGAGCAATGCATTGTAAAAGCCTTGTCTTGAGCTCTAGATCTCTTACCTTTGGTAGTGAGAGATGGCATTGACGGATCTTGGGACAAACTAGGGTAATCAAGTCGTGTGGGTAAAGTGCACAACCTCTGCGAGTTAAATCTATTGAATACCGTGTCCACGGTCATGGGCGTCTTGGCAAAGGCCACTTGAAGTTATATATTGAATTTGGGAATTTTTAGAAATGGTTTCTAAATCTGTTTTGGGATTGCCATCCCTTGGGTTTGGGGCGAGGAGCCTATTGTCGAGGGTATCCTTCACTAATTCATGATGATTGATATCCAAGCTGAAAAATTGTTTTAATATAAAGAGTTCTATCTATTAAAAGACACCTTTGGAAATTAATAATGGTATTGGAAAGAAAACTGGCTTTGTGCAAAATAACCATATTATGCCATCTTTTGAATCTCCACATATGCATGTCATATTGTTACCCCACGGGTGCAACTTGCGAGCACAGTGGTAGTGCTCACTCTTGCTCATTATAATCTTTGCCAGGAGAAGATGTTGGCAGCGATGAAGATCAAAGCAATTAGGTTATGTACTCCAGTCAGCTGCCTGTGGCGTGTTGATGGACCCTTTTGCCTTCTTCTGCTTTTGTGTATTTATGCTTGGCCCAAGGCCACCTTGTAATCAACCTTGTTAATATTATGTTTCAATAAAAGATTGTTCTGGATATAACCACTGTGTATTTTGCTGTGAAGGGCTAGCCATGATCCTTGGGACTAGCTCAGGTTTCACAGAGGACCTTGGAGCAGACTCGGTCCATCCATGTCCTCATGATGGTAATAACATGTGGAGTTCTGGGTGGTCCCAGACCTCCACGACCTCCTCTGGTGGGTCGTGGGAGGTCTTGGTGCGCCCTCGGACCTCTTCATTTATTGTTACATGGGGACGTGGCAGGCCTTGGGTGCTCCTCGGTTCAGAGACTCTCTCTCGGGTCAGTTCTCCTGGACCTCCAGGAGGTCTTGCAGGACCTCCTGGGTGGTCTTGGTGGACTGCCCGAGAGGTCCTTTATGGACCTCCTGGGAGGTCCTTGTGGACTTTCCAGAGGTCCTGGAGGATCTCTCGGGTGCCCTAAGACCGGTCGTCCTGACAAGAAGAAACTCCCCTTCTTGATCTCCATCAAGCCGGCAGGATGTGAGCCCGACGGAAGGCGACTGAAACTCCTCCCAAGAGACGGTGTGGTCTGCAAGGGCTGCATGGCGAGAAAGTTCTCCCACCATGACAAAGCTGCACCCTCCACCGGTGCGATCGCGAGCAGCGCCTTCTCGTGCTCCTAGCACTGCGCGATGCGGAGCTTCCGCTCCACCAGACGAAGCCAATCGTCCGCATCCAACGGGTCCTCAGATCGGGAAAAGGTAGGAGGCTGAGTACGAAGAAACTCCGCGAGTCCTCCACGCGGCTGATGGGCGTTCCCTTGCCCAGATCCTGAAGCTCCGGTAAGTGCAGTGGTGTCGCGCGCGATGACGTCCAGTAGAACTCTCCTGTCATCCGCGCGGTTGCGCTCGATCTGAAGTACCTCGGCCATGGTCGGAGGAGGAGGAAGCTCCTCGTCCGGACCAGCTGACTGGCCTTGGCCGCTACGAGTGCGTCCGGCCATCCTATTATAATGAAATTTGGTTAGCAACTAAACCCGAAAAACAAAGCCTTTAAAAGAAGCAAAAAGCAATCGACTAGGGGAATGGAATATCACCCTAAACGAAAGCCAAAACAGCGAGTAAATCAACTTTAGAAGCTTCTAAAAGACTCTAAAAACAGCCAAGAAACACCAAAAGCAAGGCTCAACTTCTCAACTCAACTAACCCGTATTGAATGAACGAGTAATTGATCAAGATTAAAAATCAGATTGTAAGATGAGATCTAAAACTATTAGAGAGCAAGGTTAATGCAGCGAAATATGTGTTAGATACTTAGCTAACTAGTATCACATCTTACCCTTTTATTCCCACAAGTTTTAGTTGATTTAACCTCCCATTCTCTACCCTAATTGGAACCTTTGAGCTTGCTGTCCGGAAATTGACGCTTGCTGTCCAGATTTTGCATCCAAGCTTCCAAATAAATTTGGCCATTCCAAGCTTCAAAACCTTGTAGATGGGCAGCTAACACTTCAATTTGCCAAGCTCATTGATTCCCCAAAACCCCATTAATCGATAACAACTATTTTGTGGAAGGGAAGAGAGGAAAACAACTTTTAAAACTCAAATTAGAGTGAGATGAGAAGAGAAAGCTAAGATAGATGAGGAGTAAAATCTGAGAATTTTCTTAAGCTTTCAAAACTCATTTGACACTTTGAAATTAGGTTTTCAAAATATTCTAAAGGCGACCAAGCTTGCGTTACTACGGTCAGTATAGCTCTGATACCAACTTTTTGTGAGCACCCGGATTTATTAAGCTCATAATACTTAGTCATCCAATTGACCCTAGTATTATCAACCAAATAAACCCAGTCTCGAGAGATGTATACTCCCTGAATGCAGATACATACCTCACAACAAAAGAATGTATCAATTCCATACAACACATAGAACATAAGCAACAAACCAGAAGTTAATATTACTAAGGAATAGGTTATTACAAAAGAGGGGCCTTTTGGCCAAATAACAACAAGAACTACTAAGAATAACAGCGAAGCAAAAGTGCCATAAAGATGGCTATAACACAAAGCCAATCAGTGTGCCTTAACCCCTAGGCATCTCGACCGACCGCCAAGCTAGTCGTCGAAGAAGTCGCAACACGTAGCACGTAAGAGAGGCTCTTGGAGCTCACCTTCTTCCTCTGCAATAAAAGCCACAAAAATGCCACAACCACGGGCAGATGAGTACATAAAGTACTCCGCAAGACTTACGTGTGAGATAACAGAACTATAAATAGCTATATGCAAGCTTTATTTAAGTGGGTGAGGCTTTGGACTTATTTTAGCATAAAGCAAGTTTCATTTGCAATAACATAATAGATTGAAGGCAATTTGACAAAGCATTTTAATTGTTGAAATAACAACGAGATAATAACATAGTAACAACAACAAGAACAACCTGGAAGTGACTAACCCAATAGTCACCACAACAATAGCATGAACTCCCCGTTCATACCAACCATGTCAAGTTTTAATTAAAGGTTGTAGTCTAGTTCTCACGGGCGATCCGAGCGTGTCCATAACCTAGGGCGAGGCTATTCAATAGTTTTAACCACTGAGGGTGTACCAATGTACCCACACGCCGGACCGCCTTTCCTTTAAGCACACTACCTTTGGTATGCCGGCACGGCTAAGTCCTACGAGACATTTCCAATGGGTGATGCTAATTACGAGCCGCATCCCACGGGAACAAGGACACATTAGACAGCCTAACCGGTCTGCTAATGGTCCCTCCCACACCACACACACACATTTTCTTGTAAAACATACCAACCGACCAGCTCATAATTAACAACTCCCAAAGTACTTAGTCAAGAGAGGTCCCATATCCCCCTCGTGTGGTTAGCACGCAAAAATTGCTCAGAACGGTGGCGCAAGTAACTCGGTCCTTAATGACTCAGGCATACTACCACATTCCAAAAACCGCACCATCCATCCAATATGCCCAAGTCTAAATCAATCTTTTATTTTCAGTTTTGATTTTACAATTAATCAAAGCACAAGTGCTGGACATATAGGAGTAATAATCAGTTTTGAGTGATCAAGACCATCGACTAAGTCGATGATCGCCCATTACTACCGATAACTAAGCATGTCTAAGCAATTTAAATCGAAACTACTAAGTGATAAGAGCTCATCCAACGACCTCCCACCACAGCAAATAACCTAGGCTCAAGGTAGTAGAGGATAAGCAATTCCTACAGATTATGCAACTATAGGATTGCTAGCGACATTTAACACAAAGTAGCATGCATACATAGAAGTAAAACAAAATATTAAGCTTTAAAGTAATGGGACAATGATGGAAATGATCAAACTGCTTGCCTTGTTGTTGCTGGCCAAGTTGTGGCAGAGGGTCACTCTCGGGATCGCCACAAATGTCGAAGCCTAACGGAAAAGCGATAAAGAACCGATAAGAACGACGAAAAACAACAAAGACAGCACAACAACGAACTCCAAATTCTCTGAATTTTCTACAGCCGCAAGACAATGATTTATCATGAATTTAGCAACAAGAACCAATTAATTTGGATTCTTGATGCAAAAGATATGATGAAATCAATTCTGCTCAGCCTAAAAATACCAAACTGCACTATTCACTAATTTAATTATGAGGCAACATTTTCTAGAACAGTGGTGAAGCTGAAATTTTTACTGTAAAACCAGCACCTCATGAGATGAATAACACAATTGAGTTCACCTCATTTGGAGCTATTATGCACTCTCTACAAATTTTCAAAAACAAGAACTTGAACAAAATTATAATGCTCAAGTCCTCATTTTCCTAACAGCAACATGCTCAAAACCAATTTTCACAATGAGTTCACTAATAGAGGAAACCCACAAAGTTGGTCTCACTCAAAAATAATCTAAAGAGCATTAGTTATGTATTTTACAAGTTAAGCATTAATTTGAGTGTACTTTTAAAGTTGGTTTCAAAATCTAATGGCAAAACTGTGCTCTGGAGTTGAACTCAACTTACAATCATTTTTGGATTAAAGTCAAGTTCAAGACAGAGCTAACACAATTTGAATGACCTCATTTGGATTTAAAAAGAAAAAGATATGGAATTCTAAAGTTTATACCTTATTTCAGTTTATAATTAAGAGTTCACCGAATTTTCTAAAATCACAAAGGCATGGGAGGACGTGAGCCACGGATCATAGAGCTAACGGCTCAGACCTCCCAGAGAACAACGCACACGCTCACGAGGTCCAGAGGTCCTGGACCTCCTAGCAACGCATCTTGCGAGGTGAGGGAGGTCGTGGCCGTAGATGGAGAATCCAACGGACCACAACGATGAGGGGAGGTCCGGGATGGACCAGATCTAAAAGGGGAGGTCCTCAACGGTGAGATCTTCCAAAGGAAGATCTAAACTATCAAGATCTCCCCAAGGAAGATCTACATCGTCAAGACCTCACAGGGGAGGTCCTGGACGGTCCAGATGTTCCAAGGGAGGTCCTCGATGGTTCAGATCGTCCGAGGGAGGACCTTGACGGTCAAGATCTACCCGGGGAGGTCATGAACGGCTGAGATAACCTAGGGGAGGTCCTAAGGGAGGTCCTAACGTCACAGACCTCCAGGGAGGTCTGGACGGCCACGATTTCGCAAGGGGAGGTCTTGGATGCTCCAGATCTCCTCGGAGGAGGTCATGGACGTCCCAGATCTCGCGACCACGTGCTTGCGCGCACACACGTGCTCGGACAAGAGTTTAATGCGCGCGGGACACCAGGAGGTCCGCGCGCGGGAGGCCTTAATTGCGCGCAATAAAGGGCGGATTTAAGGACATCAAGACACAACCAATGATTGCGAGATTGAGCAATTGATGACCGCATTAAACACGGCGGATCTCTGTCCTAAAAACGACCACGGCACGGTCAGGACGTCCGACAAAGACCCGAGCTCAAGGATTTGGTTCTCGCCGGCGATGTAGACCTCGCCGGCGACATCCAATGGTACCGTTGGGTCCGCAATAACCATGCGCACCCAACGGACCTCCTCTCAACGGCGGCGACGGCCTTGAACGCCGGCGAGCCGGAGAGGACAAAATGAAGGCAAGCACGGCCAAAACCGAAATGCAAAATAGAGCTCCGCGCGACATTCAAGCGTGTGCCAAGAAAAGCTCCGCGACATTCATTCAAGAGGGTGCCAGCAGCTAAGGGACTAACAGGAGGAGTACCTGGAGGTCCTAAGGTGCTGGGGAAGTGGAGGAAGGTGAAGACCGGAGTTGGAGAAGATGGGGTTGCTCCACGGCCAAAGCTCCAGCTCCAGATTCCACTTTGTCCACCTCTGTAAATGCCCAAACCAAAACAAGTTAGGTCTTGGTCCCAGAGGGAAGGCACAAATGGAAACAAGGAGAGGGAGAAGAAATCTCCAGCGACCCTTGCCCACCGAGGAGCTTCAAGCTCCAGCAATGGCTGCCAAGGAAACTTTGGTGGTTTAGAGCTCACAGCACAGGGGTGTAAGCCAAGGAACAATGGTGTGCAAAGGAAGCCAACCAAGCACAAAGGGGAGGCTTTATACTAAGGGCACAGGAGGTCGTGGACCACTGGCTAAGCTCATGGTGAGCTTGGCCCATGGGAGGTCCATGGCTTGGACAAGACACAAGGTTGACAAGGTGCAGGCCTGTGCTGACCAGAGAGGCGGAAGGTCGACCACATTAAATGCGGGTCAAGAAAGAGTTGTTAAAAGTACACAATGGCAAAGGTGCATTAACTCCCCGCTCAGGAGCTCGCAGGCATGACCATGGAAGGAGAAGAACAGGGGAGGTCTTTATAACCGTTGGATAAGACCAGGGGAGGTCCTAACCATCGGATGAAAATTTTGAACCGTTATGTTTTAAGTGGCTGGGAGGAGGCCCCAGCCACACGATCAAGGATGGGGAGGTCGTGGCCCTCCGATTTCCTTAATGTGTAAGCGACGCGTGGGAAAATGGGACAGAGGTCCAAAGCGTTGATCTCCATCCAGCGCGTCGCGGACCTCTGTGAGGTCTTAACATGCGCCAACATAAAAGCATGAGGGGAGGTCATGGCCTTTGGATTAAAATCCAAGGGCACTGACCTGATGGGGAGGTCTGACACGCACGAAGCGAAGGGGGAGGTCGTGACCGTGGATTTTTAATCCAACGGTGCACAACACGAGATAGGGGGAGGTCTGGAAGCGCTTGATATTTTGAGGGGAGGTCGTGGGCTGTTGGATCTGATCCAACGGCTACGACCTCGTTTAGGTGGGAGGTTTGTTTAGTTTAACAGTGAGGGGAGGTCAGGAGCGGTTGGATGTAAATCCAACAGCTATGACCTCGCCAAGGTGGAAGGTGGTTTTTGAGGTTTGATAACAAGGGGAGGTCAGGGCCGGTTGGATCTTAATCCAAGGGCTATGACCTGGACAAGGTGATAGACATCGAAGGGAGGTCTTTGCGGTTTTACACACAGGGGAGGTCATGACCGTGGATCTTTGATCCAACGGCTATGACCTGATGAGGTGGGAAAGCCTTTGCGGTGTTGACCGCGGAGGAGGTCTGGCGCCCACGTTGACCCGAGGAGGTCCACGCGGTCAAGAGGACTTCGAAGGGGAGGTCCTGGGTGCGTTGGTTGAGGGGGAGGTCGTGGCCTTTGGATTGGATCCAACGGCTACGACCTCATCAAAGTGGGAAAAGAGGTCAGATGGGGTTGGACTTGACCAGGTGTGAATACGGCTCAGCCCCAGGAATAGTGCCAAGTTTTAAGTTTAATTTCTAACAGCTGAGACTTTGCAAAATTGTTTGGGATATCCATTCAACTCCAAAATTCATGAAATTTTTACAGGAGCTTGTTGACAATGAGATTAACCTTGCATAAAATTTCCAGAGGTTATTATGCAATGCATTTTTCTCAGGAAATTCATGAAGGTTGTTCCATGATTTGTTTTGCCTCCAAAAATTATCAAACAAGTTTTACAACTTGTGATATTTTTCAGAGGGGTCCCACATCAACTTTAGGACCAAGGGAAATATTTCCAAATGATCGGCACAAGATTCAAGACAATTGGAAAACGAGTTTGACTTTTGGTCAACAAGAGCTTTGTGTTTTTGGATTACACAACTCTTGGACCAGAATTACATGAGAGATTAGGGGTTTTCAAGATGTGAGAAAAAGTTTTAATTTCTACACATATAATTATACTTGAATAACCCTAATTATACATTTGGGATGTTACACATATACACCCATTATTCCCACACTTCTACTAGCTATATATAACACCAAACAAAAAAGATCCCCAGTTTCACAATTTAACCCTAGATAGAAGCATCACACCAAATACAAACTTGTAAGCTAGAAAGGGATTAGGATTTAGGGGTTCATGACAAAAGCTAGTTTGATGCTATCTAGGTGGCCACCCAGCCATGCATGTGGAACTTCGGAATAAAAGGGAGGCGGTCAATTAAATGCCGGTTTCCACGCTTGTTGTCATACTAGTTAACATGCTCATCTTGTAGAAAGCAACCTACGTGCCTTAGTGGTAGGGGCTAATTTTTCACTTTGTTATTTTGCCACTCCGCATGCTGTTTTCGACTGTGAAAATGCTTGGCTTGATGGAATAACCGAACTCCCACCAAAGCTCACATCAGCATCAAAACTTTTGAGAACTTCTATTAAATAGGTAACATGCTACATGAACTTAAGTAAGAACTTGGGATGTTTAAATGCTAAGCGAAGTACCGTATAAAAAAGGTTGTCTATTTCTCAATCAACTGAAAAAAAAAAACCTTAAATCTCGATTTTTTTTCTCATCCATTGGATCATGAACCAACCACCTACATCTCTCCCTCAATCCATATATAAATCCATCCCTGATCCAAACTCACTCCTCCCACCCCCACCCCCAGCCAGCCATCGCAGCCACAACTCCCTCCCCCTGCGTCACCTCCCACCGTTTTGACAACGCCTTCATCGGCGCCGGCGAGGCCTGCTAGCCATCACCTCCTACCGCTGTTTCCGCCTCCCACCACGGTTGCCAGCGCCGCCCACCTCCTCCTCCGCCGCCCTCCGCCACCTCCCCTAACTTCTTCCCCATCTCCAGCGGCTCGCCGCCGCCAGATCTACCACCCCACTGCCTCCCTCAGCTGGATCCGTCGACCATTGAGGAACCGCCCGCCACCGTCCTGTGATCTAGGCGGCGCCACCACCGCCTCGTCACCTCTGCTGCCCACCGCCGAGCCACCGCCACCCCCCTCCTCCCTCTAAAGTCGGGGGCTCCGATGAACCTAAACCCTAACCGGTGAATCCCAACCCTAACTCGCGCGCATCCGGTGAAGACGATGCTGCCGCCGCTGGCCGGTGAAGAAGACAACGACCCCTCGAGCATGAATCTCCACGCGCGATCCAAAGATGAGAAAATCAACTACAAAAAAAAAAAAGGCGATTGTGTTTGAGCAAAACCCTATAGAACAAGTTGGACAGAAGAGCACTATTATATGTGTAAATATATCATATAATTTTCAGTAAGAGAAGCTAAGGTAAAACTGCCATCCGAACACCCCCAAATTAAAATTAAGCTCGAAGGATCTTACTCTTCATTTAGGTCTATTGGGGGGCCTCATAGAGAAACAAGTCAAAAACATGGTCTACGTAATTAGAGCTGATGCCTGGGCGACGAATTGTGCGACCATTTTTGGTCAGGCCGACAGGCCGGCTAAGGCGTAGGCGGCCTGACCTTGCAGAGCCCACGACCATGTCAAATGAGATGCCAAATGTTAATCAAATTGGCAACCTTAGTTCTATTGATTTAAACTTTGGAATTCAAGTGATCAGCTGGAATTAACGGCCCAGCCCACCTACTTTCTCAGAAAGCAATCAGCCATTGATTTCTCCTCCCAATTCCTGTTTTCTTCTGAATCTAACTTTCCTTGCCGTTCCTTTTTTACTATGTAAATATAATAGCTTCAGTTGCTTATAGTACATGTGTTTGTAGACTAAGCTTTTTGCAGTGCATTCAAGAATTACAAGGTCACATCTTTGATGTAGACAATTCAATCACTACAATTGTTTCCAGACTCCCGAGAGTAATTTGGAATCAGAAAAAGGAACTTACATGACAAGACATGATGATGAACTTGTTCATCCTACTAACTTCTTCAAGTTCTGTTGGAGAGTTCGCGTTTGAGAGTCAGACTCTAGTTTGAGACTATAAATAAAGATATGGGAATCTTACGGGATACACACAACAATTAATTCCTGAAATTCAACATGGTATCAGAGCCATCCCCTACCACCCAACCCTAACCCTAACCTTACTCACCTCAGATCCAATCCCGCCACCGCCGCCGCCGTTCGTTGTCGTCCTCGTCGTCTCTACCTCCTGCGAACCGCCGCCGCCGCGTCGCCCCACGGGCAAGCCTGCTCATCTCACGCGTGAGCACGTGCTGCGGCTAAGGGGGAGCATGGGCTCAGGCCAATGACGCAACTCCGGCATCGCCGCCTCTGGTCGCCGCCATCACTCTCCATCGCCGTCGCTCACGCCTGCTCTACCTTTGCCGCCCGTCGTCGCCACCTCTGGTCGCCCTCGCCATCGCCTCTAGTCGCTTTCAGTGGAGGAAGAAGCAATCGGGAGGAAGGAAGGACCGAAGGAGTGTCAGTCGAAGGAAAAGAAAAGATCGGGGAGCCGTGCCGGTGGAAAAGAAAGAAAAAAAAGGGTCCTCAGTTCGGTAAGGTAAGAAATTCTTTATGTTACCGGTCTGCATGGTTTGGGTAACCGTGAAGTCAGTCATTGAGGTTCGACAAAACGTTGATGCATGAAGAATTGCCGTGATCGTGAGAGATATGCGCGGCATATCTTGATGGTAATTTAGCATTGCTCTAGTTGTTTGAGAAGTTGACCTCTGAGGAAATTGAGGCTACGAGGAAGAAGGAAGAAGCCGTAATGAGGGCGGCAGAAGAGAAAATGAAGACAGTTGTTAAGACTACTTCTCCGTTAGTAACTCAAGGTGACATGAGAAGTATGTTACATGACCTCTTTGCGACGGGTATGATAGGTCCAAGGGTTGGTGCAGGGCCATCTGACTTAAAGCTGGAGCTGATGCCGAATGATGTAAAATTGGAAGGAAGTAAGAATTACCTGAGTTGGTCTAGAAGGGCTCAACTAATTCTGAAGACGAAGGAGGTGGAACACTACCTGCAGGAGGCTTGTGTTGAGCCTACGGACAAGGCGAGCATGGATTGGAAGATGTGGAACACCACCAATTCTGTGGTGGTAGCTTGGTTACTAACTTCAATGTCTCCATCTATCGCTCAAATGGTGGAGATGATGCAGAGTGCACCGGCGATGTAGAAGACACTGAGCAACATGTACTCCGGGGTAGAAAATGTGATGATGATGGTGGAAGTCCAGGGCTAATGTGGCCCTAACAGAAGAGGTCACGTTTGTTACTCTAACAGACGAGCAGGCTATGCAATGGGAGAAGTGGCAGCAGGGAAATGCATTGGAGACTTCTCATGATTCGACCTCCTTTGGTAACTTTGCAAACTACGCCCACGTGGGTGAGGTACTCAAGCACATGCACTTGCATCCACATATAAACACTCTCATATTGATTGGATCATAGATTCAGAGGCATCCAAGCATGTCACAGGTTCACTTAGAGCCTTTGCATCTAACACCCCATATACTCATTCTGAAACTGTCAAAACAGCTGATGGAACCTCCCAGCTTATCCAGGGTGTAGGATCTGTAGAGTGCACACCATGCATTGCTCTATCCTTTGTTTTGCATGTTCCATCCTTTCGAGTCAACCTTCTTTCAGTCAGTTCTATCATTGACCAATTCAAATGCACTATCACATTTGATGAGAATTTGTGTTTCTTCAGGAGAAGAGAACTGGGAAGAGGATTGGGACTGGAATAAGGCGTAATGGGCTGTGGTATATTGACCAGGTTGATGCAGCATTGGCGATGGCTATAAGAGGAATTGAGGGAGAAGTTTTATTACATCATCGTCGCTTAGGACATCTATCATTTGAGAGTTTAAGTCAGTTATACCCTGATTTGTTCAAAAGGGTAGACAAGAGTAAACTTGTGTGTGATGCTTGTGAGTTTGGAAAGCATACACGGTCTACATATAGTAGCATTGGTCTTCGGAGTTATGAACATTTTATATTAATACATTCGGATGTTTGGGGTCCATGCTCAGTTACTTCTGTGAGTGGTTTTAAGTGGTTTGTCACATTTATTGATTGCTATACTCGTATGACTTGGATTTATATGATGAAACACAGGAGCGAGGTCCTTCGATGTTTTCAGGACTTCCATAGGATGGTTGCCACTCAGTTTGATGCAAAGGTTCGGATTGTTCGATCAGATAATGGAATTGAGTTTGTTAACAAGGAGTTTGCAGCGTATCACTCAGAAGAGGGGATACTTCATCAGACTACTTGTCTAGGAACCCCGCCTCAGAATGGAGTGGCTGAAAGAAAGAATCGACATTTGTTAGAGGTAGCACGTTCACTCATGTTTCAGATGAATGTGCCAAAGGGATTGTGGAATGGGCAGTAATGACGGCAGTGTATCTCATCAATCGTATGCCGTCTCGAATACTTGGGATGAGATCTCCAGCTGAACTTCTTTTGGGTCAACGAGAGTTCAAGGTGCCTCTCAAGGTATTTGTCTGTGTGTGTTTTGTACGAGATCACCGACCAGCGGTTAGCAAGCTGGATCCACAGGCAATGAAATGTATCTTTATAGGATATTCATAAAGTCAGAAGGGCTATAAATACTGGAACCCAGTGGAATGAAAGTTGTTCGTGAGTATTGTTCGTGAGCCGATATATGCATAGTCCCAGAACAGGACACATGGATGTTGTCTATCGAATCCTGCGGTATTTGAAGAGTAGCCCTGGGAAAGGCCTTTGGTTCAGGAAGAATCAACATCTGAATGTGGAAGGGTATTGCGATGCTGATTGGGTAAGCAGTGTGGATGACAGGAGGTCTACCTCTGGATATTGCATCTTTGTGGGAGGTAATCTTGTGTCATAGAGAAGCAAGAGATTGTGGCTCGGTCTACTGCAAAAGCAGAGTACAGAGCAATGACGTTGAGTGTGAGTGAAATGATATGGATGAAGGGTTTATTGTCCGAGCTTCAAATATGGAGGAATAATCTCTTTGTGTTGTATTGTGATAATAAATCTGCAATCAATATTACCAACAACCCAGTTCAGCATGATCGTACCAAGCACGTTGAGATCGATAGGTTTTTCATCAAGAAAAAGCTCGATGGTAAAATATTGAAATTAGAGTATGTCAAGTCTAGTGAACAGTTGGCTGATTGTTTCACCAAAAGGTTAGATCCCAGTGAGGGCACTACAATATGTAACAAGATGAGCATGATTGATATATTCGGCCCATCTTGAGGGGGAGTGTTGGAGAGTTCGTGTTAGATCTAAATAGCAACTTGTATGAGAGTCGGACTCAGTTTGAGACTATAAATAAAGGTGTGGGAATCCTACGGGATACACACAACAATTAATCCCCGAAATTCAACAAGTTCAAATCATATAGTTTGTAGCTGTCTGGTTTCAGTAAACTTGTGTTTTTAGAGCACTCAACTCTGGATGAACTCAAGTCTCCAGGTGTAAGACGGTTCTATTCACTGCATTTCGTTAGGAAGTCCATGTAAGGAGATTAAAGGCATTTACAACAAAGGGCCTGGATATGTTACCATGCTATTTTCACATATTACACAACAAGAAATTACACAGGAACCCCCAGTAATCAACAGGCATTGGATTGATCATGCAAATGGACATTGCAATATGCATCCACTGAACGAGGCTAAGTCCAAGTCCCCGACTAAACAATTTTTCCCTAACCTCTGAAGCCAACCAATACCAAGTTGTGGGTGGAAGTGCCTGCAACCGCGGGCTCAGGCCACAAGATGATCTTAGACAACGTGCAGTTGTTATTGGGCAACAATTGCAAGTACTAAAGACTCTTCACTAGCTGCTTAACAAAGAAAAAGGAAAATTCTAAACAAGTGATTAGAGATTCTGAATTTTTTGATAGCCATGTCTGTAGTTGGAATGGGGGAGACATCTAACTATCTGCATTCATCGGTTAGCCACAGCAGCCACAGCAGCAGCATCCATCAGCACAGCGCAACAGCGCCATCTGAGGTCGCCTGTAGCATCATGTACATGCCGGATTGATCAGTCAGTTCCTGAGTCGATGCGACCGGTTCAATGACAGATAACCGCTCCAGCAATGCGGTGAGCGCCTCGCGCATCCAGTCGTACCGACAGAGTTGATAGGCTTCACCAGGGGAGACCTGTTTAGTGATCACCAACGGTGTGACCGCAGTCAGGTTAGTTTCTGAAATCTCAATTCTAAGATACAGAACTGGCATTGACATGACATTGGTGAGACTTCAACGTATGGTGGACATGGGCTCACCCATCGCCGGCCGTGGGTTGCCTGCTCCGGCCATGACTCGAGCTCCTCGGTGACCTCCATGGCGAAGATGTAGCCCTTGCAGGCTCCCCTGGGGCTGCTGCTGTTCTGGCTGCTCTTGCTCTTGAACACCCAATGTCCCAAGGAAGACCTCTGGTACAGCAAATGGCAATTGTCAGTGAACTGGTGTAGGCACAGCAGGGCAAGTAGGAAACACACCACATGCATAGTGGTTGGGGTCATGTATGCAGCAAGGTAAAAATAACAGCCTATTGAGTCGGATCTGAAGGAAATTATTTCTGACGACAAGCCGGCCAACGGAGAACTGAAGGAATTAGGGAAATAATAGTACATTTCATACCGAGATCTTCCCAACTAGAAAATCACAATGATTTCAGAGCATCATCTTAATAAAATGGGGGTAATGATATGTTTATCCCCAACTCATTGTGCTCTACAATATTCATTTGGTTAGTTAGTCAACACTAGTTTTCTTCCTTGTGTAAACCACCAACTGATACTACTATGCTAGAGAAGCTACTGCTATTGCCTATAGAGAAACTTCCCTATCGCTTTCCCTGTCAAGCATGGTTGCCATCAACTTATGGGGCTGTCCTTGAGGCTTTCTACTACATGTTAAACCTATCTGATTGGAGATGTAAACCGCAACCTAGTTTATCATTGTTGAGCTTTCAAGTGACAGAGCAATTGGACAATAAGTTACAATTTGCGGCGGTTAATTACTGTAAATACCAAACTTTTTCCCCAAAACGTCACTGAATAGGCGTTGCCGCGATCAACCGCAGACTTTTGAGGATTCAGACTAGAGCGTCACAAACATTTTGGACACTCATCACAACAGTGGAAACGATCACTCTATAGGCAAGGACGGATTGGAGCTATAATTTACATTGATGATGCCCTTGACGCCGGCCTCCTCCATGGCCTCGCGGCAGGCCGCCTCGTAGACGTCCTCGTCGTCCTCCCACCCACCCTGACAAGAATGGCAGTAGATCGATTCGTTCAGCGCTGATGCACATGCTGCACGCGTTCACAGTGCATTCAAAGATTAATTGACCTGGAGTCAATTCAGAGGAGCCATGTTACCTTTGGGAAGACCATGTCGGTGCGATTGGGCGTGGAGATCATGAGCACCTCCACCCGCCCCGGATCGTCGCCGAGGCTGCAAGGGTTGCCCTCGTCTTTCTTCACCCTGTACGGGACACACCTGCTCGATCATGGCAGCGATCCGAGGAAACGGATTAGCAAAAGAGGGAGCAAAACCATTGATGTGTTGCATCTGCACTCAACTTGCAGAGAGCTGGCCATTTCAGATTCCAAGAACCTCGAGAAGCAATTGAAAGAATTCAAGAAAAGCACTGACCCTGCGACGAGGCGGTACTCGTTGTCGTAGCGCTGCCTGAGGCGGCCCTTCCTGGCGAGGACCACGTCCGGCGACGACATTGCTGCGCACTCGCAAGCGATGTGAGGAGCGAGCACGCACCAAGGAAAGAAAGCGGGGCGAAAGGGGCAACAAGGAAAGCAAACGAAGCAGCAGCGGTAGAGGATCACCCACCCTATAAATAGCAAGTTAAAAGGAACAGCAAGCAGGAGAAAGAACAGGAGAACACCGCCTCCGCCCGTGCCCGCGCCCGTGAGGAGGGGTGATGGTGGCAGTGACGCCACGACCTTATCTCCACGAAAAGAAAAGGAACAAAAGCCAATAATTGGAGCCGATAAAAGGAAGGGAGGAAGAAACGAGAAACGGAGGCCAAGAAGCAAGGGGCTATTGTGGCCTAGCCTGCAGAGGATGGATGATGCGTGAATATAAATGGCGCGCGCTCTCTCCGTTTCCCGCCCGATTTATGGGCTCGAGGAGGGGAGTGGGAGAGAGAGAGACGAGAGGGGAGGGGAGGGGTCAACGTGACCTGCCTGCCATTACCAGGCAATGGCATCGCCGCCACTGACCTTCTCGCAGCCCGAGCCAACAAATGGAACCAGAGAAATTTCGCTCCGTTTCTTCTATTCCTCCTCGTGAATAAATGGATCAGAGAGACAAGCAAGCCGACATCGAAACCGCCTCGAGTCGACTGGATTGGAATTCAATGCTCATGGAACGAGTCTAAGGCTGCTCCAATGGACGATATCTTAGTACGGTTTCTTTAATGTGTAAGAAGTATTAAGATACTATCTCTCTAATATATGATTTCTTATGGTGTAGTATCTTATGCTGTTTCATTTAATTACATGCATGATCTTTACTAGTATTTGAGCATTGTGGCCTATTTGTGGTATGTACTAAAGCAATACATGCATGATCTTCCCAATGCATGGGATCGATCACAATAAATTTTATGCGTTGGATTTCGAGACCGAACCGGTATCCAGATTAGATACTAGAGTATCATCTCTCTTCATTAACTATGGTGCCACATCATCATTTTGCCTACATGACAGGTTTAAGATACCAACCAGGTAGAGCACTGGGAGCAGCCTAAATCTTATATTGATACATCCACGCTTATATTTCTGAATGATCTATCCTAGATTGAATTGCTAGCCTGATAGATAATTTAGCAGTAATTAGCAACACACATCCTATGACGAGGCACACATTTCCACGTACTCTTTCGAACGAAAGATTGAACCTAAACCTCTTACAAAAGGATAGTTCTACGTTAGTAGGAATGTCACCTTTAAGAAGAGGTAAGCTTTTTAACATACTAATTTTGAAAACAGACTGAAAGTAGAAATTGTCATTGAGACAAGGATTAATAAAGTACTTAGTGCCATATAGCAAGCGAAGAGACATACTTAAGTTCTGCAACTGTTTCTATTTTATTAGCGTGGCCCTAACCTTATTGCTCTGATACCACCTATGACGCCGTGGGGTAGGATTAATAAAGTACTTAGTGCCATATAGCAAGCGAAAAGACATACTTAAGTTCTGCAATCGTTTCTATTTTATTAGCGTGGCCCTAACCTTATTGTTCTGATACCACCTGTGACACCCCGTGTCATTACCCTAGGGGTAATCACGCTTAGGCATACGGATTACTATTCGTTTGCTCAGTAGAACACTGCTCCAACGAATAGTAAGCCTTTACCAGAGTTAACGCAGCAGAACAATAAGATAGAAACTGTATTTTTATTCCAGTTAGCTACACAAGGCTTTGGTTCTTACATAGTAATTTACAACTGCAAAATTGGACTAAGTTCCTTCTCTTGCCTTTCTTGCTCCATCGGTCTTCTACTCGTCCCCTGCGCCGAATATGGGGCCCATCTTGCCCTGCTCCTCGTGGTAAGCGTCCTCGTCTCCTGCGGTCTCATCGATACATGCGTGTCCCTCGTCCCACTCGGGATAAATCCTGGTCGGACTAGGATCTAACAAAGGACAATACTAGCAACGTTGAGTACAAATGTACTCAGCAAGCATTAATAGCAAAAATGCATTGGATGCTTTATCTCTGTTGTCATCACATTTTCTAATTCATCTCTTTTCTAAAAATACTTTAACAAGATTTAGGTTGTAGTTTTAATTCTGAAAAGACTACTTGTCACTCAGAAAGAAGATAAACCCCTAGCGGTTGCCGTAGACTCCAATCTAGGAGATTGGCATGAATTCATGATTTTGTATAGCACTGCGTAGTCTTTTACCACTTTACCCATAGTTATTCTGAACTCTCTCTGAGTTAGGTCCACCACATTTCCTTTGATGCGATTTCAAGTTCAGAATACAGAACATTTTCCAAGTTACATGATTAAGTCTCCACTCATTACTTTCTGTCAGTGCTGGTCCAGTCATGGTTGATCTCGTCATCTACCGAGTTCCAGTAATGTTGGTTGTGGCGGCTCTCCTCCATGCCCAACACTCTACCTTGAGGCGACTCTCTTTCGTGCCCAATACTCCATTGTAACCTGTTGTGGAGAACATAATTACGTAACAAGGTAGCATTTTCTGCCCACCGAAATGGAAAAATGGTTGGCACTGAATTTACGGCATCAAATTCGAGTAAGAGTTTTGTTGGTCCTTATATTTAAACCATATATAAAGGGGTCTCACCTTTTACCTCATCATCATCGTCGTCACGTTCCCCTGCCCGGGCCCCCTTTACCAACCTAGTAGTTCTCTTTCCTTATCTCATTCTCATTTCTTATCTTCATCTCATTTTCATCTTTAATCTGATTTGATTTGGTAACATACACTACTACAGGAACCGACATCACAGACGGTTCGGAACCGTCATCACAGACGGTTTCCGAACCGTCTATGTTTGTTGGTCTGTGATAACAGGATATTATCACAGACGGTACAAAACCGTCTGTGATACGAAATATCACAGACGGTTTTATTAAAAAACCGTCTGTGAAGTCAAGTATCACAGACGGTTTGAACAGAAAACCGTCTGTGATATGAGAATATCACAGACGGTTCTAAATAAAAACCGTCTGTGATAGGAGAATATCACAGACGGTTCTAAATAAAAACCGGCTGTGATTTCTGAATATCACAGACGGCTTTTGTGTAGAACCGTCTGTGATATTCTCCTATCACAGACGGCTTTTTTGTAGAACCGCTCGTGATATTCGCTATCACTGACGGTTTGCGATAAAACCGTCTGTGATACTTGCCTTCACGAGCGGTTTTAACACAAAACCGTCTCGTGATAGCTCGCACTTCGCCCACAATTTCTTTGTTTTCTGGCTAGCCTCGGGAATTGCTAGCCATGCCCTCTGAAAACAAGCTTTCCGTAAATGAGATTCAAGCATTCACGTAAACAGATTCAAGGAGCCATGACAACTCAAAGTGATCATTACTCAAAATAAACTACAAAAGATCCGCATTTGTTCAAGTATTGTCGCTATAGTTACAACTAGATTACAATTGTTTTGCGTTGAGAGGTTTTAGTGGGGTGATGCTCGGGTTGGCGACGGAGTGAAACTCTCCGTTGTCGTTAATGATTTCGTGTTGATAAAGGCGCAGAGCTTCCTCGAATGTCCTTGATCTCTTCATAGCAACGAGTGAATCACATTGTAAATTCAAGGCCCGCCGCTAGCAAGAGTAAAGTGGTAAGATATATATATTTAAATTTATAATTAGGAAATAATTATTTCGAGATTGACAAACCTCGTGATCCTTCTTCCTAGTCAGTAAGGATTAGTCGCATATGATAGCGACGTAGATTGCACATAACTCATCATCTTTTTGTCTTTGGCGGCACCGCAAAAATAGAATTACATATATAGGTATAGTCGATTCGAGACGCGTTATTATGAAGTATGATATAGGATTATAGTGTTGTAGCGTGCATCGAAAATCCATCCTGTGTGTTAGTTAGGCGCTCTTTCCATTGTATATTCCTTTGTTGGCAACATAATTGATGAACGACCTACATGATTCAAAAGGTTATCCTCGCCATTTCAAGCGAATGAAGACTACAATAGAGTTATGTAAGGAGGAAATGAGTATACCTCTCGAGTATTCCTCTTAGAGTCTTTGAAGTCGTGCTTGTTGCGGTTTAGGGAATCAAGGTATATCACATGGTTTCTCTTGGGTATAATAACTAAAAGGATCCATGGTACCTACTCATGTATGTCGCTATAGTCATTAAACCTAAGTTCGTCTTTGCGTATAAAGTACAAATGAAATTTGTATAGCAAGTAGTGACACTTACCCACGGTTGTAGGGCACCACTATGTACTTCATGTTAAATCGACGAAGCAATGACCTCGTTATGTATTTCTCGACGAAGGATGAGTCTTGTTGGATGGTTTGCAACGATACCACATGTGGGTCGAGGAAACCCACTGGTTCTTTCCATTCCGGACATTTTTCAAGGATGTATCTATACATAAGCAATGAGTTGTGATATTTATTGGTATTACATGAATGTAGAACTTGATTGTACGCACTTACAGTGTCCAACATCGTAGAAGCGAGACGTCGAGGCCAACGAGGTTGAATAGTTGAAATAAGTCATTGAAGCCCACGACGAAGTACCTCGTCCCGTTGAAGAAATGCTTGTCCTCGTATCTGACGGTGATTCCAGTATCGCACCCCTTCTTTTGGGTCTTCGCCAAGTACCAGGCATGCAAAGCCTGACAAGCATATCCAGCGTGCATTATCTTGCGATCGAGCACAATGGTTTTCGATGATGTAGTTCCTGTATCGCGGACTTCCGGACTTGGGAGGCGCTTTAACGTTTGTGGATTTCGATTTGGCCTTAGTGATTGGCGGCGTCTTCTTGTGAGACGACTCGGGAGCGGATCTGACGGCACGCTTTTGTCGTTCCTTGGCGTCTTCTCCACGGAATCGAAGAGGTGGCCTTATGAGGCTAAACATGAGGTGGAGTCATCGAGGGTCCGTTGGAGAGGAATGGTCGTGTCGGATCGCAACCTTCTTTGGGTCGAGCGATGTCCTTCTTGGGCCATTTGGATAAAAGAGAGGACGACATCCCCTAGTGTTGTGATCTCTTCGTTCGGGCAAATCTTCACGGGGCGGCTCGAAATTGACATGTACCATATCCACCGACCTGGCGTAACTGCGGCGCCACCGGGCACCGCGTCAGACCGCCCCCTTCCTCGTATGGATACACCATCCCTGCTGAGAGCTCAATACAAAGGACCCATCCATCCTCACTTGGAGCTTACAGGCGTCGGCTCCTACAAAACGACACGCAATTAGCTAAGGCGTCCTATAGGTCTATCTTTGGTGCGATCCATAGATGTACGTTACCTTGATGTCGCTCTATCGGTAATCGGACGTTGTCATGTTCACAATTATCTTGCGACGCCGACGCTACTCCGACGTCGAGGAGGACTGCCTCCCGAATTAGCGGGGGCGGCTTGCGACCACTGGCTCATGAGTATATCCATTTGACTCCGCAATGCTGCCATCTCTACTTGAAATTGGTTAGTAATCATCTGTACCAACTGGTTGTCGTGCTCGCCTTGGATCTCTTCCTAGTCCTATCGTGCGAGAGTCGTCCGCGAATCCATGACTCCAAGGTACGTTAACCCCAAAGCCTCGCGTGCGACCCGGGTGCTCCTTGTTTCCCAAGGCCGTAGATAGTATATCATTCTCCCTGTCTGCATGGAAGGAGCCTTGGGAAGCTTGGGCAGTCAAGTCACGCTGCAAGAGGTCATCATGTTATTATAGGCACTATGAAGTGATGGACTTATTAACAACTTAGTAGTTCGACATATTTACCACACGCTTGGGACACTTCACAGTCCGGGGTTTGTGAAGGAGATGTTGCCGAAGACGAGACTTGTGCCCTCGCTTAACCAGCTTAGGGAACGCGGTGCGTGACCTCGTGAAGCGGGTTCTCCTTCTCCGCCGCCCATTCCTCGTATTTACCGCGCACCAGCGATGCCGAGTCTGTCGGGTGAGTGTTTCGTGTCCGAGAGCTTTGTGCGCCGCACTTTGCTCCTTAAATTCGCCGTCGTTTTCATAGCCACAAAGGTGTCCCATGCTTCCCGTCAAGAATTTGTCTCGCTGCTTGAAGGCGTTTGACCGTGTTCACGTGCCGTGACAAGAATGCTCTTGAAGGTCCTCCACGATTTACCCATCGTGAGCATCGCCGTCCGTCGCCGCGCGTGCCACATGTGCTACGAATAGTGAACTTCTCGAAAGTTACTGTCCCACATACGCCTTCGCTTCTTTCGTCGAGTCCTTCCACGTTGGTGTGGTGATGAAGACCCGTTCCTTGCTAGTATCCCGCAGATGGTCCGGAATCTGCCACGATCTCTTGGGACTCGAGGGACCCCAAAGTCACCGACCTCCGTGATGACCAGTCGGCCCGTAGGCATTTTCGATTGTCCTCTGCCATCTCGCTTCCGTGTCATTATCGTCGACGGTGACGGCGGCCTCGTCGCCGCCTCTTCCATCTGCGGCGTCGGTGTCGGCGGCCTTGTCGGCGCCTCTTCCATCTCTGGCGTCGGTGATGGCGAAAGAAGACGATGTCTCGCCATCTCGCTTACTTGCTATCTATATAAGTTACATATGCAATAAAATGGATTGCAAGTGTCCCAAATTAACATATACATTTAAACTTAATAATATGCTCAACATGTGCAATATTAGCAAATAATCATAAATAATTCCAGCATAAATATGAAACAATTAATCTCAGGAAGAAGTACAGAGGTTGACTATAGAGATCAAGATGGCAAATGAAAAGTTGAATGAGCTCATACAGAGTACTAACATTCCTTAATCCACTAGCTTCTCTAAGGAAGCCTACTTCATCGAGGCCGACACTGCTTTGAGTGTGCCATTTGTTTCATGCCGTGGAGGACCGGCATGAAACAAAGGCACACTCAAGTGTGTCGAGATCGACGAAGGAAATGCTAAGCAAAGGTTTAATCTGAGGGCTCGCGCCTCCTGCTCCTATTATGTGCTCTCGGAAGGAGAGTAGCTAAAGAACAAGTCTTTGCCATCTCAATCCTATTGTCTATACTCTTCATCGACCACGACACCTTTGGAGTGTACCATATGCTTCTTGCCTTGGAGGATTGGCAAGAAGTAAAGGTACACTCAAGTGTGTCGAGATCGACGGCGAAATGCTAAGCAAAGGTTTAATCTGTAGGGCTCGCCGCCTCCTGCTCCTATTCTAACACTCCTAACACTCCTTAATCAACGAAGCAAAGGTTTAATGCTTCATGTACGTAAGACTAGCCTTTAATGAAGACATAGAAACAAAATAGAATCAAGTAAAATAGACATAGCAAATAATCATAAATAATTCCAGCATAAATATGAAACAATTAATCTCAAGAAGAAGTACAGAGGTTGACTATAGAGATCAAGATGGCAAATGAAAAGTTGAATGAGCTCATACAGGACTACTAACATTCCTAACACTCCTTAATCCACCACTTCTATTCTAACACTCCTAACACTCCTTAATCCACCAAATTCTCTTGTGATCTTTGTATAGATAGAAACTAGTGATACAAATCTTTGCTCGAGCCTACTTCATCGAGCTCGACACCTTTGAGTGTACCATTTGCTTCGTGCCGTGGAGGATTGGCACGAAGCAAAGGTACACTCAAGTGTGTCGAGATCGACGAAGAAAATGCTAAGCAAGGTTTAATGCTTCATGTACGTAAGACTAGCCTTTAATGAAGACATAGAACTAGAATCAAGTAAAATGATCGATTTAAGGAAATGCTAAGCAAAGGTTTAATCCCAACATAGAAACAAAATAGAATCAAGTAAAACTTTCTTTTTGGATTGTTGTAAAAATGCGATTTTAGCAAAATTTCAGAATTAATCCCAACAAAATTAATTAGCATTAAAGCATAATTTCTAAAGAATTTAACACTCCTTAATCCACCAGCTTCTCTAAGGAAATGCAAAGGAATCACAGACGGTTCTTAATAAGAACCGTGCTCGATTAAATTCTCGACCAATAAAAGGTCTAGAGATTAACGATTACATTACACTATTCCAACATATTGATTGATGATATTATGTGCTCTCGTAAGGAGAGTAGCTAAAGAACAAGTCTTTGCCATCTCAATCCTATTGTCTATACTCTTCATTAAATGAATATGATAATATAAATTCAAACTATGAGCTCTAAACAATACTTTGCTTAACGTCAAACGATCTCAATCATTAATCTAAAACAGATTAAACTTCGATCAAGCAGAGGTTGACTACAGAGATCAAGATGGCAAATGAAAAGTTGAATGAGCTCATCTGACTACTAGAAGAATCACAAACTAGTCATTAGATTACCAACTAAAACGAATACTCTCAATGAATCAACATGAAGAATCGTAATAACTAGCTTTCAACCGAAAGTAACCAATTAACAATACATCATATTGATAGTAGCAAGTAATACAATAGAGCTCAAGTATGAACTAACTATCACATTCAATCTCGATATAAGACAGAGTTCATCACAGAGCATGTCAACAAAGCCCACCGATCAATTTACAGCGAGCGATGAGCTCAACCGAAAGTAACCAATTAACGAAGAGATCATATTGATGGTAGCAAGTAATACAATAGAGCTCAAGTATGAACTAACTATCACATTCAATCTCAAGATAAGACATAGTTCATCACGAGCATGTCAACAAAGCCCATTGATCAACAAAGCCGAATCGCCACAGAGGAGCAATACTCACGAGAGAGGATGCCGCACAAGAACTCACGGTGCAAGGAGGAGGCCGACACGGGAGGAGGACGGCGTGGGGAGAAGGCGGTCTGAGAGGGAGGAGGACGACGCGGGAGAAGGCCGTGCAGAGGGGAGGAGGCCCGCACGGGAGGAGGACGGCGGCGCCGAGGTCGGAGGCGGCGACGTCGGGCTTCTGACGAGGAGGTGAGCAGGGCGCCGTGGTCGGGGCGGCGGCACCGAGGTCGGCGGCGCCGAGGTCGGGGCGGCGGCACCGAGGTTGAAGGCGCCGAGGTCGGGGGCGCCGAGGTTGGGGGCGGCGGCACCGAGGTCGGGGGCGGCGGCGCGGAGGTCGTAGTCGGCGGTGAACTACGGGCGAGCCCTAAACCCTAGAGGAGGCGAGCAGCGAGAGAGCCTAAGGGCGCGGAGAGGAAGTGACAAGTGAGAGCAAAACCCTAGCGTTTCCGCCTTATAAAAAGTATATCACAGACGGTTTATAACGAGAACCGCTCAGTGATATTAATATCAGCGGTTCTATAAACGAACCATTCAGTGATAATCCTGACAGTTTTTAACTACAACCGTCGTGATATGAACGTATCCGAGCGGTTTTAACTAGAACCATCTGGATTCCTTTTCCTGACGGTTATACAACGGAACCGTCTGTGATAACTCTTCATTTTCCCACGTGTCTCTTCGTCTTCATTTTCCTCGTGTGTCTCTTCGTCTCACGATCACACGGCGCGCTTCATCTCTTCATTTTCCAATGTCGCTCTGACTCCCCAAATATCTCTTCGTCTCCGTTCGGCTTTAGATGAAATTGTTCTATATATAGATGTGTCCCTTCTACAATGTATTTCACACAACCTCCTTGATCCCTTTCTCCACAAAAAGCAGAAATGGTGCCTCCTCTTACAGACACGCCTTCTGACGCAAGACCTCTCTCACAGACGTTGAGTCGTGCTACTGGAAGAACACTATTTCAACAATGTCTTCACTCCTCTGTCCGAGAATTTGCGGAGCGGGTGACGCCACCTTCCGCCGTCTTGACATTCTCCTCCGCCGTGTCTTCCGGTGATCTCCCACTTTCGGCGAGTTTACCGTGTCGTCGGCGTGGTCCTCCAAAACGGTTGCACGTCTCGTGAGGCTTGTCGTCACTTGGATCGCTTAATCAAGGCAGACGCGATCGATTCGACCAAAGCCGAGACCCTCAAGCAAGAGAAGAGAGCCTATGGGCTCTCTTCGACTTGATTCAACGATCAGGGTCTTGGGACACACTCGAACGAGGCGTCGGTGTGGGCGTATTTCAGATTCGTTCGATCTTAAACCGTCCGCCCAGCGCCGCCGCCTCTGAAGTATTGACGACGGAGATAGCACCTACCTCCACCACTAGATAGGTTTCTAGTTTTTTAATCTTTTTGTAAGCTACTGGCCACGTTGTTTGGCTATATATATGAAAATTCCAAAATTAAAAAAAAAAGTTTGGAGGAGAAGTTACTATATCTATTTGCCCATAGTAAGAGCTAGATCCTCATCCCATCGGCATCTTGAAGTGTGGAGGTATGTTGATCTCGAGCCGCCGCGTGGGGGCGGCCGGGTTGCTCCACCGCGGTAGTGGCGAGAGGCGGCGTCATGCGGCGATCTTGGCGAAGGACACTGAGACGATCTTGGCGAGAGGATATCACGAGCGGTTCTTAATAAGAACCATCTGTGATAACTAAGATATCACGAGCGGTTCTAAATAAGAACCGCTCAGGATACTACACGCACGGTTGTAACGTAAAACCGCTGCGTGATTAGAGGATTATCACGAGCGGTTTGTGAATAGAACTGCTCGTGATACTTCCTGACGGTTCTATTTCTCAACCGTGCAGGATAGTTGACTATCACGAGCGGTTCTAAAAATACCGTCTGTGATAGTTGTTCGCGCCAGACCGGGTTGATGACCCAATACGAGCGGTTCCAAAGGAACCGCTCGTGATAAAGCGCCTACTATAGCCTGTTTTGTAGTAGTGATAGTTTTGATGCAATACATATATGATATAGCAATATACGGTTTACATTTAATATAACTATATTTATGTTCAAGAGAATAGCTTGCCTTTGGAATTAGAGAAAAGATCGTCACTTAGGAAATTTGTATCAACTACTCCTGCTTGCGTCCGTTCGTCTGCTGCAATTTATACGATAGTGCAAATAATAAATAAGTAAGTAAATACTCAGTGGTATTGGTGTGCTATTAAGTGCACAATAGTCAGTTGGTTCTTTTCGTTAGCGGATTTTAATTTAATAACATTTTTGAATCCCCCGTTAATTAGCACTCCCCAACTACGGTCGTTCTACGGTCTACTGGCTTTTGGATTAAGGTTACCGGTACTAGCTTTTAATCGCACGAACATAAAATACTAAATGTACTCACATGCAACTATATTTATTTGGTTTTAACCAGGTGCATCTGCCTACCATTCCTTCTTTATTTAAGCTTGAGGTTGTTTTGATTTAATTAAATTAACACAATTAGAATATATCTACTCGCCAGACTGTTGGTCAAATATTTACAGGTTTGTTACGCACGCATACTCACTTTTTATTAACAAAATTTTACGATATTTTATCTTATTTTATTTTATTATGCATCGAACTAATTTAGGACTGCTTAACCCTTTGTGACCTAATTACATTCATTAGTCGAAAACGACACAATGCTAACACTTAATTTTACTGTTAACCTCTATTGTTACATAAATCACTTATTAAAATTCACTAGAAACTATATATTTTTCCTAATTTTCCTATACTCATTTTCCTAACCCTAACCCTAATCATCTAATCCCTAATCTCTACCTAACTTCCTCTCTCTTCCTCTATCCTCCCCGACCGACACAACTAGGCAGCCCTCACCCTTTCCCCCAATCTTCTTCCTTCTCTTCCTCCCTTTCTCTGGCTCATCCCAAGGCGCCCTGTGTTGGAAATATGTCCTAGAGGCAATCATAGAGATGATTATATTTCCTTATGTTCATAATGTTGGATAAAATGTTATCTTGTTCCAAGAATAATATTGTTAATATTGATTATCAAGTATGTGACTTGCTTGTGAAACTCTATATTTCTGCGATAATTATTCTTATATGATCCCTAGTTGGGAACATATGAGGACACATATGAATAGACTAGCATATGTATTGGTTGATGACTATATTTCACGGGTCATGGATATGGAGATATCAAACCAATAATATGCACACATGTTAGAGAACATGATGTTGGATTAGACCCACCTTGAGACACTATTGAGATTGTTATGATTCTATGTGTCATTAGTTGGTCTCAAGTAATGTTGATGTATAATCCTTAGACCTGAGATCAGCATGGTTTTCTACATATGTAATAGCACTCTTACGGGTTGCCAAACGCTACACCGTAACTGGGTAGTTATAAAGGAATCTTTCGGGTATGCTATGAAACATGCAGAGGAATGTGACTGGTCGGATATGGGATTCTCCCCTCCTAACATACAGGTGAGATGTCTCTGGGTCCCTCGTTGTGGTCGGATAAAGAACGTTCATGGTTATGCCACTAGTAGTCGAAGTGTTCGACCACGTGAAGTAATCCGATACTCGATCGAGAAAGTATTGAACAGTCCATGGATGACACAACATCTCACCTAGAGTTCAACCAGACATCGTGAGGCAAAGGGAGCATACACAAGTAGGTCGCTTAGTTCGAACAGTTACAGACTAGTTGTATGGAGATACGAGCTGGTCGTAGACTGGTCGAACGTAGTCACAGGGTGGTCGTAACCTGGTCGTAAGGAATTACGAACTGGTCGTATAGAGATAGGACCTGGTCGTAGATCATATTGCATTAAGGTTCGTCCGATATAATTCGTGTGTATTCAGGAATCGCTATGTTCTGCTAGGAGCCACTACGACTCGTGATCGGAAAGGGTTTCCGAGTCACAACCGATTATGCATGAACCTACAGGGTCACACACTTAACGGGTTGGAACAAACCGATGCGAATCTGATTAAGTCAAGCGTGTTCGGATAGGATCCGTCCACGAGCACTATATAAGGAGATGTATGAAATTTGTTGGGAGATGCGCGTGAATCACCACCAAACCCTAGCCGCCATCTTCACGAGAGCTACGTCGTGCGACTTGGTGCTAGTACACCGACGTCACGGTTGTTCCTTCCCTAGGCGTGTGGATCTGGTAGGCGCTCTCGCGGCATTGCGCTTGAGGGCGATCCGCGATCTTCACAAGGAACTGCAGACGTTGCTGGAGGAGACGATTGACTCGTGAGGACGCTGGATGATCGACTAAGACCACTACATCGACGCGCTCTATGTTGGACCAGGCTGCTCCAACCCTTCTTCCGCTGCTCTGCGCGTCTGGTGGTAACAATCTGTGATCATCTACTTGCTTGGCTTCCTAGTTTGCGTGGTAGAAATTTTGATTTGTAGCTATCGTAGCCTACCCCGTGACCCAGCACCCTGCTCCACCGGCCCTGGCCCCGGCGCCTCCTCCCTCGAGTGCCGCCAGCACCGCTGGCTCCAGCGTGGCTCGGCCTCCCCACGCGCCCCCGTTCGACCCCTAGTGCGGCGCCACCGCCGGCGCCCCTCACTACACCGCTGCTCCCCTCTCCTGGCTCGGTCCTAGCTCCCTCAGCATGCTCTGGCCTGCTCGGCCACCGCCGTTGCTCCCTATCAGCACGGCCTCTCCCTCTCTCCCTACGGTACCTCCTTCCCGGCGCCACCCTCTCCTCCAAGCTACTACGCCACGCCCGCCACCACCTGCGCTGCCTTCGGCTCTTCCCGGCCCTCAAGTATGCCCCTTCCTTGGGCCTCGCCTTCGGCTTGGTGCGCGCTGGCCTGGTCGACTCGGCTTTCGACCGCCACTCGCCGCAGCTCTGCCCGCCCGCACGGCTTGGTCTCCCCTGCGTCCTCCCGGCCCAAGCTCACCCCCAAACTCTCGGTTCCCCCCTTTCATTCCATTTCTTGTAATTCGGTTTTAAGTTCTGACTTGATTCAATTATTTTGTGCTGATTGCTGCTTGGTTGATGCTCGCATATGGAGATGGTGATGGAGGTGGGCTATCCTGGGCTTTGGCTTTGGTGATGGTGGGTGCGGTTATGGGCACAAGTAATACTACCCCTTCTCACCCATTTCCTCCCCTTGCTCTGTGATGCATGTGCAATGGTGATAATACTACTGTTAGTGGGTATGAGATGCTCGGTGATGGGTACTGAGAGCTAGTGTTCCGCGATGGACTGGTTATGATATGGTTATTACTGATGTGTGGGTTATTGAAACTGTGAGTGTTCTTGTGAAATGGTTAGCTCATATTGGGAGGTTCCTTAGGTGTTGCTTAGCTTCTTGGCTGCAGTTCTTCCTGGACAAAAATGACTGGCGTGGAATGGTGGGTTACCTTGTTGGTTTGGAAAAAGGGATGGCAGTGGTGGTTGTCGTGGTGCTCTCTGATGATCCTTTGGTTGCTTCGGTCCCTGTCGGCTTGGCGTCCTAGTGGTCGTTGACGGTTCGAAGCCAATATCGTTGCCGTTCCCACTCCCTTTGGCCTTCCTCTTCACCTTGTGCTCCCCTTCCCTTCCTGGGGTTCTCTCTGTGGGCGCGGTTCTCTCTGTGGGCGCTGGCTAGCGATGATGGTGAGGCTAATCTTGCTTTGGTGGGTGATGCTTGGTTTGATTTCAGTTGGCAGTGGGGCTTGCTTGTGCTTGAGCTCTTAGTTTCTGTTTGGAGGGTAAGAACTGGAAGCGTTGGCTGGGTTCTACTTGCTCTTGTGAATGTGGCTTTGTGAATGAGTGCTTGTGTGCTGCTTGTGGAGATGGAGGCTTATTAGGGGGATGCATTTCGGCTGGCTTTCCCCTTGGCTATGCACCTGACCACTATGCCCTTGCCCTTATCCTTATGGCTTTCACATGACAAGATTTTCGTTGGGGGCCTTTTGGTCCATGGTTAGTAAATCACTATGTGTGTGATTTTCTGTAGTTGAGAGGAGTAGATAACACATGGGTGTCGGATTCGAATAGACGCCAGGTGATGAAACCTACGGAAGAGGAAGGTGCCGATTAACTCTAGTTGGTCTGGGTATCTTGATGATCAAGAGGCCTACTGACTCGAGTTGATATGGGAAACCTTCTGAACTTTGGGGAAATCTGACGGCCACTTCTTATATTCTAATTTCTATTACTGCTCTCAACTAGGCTTGCTAACAACTTTCTGACTTTCTTGACGAGCGACGAACATGTGGATCGAGGGGTGGTCCGATGGTTTGGCGATATATGGACAAATGGCAAGGAGGGCTTCGGCAATGAGCATGCAACACTTTTATTTTATTCATTTTGTTATTTACTCAAAGTTGTAACTTATACCGTGATCTGATGTAATTGAATTTTGTAATTAATTCGGAGATGTAATATTTTACTTTTGCTTGTAAAGAAGTCTTGTGTGTTGATTCGGTGCAAGGGATTATTGTAATTTATTTGGAGAATGCAACCGCGTTGCATTACTCCTTTTAAATTCATCTTATAAATTCTGGAGATGGATTCTTGTATTACTTTTATAGATAATAAAATCTCGGAATTGACTTTGGGTTCTAATGTTGATGAATTATTCGTGTGGCAAAATTTTACGTGGTAAATTCTGTTCTTGAATTCTGATAGCTTTATCCTATATGAATGTGTGTGGCGGTGCATTCAAGGTCAACTACGATTATGCTTTGTTCTTGTTTAGAAAATTTTAATTTACTGCTAATTACTGATTAGCGTTGATTAATTTAGTTTAATTTTTTCCGGGTTCTCACATAATACATGCGGTTCCATGTACATGTGGTATTGATTTTTTGGTTCTAGATGGAGCTAACTCTAGGGATCTACATTCTACACTGTAACGTCCCAAAATTTGAGTTTTCAAAAATCTTTTGTGTAGTTTAGGTCCCCGGAAAAACTTCACCAATTTTCCTTTGTTTAATGAAGCTTAATTGGGAATTTCCTAAATTCAAAACTATTTAATTTGACTAATGTAAACATCAGTTAAATAAAAAAAACAATGTTAGTGGTGTTCCTTGTGTTCCAAGGAATTTTCTTGGATTTTTAGGAGTTTGTTTGCTATTTATTTTTCCTCTTTTGAATTTCCATCCTTTTCTTAATTTCGTGGTTCTTCCCTCGAGCGCCGTGATTTTCTTCATCTTCTCCCTCTTCGGTCGCTGCCCTTCGTCGACCATTCCTCATCTCTCTAGTAAGCTCCGCCGCTCATCGACCCCACCATCTCCTTCGTATTTCGACATTCTCTCCTGTGCTCCCCTCACCTTTCCCGAAGTAACGCCACAACGTCGTTGCCGATCCACCGTTGTCACTTGGAGCTTGCCACCAGCCAACTCCGGTGACCCTTGGACCTGCGTCATCTTCTTCACCATCGCCCCTCTTCGCGATGCGCCACTTCGCCAGCACCGTCGTGTCCTGAATCGCTGGCAAGCCACCGGGGTCGTGCGCAACCGTGCCACCAATGCCACGTCAGACATGCGTGGCAGCCATATCGGTGTCATGCTAGCTGCCACCTCAGCAATGCGTCCGTGTGTCTGTTGCATCAGCCACCTTACCACATCATCACTTTGTCACTCGCCACCTCAGCACCACCTCATCACATGTGCACATGTAGCATGCCTCGTCATTACCTATGTGTCAGCCACCTAACTCAAACCCAAACCCGAATCTCTGTGGACTTAGTCCATTGTGAGTCAACTCACTTACATGCGGGCCCCGCATGTCAAGTCAACTCTTGGTCAAACCTCTCTCCATGAACCCAGTTCACCATGAACTTCTCCCTTGCCGTAGACATGGTCCATGGACCAGTGTCCCACGAGTCACTCTCTTTATCCTTTTTTGGAATTTCTTTAATTCTAGAATATTCTTTTATTCCAGTGGGTCGCACATGTCATACACTCAACCTTTTCAAAAATTTCCGAAATAAAAGATTCTGGGAATATTCCGTGGACCCCACATGTCAATTTCTCTCTCCCTTTTCTTTTTCAGCATCTTTTCTTTCCCGATTAAACTTCCGAGAGCTCGTTCTTTTTCATACGAACTCTGATTGAACCCATTCAACTTATAGAATCATCTAAAATCAAGCCCTACCTTGCTGTACCATTCAATTTAAATTTGGAGTTTATTTTATTTGTATTTTGTATTTTTTTTATTTTTGTGCTTTCTCTCTCGTTAGATGTGGGCGTTCTAGAATCGTCCGAAAGAGATGAAAGTCAAATAAGTAGAAGATTGAAGATAAATGAACAGAAACATTGTTATAGCAAGGCAAGCTATGCTTTTATCATATTACACCCATTTTTTCCTAAATTACTTTGATTCAAAGTATCGCATGCTGATTCAATTATTAAATTCTTTATTACTTTGGAATTAGCTATACACCTACTTGATTATGCCCACCTTGATAATTGTATTACCCTAATCATCTTTCGCCCTAGCTTGTTTAATTACTAGTTGGTATTATCATGGTACCAACGTGGGTTGGTTAGACACGATTAGCATGCTTAGCGTTGCAACGGGTCATTGATATCATTTTGAAATAGTAATCTCATACACGACTAAGTGATTATGGAACATGTTGTGAAAAGACTATGTGTTGTATGTTGTTATCTGTTGATGGCATATGATGCACTTAATAAACATAGTGGGGGAAAAGATTTAGACTGGGACGAGTGAGAAGGATTTGTGATATAGTGAAGCTCTGTGACTCGGAAATGTGAATTGTGGTGACTTAGTTAGAGATGGGCAGTCTCGTCTTGGTCCATTAAGGACTTAATAATGTGCGTCATTAAACTGAGCCTTACGGTAGGACCACTTATCTGGTATGTGACAGACCTAACTTAGTAAGTTACGAAGTCTCGACATTGACCACTCAGGTAGTAAGTTAAGTGCTCTGTGATGGGTGGAGGTGTGAACTACTTTGTAGAGTCACATTTATGAACGGTTTGCCGTCTTTAGGTCCAACGGTGTGCGTCGGTCAAAAGCAACGTGTAAGAAATTTGGTTGACATTATACTATCGGGATAGTCAATTGTCGAGATGAAGTTTCGAAAAAGTTTTGTTATGATTACTCAATCGCATACTTCCGTATAGTGAGTCATGGCAGATATAATAAGTTAATTGTATCTTATGGGTAAAGTATACAACCTCTACAGAGTGTTAACAATCTATTCGAGTAGCCGCGTCCTCAGTAATAGACATGCTCAGGGATTTCATACGAGGGGTAGATGTTTGTAAAACAATTAGGAGGGACAGCTGTGCGATTTAACCCATATAATTGTGTGAAAGAAATTGATTAGACTATGTGAGCTTTGTGAAATACTTGTTAAATTATTATTACTATTTGTTTTCAATCTATTATTCATATTCAACTACAACTGTTTCTTTTATGCAAAAGAACCATAGATGTCATATCCTTTGGAATAAGCCATTATCTATAATTGCATTCTGTAGTGCAACTTGTTGAGTAGTACTCTATGTAATCACCATGCTATAAACAATATTGTTCAATTGAAAAAGGCTACATCGGTGCATCGTTGGTTAACAATGTCTACTTCAAGGATCGTGGAGAACTAGATTATGTTATCCCAGTCGATTGCCTGTGGGCATATGGATGAGATTAACTGAAGTTATTCTGTTTCCTTCCGCTGCAGCTTATTTGAGATATTCGCCTTTTGAAGCATTAATTGTAAGTTTAGACCTTAAGGTCGTTACTCTGATAATTATTGTTAATTGTATATTTCTTAGTTATCTTTGTATATAGAATGATATTTTATCGATGTTATCACTGTGTGCACTACCGTGATTCTGGATTAGTGCAGTATACATAGATGATCCAAATTTACATATTTAAGTCCCAACATACACACTTGTAAACGAGGATCTATTCGTGATCTATATCTGTAGTTGAAATTTGAAAAGGCAGAATTTGCCTACACCTCGTGCCTCCCAAGAGTTTAGAAAATGCGTTCTAATTTCTAAAAGAGCTCTGCAGGTATTGGTTGAGTGACGATGATTTCCCCTTTGTCTGCTAATCAAGGCTCTTGACTAGCAGCTAATTTGATACACACAGAATTCTTAGGCATAATCGCTTTGGTAAATCTCAACTTTAACACCAAACGAATTTTGTGGCTTTTATCACCAGAACTTTTCCCCCCAACAAACACAAAACAGTGACTGTCCTGAATCACAACAAGATGGACATCATCAAACACAGACGCATGTCAGGGACAGAGAGAGGTCGGACACGAGGCGTGAGACCAAATCAAACCCTCGTGAAATCTGATGATTTCTCCGTTTTGCTTGGTCACTTTTTTATGTGCCCACGGGCCACGGGACAGAGATAGATGGTGACCACATAGGCGTTCTTACACCTTTGGGGTAAATTCCACCATTGTTACATTCTTTCATCAAACTTTTCAATCAACAATTGGATACTCTGACTAGCATTTCAGCTTCGATTGGATCTAAGCTCTTAATTTCATAGCTCTTTAGTAAGGTGTTACGGTTGTAACGGCCAAGGACCGAATAACATAAATCATGCTAACGCCTGTTTGGATGCGAATTTTTCAGGTGGATTGCACAATGGTAAGATACAAGGTTGAGCTGGAGTGAGCTGACAGGCTGATTGAGTGATTGATCGATGGTTGGGAGGGCAGCAAATTGGGGAGAGAAGAGGGGACAATGCCAAATGTGACGGACTACATAGTTCACTCTAGATTAGGGATGGCACTTGGGCGCGGTGAACATGGGTAGTGCTCCCTATACCTATGCCCACGAGCCTAATTTCTCTCCACAGGCATGCTCGTGAAGGGCGACAGGCGAAAAACCTCGTCCATACCTGTCGCCCATGGGTACCTGATACCCACGGGCATGCCCGTGTGCCCGCCACCACTCAATCCAACCAGCAACTCATCACAAATCCAATGCACATAACAACAGACAGTAGAACACACAGAAATAGTTCATGTACAACAATTAAAATCAAACAAGTTCAACACATAGTTCAGCCCACTAACACAAATTTAGTTCAACACATAGCTCACAAATATGAGAGTTCAACACAAATCATAAGCAACAGATCGGGATTTGGGAGAGGGAATGGAAGAAAAATGAATCTGGTGGCTAGCCACAAGAGGGATGACCGGATAAGGGTAGAGGGAGCCGGCCGGGGCAGTGAGCCGATGACCGCATAGGAGGAGGACGGACCGAGGGAGCCGGCCGAGTCGGTGACCACGATGGAGGAGGAGGAACCGAGGGAGCTGGACCAGACGGTGACCGTGAGGGAGATAGGGTGTCATAGGGGTAGCCCACCAGCTCCCACAACTCGGCAAGCACCAAGGCCCCCCTCCTGAAGGTGGCCCGGAGGCCGCACTAGGGCCCCTGAAGGCTACAAAGGGCCCTGGAGGGAGCCCCGTTGGCACCTCGCGGGACTACCTCAAGGTAACATAGGGGCGCGAAGCCCCCTCGGCTCGAAACCACCTTGCAAGATGTGAAGGGTCAAAGGATCCCGCTGGGCCGGGTGCACCAACCAGAGTAAACCAGGTCCAGGAGGGTCCACCACGTGGTGAAGGCTATGCATAGGGGTAGGAAAAGCCCCTGCAGTCCCTACCTGCAGGGGACCTTTTTAGGGGTAGAGCCGTAATCTCTTATCCCTTTCTGTAAGGCTATAAATAGCCACCTTCCCCCCATGTAATGGAGGGACCAAGTTTTTTAGGCAAAGCAATATACACACTCCACCTGACAACTGGTCCCCTCTACAAGGACTCCCCAGTCATCCTAGGCATCGGGGGTCCCCCCTCTTTTACTGTCTAGTCTTTTTCCTACGACAGTTGGCGCCGTTCATAGGGACCGACAGGAAAGCTATGAAGCCCGACTCCGAAGAACCAACATGGCCCCTCAGAAGAGGCCCAAGCCCAAGGTCTCAACAATGGCATTGCAGCACCGTGGCCCCTAGTACCACAGAGGCAAGCGAGTAGAACCTTGGGCGGTGGCGCCTCCGCCCGAGCATGGAGGAGGAGGCAGAATAACTCCACTCATGGAGATATCGTCGGGAGCGACACCCGGCCCGTCGAGGCATCCCTCTCCGGGAGCCCCCGGGCGAGCCTGCCACCTGGGGTAGCGGGTGTAAGCTAATATTCATACAAAGCCCTCCAACGAGAACTGGTGGACCTTCGTCGGTAGATGGTGGGCCTCCAACATCCGCCGGAGACAGCCCTTGTGGCCCGCTCCGGCCCTTTCCAACCACTGGAGCGGAGGCCACCCCTTTGGCTCTAGCGATCGTACCTCCCACCCTGCTGCTCCAGGAGGGGAAGCCCTAGCTCCCCATTGAGCGCTGGGTTGGAGATGGCCCGCTGACCACACGGTTTCAAGATACTGGAGATCATGCCCTTCGAGGGGTGTACAGCCCCTTCAAAATTTCTCTAGGTGTACGACCGCTATCGAGGCGGTCGGAGGGAACGACACTACGAAGGCAAAAAGCATCACCCTCGCCCTCAAGGGCATGGCACTGACATGGTTTTTCACCATCCCCCCAGCTCTTTATACGCATGGGAACAGTTGGGGGACCTCGTTCGCAATAATTTCCAGGGAAATTACACGGAACCGAAGGACGCGGGGCACCTGTTCGCAGTAAAGCAGGTCCCCAGCGAATCCCTTCGTAGCTTCTTCAAAAAAATTGCAGAGGTAAAATGTCAAGTGAAGGGTATCAACGAAACCACCGTTATAAACGCAGCCACATGTGGGCTCCAGAAGGGCCCCCTATCGGAAGAAGCGGCCTACAAGCTTTGTCACTTGCGGTGTGAGCTCTTGACAAGATGGAAGAAATGCGCCCGAGATGGAGGAAGATAGTACTTAGAGAGGCGCGGCCCCTGCTGCCCCAACATCCACCCCGGGCGCGCCACCCGCAAAAGAAGGACTTGTTGCCGCCGCGGCCAGAGCACCCACCAAGCCACGGGCCAACAACTACCTACAAAAGGGCCGAAACATCTATCACGTAGACGGCGGCTCACCCCCGAGGGGGGAGGCGTGGAGGCCGAGGGGGTCGTGGCCACGGCCGAGGGGGCAGGCACAACAGTGGCCGATAGCCCAACAACCGTGCCAGCGCCGGGAGCCCCTTGCCATTTTGTGATCTCCACGGCGAAGGATCACACACGACCAGCAGGTGCCGCACCATTGCAGCCATGCGGGACTACATGAACCACGGCCGACAGCTGGCCGAGAATAATGACAGGGGAAGGGCCGGCAACCAACTGCCCGCCCCACCACCGAGACCACGCATAGAAGGAGGCTGCGGGGAGCACCAGCAAAGGATCATAAATATGATCGCCGGAGGATCCTCGCTCGGCATGGCCTCCAAAAGACAACGCCGCGCATACACCCGACAGATTCACCACCTCGCAACATACCCTGTATCCAGCCCACCTCACTACGCCGAGATACCAATCACCTTCGGCCCCAAGGATGCCCGGGGTGTGTATTTCCCATACCAAGACCCCCTCGTCATCTCCGCCAGTATCGCAGATTTTGAGGTCAAACGCGTCCTCGTCGACAGAGGGAGCTTAGCGAACCTCCTTGGACGCCTTCGACAAGACAATGATCCCCCGAGATCGCCTATCACCCAAGCATACCCCTGATAGGCTTGGGAAAGCCGTCAACGACCTTAGGCGGATCGACTGGCCGTCACATTCGCGATGACCGCATCGAGCGAGTCGTTACGTTTGATGTCGTTCAAATACCCTACCAATACAACGCCATCCTCGGCCAAGTCACGCTCAACACCTTCGGTGCCATAGCCCACCACAATTACCTATGCATGAAGATTCCCGCACCAGAGGGCATAGTCACGGTGCAGAGGGACCAAGACCTCGCAAGGCACATAGAGCTAGAGGAACTCTCGCCAGCCCGACACGTCCACACCATCGGGCCAGACAAGAGCGACCACACAAGCCCACCCTCAGCGAAGCGGGTGCCGAAGCCCAAACCAGAGGGATAACTCCAAAGAGCCCCCCTGCAGGAGGCTTCCCCAAAGAAAATAGTGGCCCTCGGTGCAGAGCTCACAGCGGAAGCTTGTGAAGCCATCCTTAAAGTGCTCTGCAGCAATACGGACGTCTTCACGTGGGGACCGAAGGACATCCCTGGGGTAGCTCGGGGGACCATTGAACACCGCTTGGTGATCCGAGGCGATGCACCCCTAAAGAAACAAAAATTACAACACATGTCGGTGGAGCGACTGGAAGTAGCAAAGAAAGAGATTGCTAAGCTTCTCAAGACGGGCGTCATCCGTGAGGTCAAACACTCCAAATGGCTTGCCAACTCCGTCTTGGTACAAAAAAAGCACCGGTAAATGGTGCATGTGCATCGACTTCACCGACCTCAACAAAACATCCCCAAAAGACGATTTCCCCTTGCCCCACATCGACCAGCTAGTGGATGCCACCTCGGGCTATGAGCTCATAAGCTTCCTGGACGCCTACTCCGGGTATCACCAGATATTCATGGGCAAGGAGGATGAGCCAAAAACTGCCTTCATCACCCCCATCGGCACCTACTGCTTCACCCGCATGCCCTTCGGACTCAAAAATGCGGGAGCCACTTTCACCCGGCTCATCACGAATGTGTTGGCAGGCCAGCTTGGCCGCAACATCGAAGCATACGTCGATGACATAGTGGTAAAAAAACAAGTTGGCGGGCTCCCACACAGAGGACTTGTGAGAAACCTTCGCCAACCTCCGGGAGGAGGGGATCAAGCTCAACCCTGAAAAATACGCTTTTGGGGTAAAAGCGGGAAAGCTCCTAGGGTTCTTCGTATCCGAGAGAGGCATCGAAGCCAACCCCGAGAAGATCAGGGCCATCTAAGATATGGAGCCCCCAGCAGCGATGCTGGAGGTACAAAGGCTGACAAGACACTTCGCAGCCCTCAGTCGCTTCTTGTCCCGCTCCGTGGAGCAGGCCTTGCCCTTCTTCAGAACCCTCCGAGGAACGGAGCCGTTTCGATGGACGGACGACTATCAGAAGGCATTCCAAGAACTTAAACAATATCTTGCCTAGCTACCAAGCCTATCTAGCCCGAAGCAAGAGGTAGACCTCGTACTATACCTCACCGCCTCATCATCGGCGGTGAGCGCAGTCCTCGTCCAAGAGAGCAACGGCCAACGCCCAGTATACTATGTCTCGGAGGCCCTCCAGGGGGCAAAGATCCGATACATGAAACTCAAAAAGCTGGCGTATGCCCTACTCATGGCCTCGCGCAAGCTCTAGAACTACTTCTTGGCGTACTCCATCATAGTCCCGACGTCTTACCCGCTAGCACTGATGCTGCAGAACAAACATGCCTCAGGCCGGATAGGCAAGTGGGCGGCCGAGTTGGCGCCCTTCGACATCACCTTCGCGGCACGAACCGCCATCAAATCGCGAGCCTGGCGAACTTTGTGGCGAATGGACCTAACGTGCGAAGAACGACCACCGCAATCGAGCCCGTGGACAATGTACAGCAGCGGATCTTAGTGCGCCACGAACGGGCGGCGACCATTTTAATTAGCCCGGACGGATGGGCGTGTCTCCGCGCCCTTTGGACTTCCCAACGATAAATAATGCCTCGAAGTATGAAGTGCTATTATTGGGCCTCCACAAAGCAAAAGCGCTGGGAGCAAAGAGCATCATCATCAAGAGTGACTCCCGCCTTGTGGCGGGCCACTTCGACAGGTCATTCCTAGTGAGGGGCCCCAAAATGGCCAGGTACTTGGACACGGTGCGAGTGGCTGCCAAGCACCTCCTCGGCATCACCGTCCAAGTAATCCCTAGGGGCAACAACAAGGCAACAGACAAATTAGCAAAAATGGCCAGCTCCGATGAAAGCCCACGTAGGATGACTTTTATGAGACACTTAGGGAACCCTCGGCTGCGCCCAAAGCACAAGGGATCACGCGCCTAGTGCTCTCAGTTGTCAGGACAGATTGGCGAGACATCATCATCAAGTACCTCGCAGGTGAAGAATTCAAAGATGCGCCTGAAGCAAAATGCCTTCGTCATCGGGTCAGAAATTACCACATGATCGTCAGGGAACTCTACAAGGGGGGAGTCTATGCCCCCTTCCAGCGTTGCATATCCCAAAAGGAGGGCCAATCCCTATTAAAGGACATCCACAAGGGGCCTCGTGGGGAGGACCTTTCGCCTAGGCTTTTACTGGCTCACAGCACTCCGGGACGCCCAAGACCTCGTCCAGCGTTGCCAGGGGTGCTAGTGGGCCAGTCGCAACACAAGAACGCCCGCACTCCCGCTGCAACCCCTACCTCCTATCTGGCCCTTCGTGCGGTGGGGGTTAGATATCCTCGGACCATACCCGGCGGCCAAGAGCAACCTCCACTTCGCATTCATCGCCATCGAGTATTTCTCCAGATGGGTTGAAGCTGAGCTAGTTGCTAAAATCACGGCCGCAGTGGCACAACGATTTGCATGGAAGAACATCATTTGCCGGTACGGCGTGCCACGCGACAACGGCACCCAGTTTGACTCTGTGGCGTTCAGAGCATTTTGTCAAGACCTGGGCATAACAATATGCTTCGCTTCCATCAAAAACCCCGAATCCAATGGAGCAGTCGAACAGGCCAATGGCAACTTACTAGAGGGGTTGGAAAAACGTCTTGTAGGCCTGCCTAAGGAACTTTGGCCCAAAGAACTACAGAAAGCTCTATGGGCACTCAGAACATCACCAACAAGGGCTACATATTTCTCCCCATTCAAGCTCCTATTCGGCGATGAAGCCATGACTCCGGGAGAGTTCACGGCCAGGTCCCACCAAGCAACAACACAGGCCGACCAGCAAGGACAGGAGGTCTCCCTCGACCTCCTCGAAGAACAACGCATACATGCCATATCAACCATGGCCAATACAGCGAAGGCGTCACACGGGCATACAATAGAAAAGTCAAGATTCACCCCTAGCACCAGGCGACATGGTTCTCAAGCGAGCCACAAATCCCACGACTATGGGCAAGATGGAGTCCAAATGGGGGGGTGTACATCATCACCCGCAGCATGCGAGCAGGCTCCTTTTACATCGCGATGCCACAGGGATAGTAGTTGGACCACACATGGAATGCAAAGAGCCTCTGAAAGTTCTATCCTTAACTCTATGAAAAAACCGGCTGCGCCCGGGAAAACGCCCCTGCCACCCTTGCACGGCAGGGGCGTGTACAAAAAAAATGTACCTTTTGGCATTTCACCCCGGTTCAATGAAAAAGTAGTAGCAGGCTACAACAAAGTCATGCCCTCCACAGGCATGAGTATAATCCAAGTCACAAATCACACGGCCTTAGTGCATAAGGCACTTTGCGAACTGCGTGGAGGCAAAGCCGCCATGCATAGATCGAGACCCAGTAGCAGGTGGCGATGCGCAACAAAGGCCGGGACGGTGCAAGGCTACGCCTCTCCCTCGCAAAAGAATTAGGGCTCCTCCGGAGCCCTACCTAAAATAGTATGGGGGACGGCATGAGGCTCCGCATACCCCTCCCACAAAATTAGGCTCCCCCGGAGCCCTACCTAAAAAAGTATGGAGACGGCGTGAGGCTACGCCTCCCCCTCGCAAAAGAATTAGGGCTCCCCCAAAGCCCTACCTAAAACAATATGGAGGACAGCGCGAGGCTCTGCCCCCTCCCACGAAATTAGGGCTCCCTTGGAGCCCTACCTAAAATAGTATGGGGACGGCGTGAGGATACGTCTCCCCCTCGCAAAAGAATTAGGGCTCCCCCAGAGCCCTACCTAAAACAGTATGGAGGACGACACGAGGTTTCACCTCCCCCCTCCCACAAAATTAGGGCTCCCCCGGAGCCCTACCTAAAAAAGTATGAGGGGCGGCCCAAGGCTACTCCTCCCCCTCGCAAAAGAATTAGGGCTCCCTCGGAGCCCTACCTAAAAACAGTACGGGGGACGGTGCGAGGCTACGCCTCCCCCTAGCAAAAAAAAATCAGGGTTCCCCCGGAGCCCTACCTAAAACAGTACGGGGGACGGCGCGAGGCTACGTCTCCCCCCTCGTAAAAGAATTAGGGCTCCCCCGGAGCACTACCTAAAACGGTATGGGGGACGGCGCGAGGCTCCGCCTCCCCCTCCTATGAAATTAGGGCTCCCTCGGAGCCCTACCTAAAAAAGTAAGGGGGACGGCGCGAGGCTACGCCTCCCCCTCGCAAAAGAATTAGGGCTCTCTCGGAGCCCTACCTAAAACAGTATGGGGGACGGCGCGAGGCTACGCCTCTCCATCACAAAAGAATTAGGGCTCCTCGGGCCCTACCTACTGATATATGAGGGGCCAGCGAGCTCGCCTCCCCTTGCAAAATAATTAGGGCTCCCAGGGCCCTACCTACTTGATATGAGGGGCGGTAGCGAGGCTACGCCTACCCCTCTCAAAAGAATTAGAGCTCCCCCGGAGCCCTACCTAAAATAGTATGGGGGGACGGTGCGAGGCTCCGCTTCCCCCTCCCACGAAATTAGTGCTCCCTCGGACCTACCTAAAAATGTATAGGGGACAACGCGAGGCTACGCCTCCCCCTTGCAAAAGAATTATGGCTCTCCCGAAGCTCTACCTAAAACAGTATAGGGGACAGCGCGAGGCTTCACCTCCCTATCGCAAAAGAATTAGGGCTCCCCCGGAGCCCTACCTAAAAAGTTGGAATCCAAAACGGGCAAGGATTGTACATTATTCATTACAAGCTCAGCATACACAACATACAAGGGACAAAGAACACGACCTTTACAATAAAAATACGTTACAAATACACTCAACACCGCAGTGTACGAGATACAACATGACCACATCAAGCGTCTACAGGCACAAAATCCCATGGCTCCGTGTGCAGCACCCATTTGAGTAGTTCCTCGTCAGATGGCTAGGTAGCCATGAACTTCAAATACTCCCTCTCCGTGGCCCACTCGTCTGACGCGTCGGATGAACTTGTCGACAAAGCCTCAGACGCGGCAGGTGGGAGCAAAGGTCACTTGGGCGCAGCCGCACCCCCTCTGCGCTCCCAGAAAGCCCGTATCTCTTCACGCACCCTCGCAGCCTTCCACGCACGGAGGCGAAAAAATGTTTTCATAGAACCATCTGGGTTGGCCTTCTTCCAACGTTGCCACTTAGCGCCATGACAAACGAGGCCCCGATAACACACCTTTAGAGGCCAAATCGAGAGAAGCCCATGCTCATCGTTCGAACCGCGTGAGGGGGCGGAGACCTTTCTCGACCACTGCCCCGAAGGGCAAGGCCCTCGCCCCGCGGTGCGGCGGAACAAGATCAGCCCATCCTGCGTAAAGTACGAAGCAACAACATAAAACAATGAGCACACGAGCAGCCAAGGCCCTAAAACAGTCTCCATAAAGCTTTTTCCATTCATCTGGATCGCTGAAGGGATCGTCGTCGTTGGAGGAATCGACGTCGTGGCTGTCCTTAGCCATGAAGCACATGTTGGTGAAGTCCTGGGCCTTCTTCTTGCCATGAGAATCATCCTCGTTGTCCTTTGTCCCCGACTCCACATCGCTCATATCAACATTCTCAAGAGCGGCAAGGACCCGGTTGACGAACTTCCGGTAGTTGGGCTTCTTGGTTTTTGCATCTCGAGCTAGAGGACGCCTCCTGAAGTCCTTCTCCTCCTTGCCCTTTAGCTTGGGGCACTTAGCCCGAATGTGGTTTGGCTCACCACACTCAAAGTAGGTAACAGGGCCACTTCTCCTTTTGCGCCTCACTTTGTTGTAGGCTCTCGTGGATTTTGTGGATAGGAGGGCTAAGTCATCCTCAGGTAGCTTCTCGAGCTGCTCATCGCTTAAGAAGTGCAAAGCGAACAATGAAAAACCAGATGAGCCAAAATCCAAAGAATCAGAAGAGTTACCCTTAGAAGGGTCAACCACTAGAGCCATCGACTCTGTCTTGGGAAAACGCGAGATGAAGTCAATCTCATGCGTCTTCAACCTCGAGTAGAGCTTATCCATGGTAATCTCACTCATGATAGTGTTGTCATTGATGGAAGTGATCTTCATCTCCCAAACTCTCACGTCAAGAGCACCCAAGAGTTGACGTGCATTCTCAGACTCAGAAAACAAAAGATCCACAGCACGCAAGTCATGAAGGATTTTGGAAAACCTTCCCCACAACTCGTCCAAAGATTCACTAGGCCTTTGTTCGATCTTTGAGTATTCTTTCTTAAGTTGGTTCTGTCTCACTTCCTTGATCGCGGTAGAGCCCTCATGGTAGTCAGCGATGGTCTTCCAGATCTCATGAGCAGACCTCAAGTGAGCGACACGCTCAAACTCAGATCGACTAAGCCCTTGAATCAAGAAGTTTCGAGCCTTGCTATTTGCCTCCACATCAGATGTTATCACATCGTCATTAGCTGGCACTACATAAGGATTTTTGACCTTAAGCCAAATTGAGTGCCCTTGAGCCTCGATTTAGGCATGCATGCGAGCCTTCCAGTAAGAAAAATCGACTCCATCAAACACAGGTGGTTTGGTAGAATACTTAGACGACATGGCTCCTAAGACCGGTTAAGATCTATGAGAAGAGCTAACCGGGCTCCGATACCACTTGTAGGACTAGAATAGGCGACTAGAGGGGGGTGAATAGGAGCACGAACTCTTTTTCCTTTTGGTTGGATTCAATAAAACTTTACTTCAATCGCTATGATAGCTATGAAGATTAGTATACAAGTATAGCAGAAGCATTGTATTGAATCCACTTCATTCCCCAAAGTACAGCAACAAAATACCAAAGAAGTGCTGAAAAATCAGGGAAATCGGTATGACCGCCGTTATATGTCTTGGTACTACCGAGCTATATAATGGTACTACCGATATTCACGGAGTTAAATCTGACAATTTGAAAAAACAAAACTAAAATTGGCACAACTTTTGATCCACTTGGCCAAACTCTACGAAATTTGAAACATAACTTCTCTAGGAGGTTAGAAACCTATTCCCATCAAAGATTGAGAAGATCCACATCAAATTTTCAACCTTTTTCCATTTGAGCAAAGTTTGTTTCAAAACCGAGTCAAGAATCAAAACACGATCTAAATTTTGCTCGTGGGTAAAGAGTGATCAAGATGGTCTTAGATGCACTCCCACATGTCACAGCAAGCCAAATCACAACAAAAACTCAAGGGAAAACCAACAAAATATCAAAAACACAAAATCATCAAGGAGGAAGAGCAAGAACAAGGATAAACTCATCTTTGAGAAACTTGTTTGGATTGATTAGAGATAGATAGAAGTTTACAGCCACTCTATCTTGGAGGACAAAGCTCAACCCAAGAGCACACAATCTATCACTCCCTAGAACCCTAGCCTCTCCATCTTTCTCTCCAAAACCCTAAGACACCAACTAGGGTTATAAAATGCAAGAGTTGAGGGCTGCTGGACAGCACCCTCTCCAATTTATACTAGAGGCTAGCATCTAGAGAATATTCCAATTTGGGCACCCGTTAAGCTCACACACAAACGGGTTTAACTCACGCACGCATCTTAAAGCACCGTCTTCATCTTCTCTTGACCTAAACCGCTTCTTCTTGCGTCGTCTTGCGCCACGGTTTAGCCAAAAGGTCACCAAGGCGGTATTTAAGTGAAATTACCAAAATACACCTTCTCGATCCTTCTCCGAAGACCGAGTCCAATCTTGGTGAAGCAATCGCCTGCTTCGCCACGTGTAGGTTGATCAACGACTCTCATCATGTCAGCAAGTCTCTCCCGTCCGGCTCCCACCGAAACCACCATGGCACTTGCACTGACCCCGCGCCGCTTGATCCAACCCGTCTCACCGAACTGCCTGTTCAGTCATTCTTGTCCATTCTGCGCCATGCTTGAGTCCATTGACCTCACCCAGTATCCTCGATCGTTCTAAACCTCAGCTCTCCAAGTTTAGTCCCGATCATCCTCGCCGTTGACCTCCAAGCAACCTGCACAACAATAGACCAAGAAATCGATTCCGGGAACAAGTTCTTTACAACTTGACCCACGTTAGTCAAAACATGAATCATGCAACACATATGCACTGAAGCTCATGAACTTGACCTATCCCAAAGCCAAAACTCCAAAATGGCTGACAATCACCACACAAACGGTACTACCGCTATGTTACCAGCGGTGCTACCGCACTACGGTCGTACCACTCCAATAACTACGGTCGTACCGCTTCTCGGAGAAACCCAAAATTCCCAAAAACAACTTCTCTGGAAAATATGAACCACCATGAATCAAATGGTATTACTGCCCTGTGGTACTACCGCCACACAACTTGCAGTATTACCGCACTGCGGTACTACCGCACCTTTAATGCCGGTACGACCGATTATCCTGACACTTTGCTGAAAACAACAATTTCGACAAAACTTCAAAGCTATTGCCAATTGTCTCATCATCCTAAGATCATGAGTATATCCCCATGATATCCACAGGTGGCCCCCTGCTCGGCCGCCCCGACGCCATCCATCGGGCCTTTCCCTTTCTTCTTCTACGCCAGGGCTACCCGGAGGGACTCCATGGTGGCATCACGACCACGCAGCGCCCAAAAGTCCTAGGCAAGAACGTTGCTCGCCCTCTGCACCTACTTTTGGTCGGAAGCAATCTCTGTCGTGGAAGCCACGGGCACTGAGCGGGCACCAAGGGCATCAACATGCCCGCACCCAGCCTGCTGTAGAGAAACGAGGGCGACCGTCCATGCCGCCTTCGCACAGTGATTGTTGTAGGCGCGAGCGGCCGGGAGAAAAACTTCCCTGGCACAATGGAGATGATCCAGTGTCACATCCATCTGGTTGACGGTGTGCCTATCGCCCTCCATGCATTCCATCGCCTCCCAAGTAGCCCCCGACATGGTGGCTGAAAGTTCCTGCTCCACCGCAACCTCTGCCTCGAGGACGGTGCGAACACCTTGCAAGGCCTCCACTTCCTCTTGTAGAGCACGCCGCTGACCCTCTAGCTCAGCAACCCTTGACTCTAGCCCCCTCGCCTTTTCGGCAAGAGCCGAGCGCTCGGTGCCTAAGGATTCGCTCTGCGCAAACTCCGCGTCAACCCACTCTTGGATCTCCATGTAGCCGCGCTGGATATCCCCCTCGAGTACGCGCGACAACATCAAGGTCTGCGCAAAACGCACTGTCAGTACTACAAAAGTAGGACAGAACTACGGACATATCCAAACTTACCTTCACGACGTTTGCCTCGATACACCGAAACATCTTGTCCGCAGGCATGCGCTGGAAGAGCTCGGACAGGCAGGACGAGGCGACAAAGTGAGCCACCTCCTTGCAAACAACCACTACCCCGGGGCTAACCTTAAAATCTAGGGTGCATAGCGGACCAACATCCACGGTGCCTTGTTAGGATGCACCGGCAGTACCTCGGCTTTGCACAGTGCCGAGACACCCTCGGCGTTACGGCATCGAGCCGTCCGGTGCCTCCAAAGTGTGGAGCCCTCAATAGACCCTCAGGCCCGAGACCGCCCCGCCTTGCCCTTGCCCCTCGACGATCATCATGCTGCGTAGCGTGAGAGCAAGTTAGCCAAGTGCAAAAGAACGCAACAAAAAAAGAGGGGAGAAAGCGAGGAGACAAAGCTAATCGATCGTGTCACGGGCAAAGTTGGGCTCCTCCTCCCGAGTATCCTCGGTCCCACGGTTGTACACCTACGAAGGCGTCCCAATGGACAGTTCTTTGAGGGGCATGCTCACTATGCCAAACGAGCTCGCCACCACCTCCATGACACCGGCCCATGGAGCAAGCGCGGCCTGGCCGACGAAGAAACTCGTCGAGCTTACTTTCTCTGATGCCGGGAGCTCGTGACACCTTCTTTGAAGCAAGACCCATCGCGTCCTCACCGGCATGGCTAGAGCGATCCGTGCGAACGGTCCCAACGGCTTGCAAGGGCACCGCACTGATCGACCCATGGCCCTCCAACTCCTCCGGGCCACGAAGCCATTTCTTCTTACCTGCGTCGGGATCCGAACGCTCCGCCAAGCGAATTGCAGGATCCACATACGCCCGGTTCACGTGGGGCTCGCGCACTACCAGCCCCTGTTTCGCGTGTTCCTCCCCAGTGTAGGGGCCTAGAAGCTGCTCAGTGGCACGCTCGGCCTCGTCAATGGGCAGCACTACAGGAGTGTTAGACACCGAAGCAAAGACATAAAAGACGCAAAGCTAAGGGCCGAAGTTAGCACCTGCGCGACCCCCCAGCTCCAAGGTGGGAACACCATCCCTCGGCTTACCGAGCATCACACTACAGCCCCATGCCAACGGCCACACCCGAAGCATGCAAAACTCCTCTGCGAGATCCCTTGTGGACAGCCTACACGTCGCGTTAAGCAGCACACAGAGCAGTGCCTCCTCCCTCGCAGAGAGATCGATCGCTGGGGACGAAATAAGTTGAATGGACCCCTAGCGGAGCGAAGAACGATATAGGAAGGGCACTTATGGTAGAACCACCTCCGCGTCCAGTCGGTCTCCCACCTGTTCTGGGCCGCCAGAGCAGGCAAGAACTGAAGAAGGCGCGCCTTCGGCTGGAAGTCGATGCTCCTGAAATTTAGCGTCTCGCCAATGTATTTCTTCTTCTTCGGCTGACATCGCCCATCATGGAGGTACGCGAAGAGCCATGCCTCCCTGTCGCTCGCCCTTGTGGAGCATAGTACCCACTCGAAGACACTGAGTTTGACGATGGAGTTGGTTGTCAGCTGGGCCATATCGACTCCGTACATTTGAAGCACCTAGACCATCGAATCAATGCACGGCAGGCGGAGACCCGTGTCCAGGAAGGCCACAACTAGGATTGTCTCGTCCTCTCGAGGCGTCGGCACAACCTCCGATCCGAGGGCGTGCACATCTTTGAGATCCTCCAGCTTCCCCTCATCCTTGAGCGCTCGCAGCACCTATGACATCATAGTGGAGTGGCCGAGCTCGTCCGTATACGCAACCAAGCTCCCACCATCCTTGTTTCGCTTCGTCATCTCAAGACGCGGAGGAGCACACAAGGAACAGCGGAGCGCAATGTGCTCGCAAGAGCAGGCCGCGGGGGCAAGAGGTAGAACCTAAAGCTTGCAGTCGTGTGAATGAGGGCGAAGTAAGGGTGACACCCCCTATTTATAGACATAACGCGTCCGTATCAAGGTAGGGCATGGAAGCCGAAAAGCCATGGGCCAAGCACAACATGACATGTGGCCCTCAAATAGGACACCAAACAAATAACATTATGACGCACAGAAACCAACAAACGGCGTTAAAACACACGACGCACAACCACCATGCACGGTACCCGAGGCGCTGCAAAAGCTTGCCCACCATGGCGTGCGGCACCCGACAACGCCATGTGGTATTCAATGGGGCGCCACCGGGTCCGCCGATTCGACACACACACCGCGGGGGGACCCGTTAAAAAGTGCCGTCGGTAGAAGGGGCGGTGTGCTGGACCCTCGAGGAAAGAACACGGTTTGTCATGGCTAATGGGACCTTGACCGCGAGGGACTTATCGTAAGGGTAACCCACCAGCCCCCACGACTTGGTAAGCACCACAGCCCCCCCCCCATAGGGGGCCGGAGGCCGCACCAAGGGCCTCGAAGGGGTCTCGGAGGCCGCACCAGGGGCCCCGGAGGGGGCCCGGAGGCTACAAAGGGTCCTGGTGGGAGCCCCAAGGGCACCTCGCGGGACCACCTCAAGGTAACATAAGGGCGCAAAGCCCCCTCGGCTCGGAGCCGCCTTGCAAGATGTGAAGGGTCAAAGGATCCCGCTGGACCGGGTGCACCAACCAGGGTAAACCGGGTCCAGGAGGGTCCACCACGTGGTGAAGGCTACACGCAGGGGTAGGAAAAACTCCTGCAGCCCCTACCTGCAAGGGACCTTTTTAGGGGTAGAGCCGTAATCTCTTATCCCCTTCTGTAAGGCTATAAATAGCTACCTTCCCCCATGTAATGGAGGGACCATGTTTTTCGGGCAAAGCAATATACACACTCCACTAGACAACTGGTCCCCTCTACGAGGACTCCCCGGTTATTCCTTGGCATCGAGGGCCCCCTTCTCGTACCGTCTAGTCTTTTTCCTACGACACAGGGCAGCCGCTGGCGTCGGCATGCGACGATGCGCTGGCGGCGTCCTGTGGTGTGGAGGGTTGGAGGTGGATGCGGTATTGAAGAGAGGAGATGTGCAGATGCGGGAGGGAGGGAAGAGTGGCAGCGTGTTTAGGGAGGATGGATCGAGTGAGGTTGGAACATTGGATGGAGTACTGGAGGGGTGGGATGAGCATTGCGCAGACTTAGGGTTTTCTCAATAGGGCCCACCTGTTAGGTAGCTGCTGAGTAAACGGGCGTGGTGGGCACGGGTTTGGGGTAAACTCCACCATTGTTACATTCTTTAATCAAACTTTTCAATCAACAATTGGATACTTAACTAGCATTTAAGCTTGGATTGGATCCAAGCTTTTAATTTCATAGCTCTTTAGTAAGGTGTTACGGTTGTAACGGCCAAGGACAGAATAACATAAATCGTGCTAAGGCCTATTTGTAGGGGTGCAAACGGAGCGGATACGGACGGATATCGTTCATCCCGTATCCTTTTCTATTTTTTTCTCGGATTCGGAATCGGACACGGACAGTGTCGGATACGAATACGAATGCGGATAGTCTCGGTCACGAATACGGAGCGAATACATACCGAACCGAATACGGGTTGTCTCGGTCACGAATACTTATTCGGATATTGCGCGAAAACAGAAACCATATATGTCACACAAATAAAGATCAATCAACCATACTACATTTCCAAAATGCAACTAGATTAGTAGTTTAATAAGAAAATTTAAATGCATCACACGATAACAAATGGTGGTTAGCTAGTTAAGCAAGTTATCATGCATATATCAAAATAAATTGGTGCTAACACTGACAGCATGGAACACATGAGATGAATTCGGAGATAATTTTATAAGAGAACTTCAATTATTCTTCCAGTTTGGTACACAAAATTATATAACCTTGATGCGAATTTTTCATGTACATTCATTAAAGAATAGTTCTTCAAGAGTAACTCTTTGCAAGTCCTATCATTCACTATCAAATTTTCATGTAAACTTTACAACATTTAATTAAGAGTTGTACTTACGTCCTTATATGAGCAAAAAATTAGCGCAAATAAGTAAAAAAAAAAAAAAAGCTCGCATTGTCAAACCTCTTCCGTGCCAACATTGTAAATGCCAACTTTACTAGGCTTTTCTTGTGATTTTGTGTCAACAGACTTAGGAGGCAGGTAAGAGCTTGATGATCAATGATGCACTGCAGAACAAAAGATAAATTAAATGATTGATGCAGAATGTGTCAAACCTATAGAAAGATACAAAAACGAATGTCATACCTGAGTTTGCATGTCATCTCCAAAGACAATATTTCCAGCAGTTAAATGGCGCAGGTATAAGCACCGCAGGTGATGGATGACTTCATGTGGGAAACAGTATACAAAGAATAGAAATGAGCATAAATAATAAAATCATACTAAATCAAATAACAGAAAATTGTGATGCAGCATTGTCACATATAGGAGAAGCTCCACAAGCCGGGAACAAACACCAGCTTCGATCACAGTCTTCGTTGTGATCAATACCATGTGGCCTTTTCAGGGAGTCCAAATTGGTTTTATCATCCAGATCAGCAAAAGGCGAGCTAAGATCAGGGAAATATACTCCAACACAAGCACCTTGATGTGTCAAAATTTCCCTCAAAGCCATAATGGTGCCATGACAAACTTCCCAAACTACAATGCAACACCCAGTTAAAAGGTTGTATAAGCAAGACAAAAGGAGACAAATTTGGGAGTTGGATAATGAACTTACTAGGGTCAAACATATCATGAATAAGTTGATCCACAAATTGTTGGAAAGGCCATCTCCCATTCTCACTGTACTCCATATAGTCTTCATCTGCAACTGCATCAAATGCATCCTGAAATAAGGGAAAGGAAATGATTAAATCATCACAGATCGAAGACAAAGCCACCCCAACAGAGAATGCTCTAGCACAAATAATATGTGAACTAACAAATGAAACAACAGCAGTAACAAGTCAACAAACTCACAAGCATGTGGAAGCACACACCCCCAAGCAAGCAAGCACTTGGCCACTTGCACCCTGCCACATTTGTAGACATGCTAGTCTGTGCTAACAATTGAATGATGTGAAACAGAAAGTTTTGCAACTTCTACACCAATTAGGCTTCGAAATATTGAAAAGTTGAACATGAAACAGCTTCACTGAGGATTCAGATTATTTCAGGAATCCAATATAACTAAAAAGTTAACCATCTCATGAAAGTAACTCCAATATAAGCAAACAATTATAGGAGATTTGTAAGATCTTGGAAACGAAACAGTATGATTGCTTGATCATACATTATGTGCACCAACTTGGTCAGAAGAAGTTCCATTGGACGATGCACAATTTTTTAGCACAACCTCATCATCCTCAGGTACAGCTTTTGTATGATCGTTTGCGTTACTCTTTGCTTTCGCTTGACATATTGAGCTCCACGGCACTTAATCGGCGAGCGAAAATTAGAATGTTTGGTAGTTCTGTTTTCTACTTTTCTAATCAACAAGTTTGCAAACCATCTACATAAAGATCTGCAAGATACCACACGATCTATATATAATGCTTGACAAATTCAATACATCTAGCATTGCTTTGATCTTGGAAGACAAGCACTCCACTTTATCAATAGAGAAGGATCTTGTATATGATCAAATAAAGGAAGCTGCATGATCGATTGAGAATAAAAAATGTGGAGTAAACAATGTCAAACAATAAGACTGATTTTCCTTTCAGATTCTGATGAGCATCTCCCTTTACTTCTCTTGAAGCATTGGAATTTGGATTTGAGACAATACAGATCACAACCCCAAATTACAAAAAAATTAGTCCATTTTAGTCCACCTCCGGATCATTATTCATTTCTTTTTTTCTTTCCCCAAACCCTTCTCCAATTTGATTCTAAGCAGTTTGATGGCACATGTTAATTTTCTGTGCTTGTAAGTGCAGATCTGCTAGTCAGTGTTGATACAAATACCGATTCATAACAATGCCTAGATTAAGAAGAAGAAAAGAAATCGGGACTATGTATATTGTTTTTTTGACCGAACTTTGTGGATTAGTTAAAAACATAGCAATCAACAAGAAAGAGCTATTCATCATACACTAGATAATACATAATGCATCTAAGATAAAGCAGCCCAATAAAATGTCAACCAATTACCTAAGCAGTAATTATCGCAACGGGAAGGAGTGCTTAAAGCAAGCAAATATCTATGCATCGAGGACCTCCTCCATCTCTCGAGAGGATCACATCACGCTCACGTTCAATGCAGGCACGGTCGAGTAGAGTTACGCATAATGTCGGCGAGAACCTCCGGTGACGAGGCACGTCCTTGTCGGCGACTTGGCATAGTATGTCGTCTGCTCGCGGCGTGTAGGCGTTGAGGTGGCCACCGATGTCCTCGATCTCCTGCTCGAGTTGCGCGATCTTCGCGCTTCCTCGTGCCCTTGAACAAAGCATGTGCTCGGCGAAATCGCGACCGGAGGCCTCCTCCGTCTCGTACTGCTCGGCGTCGATCCACACGCCGGCGGTGGCCGAGCGGGCGGCGGCGAGACTCCGTGGCGGCAACGTAGGCCGTTAAGCAGCGTTGTCACACGGGTCTCCGGCGGCGAGATGGCGTGTGGTCGGCGTGGCGGGCATGGGGCTGGCATAGCGGAGGAAGCGGGGTCGGGTGCTCGAGCAGCTGGGCCGGGTTTTCACGGCCTCGGCGATGCGGTCGTCTGGCATCACCGGGCGCGTCGGAAGTCGCGTCGGGGTGATGACCGGGGCTCCTGGCGGCAGCGGTGGAGGCCTGTGGCGCGTTCTGGCAGCCGCCGCGCGCCGCCGCGGGCGGAGCGGTGGCGCCTTCGCGGCGAGAGGATGCGGCCGAACGCCATCAGGGATATCCGAGCAGTGGCCTCGCCCGGCGGCGGAGGAGGAGGTGGAGATCTAGCTGGGTTAGGGTTTGTAGCCAGACGGATCAGGAAGGAGATGGAGAGGGCGTGGCGGGTGCCTTCCAACTATGAGAGGGAGAGGGATACTGAGCCGAGCCGATTTGGGATTTTGGTTTTGGGGCGGCGGGACTGCGGGCGTGGGAGGCGGGAGATGTCCCGCGCGCGTCAGTTGCGTGAATTTTCGGATAGTATTTCGGATAGTCGCCGGTTATATCCGATTTTATTTCCGGATAGTTCCGAAAAAACCGGATACCTAACTATCCGGATCCGAATCTGTATCCGGTGAAAAATATCCGAATCTGGATCCGGATCCGAAAAAACATCCGGATATCCGGGGAAAAAATCCGAATTTTGGCCACATTCATTCGGTCGGTCGGTCGGTCGATCGGAAACTATCCGTTCCATTTGCACCCCTGCCTATTTGGATGCGAATTTTTCAGGCGGATTGCACAATGGTAAGATACAAGGTTGAGCTGGAGTGAGCTGACAGGCTGATTGAATAATTGATCGATGGTTGGGAGGAGGGCAACGAATTGGGGAGTGGAGAGGGGACAATGCCAAAAGTGATGGACTACATTGTCCACTCTAGCTTGCATAGCTGTGTAGTACTATAACGAGCGATATTGAAAACTTGTGTGTCCTTCCGTGGACTACTATTAATGAGTTTTTTTTAATCGATATGTCTTTTATTTGTAATAGTAAAAGTAGCATATGTTTATATGAAATTATAAAAATGGTACCACGACAGATTAGAAATACCACGTACCGTGCTTCCAGACCACGGAACTGACGTACTGCAAACTGGAATAGCGGAAGCACGGATTTTTTGTCCATTAGTGAATAAGCTGTATGTCATTTGGTGATTAAGTTGTTTGTCTTTTAGTGGTTAAGTGATTAAGCATGCATACAACCCTTTCTTACGTGGTTCCAGTCCGTAGTAGCTAGTAGGTTCCTTCCGCAGTATGTCGGTTCCACAGATTGAGAGCGTGGTACCTTGCTTCCACGGACTTAGAGCACAATACGTGACCTTTTTAACCTTTTGCGGTGCTTTTTTTTGTAATTTTTTGCAAACGAATGCTACTTTTGCTATTATAAATGCAAAACGTGCCAATTCCACCAAAAACTCACGTGAATCCGACTCAGCTGAAAACTGAACGGCACCGCAGATTCATAGTAGATAGGATGACGATGCAGCCATTATTGGTGCAAGGCATTGCTTTAACATCATTGTTTGTTACTTCAAAAAGTTCTAAACATAAGTAGTTTTGATATCGGCATGGTATCTACTAAGGTATCACTTTAACCGCTAATTTTTATCATAATACTCTTGCTACAAGTCACAAAACTTATATATTATTTAAGTATATTTCACATTGAATCTAGTAATAACAACATCAAGTCAATTTTAAGTAGTTTTTATACACTGAATAGTCAAGACTCAAAATTAGAGTGTTTTTTAGATAGCAGGGACAATAGGTTATATATAGTCACACATCATGAGTTTAAATCCTGAAAATTAAATCATAATGCTCTTGGAAGTTTTATATTTGGCTGGTGACGCCAGTCCCAAATGGCAGAATAATAGGAGTAATACAGTACAGACTGTTATGAATAGCGCTTGTATTCAATATGAGACCAATAGACCAATATATATACACAAAATACAGGTGGTGAATATGCAAATAATATCTCAAAACAATAGGGAATAACACACTATACATATATCTCTAACACCCCCCTCAAACTCATGGTGGATCAACAACACTGAGTTTGGAGAGGTAGAAGCCGTGCTGTGCTCGAGTCTGGGCCTTCGTGAAGAAATCCGCTATCTGAAGCTCTGAAGGCACATACTGAAGAGCAATCACCTAATCATGCACACAAGACCTCATGAAGGAAGCATCAACACCAATATGCTTGGTGAGCTCATGCTTCACAGGGTCACGGGCAATACTGATAGCACATGTACTGTCTGACAAGAGAGGAGTCGGTGTAGTAACAGAAACACCAAAATCCTCAAGTAACCACCGTAGCCAAGTAATCTCTGCTGTCAAGAGAGCCATAGCTCGCAACTCAGCCTCTGCACTCGAACGGGACACTGCAGTCTGTTTCTTCGTCTTCCAGGCAATGAGCGAACCACCAAGAAAAACACAGTAAGCAGAAATAGACCGGCGATCAGAGGGATCGCTGGCCCAAGTAGCATCCGAATAAGCCTGAAGCTGTAATGAGCTTGAGCGTGGAAAGAAGAGATGGCGAGAGATAGTCCCACGAAGGTATCATAGAACTCGAAGAAGGTGGTTGTAGTGGACCTAAGTGGGAGCAGAGACGAACTGACTCAGAATGTGGACTGGATAAGTGATATCCGGACGAGTAACAGCAAGGTAGACAAGACTCCCAACAAGATGACGATAGCGAGTCGGATCAGAAAGAGGCTCGCCATCAGAGGGTCAGAGGTGAACATTGAGCTCCATAGGAGTCTCAACAAGATCTGTTGATCGATGAGAGAGGCGCGATCAAGAAGATCCTGAATATATTTCTCTTGGGACATAAAGAAACCATCTGGAGTGGAAGTAACCTCAATCCCAAGGAAGTAACAAAGAGGACCAAGATCTGACATAAGGAACTGCTCACTAAGACGAGCCTTGACAAAGGCAATGTACTCAGAATCATCTCCGTAATGATCATATCATCAACATCTGAGAAGAAGAAGAGTCCGACCACGAGACGAAGTGTGGACAAAGAGCGCAGGATCATGATCACTAGCGGAAAAGTCAGCAGTAGTGACCACAGAGGAGAAGCGCTCAAACCAAGCATGAGGGGCTTGCTTAAGGCCATAGAGAGAGCGACAAAGGCGACAGACCATGCCCTCAGGAACAGAATACCCAGGTGGTGGATGCATGTAGACCTCCTCACGCAACTCGCCATTAAGAAAGGCATTCTTGACATCAAGCTGAGAAACAGACCAGTGACGAACAGACACCACCGAAAGAAGGGTGCGGACAGTGGTCATGTGGGCCATAGGAGCAAAAGTCTCATAGTAGTCACGACCATGCTCTTACTGGAAGCCACGAGCAACAAGACGCGCCTTATAGCGCTCAAGAGAGCTATCAGAGCGAGTCTTAATCTTATAGACCCACTTACACATGATGGGACGAGAGTGAGATGGAAAAGGAACAAGATCCCAAGTACCAGTACGCTCGAGGGTAGCAATCTCCTCGGCCATGGCATGCTGCCACTCAGGGTGAGTAACTGACATCGATGAGGAGACGAGCTCATGAGTGTTGCACCAAAGAAAAGCAAAGCGGGCAAGGGGCCGAATCGACTGGCGATCGCGGAGAGCGTAGCGAGGAGAAGATGACCCATTAGGGAAAGATGGAGCATCAGGAGAAGATGGAACATCAGGAGAAGATGGCTCATCTGGAAGATCCTCAATACGAGGTCGACGAGTGTAGAAGAGAGGGGGAGGAGCCGCAGAAGACGAAGCAGGTGGCGATAGCGGCGGAGAGGCCACAGGAGGAATATGTGGAGACTAAGTGGGACGGGTGGACGAGGGCAAGACAGATATAGGTGTATTTGGAAAGGTCAAAAAAGACAGAGACTTCACAGAGAAAACCGAAGGAGAGGCAGGACGTGGGTAGAAGGGACGAGACTCGTCGAAAGTCACATCCCGAGAAATCCGCATCCGTCGACCAACAGGATCCCAGCACCGATAGCCCTTGTGCTTGGCACTGTATCCCAGAAAGACACACTCAACAGACTAAGCGGTCAGTTTGGTGCGTTCTCGAGGGGCGAGGAGAACGTAGCAAACGCAGCCAAACAGACGAAGGGTAGAGTAGTCAGAAAGGAGACCACAGAGACACTCAACAGGGATCGCACCACGAAGAAGCGAAGAAGAATTTGGATGTTGTGAGATAGGTGGTAGTGGAAACAGCCTCGGCCCAAAAGTGAGGTGGAATAGAGGCAGCAATCATCAGTGCACAAGCCGACTCAAGGAGGTGACGATGCTTGCGCTCAGCGACACCATTTTGAGCATGAGCACGGGACAAGAGAATCGGCGAGAGTGCCACCTTTCGGGAAGGAAGGCTGCGCGAGTAACGAGAGAGGTACTCGTCGGTGAGTCGACCACGAAAGACACGAATAGGAGTGGAGAACTGTGTGCAAACCATAGTGGCAAATTGTTTATAGATAGACAAGGCCTCGCTACGAGAAGACATGAAATATATCCAAGTGTGGCGAGAGAAATCATCTATAAATATGATATAATATCGATGACCCCTTTCAAAGCGAAGGGCGGACCCCAAACATCGGAATGAACAAGATCAAAGGATATTTGAGACAACGACTCACTATGAGGATAAGGAAGCTGAATCTGTTTACCTAACTTACATACGACAATCTAAAGACACGTCTCCTGAGACAGACCCCAGAAGACCACGACGAACTAAAGACGACAGACGAGATCCACACAGATGACCAAGACGGTGATGCCACTGTTGGAAAAAGTCGATAGACGGAGCGGCAAAAGCGAGAGGCTGGCGGCGGCGGTGGCGTGAAGGAAGGTGAAACCAGTCAAGCTCCCAGAGACGCTGTGAGTCAAAGCGCCGAGGGCCGAATCAACGAGCTCCGTGTGGCGATCCGACCACAACAAGAGTCGAGTCGAGAATGACCCGACAACCAAGGTCGATGTCCGCCAGAAAAAAGTCAGCATGGTAAGGCGAGGAACATGAGCAAGCGAAGGAACATAAAATGATGAGTTGCTAAGGGTCCTCGACGAGAGACGAAAGAGAGGTACCATCGTGATAATGACACTAACGGAGAATCAAGAGGTGTAATGAAAGACAGTGGAAGAATCGAAGTCATGTGAAAAGATGCTCGAGTCAAGAATCCGGGGAGGTACCGACTGTAGGGGTGGTTTCTCGGTGCAGAAGAGTCGATGTGAGTAACTGTTGAGGAGAACTGAAGCGGCAAGTAGGAGTCGAAGTCTAGCTATCTCACGCTTCGAGAGAAATCAAGGAGTCGATCTGAGCGTCGATGTAAAAGCACCGGTGCGGTGCTGCTAGTAGAAGAACGGCGTGAAAGATCTTTGCTTGCTTCTTATAGCATCGATTTAATGTGGCCGACCATGTCGCAGTAGGAGCAATGAGGACGGCCACCGCCAGATAGAGGGCGGCCACCACCACCTATGGCAGTCGCTGGAGGAGGTAGTGTGCTGAAGCGTGGAGCAGTCGGTGTAGCAGGTGGACGAGAGGCGAGCACGGAGGGGAGTGGCATCAGACCAGCACCACTCAGGCGAGTCTCCTCTGCGCGTATCTCGGTAAGAGCCTCCAGGAGAGTGACACGAGGGTGGCATGCAAGGAGCTGGGCACGCCTCTGCTCAAACTTCGGGGCGGCGAAATGCGAAATCGTGAACACGCTGAAACTCCAGTCGGCACATACATCCAGTAGCACGGACGGGAGCGGCGGCCAAAGCGGTCGCGGAGAGAGTCGGTGACGCCCGAACGGTAGAGCTCGGCGTAAAAAAACGTCAACGATAGCATCACCTTCTTTGAAGAGTGCTCTTGGCGGACCACGGACAGGTAGAGGGCATCACCAAAGGGCTCGTAGCGCTGACGAATGTGAATCCACATCTGGAAAGCCGAAGGGAGTCCCACAACCTCAGAAGAGAACTGAGGCTGGACACTAGCGATGAGGACAGCAGCAGCCCGAGCGTCGTCGTCGGACCATTGAGTGTAGGCGGTCAGTCGATCCTTGTAGAATCCAGAGCCTCTTGGTAGGCAGAGACAGCCTCATCATTAGCAAGGCGAGCGGCCTCAGCAGCAGGCTTGTCAGCTGTCGGGGGTAGCACGACAGGCATAGGCTCCATCGGAGGAGTAGGGCAAGGCGGGCAGGTGACATCGCCAGAGAGGACGCCCCAGAGACGAAGACCACACATGTGGATGCGCATGTGAGACATGAAGTCGGTGTAATTAACACCATCGAGTATCACCAAGCAGCGAGGGAGGGAAACAGTTCCCATTGGTAGGCGGCGCCGATCGTATAACGACCAAGACAACGGTTCGATTGGGCGCCGATGTGGCGGTTAGAACGACATTTTTTCTCTTTTTTTTTCTTTTTCCTTTCCGCTTACTTACTTACGAGCCGATGAGCCGGCCCACACAAGTAAGCAGATCGAACGGGGGAACTAGGGTTCCCCCGAGTCGGCGGCGGCGGTGGTGGCCCTCTGGTGTTGACGGCGAGACCCGAAGGGCTTGGCGAACCAGAGGTGGCGAGGGCCCAATGGCACACAGAAACCGGAGAGAGCGCCTCGGTGCGAGCAGGCGACAGAGCGGGCGGCGTTGCCGAGGTCGAGGTGGGCGGCGGCGTCGGCGCAGCGCTTCGTTCAAGCGGGCGCAGCGTCGGCTCGGCGAGGCGGCGTGGGTCGCCCCGGCAGCGCGCCGGCGGGCGGCAGCGGCGGCTCAGATGACGCAACGAGGTGGCGGTGTCTCGAGAAGCCGGGCGGCGAGATCGATCGAGCGTCTGATGGACCGGAGGCGGCGAGATCGATTGGGCATGGAGGCGGCGTGGGTCGTCCCGAGCGCCGGCGGCGCCCAGATGACGCAATCGAGGTGCCGGCGTTTGGAGACCGGAGGCAACGAGGATCTGATCGGGAGAGGCGACGCCTTCAGATCCGAGCGACGGTGGCGGGACGACAAGCGGAGCGAAACAAACCCTAGGTTTGCTCTGATACCATGTTATGAATAGCGCTTGTATTCAATATGAGGCCAATGGGCCAATATATATACACAAAGTACATGTGGTGAATATACAAATAACCCCTCATAATAATAGAAAATAACACATTATACATATATCTCTAATACAGACTACATATAGGAGAAATGGAGAATGCTCGTGCGCAAGTTTTGTCGTGCTATAGGCAAACTGGAGGAATGGAGCGTGGATATATATGTTCATCAGTACAGTGAATTGCAAGTTTGCAACTGGGCATGCAAAAATGCCTTATGATTTAATAGAAATACGAACAAGAAAATAGAAAGCTGTAGGCTGTAGCTAGCTTAATTATTATTGAGCGAATTTTCTTGTATCACTAAATAACTCTAGATCTACCATGGAATAATTTGCTCTTCCTTTTGTGCCATCACTTTACAAAATCTTGCCCCCTTCATGCTATTATTGTCATTTAGCTAGCTCAATGAAAATTCAACTCGCGAAGCACAAATTCAGATAAGTCAAATCCGATCATATGCAAAGGAGAGTACGTTTGCAATTCAGCGGAAAAAATTAGTACGATGCAAATGCTATTTGTAGAATGATATAAAATATTTGGTCCACATGTCATTACTTAGTGGTAAAGAAAGTACGTATTACTTGATATAATAGCAAGTTCAGAGAGAGAGACAAATTATACTCCATCCGGTCGTAAAAGAGCGGTGTTTTTGACTTTTTAAAATCAATAAAATACCACTTTGACCACTTCGTAAAGGATGAATATTATGAAAGTATTTTTCATAACAAATTCACTTGTATCATTTTTATATATCCAAATCATACATTCAGGACAATATATTTGGTCAAAATTATTTCATTTTGAATAAACGTATTCTAGAACATCACTCTTTAGTGACTTGAGGGAATAGCTTTGTTCTATTTTCCTTTTTACCCGTGTTATCATGGACAAATAACAATTAGGAGCATGTAGGAGTGTAATGCGAATAACGCCTATGTTTTCTTTTATACACCATAAATAACATTAAGAAGCTTCGTCTGGAGATCATGAACGTGCTAGTACTATGATTATCAAGTTAAAAATAGTGATCTTGTACTTGTATTCCTATATCATTATTCAATACAAATTAACAAGAATCTCATCCACTCCTCAGTTGAGGGAATCTTCTCCCTATTCAAAGGTAGTGATAGTTAGGTCCCTAGTTCAAAGTGTACATATTCCTATAATTTTGTTTGAAACAGTTCCTAGTGAAAAGCCAGGTGTTCTAGATCAATTCACCGCCCAAAGCCCCCAAAATTGCAAAAAAAAAAGACTTTTCTATTTCTATTTCTATTTCAATATAAGTTGGGTTTTATTCTAATCTCAAAATTAATGTGCTACATTCAACATTATCAAAAATATTAATTAAAATATCAGCATAAATCGCACTAACAAACCTCAAGAAAAACTCCTACTATAGCATATTAGCATCTTAGACAGACATAAATTAACAAAAGGTTCCATTATAAACATAAATGCACCCACATACATGATTGTTATAATCAGTAGGCACCAAAACGGCCTTTTTAATTCAAGTAATATTCATTTTTCAGCAGTATAGGTGAAGTATATGATTGCTTTAGGTGTCAACCAACGTAGCTGTGGACTTGTTTCTGAAAGCACACAGTTTGTTTAAGTTAATAGAAAAATATTTTCGATCTTGGGTCTATTTTGTATATAAATCTTGCCGGACGGTGGATGCGATGCCGTACGGAGGCGGTGAGGTGCATGTCGGTGATGGACGCTGGAGAGTTATGTGGTGCAGACTTCGGAGCAACTGTGTGCAGTTTTCAGTGATTTCAGCAAGCCATTAATGCGATCCAGTTTTGCTCACGTGGAGCACATATGTCCAGCTTCTAGTCGAATCCAGTCGCAAGAGAGATGTCATGCATGCGGATCTTTTTTTTTAATAATCTATTTTTTATTCGAAAATACAGAAATAATACCGCTTAATTTTTTTTTACAGAAATAATCTCTTGTCGCTGAACGGTTGGGCGACTCGTGCAAGTTGCCTAGCCGAACTGTGACCAACCTTCAAGTCGCGTAGTGGTAAAGCGACTATAAGCTGACTGGACCTAGTCGCCAAACTGATGTGCGAGATGTGTTCGAATCGCTGATTTGTAGAGCGAGTTTAGCACGTCAGCTGATGAGTGGGTGACTTATTTGAAATCGCCCGAGCCGATTAGGCGATTTGAGCAAATAAACTTGGAATTATGTGAATCCAATTGGAACAATTGTGTTAAAATATATATTACATGTTGTAGGTATTGTATTTAGCAAATTGTATTATATGATGTTATTTTTTAGAAGATAATAGTGTGGTGACAACGTTGATTGGTCTGTTTGTTATTTTCGTAGAATATGAAGGGTACGAAATATGTCAAACTCGCAATAACATGTTGTGATCGTTGTATATTGTTGTAGTGCGCTAAATTTCTGTTGAATTTTGTGAGGACGATTGAGATAGTAATGAGTGCTAAGTAGAAAGGTAAGTGATATTACGAAGAGGTTGAGAACACTCATTGCAGAGTCTTGTCTTTTCGGTCTTAAAAGCTGACGAGGCTTTAATTGAGTTGTCAATTCAATCTGAAAAGGCTAACCCTAAACCTAAACCCTAAAGCTGCGACACTATCGCCACCGCATGAAAGGCGCTTTGTGTGGTCTTCTCGATCTGTAAAGTTATCCGTGTGGTCTTGGCACTGCGCAAGTGACTCCTTTGGTCTTATCATTTGCGCAAAGCTGCCCGTGTGGTCTTGTCATCTGCGCAAAAGTGCCTCGTTGGTCTTGTCACTGCGCAAGGCTGCCCCCATTATGTCTTGTCACTGCGCAAGCCTACCCCATTTGGTCTTGTCTATGCTCAAAGCACCCAGTCTCGTCTGGTCTTGTCATCTGTAAGCTAATACATTACTCGTTTTGTTAGCCTCCCCCCGCGGGGCTATAAAACGTACGTCCCACGCTCCGAAATTAGGACCACTCGACCCTTGAAATCGTAGGAAGAAGAACCTTATCCGTCTTACAGTAACATATGATGGCGAGCGCCGAGGACCGATCAATCGAGTCGCGAAGCCAAACCTTCGCGTCGAAAGGGGGGAGGACTTTGGCCCTAACCACCGGTTGATGCCGAAGAAGCGTGCTCAACCGATATGGCTGAAATCTGATCGGGAGGGCGCTATCGTGCGAGCCATAGACGGCCTTTTCGATGGTGGGCGGCGTTTCTTCCGATGCCCATACTCGGGGTAAATAGTTTTGTTCATATTCTCGCTAATGCATCCTCCGTACTAAGCGTTCGTTGTAGCGGATGGTGAAATGCAACTTCACCGCTGAATCGATCCTCCCCATGAGCGACATGTTGCGAGTGCGTGGATGTATTGTGGAACCGAATCTTTGATTTGGAGGCGCAAATTAGCGATCTCAAGGAGCAAAATGGCGACCTCCGCCAACAGATCTGTGTGAGAGGGCAATGAGGAGGTCGTGAACATAGGAAGTTCCTATGATCCCACATGCTGTTGTGCCAACCCTAGCTGTATATGTGCGTGCCACTACAACAATGGCCAGCCACGTCCGAGGCGCCCAACTGGAGAACACTCTATGTGGGTAGCGAGAGGCACCTTCTACAATTAGGCACGGGCGGAGAAGCTTGTACGTCGGTAGTGTCCCCTTCTATACGCACTTATGTTCAATCTCCTAAAACATGTAACTAAATGGTGGACGCGTTATTGCGGTTGCCTTTTATCGAGTTTACATGTTGCATCGATGTGTCGCGTGCTTTAAGTTATATGCATCGAATAAATGAGTTGGACGACTTGGCAGTAAGTACTAGCCCGACTAGGTCACGAACGATGTCATAGTAATTACGAAGCAGAATACGTCAACACATAATACAAGTTATGCATAGACAACCATATCATAGTACCTACGAAATACAATACGTAAACACAGAATATGTAAACCCCCTACTGGCCACCCGTTGCTCCACCTGCAGCACCTCCTCCCTCGTCGCCATGTCCCACACCCGATCCGCGCCGAGCAATACGCCCCCGCTTGGGCTTCCGAAGCGCAGGGTGCCTAGGCCGGGGCCCAGACAGGGAAAGGTGCTCAGGAGCCCTGCCGATCCGTGGTCCCAGGGGGGTCAACTCCACCTGGTGCTGCGTGATCACTAGGGGCCCGCTAAGCTGCTCAATGGAAATAACCTCGGCGGTCAGGTGAGCTACCCCTAGACCTCCCGGGTGCTTCTGGCATCTTGATCCACGTCCTCATGCGGGGAGAACTCATGTGTCGGCTGGACAACAGTACCTGCATGGCAAATAATGTTAATCTCTACAATATATCGACGATCGCAAACTTGAAGAGAGGAAACATACCTGACTGGTAGGCGAAGTGCGGGATGTCATACCCACCATACAGTCCGGATGGGTCGGGGACAAAAACATACGGCCCTAACGCCGATGGCGGTGGGGGTGCGTACCAACGTGCCCACCGGACCCTCCAGCCTGCCCAGGCGCAGGTGCAGGAGGAGGCGAAGGCGGGGCACGTGGACGTGGCCCTCCTAAGCTTGCTGCCTGGGCTGTAGGACGTGGCGTCCTCGACCTATGCACCGATGAGGCCACCTCCCGGACCGAGGAGCCCACCTCCTGCACCGATGAGGCCACCTTCTGTACCGTCCTGCATGACGTCAGGGCCACGCATCGCCTCGCCGCACTGTATGCCCGACGAACAAACTACACTAGCTCGTCGCGCATGACCTCCGCACCAATGCCGATCCTATCCAGGATCGACTGTCCGTCGCTGGCAACCCCGACGTTGATGTCATGCGCAAGGAGTATGTCAAAGCGTCGAATAACGATCGCAGACATTTTCAAACATGATTTTACATACCGCGAGGTGCGTTCAGCGCTAAGTGCGAGAGGTAGGAGTTGGTCGATCTTGGCGCACGGCGGGGAAGGGTCGACGACATGCACCAGCCTGGTGCGTGTCTGCGGGCGCGTCAAATAAGGTACTCGTCATACGCACTGGGGTCGTACGGGCCGTCCTCTGGCACGCAGTCCTCGTGGGCGTTCGCCCACTGTGCCACCCACGGCTCCATCTTGGCCGGCCACTGCGTCCTGGTGCCACCCTCCTACTATGCCTGCGAAACATACCACTGCAATTAGAAGCCACCATTACAGAAATATCAAAAACATATGTGAACATGTGTTGCATGTAACTCACGCGTGGGTCGACTCAGGCACTCTCGTTCCGACGGGAACTGGAACAACCTGGCGAAGGCCGAACTGGCGCATCACCCTGTGCACTGCGTAGTCCTCGACGAACACGTCGAAGACGAGCTTCCTCTGCGTCCGCCAGTACGCCCGGTCGCGCCAAAGACAAGGTGAAAACGGCCCAGGAGCACGGGTCCCGTCTCTGATCGGAGTAAGGCTCGGCGCCGCGTCGTCGGCGGTGAGATGGTCCAACTGCTCCATAAAGTGCTTTCGACGCGACGCGTGTGACCTGCGCGTGTGCATCTTGTGCTGCACTGACGAGCAGTGGTTACAAAGGATTACATGTCATCGGTGAAGAAAAGATATAGGGAGAACGCGTGCCGTCTCACGGCACCAAAGGGACCCTACGGTCGGCGGTCCACCGCGTCCCCATGGTACATGTCTGCGCCAGTCACGGTCGAGTCTAGTAGCATGGGCGTCCGAGAAAGCGCTCGAGCGACCACACAGTGCGATAGTAGGGGCAGCTGTGAGGATAGATCGGGCTTCGTCCTCAAAGACGCATCGCACATGCATGATGCGTTGCGGCAAATGCTGGTGAGCCCCAATCGATCTCTAGCTTCTGCGCCGTCGGCGATGGCCCTCGCGTACCACGGGCGGGCGTTAGCGAGTCACCGTGGTGTTGGTAAACAAGACCACCAAAGAGCCTGTGAGTGCGTCTCCGGTGCCGCGACACACAGTCGACGGTGGGTCGTGGGACCATCCGCTCGACCTCTGTGAAACAATTATTAGAAAGCCCATCATGTCTCAATGAATCGCTAAACATGCAAAATAGGTAGTATACGTACCCGAAACTGCGAAAGCCACCGCAGGGGCGGGCCATGCCACTGTCGCTCCGAGAAGTCGAAGTACGGAGGTGCGGCCTCCGCCCCAAGAACCCCCTGAAACTTGCCCAATAGGGCGTCGCGCCAGTCGACAGCCTCGTCCGGCGAGAATGCAGGGGCTCCCGCGATAGGCAAGCCGAGCAGCATCGCGACATCCTGTAGAGTAGGGGCCATCTCCCCGAAAGGGAGGTGGAAGGTGTGCGTCTCGGGCCGCCAACGGTCCACCAGGGCAGTCAAGAGCGACCGGTCGAACGAGAATCGTCGTGACCGCTCCGGACCGGCCTGGACCTCCCCATCGACGTCGACCAGACCGTCGTCCTCTTCGGTGGCCTCTACCATCCGTGCGAGAGGTAGAAGGCCAGAACGGCTCAGCCTACAAAGCATGAAGAAGTAAGTTCATAGTGCGCATACGATACAAAAAAATGGCACAGTTTGCGACAAACACCGCTACCCAACGTGGGTCTAGTCTCCAAGCCCGTCGGGGTGTCCGCGTACAAACCACCCTCAACTCAGCCGCGTCGTCCCCGCCAACCGGATCACGGCACCTGACGGCTCATGCGATCTTTGCCGCGTCGACCAACCGGTTCAGCAGACTGAAATGCCAATCCGAACCAGTAGGGTCTTGAGCCATACCTGCAAATTAAGAGATTAAAAGCATTCAAATTACTTATTATAAAAAAAACTATGAAGTACATGTATGTGTGATTCCTTGATCCAACCAAAACTATGAAGTAAATGTTTTCAATTCTTTATTATTAAAAAAAATACTTATATTTAACATTCTATAAACTAGCATTTGCGAATGCACGAGTTATCGACGTGTTTATATAATACAAAAGTAACATGTTATAATTCATCCTCTTTTTTTTTTCTCCTCCTCTTCTTTCCCTCTCTTTCTCTTCTTTTCTGTCGGCTCCCGGCGATTCGCTCGTTGGAATGGCGATGGTTCGGCCGCGCGCGGGGTTTTATAACCGCTCCAAGTCGCCGTACGGTTGAGCGACTTGGGTTGAGCTGCGAGCAAGTCGCGCGATGGAATGGCGACTCTCTTCAAGTCGCTATTCCGTAAAGCGACATTGCCTCGAACCTTTAAATCGCTGTTCCGTTCGGCGACGTCAAGGTTGGTCGCTTTATGGTTGTGCGACTTGCACGAGTCGCCCAACCCTAAAGCGACACGCGATTATTTCTGTAAAAAAATTAAACGGTATTATTTCCGTATTTTCGAATAAAAAATAGATTATTTAAAAAAAAAATTTCATGCATGCGTGCATTTACAAATCATAGATGACGTGTACCTGACCTGAGTATCCTTGACTGAAGCATATGTTCAGCCTTCTTTTTGCGCATTCTTTTGAGTAGCAGAAAAGACGTGCTGCTGCACTCCAGTGTTCAGATTTATCCGAGTAAAAACAGAGTCTCGACTTGATCATTTTCGACGTAGTTAGTGCCTCGATCTTGCGCCATCTAAAAGTAGCCATGAGGCATACATGTGTGGCTCCCTCCTGAATCAATCATAATACCTCTTCATCACCTAAATCTGAATAATTTGACCTCTCGTATCACCTAAATTTTTGGTCCTAATACATCTATACAAATATATATACCCAAATTTTTTGCCCTAATACATATATACTTTTGTAGGACCAAAAATTTGGGTGTAGGACAAAAGTTTCTAAGGACGAATACATGGGCAAGTTGGTCCTAATACATATATACTTTTACATGTTTTTGAATTTTTTTAGGTGTGTCGATGTATACCCGGCACCATCCCTGTTCAATTACTTAATTATCTTGACAAAACTACCAAATATAGGATTATGTCCAGACTTTCCAGAGTAATTTGACGACTATTTTGTACTATGTCACATATCAATAAGCTTAAATATTATCGTCTCACGCTAGTGTTAAAAAGAACACTAGCGTGGGGACAATAAGATTTAGGGACGATATTTTAAAACGCTAGCCTAGGACGATGTGCGATGCCGCACTGCATGACATCATTGCGACTGGATTCGACTAGAAGCTGGACCTATATGCTCGACGTGAGCAAAACTTGATCGCAATAATGGCTTGCTGAAATCACCGAAAACTGCTCACAGTTGCTCCGAAGTCTGCACCACGTAACTCTCCAGCGTCCGTCACTTACCTGCACCGTATGGTATCATCTCCACCGCACAGCCGTTACGTGACATCTATCTGCACCGCACAGCCATCGTGCGGGATCGCCTCTACTGTATGGCTAGCACGTGGCACCAAATATGTCGCCTTATTAGTTAATCCTGCACGGTGATTGTACGGTGAAGATGTTATTTCTGTAAATACCACGTGTGAAGTATCATTTTTGCAAATGAATACGGCCAAAAACTCATGTTGTCATTTAATTTGTGCTAGTTAGGTTTACTATTCATTGCTTTTTCTTTTGAGAAGAAAGCGCGTAGTTCTTTCTTGTAGCTAGCTATTACGCACTTGATTACGAATAGCAAGTAGGTAATACACTGACTAAACTTTGTCTTTTGTTTAAATGTTAGTTTGGTTGAGATGTCAGGTTTTGGGTCCATTTGGTCAAGCCATTTTGATAACATAGCGCCTATGTCCGAAGGTATTATTGATAGGCAGAATGAAACTTCTTTTCTGACAAACTTCCCATTGTCACATGGATAGCAATTCTCATTTTCATTGGCTGGTCACATGCATTTGTCCACCAAATCTCCATGCTAGCTGATCATTATGATAAATTAATCACTATGTTAACGCTTTCCATCGCAGGATTGTAGAAGTTAATGTTGTTTAGTTTACATGCTCTTTCGAGGTCCAGTTTGAGATTGTTGTATTGTGCTGTGTTACACTATGAAATCTAGTTAGATATGCAAGTGCTTATCAATTTCAGTGCGGTTTTAACTGATGGCTCAAAAATGATACTTTCGAGAAGTTATTATATCCAAAGACAGGAAAAATATACACTTTGAAATTGATATTGAAGTGTGCCCATCACTCCCTTCCCCTTGTCTCTGGACGCTCCACAGCGTTGGCTAGTCTCGAAGTCAGTCATGTTCTGTGAGATGGACTAGACGATTGAATGATGTTAGGATAGCACAACGTAGGGCCAATTTAATATTCGGGATGCATACTGAACATAACTTACCTCTTTGATCCGAACTGCACTCGAGCGATGGGGAGCGCTAGGACGGCCGCCGGTCTCACTAGCAGGAGCCTTCCCCTTCTGCGTCGTGCGCTCGGGCCCGGTCGTACTCAACTTCCGGTGTCTTTTTAGTCTGGTCGGGTACGTAGGGTTTTCAGTGTTTGAAGGTCTCGGCCGTATCACATAGTTCAGTATGCACTTCTGCTAGATGAACGCCCTATCATATATATCCGGGCTATCGATCTATTGGAAAAAGTTGCATCGCATCTCCGTCTACCATTATGCGCGAATGTAGTTAGGGATTTGTGGAATAGAACGCAATATGTGGAAAAACTACGTTTGTGCAAGATTCGCTTACGAGATGATGTCCGCACGTGTAGTACGCTTGGGAGGCCATCGCCGGGTGTGTGGACTGGATGATCTTTGCTGGTTCTTCGTACACACATTGCGGATGTGAGAACTCTGGTGGTACCGACGCATCCTTCATAGAACAATTTGGGTAGGGTTTAGTCTTCTCGACAAGCCACTTGCACTTCCGCAGGATCTTTGCGTAGAAGTTCACCGACGAGTCAGACATCTCCTTCCTCACAGTTGTGTCAATCGAGCTTTAGTGAAGTGTTGGGTGTGGTGGTTTAGTGTTATCCTACAGTTTTCTTCTCCCCCACTTCTCTTCTCCCTCCTTTTATAATGGGCTATTTCGGTCTGAAAAGGGGGCGTGGCCTAGTATGGTCTTTTCGGTCAAAAAGGTGGCGTGGCATAGTGTGGCCTTGTCGGTCTGATAAGGTAGTGTCGCAGTGTGTTATCATCTCGGTTTGCAAAAGCTGCAACATGTGGCGTGATAGGGTGCGATCTTTTCGGCCTGAAAAGGGGGGCGTGGCCGAGTGTGATCTTTTCGATATGAAAAGGTGGTGTGGCATAGTGTGGCCTTGTAGGTCTGATAAGATAGTATCACAGTGTGTTGTCATCTTGGTCTGCAAAAGCTGCAACGTGTGGTGTGACAGGGGTGCGATCTTTTCGGCCTAAAAATGTGGTTTGGCATAGTGGTAGTGTGTGGCGTGACCCGATGCGGTCCTTAAGGTCCGAAACGAAGGAGTGCCACAATGCTGACTCCCTCACGTGGTTACCCATGCACACAAGAACAAACAGTATCAGAACACAACACTACTGTAATGTAAGTTTTACGTAAATTTATATTTACATGGCATGACTGATATTTACAACTAGTACCTACTTGTGGGCCCTCTTGGGGCGTACCCCACGCGTGGCTCTTGGCCTCGTCCGGAGCACCTGCGGGCACTGGTACAAGTAGGTCAAAGGCTCAGGCGCCTGAGGTACCCTACCAGCATGAGTTGCCTGCGGGGTGTCACGAGAGGATCTTCGTCGGTGTGTCGCCGCCAGTGCCGTCGTCAATTTGTAAACCCCTACGAGACTGACTACTCTCTCCGCGCAAAGGCCCATCGCCACCCAGGTCAAAATCGTAGTCCCCACCAGGTGTGACTCCTCGTGTGACACCACCTCCTCCTCCCAAAGGGGTGCGTGAGCTATGAAACAGTTAGTTAAGCATATAAACATGGCGGACATACCGAGATAATACGTTGTGCATGCGTGCAAACAAGATAGACATACCTAGGTGCGCGAAGGTAGCAGACCACTCTGCGCACTCGTGCCATGTGGACGGGTGGTACTCAGGATTTGCCAGGGAAAATTGTCGTTAGTAATTACTGGAGTTCAAAACTGTATCGGGGTACTCCCAGCACAGTGCCACGAGGACCAACCCGCCACATCGTCTCAACTAGGGATGGCAATTGTGCCCGTGGGTAAATGCCCTAATAGAGCTGGGTATAGGTTGGTTTCTTTGCCCATGGGCATGAAAATGGGGGAAACTCTCTGCCGTCGAATAAACAGACGCAGTATGGGTAAGCTCCACCGTGCACTGTCGCCCGTTTACTCACGACATGCACTGACAGATAGGACCACTATAGGACCGAATAGGCGACTAGAGGGGGGGTGAATAGGAGCACGCTCAATTTTTCACAAAGATCAGATTCTACACTAATTTCACTCCAATAGCTATGAAGCTATGAAGATCAATAAACAAGTATAGTGGAAAACTTGCATTGAATCCAATCTACTCCAAAGCGAAAGATCAAACCAAAAGGCTCAACTCCTACGGACGGTCAGACCGGCGGCAAATGGGCGGTCGGACCGGAGGTCGGTCTGACCGACGAAAACTTATGGTCGACACGGGCGATCGACCAAAGCATTATGGAATCGGTCCCGACCGGACTGACGATGAATGAGCAGCATGACCGAAAACCGAGACTCAAATCGATCTAACTTTTGATCTTCCCGACCAAACTCCATGAAACTTGAGAGGCACCTTCTCTAAGATATTAGGAACCTATTCCAATCAAGGATCGTGAAGATCTATGCCAAAGTTCCTATCTTTTTCAGTTTGAACGAAAGGTGCTCCAAAACCGAGTCAAAATCGAAATATGATCTAAAGACTTGCTCGTGGGTGATTGATGATCAAGATGATCCTAGATGTGTTCCCATATGTCACAACAAGCTAGATCACGACAAGAAACTAATAGAAAACTCGCAGATCAAAGAAAGACTCAAAATCACCAACCAGAGAGAAAAAACACAAGGAGACTCATCTTAGAGAAATCATGCATAGATTGATTTGAGATTGAGAGGGTTTACAGCCATTCCATCTAGAAGGAAAAGAGCTCAATCCATGAGCACACACTCAACTCAACTCTCTAGAACCCTAAGCCTCTCCTTTCCTCTCTAAGTCCCTAAAACAAAACTAGGGTTTTTAAAATGAAGTGCTTAAGGGTGCTGGACAGCAACCACCCCTATTTATAGTGGAGGCCTAGCTTCTAGAAGAGTAAACCCTAATGGGCTCCCGTTAAGCCCACACACAAATGGGTCACACACGCACGCATTTTAAAGCACCATCTTCAACTTTATTTGACCTAAACCGCTTCTCCTTGCGTTGTCTTGCACCGCGGTTTAGCCAAAGGTCACCAAGGTGGTATTTATGTGAAATTACCAAAATACCCCTTCTCGATCCTTCTTCGAAGACCGAATCCGAACTTGGTGAAGCAATCGCCTGCTTCCACGTGTAAGTTGATCCAACGACTCTCATCATGATGGCAAGTCTCTCCTGTCTGGCTCCCACCGAAACCACCATGGCACTTGCACCGACCCCCGCGCCGCTTGATCCAACCCGTCGCACCGAACTGCCCGTTCGGTCACCTTTGTCCAATTTGTGCCATGCTTGAATCCATTGACCTCACCCGGCATCCTCGATCGTTCTGAACCTCAGCTCTCCAAGCTTAGTCCCGATTATCCTCGCCGTTGACCGTCATTGACCTCCAAGCAACCTGCACAACAATAGACAAAGAAATCAATTTCGGGAATAAGTTCTTCACAACTTCGTTAGTGAAAACATGCATTATGCAACACATATGCACTGAAGCCCATGAACTTGACCTATCCCAGCAATCATTACCACCGATTGGCCGATGAACAGCACAAAATCGGTCAGACCGCCATTCAATGGCTGGTCTGACCGCAGGCTGGTCTGACCGCGCCTTGAACGCCGGTCTGACCGCACTTGACCTGACAGCCTTTCAACCTTTGACGAAAACGTGTGATTCGACAAATCGATAACGCCATTGCCAATTGTAACATCATCCTAAGATCATGAGTATATCCCCATGATATCCACAATCTCCCCCTTGATGAACACATTGGCAATCTTCTCAAAAATGCAAATTGGAGGTTTGAAAAGAAAAGAAACTCTTGTTTTCGCGCAAAGGCGCAACTTGGTTCAATAGCAAGAGAAAGCAATGAAAATGACCAAGCTGGCTTCAGAATAGCAAAGGCAAGTGAGATCAAGAAAAAGAAAGCAAGAAAGCTTCAAAATCCAGAAAGCAGTCAAAAATCTCACTTAAGGTCTATATGAAAGAACAATTATTCAATTTGACCTTTGATCATTGTGAGGAACCAAGAAATGCAAATGAGATGCTCCCCCTCACTATGATTATCTTGAAATTTTTATTTTCTCCCTATTTCTTCATTTTTACCATTTCTCCCCCTTTGACAATAGATTCATCAAGATGTATAGAGGAAGATAGAGCATGAATGACATGGAATGGCTGCAATTTATTCATTTTTAGCAAAGGAAGCCATGAAAATTATCCAAAAGGACTCGATAAGTATTACACCAAGCCATATTGTGTGACGAAGCTATTTTAAATCATGGCAAATCATATATAGCAAAACTAAAACTAAAAGAGCAATAATCTGTGATTAAATGAAAGTTTAGCATGTTAAGGAGTGCAAGATCATAGTTTAGCCAAAGGTATCAAAAAATGAGTTAGGCTATGTCAATAAACTAAATGGAACCAAGAAGCTAAAATTGAGCCAATTTAGAGCGCTATGAGTTCAAAGATGAATTATTTTGTTCAAGCACTTGGAAATAAGCATACTTAGCACATTTAGCACTTGCTAACATTGATTTTTTGTTTTATCCTAGCAACGCAAGTCCTGGACTAGGAGCCATCCACAACTGCCTCCTAAGATTCAACCAATTTTCACAAATTATTTTCTTAGCTTTGTGCTAGATCTCAAGCCGTGCCGCAACCATCCCAAGCAAGAAGCTTAAGAGAGTGGTCTAGGTCATCCAAAACTCCCCCTGAGTTCATGCGTAGTGCAATGGCAAGCCGTCTCATGAGAAAGAATTGGTGAGATCAGTTTTTTCGCACAGAAAAGATCATTTTTCATTTGCTTGACTTAGGAAATAGCATAGCTCAATCTAAAGCTCAAATTAGATTCAAGACTCAATGTAGCCTATTTGACATGGCATGAATCATGAGAGGATCACTAAAGCAAAACTAGTTACAAGATCCAACAAATCATGTTTTGATTCAAGTTTCTCATATTTAAAAGAGCTAGCATGGTAAAAGCTAAGCTACACATGAAAAGTCATGATAAATCTAGCAAACTAGCACAAGACATGGCAAGGTATAAAGCATAAAATCATGTCACACAAAGATAATAATCAAGACTCCGTGATATTATATTACAATGGAAGTTGCTGATTTAAAATGCAATATGGTACAATGAATGCAAAAGAGCCAACTCCCCCACAAAACAGGCCAAGAGGACTAATAATTCCCAACTCTCCCCGCAAAGAAGCAAAATGAAAAGAATCAAGAGCCTTAGTGAAAATATCTGCAACCTGATGCTCGGACTCTACAAAGTGAAGCACAACATTACCCTTCTCTACATGGTCTCTAAGGAAATGATACCGAATGTCAATGTGCTTGGTCCTAGAGTATTGCACTGGGGTTTTGGCAATGTTTATGGCACTAGTGTTATCACAGAAAAGAGGAACACTACCCAAAGACAACCCATAGTCCTACAGAGTAGATAAGATCTAGAGAACCTAAGAGCAACTCTCGTCATACTACATACTCGAATTCGGCGGTGGATCATGCAATGAAGACTACTTCCTAGATGATCAAGAGATAAGAGATGTGCCTAAGAAATGACAAGTGCCAGAAGTACTCTTCCTATCCACTCTACACCCCGCAAAATCAGCATAAGAAAAAGCCTGAATGGAGAGAGCAGAATCAGAAGAAAACCAGAGTCCAAAGTCAAGAGCGTCCTAGAGGTACCTAAAGATGCGATGCACTGCTTGACGATGTGAGGTACGAGGGAAAGCCTGAAATCGAGCGCACAGACACACAGCAAACTGTATGTCTGGCCTCGATGCCGTGAGATAGAGGAGGGAGCCAATCATACTGCGGTACTCCTTCTGGTCCATGGGCTCTCCATCCTCATCAGGATCCAGCACGGTATAAGTTGCAATGGGAGTAGACATTGGCTTGCTGCTTCCCATGTCGAAGCGCCGAAGAAGGTCCTTTTTGTACTTGCTTTGATGAATGAAGGTACCTTCTTTCAGTTGCTTGACTTGAAGACCAAGGAAGAAAGTTAGTTCACCCATCATACTCATCTCAAATTCCCTGCTCATAGAATCTGAAAATCTGGACACCAAAGCATGAGAAGAACCACCGAATATGATGTCATCCACATAAATCTGAACCAGTAAGAAATCACAGCCATGCCTGAGAGTGAACAAGGTTTTATCTACCATTCCTATTTTGAAATCATTTTTAAGCAAGAAACTCTTAAGCCTATCATACCAAGCTCTAGGGGCTTGCTTCAATCCATACAAGGTTTTGAAGAGCTTAAACACATGGTTTGGGAATTTGGGATTTTCAAAACCAGGGGGTTGCTTGACCAAGACCTCTTCTTCTATAAAACCATTAAGGAAAGCACTCTTGACATCTATTTGAAAAAGTTTAAAGCCCTTAGATGTTGTGAAAGCTAGCAAAATGCGAATGGCTTCTAATCTAGCTACAGGAGCAAAGGTCTCTTCAAAGTTTAAGCCTTCTACCAGGGAAAATCCTTGAGCTACAAGCCTAGCCTTGTTGCGAACTACCAACCCATCCTCACTTTGCTTATTTTTAAAAATCCATTTTGTTCCAATTACATTTTGATTAGGTGGAGGTTCAACTAAGGTCCAGACTTGGTTTCTTTCAAAATTTTCAAGCTCTTCATGTATGGCATTGACCCAAGAGGAATCAGATAAAGCATGGGTGACATCTCGGGGGTTCAAAAGACACAACAAAAGTAGAATGTGCATGAGAATATGAAGAGATAAACCTAGAGCGAGTAACTCGCTCGGGGAGATCCCCAATTATCTGCGCAGTTGGGTGTTGTCGCTGAATATGAAGAGGAGGTCCTGGTGCAGATTTAGCCTCTACCTCATGGGCTTTGGAGGTAGGAGCAGAGCCACTCGAATCGCTGGTGAAAATAGAAGGAGGCTGCTCAGCTGAAGCTGGAGAAGTAGAAGCAGGCTCTCTAACCATCTCAGAGATGACTGGAGGATGAATTGGACCTTCATCCTCTATGTCAAAGTCATCGTCGACGAAGATGTTTTCTCAAATATCAGGAACCTGTGTACCTGCAGCATCGGGTCTAGTACTAAGACTAGCCTCATCAAAAGTGACTTCACAAGTCTCAACAATTTTGTTAGTATCCAAATTAAATACATGATAGCCACGAGAATGAGCAGGATATCCAAGAAAAATGCCATCATAACATCTTGATTCAAATTTGTCCAAGTTTCCATGTTTAAGAATGAAGCACTTGCAACCAAAAATCTGGAAATGGGAGACTTTAGGCCTATGATCAAATCTAAGCTCAAAAGAAGTCTTTCCTATGACAGATCTCAAGAACACCCTGTTGGACACATAACAAGCAGTAGAAATCACCTCAGCCCAAAACCTCCTAAGTGTGCTATGCTCATCTAGCATGGTCCTAACCATCTCTACAAGGGTCCTATTCTTCCTCTCTACAACCCCATTCTGCTGGGGAAATCTAGGTGACGAGAACTGGTGCTCAAGTTCTCTCTTAGTGTAGAAAGTGGCAAAGGAAGAGTTCTTGAATTCTGTGCCATTGTCATTTCTAATGGTCCTCAAAGCTCCAGGAAGGTCAATAGCTAGTCTAAGGGCCAACTCTCTAAAATAGCCAAAAACCCCATCCTTAGAAACCAGAAAATATACCCATGAATACCTGGAGAAGTCATCCACAATCACAAGTACATACCACTTTCCTCCAGTAGACTGAACTCTAGAAGAGCCAACCGTGTCTAAGTGCAAGAGCTGACCAGGTCCATTAGTCATCACTAAAGTAAGAGGTGGATGAGAAGCAGAAACCATCTTACCATGTCTACAGGGAGTGCACACAAGGTCTCTAAGATTCTTAAGCTTAGGCAAACCTCTAATCAAGTCCTTGCTACTGATCCTGGTCAAATGGTCGAAGCCAATATATCCAAGCCTACGATGCCACAACACTAGATCATGAGAGTCTGAAGCCACAAGACACCTAGGGCCGGAAAAAGAAGAGATACTGAAATCAGCGCTAAAGATCTTCTCGAACCTAGAGATCCCAAAGACACGTTCATCCGAGGAGTCTAGTACTCTACACTCACCACTCTTGAACCTCGCTTCTAGACCCTCATAAAGAAGATGAGAAACGGATAGCAAATTATACCTCAACTTACTTACCAGAGTAACGTCCTTAAGCATGAAGTTGTTGTTGACGCGCACTGTACCCTTGGTTGTCACGGTCCCGGTAGAAGCATCCCCAAATGTGATCAACTCGTTGCCGGATGCACGTGTGAGGGAGGAGAACCATTTAGAATCTCCAGTCATGTGTCGAGAACACCCAGAGTCAACAAGCCATATGTCCTCCTTCCTCGCACGACGGACCTACAGGGCATAAACAGGGAACATCTGTGCCTCATTACTGGGTTAGTGATAAAAGACTTGGGAATCTAGTACTGAGCCACACGATGCTTAGAAACATCAGAAGAAGCAACAATAAAATGGTTAGTGGGATAATCATAAGAATGCACACGAGCAACACCTAGACCTCTCCGAATCGACTTACCAAAAGATCGGCACTCCCCCTATCTAGATGCTACCCGTGGTTTCTCCTCACGATATCCTAACCCAAAATGCTGCCTAGAGCCACCAAACGAGTCAAAGAAGTCATCTACGAACCTAGGCCTATGTCTAGCAGGAAAGACAGGCTGCTTGGCTCTAGAGACAGTAGAAGGTGAAGGAACTCCTCTAATGGACCTTAAAGCACGCACTCTCTCCTTCCTCTCACTCTTAACTCTACGGAAGCAGAACTCAACTATGTGGCCATCCTTCTTGCAGAAGATGCAATGACACTTGACCTTTTGAGAGGTCTGATCTGCTAGCTTAGAAGCATCTGTCTTGCTAGAAGGGGTTTGAGCAAAACCTGCAGATCTAAAGACTATCTTAGATGGCTCAGGGGGTTCTACCTCAAACAAGCCACTCTTAACAGCTCTCACAATCTTATGTGGGTGATTCTTAATTAGAATTCTCTAAAGCATTAAATCCTAGGTCACTATTCTTCACACTCACCTTAGATTGATCAAGGATCATGTTAAGGTTCTTCTTCCCACTAGAAAATCTCTCAAGAGTCTTTTTGAGGTAATCATTTTCTTTGGCTAGGTCCTTACAGGTGACACACCTATTCGACTTGATTGTCTTAGCAAGCTTTTCTTCAACAAGAGCTACCTCAACCTTTAAAGCCTCACAAGATACACAAGAAGCATTCTTAATCCTACTCACTTGCTCTTTGAATTTGACTCTAAACGCCTCGTGTATTTCATCTAAATTAATCCCAATTTCAGTACAAAAAGCACAAGAAGTAGAATTAACAACTTTCTTGGAAGCAGTCATGGACATGGATTGTTCAATTTTAGATTTCTCCTCTAGAGTCTTATTCAAAGCATCATTCTCAACTGTGAGTTTATAACAATTTTCACATGAAGCGGTCTTAGAATGAAGAATCATTTCAGTCATTTCTTTTAATTTAATTTTATTATCCTCACAATGAGAACAAGTGTGACTAGCATCAAATTTCAGCAATTCTTTTGTAGCACTATCTAACTTCAATTCAAGCAAAGCACAATTTGAGCAAGGTGAAGGAATAGCATCTACAGCAGCCACATCTAGAGCAATAGCATCCATGCAAGCAGGACTAGATTTGAAAGATTCTAGTTCATCTAGAGCATCTTTAAGTTGATTTGCAATAGAGGAATGTGCATATTTTAGTTTGGTCAATTCATCATGCAAGCTAAAACAAGAATCACAATCATTAGCAGGATTAATGGATTTGAGCTTAACCACTTCTAGGTTCAAGTTGTCAATCATGATATCCTGTTTCTTAATCATTTTAGCTTGCCTTTTCAGATTTCGTTCAGCAACAACCAAAGCACGTTTCATTTCATTTGGTGAGGGGCATACCTCATCGAGATTGCTGAAGAGCTCGTCGTCGTTGGAGGAGTCGATGTCGTGGCTATCCTTGGCCATGAAACACATGCTGGTGAAGTCCTGAGCCTTCTTCTTGCCATGAGAATTATCGTCATCGTCCCCCGTCCCCGAGTCCACATTGCTCATATCAACATTCTCAAGAGCGGCAAGGACTCGGTTGACGAACTTCCTGTAGTTGGGCTTCTTGGCTTTCGCATCCCGAGCTTGGGGATGCCTCCGGAAGTCCTTCTCCTCCTTGCCCTTCAGCTTGGGGCATTTAGCCCGAATGTGGTTTGGCTCATCACATTCAAAGCAGGTAACAGAGCCACCTCTCCTTCTACTCCTCACCTTGTTGTAGGCTCTCATGAATTTTGTGGATAAGAGGGCTAAGTCATCCTCAGGTAGCTTCTCTAACTACTCATCGCTCAAAGAGTGTAAAGCGGATAAAGAAAACCCAGATAAGCCAAAATCCAAAGTATCAGAAGAACTACCCTAGATGGGTCAACCACTAAAGCCATCGACTCTATCTTGGGGAGACGCGAGATGAAGTCAATCTCATGCGTCTTCAACCTCAAGTAGAGCTTATCCATAGTAAGCTCACTCATGACAGTGTTATCATTGATGGAAGTGATTTTCATCCCCCAGACTTTCACATCAAGAGCACCCAAGAGCTGACGTGCATTTTCAGATTCAGTGAACACAAGATCCACAACACGTAATCACTTTCATCCCCTAGACTTTTACATCAAGAGTTGACGTGCATTTTCAGATTCAGTGAACACAAGATCCACAACACGTAAGTCATGAAGGATTTTTGAGAATCTTCCCCACAACTCATCCAAAGATTCACCGGGCCTTTGTTCGATCTTTGAGTATTCTTTCTTGAGTTGGTTCTGTCTCACTTCCTTGATCGCAGTAGAGCCCTCGTGGTAATCATAGAGGGTCTTCCAGATCTCATGAGCAGACCTCAAATGAGCGACACGCTCAAACTCAGATCGACTAAGCCCTTGAATCGAGAAGTTTCGAGCCTTGCTATTTGCCTCCACATCTGGAGTGATCACATCGTCATTGGCTAGCACAACATAAAGATTTTTGACCTTAAGCCAAATTACGTGCCCTTGAGCCTCGATGTAGGCATACATGCGAGCCTTCTAGTAAGCAAAATCGACTCCATCAAACACAGGAGGTTTGGTGAAATACTTGTCAGATGCCATGGCTCCTAAGACCGGTTAAGATCTATGAGAAGAGCTAACCGGGCTCTGATACCAATTGTAGGACCGAATAGGCGACTAGAGGGGGGGTGAATAGGAGCACGCTCAATTTTTCACAAAGATCAAATTCAACACCAATTTCACTATAATAGCTATGAAGCTATGAAGATCAATAAACAAGTACAATGGAAAACTTGTATTGAATCTAATCTACCCCAAAGCAAAAGATCAAACCAAAAGGCTCAGCTCCTACGGATGGTCAGACCGGCGGCAAATGGGCGGTCGGACCGGAGGTTGGTCTGACCGACGAAAACTTCTGATCGACCAATGGGCGATCTGACCGACTGACGATGAATGAGCATACTTCAAAATCGAGACTCAAATCGATCTAACTTTTGATCCACACAACCAAACTCCATGAAACTTGAGAGACACCTTCTCTAAGATATTATGAACCTATTCCAATCAAGGATCGTGAAGATCCATACCAAAGTTCCTATCTTTTTCAGTTTGAACGAAAGGTGCTCCAAAACCGAGTCAAAATTGAAATATGATCTAAAGACTTGCTCGTGGGTGATTGATGATCAAGATGATCCTAGATGTGTTCCCACATGTCGCAGCAAGCTAGATCATGGCAAGAAACCAATAGAAAACTCGTAGATCAAAGAAAGACTCAAAATCACCAAATAGAGATAAAGAACACAAGGAGACTCATCTTAGAGAAATCATGCATAGATTGATTTGAGATTGACAGGGTTTACAGCCACTCCATCCAGAAGGACAAGAGTTCAATCCATGAGCACACACTCAACTCAATTCTCTAGAACCCTAAGCCTCTCGTTTCTTCTCTAAGTCCCTAAAACAAAACTAGGGTTTTTTAAATGAAGTGCTTAAGGGTACTGGACAGCAACCACCCCTATTTATAGTGGAGGCCTAGCTTTTAGAAGAGTAAACCCTAATGGGCTCCCGTTAAGCCCACACACAAATGGGTCACACACACACGTATTTTAAAGCGCCGTCTTCAACTTTACTTGACCTAAACCGCTTCTCCTTGGGTTGTCTTGCGCCGCAGTTTAGCTAAAGGTCACCAAGGCGGTATTTAGGTGAAATTACCAAAATACCCCTTCTCGATCCTTCTTCGAAGACCGAATCTGAACCTGGTGAAGCAATCGCCTACGTCGCCACGTGTAGGTTGATCCAACGGCTCTCATCATGTCGGCAAGTCTCTCCCATCCGGCTCTCACCGAAACCACCATGGCACTTGCACCGACCTCCGTGCCACTTGATCCAACCCGTCGCATCGAACTACCCATTCGGTCACCTTTGTCCAATTTGTGCCATGCTTGAATCCATTGACCTCACCCGACATCCTCGATCGTTCTGAACCTCAGCTCTCCAAGCTTAGTCCCGATCATCCTCGCCGTTGACCGTCATTGACCTCCAAGCAACCTGCACAACAATAGATAAAGAAAATGATTCCGGGAACAAGTTCTTCACAACTTGACCCATGTTAGTGAAAACATGCATTATGCAACACATATGCACTGAAGCCCATGAACTTGACCTATCCCAGCAATCATCACCACCGATTGGCCGATGAACAACACAAAATCAGTCAGACCGCCATTCAATGGCCGGTCTGACCACAGGCTGGTCTGACCGTGCCTTGAACGCCGGTCTGACCGCACTTGACTTGACAACCTTTCAACTTTTGACGAAAACGCGTGATTTGACAAAATGATAACGCCATTGCCAATTGTAACATCATCCTAAGATCATGAGCATATCCCTATGATATCCACAGACCACTAAAACCCTAATAGGGTTATTCACTGTCTCACAAACTCAGTCTCATCCTCCCAGCCGCCACTCACCTCCATTTACCCCCAACCCCCATTTCCAAGCCGCCACCCACCTCTATTTTTCAGATCTACCTCATTCTTCGCACGTCCTCCTGGACGGCTGCATCGCACGTCCTTTCGGTCGCTTGCCGCCCCCTGCCCTACCACTACTCCTCCTCCTCAAGCTCGGCCGCCGCCTCATCCTCAAGCCCTCCCCCCTCCCCCGTGTATCCGCCTGCCGTCTCCCTCTTCGTCATCCTCCTCCTCCACCACTCCTCCCACCCAGCACCACTCTTTCCCGCCACCACCGTCGGCTCAACCTCGGACCTACATCGCTTCTCCCTCCTCGTCAAGCTCCTCGCCTACGCCTGCCCGGCCCCAATCCGCCACTGCCTCCACTCGCTCGCCACAGCCGACTATGCTAGGGACCGCGTCGCGCTCCACGTCCTCCTCGACCACCGCTGGCCCAACTCGTCCGCCCCCTTCCTCACCGCATCCCACGAGATCATCGCCGCGATGGATGCCTTCCATTGGACGCACGGGGAGAAGCATGTGCACTACCGCGCCGCCAACGCAGGGCTCCAAGCGTAGTGGATCGAGGTGTGGTGGCCTGGCTCCGACAACGAGTTCGCCTTCGTGGTCGAGGACGACCTCGAGGTCTTGCCGCTCTACTACCGCTTCCTCAAGAGGGTCTTCATGAGGTACTACTACGACCGCGACAGCTACAACCTCTACGTGTTCGACGCGTCACTATAGCGCCCCCGGTTTGTCGCAAGTGAGAGCTTGTTGACCACTGTGAATGCTTGTTGCTCTTGTGGCTTAGTTATAAAGAATGGATCCTATAATGAGTAGTGTTGCTTGTAATCGTGGTTATTAGGATTGCTAGAATATTGTTTAGTTAGAAAGAATAGATCTTAGGTGAGTGCTTGTTTCTCCTGTGGTTTATTTAGAAACAATGGATCCTGGATGGATTGTTGTTTGTAAATGGGACCTGGCGGGGTAGGTGATGTGTTCTTTGTAGAGTACTTTGGCTACTATTGGGTAATGCAGTATTTACCTTACTGCATTTGACCAAATGTGTTCCATATATCGCTATATTCTTAGGATTGGTTAGAAGACTGTAATGTGGGAGATGACATTGTGTTTGTGTTGTCTTGCAAGATCCTAGGAGCTCTTTGGGTTAGCTTAGTGCTTAATGTCTGAAGTTCACGGGCATGAGCGAGGTTCATGGGTACACAGGCATGCCCGCGAGCGACTGGTATGGGTAAGGTTTTTCGCCCGTTATCCTTTGCGGGCATGCCTGTGGGGGAAAATCAGGGTCGCGGGCATGGGTATGGGCGAGCACTACCCGCACCCACTGCGCCCGATTGCCATCCCTAGTCTCAACCATCCTCGCAGGTGAATGAGGCCTGCCGCCCTCAAACTGTGTCAGAAAAGATTAAGAACAAACGTTAGTCCACCCAAAGTAGTCGGACTGCAAATGAGTACACGAAGGTCGCCACTGCATATACCTCGAAACCCAATGTGGGTCCACCCTCCACGCCCTCATGGACGTGCTCAGCCGCAGCGCACCAAGCTCAATCAGATATCCTACTACTTTCCTTGTTTCCAAAGTGTCTCTAGTATTTACAAAATATTTACCGTGTACAAATAGAAAAAAAAAGTTCACAACATTTTAATTCAACTCTACGTACCCTACACACCTATTCTAGATTTTTTATAGAATTGTTATAGGTGCCTTACTATTTTCCTAGTTCTAAAAGTATTTTCGTCATTAACACATATTATGTTCGAATTAGCATACCATATTTAACTACTCTGCAATTTTTTTTTATAGATTTTCAATAGGTATTTTTTTTTAATTTTTATAGGTGTCCTTCTATTTTTCTAGTTTAAAAAGTATTTTTGGCATTGGCAAAATTATCTAATGACGTAGTATACACAACTAAAATGACGTACTACATCAAACAGCAATACATCTAAAATTATCTAATACATTAGATTCTAGGTCGCTATTTTCATTTGCTAACCTACTAGGTTTCGAATTTATGTACAAAGTTGCAAAAATATTTACCTGCTAAATGGGCAATCAGATCTACTGCTCCGTCTGCATCGCTACGAACCGGTAGAGCTTCGCAACGTCTCTCCTACCCTACCCTCTCCTCCCCTCCCCTCTCTTTTTTTCGAAATTAAAATAACTTCCCCCCTATTTTGGGAGGTTTATATAGCTATCTCTCTATCGCTAGTTCGCAGTTGGCGACAGATATCCTGTCACCAGTTCAACTACCAGTTCCTATCGTCAATTGGAGTAGCGATAGGACAGATGACTAAATTTGTAAAAAAAAAATTCAACAATTTATTTTTGTAATTATCTTTTAAATTAATATTATTTAAAAAAAACCAAAGAGCACGTCACTGGTTAACTGTACATGCACATGGAAATAGTTTAATCGCAGGGGCAATACAACCGGTCTACATCAGCATAAATTCTGATAAATCAATAAATTTATAGCAAATGAGTCCAAGACATAACACTCAAAGAACTATTCTGCTGTCTCAGTTGCATCACCCTGTTTTCCCAATTTTTTTTATTGGCTTTTCAACTACACGAAATTCTGCAGTAGATTTGAATACGATGCAAGAGTTAAAATAAGAATAAAAATGCGCATGCGAGATTCTAATTAATTAATTAATTATCTAGTGGCACATAATTTGCAATATTCTTTTGTCCTAACCACGCGGAACACCGCTCAGCGCTTGCGTCAATTTGGCGCGTGTGCTCTTGTGCGTCCCCTTGGCATTGCCAAATAGGTTAGTCATTAAGGGCTGTTTAGTTCGTTGCCACGATTTATCTAAATAAGATAAGATGGGTTTAATCAAATCCATATTTGGCCATTGTCCCTCCTATCATGACTGTCAGATCAAAAAAATGGATGGTTCCCTACAGTAGTTCAGATGCTTATATAATAATCTCCCAAGCACCAAATTGAGTCTTTTTTTTTGTAACGACTACGGCTCAGACGTACAGTGGGAAACCTTTCACCGTACGGTCCGGTGCAACACACGGCAAAAGATGTTGCAACAATTTTTTTCACTTACTGCAACATATCAAACAAATCATATGCAAACATTATCAGAATCTCATAATCAAACAAACAAACAAACATTATCAGAATAAAAAACAACACACAACATTATCAGAATCATACACACAGACACTGGAGGGCGCCAATGTATGAAAAAAAATGATGCAACATTTTTTTCCTCGTGTGCAACATTTTTTTTACGGTTGCAACATTTTTTCCAACATACCGAAGGTGCCGCGGGCAATGCCGCACTTGATGACGAGCTTGGAGGGGTTAATCTCCCAGTTCTCCCGGCGCCTATGTTGTTGCGGAAGAATGCGACTCCTCCCCAAAGATCGCGACTTGCCACGGCGGCTCCGGGCAAGCAGCGGCGCGCGACCGCCCAGCGGCCGAGGTGGCACTCCACCGCTCATCGAGGCTCTTGAGGTCGATCTGTCTGCCGACGACCTCAACCCGTCCCGCTCCCGCAGCCTCCCGCTGCTGGTACTCGCCTCAACACGCACAAAACATCTGGAAGACACCAACATATCAAAAAAAAGATGCAACATCTCAGAAAATCATATGCAACAATTTTTTCCCTCGTGTGCAACATTTTTTGCACGGTTGCAATATTTTTTTACAAGGGCGCAACATCAAACAAACCCACCAAAAAATCTCTGGTACCAACGAGTGCGAGAAGGAGGGAGGGTCGGAGAGGGAGGGCGGGAAGGAGAGCAAGCAGTGAGGAAAAGGAGCAGCGGTAGGAGATGGAGAGCGAGTGGATGAGGGATGAGAGGAGCAGGTCGAGCGGGAAGGAGAGGCGGTGGCAGTGGAGGAAGGGGAGCAGTGAAGGCGAGCAGCAGGGGCGCGTTGCTGGCGGCGAGGCCCCGAAGCAGCACGGGGATGGCGGAGCATGATGCCGCCAGCGGCGCCAGCACCGCACAAAGGGCAAAGGGATCTACGACGTGAGGGAGGCGACAGCAGTAGGGGAGAGGTAGGCGGCGATGGTCAAGAAGTCGTAGCGGCTCGCGGAGGCGGACGAGGAGGAGGTGGAGTAGCTGCGGGGTGGGAGGCAGAGGCGGTGGTGGGGGAGGAAGGTCGGGGGGAGGAGGGAGGTGGGCAAGATGGTGGAGGAGACGAAGCGAGCGAATGGTGGAGGCGCAGGCGCAGGATTGCGAGCGAGTGGTGGAGAAGAGAAGATAGTGATGGGGTGATGGGGATAAGAGTGAGTGGAAGCAAATTGGAATGTGGCTTCGTGTCTGCCGGGCGTGGGAGTCGAGATGATCAGATGAGTGAACTGTCCGATTTTTACTTGTTCGTCCGGATGTAGGCATAGTATCAATTTCTTTTTTTTTTTGAACCTTCATTTGAATGGAATGGCTAAAGGTACGAGTCCTTGTCGATCCCATTTAGGAGAGACCTAATTAGCAGTTCGGATGGATGCAACCATTTGCCACAAAATTTCTTGCTAAGGCATGGCAAGCCGTACTTGTTGTGGTGCCCAATTTGGTAGCCCCAAATTGAACATATTTTAGTAAAGCAATGTGCCTACGACAAGCGGGGTATAGTGCTCAAAAACTATGACAAACCATAGTTGTGGCACCGAACCAAGCAACTGACACGGAAAGTCAAAACGTGATCAACTAAAGCGTGGCATCTTGTCCTGCTGACAGATACTTATTACTTACAAGAAGCTTCTACTACCGCCATCTTAGGTACGTTTACGCGGTCGTGTGCCTGGGTCAAGGCGTGTGCGCAATGCGTCAGGGTCTGATCATTGATTGCATAAGCTAGCAGATATTTCGATATGTTCGTCTTGTTATGCAGAGCAGATGGTCCAGGCCTGCCTGCTGGCTGCCCTGCCTCTCTGCGTGCCGACATGCCGCGATCAATCGCTCTCGCTACTTCTCAGTCGATCCGAAGGACCGCCACATATGTCTAGATCTGCATGCCCAATTGACTACGATCTACGCGGTCTATTTCTCGGAAACGGCGTGCCAGAGTGTGAATCAAGTTTTCAGAGGAGAGGCCGGCCTTAACTCACGGCACGCAACTGCCGATCGAACAAATGATGGTCGATCAACTCTGTCCCGCGCGCGCGCCGACGCAGCTAGCCAGCGTCAGCGTCAGCGTCGTCGTCGTCGTCTTTAACCTGCGAGCTGAGTCTTCTCCAGACTCGTTCAAAGCCCCGTACTGCTGGGTCCGTCGATCGATGCCAAAGACATAGGCTGATGGCGATCGGGTGTACTGCGTGCGCGTGCGATCGATGCGCTGCCGACAATGCACGTCGGGCTCGTCAACACCTTCGAAATTGTTCCTCGAGGATACAGTGAAAGAGACTGCACTTTCTCTTAGCGCATGTCACGGGCTCCTCTTCCGTGCCGCCAATGGGGCCATCGGATTCGTGCGCCGCCGCGCTCCGCCCCTTGGCTCGAGCACCCGTGCGGGTGGCCGGTGGCCCGACAGGTGAGGGCGGGAGATGCACCTGTCGCTTGCAGTGCCGAATCCAGGATGAAAATAGATTGTGAGCTCTACTGTTGAGGCTATAGCACAACACAAACATACCAAAACTACATCTAATGATCTTTTGCTATTAGAATGTCAAATTCATATATAAATAGAAAGTGAACAAATTGAAAATGTACAATACAATAAATTTAGTACATCGCTAATGGATAATGTACCCCCAAATGTCCATAAATATGTGAGTATCGATCTGTAGATAAGAAATATCAAATATAGTGATACAGCATTAAATTATGAATATTCATAAACATTAAAAATGAAATAAAAACATACCACTAAAGCACTAAATCTGATTACGACGCAATTTCACTCTACGAGTTTTCATGTCTTGAAAGCGTTGAATGATTCTTTTATTACCAAGACTTTTAAATATCTCTCGCTCAGTGTAGCACACTATCAAGTCATTGAGCCATTCATCTGATACCTTGTTGCGCAAATCTGTTTTAATAATCTTCGTTGCTGAGAAAATTCTTTCAACTGATGCCATTGCCACTAGAAAGATCAATGTGAGCTCAATGAGGCAATAGAAAAATATTGCCATTTTTGTAAATATAAGAAAAATTAAACAACAACTAGTCAACAACTAATTAAAAAATTGTCTAATCGGCTAACGGCTACTGTCATATGTTCGCTAATCAATTAAACAACAATTTGCATCAATTTATCAATCACAAATTAAACAACAACCACCAATTAAACATTTGCATCAATAATCAATTCATCAATCTTCAAGTAGTTTGTCTACCTACATTTGCAACAGACAAGCAAAATGGGGAATTTGGGAGAGAAACAAACATTTGCCACTGCCTCACCCTCACTGCCTGCCTCTGTGCCTTACTTTACTCATTGAGTCTGAGTGACTGAGTCCGGAGTCCCCCCGAGGCCCGAGTCGCCGCGACGCCGCCAACAGCCAGGCAGCCAGTCACCGTGGCCCTTCCCGCGCCCGCGGCCCTTCGAGTTTGAGGCTGGCTGTCGACTGCCCTGCTAGCTAGCCCTGCTGCATCCCCCTCCGCGCCGGGTCGTCGAGGCGCCGAGAGAGCCCGAGAGGTTGACCACGGACGGCGGACCGCCTCCCCCTCTGGCCTCCGTGCCTGGCCGCAGAGTCGTCGAGAGCCCGAGACGCCGATTGCCTCCCCCTCCGCGCTAGGCCGCCGAGTCATCGAGCCGCCGACCGCCTCCCTCTCCACCGCGCCGAGCCACCGACTGCCTCCCCCTCAGTGAGTCTCTCTCCGTCTCAATGTCTCTCGAATCTAGATCTAGGCGACTAGGCGTCTGGCTGAGAGTGAGAAGGGAGCTTATCTGTTATCCTCTGATTGCCTGATTGGATTTGGGCCGGCAGCTGACTGGGCCTTAAGCCACATGTGATGCCTCCATGAGTCCAACTCCAAGAATAGCCCACACCGCCACACGGTTGGCACGGCCACTTTCTTCAACCTCCGAATCGCCATTTGCCAACTCGCCACACCAGCACTACTGTCTACACTCCGCCGCAAACCACCTAGCTCTCGGCTCTCGCTGGTGCTCAGTGGGTACTAGGGGTCCGGTGGTGGGGGGGAGGGGGTGCTCAAGCACCCACTAGCACCCACGGTGGACTCGCCCCTAGTCGCATGGTGATTGTCGGGACCCAAAAATACAATTCTGGACCATCTATGTATAATACACTAGTCTAGGATCATGCTAGTGCACATAATATCAACATAGATGGATATCGATCCACACAAGATGATTAATAGAATAAATGACTAATTTGATTAAAAAATAACCATTTTGACCTTATGTTCGAGTTTATATTTATTAAGCCACGCAGGGCTAGCAATAGAGAAATAAGCAGCGGAACAAAACTAAACTCCAGCGGAATCCCATCAATCCGCCACAGGCAACCGACTGGAATCAAGACCCTAACGATTAGCACCTTCGTAGAACTCTTCCTCGAAAGCAGGCGAAGACTCCTCCACTTCTGTTGATTGATTATAACAATCATGAGTATACAACCATACTCGCAAGTCATACCACATAATGCAATTTATACATGATGACTTATTCCAAAGGAATGTCTTCTGTGGTTCTTTTGCAGAAATGCAACATTTGCAATTGAATATGAATAATAGATTAAAACACAATGTAAAACAAATAAGCAATATTAAATTTATTAGTTTGATTTCACAAAGAAAACAAAGCCTAAACAAGTTATTCATACAGCCATATGACTTAGATCACTCAGCTCCCTTCCCAAAGTTTTTATGAAAATTTACCCCTTGTGTGAAATCCCCGAGCATGTCCATGACCACGGACGCAGCTATTCGAATAGATTGATTTAACACTTTGCAGAGTTTGTACACTTTACCCACATGATACAACTAGTGTTGCAAGCACTAATCATAACAAAATGTTTCTGAAACTTCATCTCAAGCATTGACACTCCCAGTGTGCTTTGTCGTCATACCAACCAAAACACAGTGCTTTGGCATAACACACACCGTTGGACAGGAAAACGGCGAACTGTCCCGCGATGCGACTATCTGGTAGTTCACACCTCCACCCTTTCACACAACCTAACCCACTGCCTGAGCGATCAATGTCGAGAATTCATAACTTACTAAGTTAGGCCCATCCCATCAGGCATGTGGTTGTACGAAAGGCTCAATTCAATGGCGCACAAAGTTAAGTCCTTAATTGACTAAGGCAAGACTTTCAATTTCTAACTATGTCATGTAGATTATCATTCCCATCACACAGCCACCAATTCACACAACCCCACTTGCCTCTGTCTAAATCTTTTTCCACCCTGTTGATTAAGTGCAACACATACCACCAATAAGTAATGACACACAGTGCACACAGTTTTATCACACGGTTCCATATTCACTTAGTCAGGTTTATATTTGCAACTCACATGAGATGATGACTCGTGGCATGGCTAAGCAATCTACTCGTATCTAACCAACCCACGTTGGTGCTGCGATATTACCAACTAAATAAACCAATCTAGGGTGACAAAAGATTATGACATAACAATAGACAAGGTGGATATAACAAATTGGATTAATAACTAAACCCAAAAGCGTTTAAATAAATACTTAAAGTAAATGCAATAATTAGAATCCAAGTATTTTAAAAACTGGGTTCAATATGATCAAAGGTATAACTTGCTTTGGAATAGGTCCAAGTATTGATCTTGCTCTTGAGGCACTCCTTCTTCTTCAAAGTTCCCCGAAGTATCAACATCTGCTCGCAAACGAAGCAAATAAATAATAGAGACAAAACAAACTTCAAAAATTAAATAAAAATCTCAGATAAATAGATCTCGAATTCAGAAATTTGAACGGGCTCAATTGGAGTTCAGATGGAAAAGATATGGGCCTTGGAAGTTTGAATCTAAAGAAAATACCGTAAATCTGATTTATTGGAATTTCCGAATTATCCTTCAACAGAAAAATCAGATTATTGTGCAATGCTGATGTCAGCCCTGAGAATTTTGGAATTAAAAGAAATAAAAAGAAAACTGACATGTGGGACCCACAAGTCAGCTACACGGCTCACGGTAGACCAAGTTCACCGAACCGGGCGCAGAACTTTGGATCTGGACTGCCACATCAACGCGCACATGGCGATGACCTGGAAGAGATGTAGATGCATGCGCCGACGTGGCTGGAGACGTGGACGCTGACCCAGACTGCCACGTCAACATCGACGGCGAGCCCTCGGATTTGTTCGACAACAGCGAATGGAGGCTTACTGGAGAGGGTGAGTGGTCGCATTGGGTAGAGAGGGGTATTGCGCACGTATTGGTACCGGTTTGGGCACGAGAGGTCGTCAGAGTTGACCAGCGGCGAGCTTTTGGCGGCGGTGACAATCGAATATTGTCGAATCTAGGCTCTAGTAGGGTATTAGCGACGGCGAAGGGTCCTAGAGGTTGTTCGGGGAATGGGGAAGTCGATGGGGTACTCCACGGGGCAGGGCGTCACTGTCGGTGGAGAATTTCGAAGAACACGGCTGCAGCGACCAAAACCCTAAAATCTCCAATGCGGCGGCGCTAGGGTTCTTGGGGTGGAATTGATCAGGAGTTCTTGGTGCGGGTGGCAATGTGAATACGGGGGCGCCTTTTATAGGGCCGAGGCGGCACGGAATAAGGAATCCCCAAAACAGTTCGAGTTGAACACGAAAAGAAATCCCGAATTGGAAGGAGATAGAATCCGTTTCGGGGACGATTGGTTGCAGATTTGGATGCGGGATAGCTAGAGATAGGATCCTATGCGAAAATTCGGGGCAATTTAGTTGGTATTTCTCCGTTGTCATACCGAGCTCAAAGATATGGCAATGGCGGACACAGCTCGAGCTCTCGCGAGGACAAAGGCGACGCGGAGACAACGACGATGCGGGGCCCACGCGTCAGCGGGTGTGGGCGTGCACGCGAGCGAGCTGGGCCGCGTGTGGAGATGGGCCGGGAAAGCGAAGGAATGGGCTAGGAGTTTAGGAAATTCGGCCCAACTGTTTATCTGAGATTTTAAATAGTTTTCTATTTTAAAAATACCAAAAAATTCAAATGGCAATTAGAAAATAGCAAATGAACTTGGAAAAATTCTAGAAAATATATCCAAGCACATGGAATCCAAATAAAATAGTTTTGACAATAGTTGATGTTGGATTTAATCATATTAAATTATTTTGGTACTAAAAGTCCAAGTTAAGCTTTTGAATTAAATTCAAATAAATCCAAATTGTGAATTTTCAACTACTAACTAATAAAAAGGATTTTTTTAAGCTCAAAAAATTGGGATGTTACAGTGATGATGTGGCGGTGGCGCCAAATACGACGCAATATAAGATCAGTGACGTCAAGGTGACAAGGCGGTATGTGCTACCGATGGGATCAAAGGTGGTACGTTATAGTGATAGGATCAACACAGGTGACGGGCGGCGAAAGGGGGGAAGGGAGTAGGTTTTTGGGATACGGGTTGGATACGCTAGCGCACCATAAACATTTCTATTGTATAAATCAGGAAGCAATGCGAGAAAAAGATCATAGATCGTTACTACAAGACGCGTGGTGCAGCGGAAGAAGAGTTGAAGCAGTCTGGTCCAATGTCGTACACGTTGATGTAGTGGAAATAGTCAATCGTTCAACGTCCACGGCCACCGATCGTCTCCTACAGCAGCCCCTCGTGTTCCTTATGTACGTCGCGGATCATCCTCGATCAACGCAGCAGCGATCGCATCAACGCCTCTATGGTATCCACACGTCCAGGGGTGGAATGTCGTGCGCCGGTGTGCTAGCACCAAGCAAGACACGATGTGGCCTTCGGGAGGAGGTGGCTAGGGTTTTGGTGGGTGGTGCAACATCATCCTAAAAGTCCCCACGTCTCCCTTTATAAATAGCCCTTAACGGATCCCTACGTTAAAAATCCATTAGAACTCTTACCCACTTACATATTATAATTTGATTTAAGCATTTAACGGATCCAATCCGAGCTAGTTTGTTTTAACCCATTAAGTGTGTGACCTTGTAGGTTCATGCGTAATCGGTCATAACCCGGAAACTACTTTTCGATCCACAAGTCGGTAACGGTTCCTAGCAGGACATAACGACTCTCAAATAGACATAAAGATCATACCAGACGAACCTTTATAAAGCTCATGTACGAATGCCTTTGCCCTAAGATACAAGATCGAACTCAAGGCGAGATGCATGCACTACTACAGAAAAGGTCTTCATAGACGGTTCAAAAACGTCATCACGCATTTGTTCGTAAGTCGCGAGTTTATGGGTCGATGATGACATGAGGTCATCACGCACGGTTTTCAAACCGCTCGTGATGCATACCGCCCTGCAGGTTATTAATCGAGAACCGCTCAGGATAGCAACTATCACGCATTTTGTGGCATTGGCAAACCGCTCGTGATGATCGATATATCACGACGGTTTGTGGCTGAAACCATCTGTGATGATCGATATTTCTGCACGGTTTGTGGCTGAAACCGTCTGTGATGACTGATATATCATAGACGGTTTATGACTGAAACCGCTCTGTGATGACTTTTCTCTATAAAGCCTCCAAGCAAAGGATTGCTTATGCCTTTAAAACCGGCATATATATATATATATATATATATATATATATATATATATATATATATATATATATATATATATATATGTGTGTGTGTGTGTGTGTGTGTGTGTGTTGAAAGCGGCGTGGGCCTAAGGTACTCACTAGGAAGTGGCGTCATGTATCGACAACTGTAATTGGATGTCCCGACGCTCTCCTAGTAGTCGTGCTTTTAAACTTGCACAGGCTCGATGAAGTTGCCCGTGGTCTTGCCTCATCCTCCTCATGTGCGTGGGCGACCCTCTGAAAGTGGCTAAGGATTTAGAACAACACACACACACACACACACACACACACACACACACACACACACACACACACACACACACACACACACACACACACACACACACACATATATATATATATATATATATATATATATATATATATATATATATATATATATATATATATGATGCCGTTTTAAAGGCACAAGCATCCACCGCTTGGAGACTTTATAGAACCGGTTTTAAAGGCACAAGCATCCACCGCTTGGAGACTTTATAGAGAAGAGATTAGGAATGGAATGGTAGGACTTACATGGGACGCAAGGTAGGAGAACTTGGTACTGCATGAACACGCTTACACGCATAAAGGTGAAATGAATGGCGAGAAGCAACGGATGACATCTTGACAAAATGACAAATCAACAATAAGTCAAAACATACATATCACACATTTTATACATCTATTTTTGCAAATCATCAATCATACATATCAACAGCCCATGGTCCACCAAGCAAGTTTCCACTATCAATAGCATACAACACTTGACACTTCTGAATAAGTCATAAGTACTCATAACAATATAACATATCAACAACCCATACATATCAACAACCCAATAAGTCACAATATATCAACAACCCATACATACCAATAGGAGAGACAACACTTGACACTTCTGAATAAGTCATAACTCATAACAATATAACATATCAACAGACAATAACCCATACATATCAACAAATTTCAATACTTCAATAGCGCATAACACTTACACTTCAATTCACTCATTCAACAATCAAGAATCAATGAAAGACAAGTGCACAATCATTGCATTCATTTATATTTATGATTTCTCTACTTCTCTACATGTATGTATTACACATTTACACTTCTCTGCAATGATGCACTTCTCTTCATGTATGTATGTATTACACATTTAGCATATGGGCTCTAGCCAATGGCCATCACCATCAACATCAACCAACAACCAGACAACATCAAGAAGAAAAGAAGGGGACTTACGCGAGGGAGGTCCGAGGTAGCGCAACGAGCCGGTGGCGAGAGGGAGGAGGAGCGCTGGAGCTGCGGCGCAGGGAGGAGGAGTTAGGGCCGGCGACGCAGCGAGGGAGGACTGGGAGCTAGGGACGGCAACGCAGTGAGGGAGGACTGGGAGCTTGATCCGGTAGCGTAGGGAGGAGGAAGCTTGATCCGGAGGTGCGGGAGCTGGCGGCGAGAGGGAGGAGGAGCTCGATTCACATGAATACCAACAGCACAAACCAATAGGTGATAGATCTGTCTTACCTCGACATCACCGGTGGAGAGGTAGCCAGGGTCGCACACGCCGGGGGGAGAAGGAAGAGGGGAAGGCAGCGTCACCGTAGTTGTGGCACTCGGGTGGGGAGGGGAACGGACGAGTAAGGGCGCTGGGGAGTGACGACGCGAGTTAGGGCGCAAACCCTAGCGGGCTCCTACTTATAAAGACATATCACAGACGGTTCTACAATAGAACCGTCAGTGATTCTTATCACAGACGGTTCCATAATAAAAAAACCTTCTGTGATAGCTTACGTTTCACAGACGATTGGTATTTGGAACCGTCTGTGATATCATTTTCACAGACGATTGGTATTTGGAACCATCTATGATAGCCTCTTCACAGACGGTTGGTATTTGGAACCGTCTGTGATAGCCTCTTCTATACAAAATCTTGAAGCAGTGGTTGCTTTTGCCTTTAAAACCGGCTTTGTGTGTGTGTGTGTGTATGTTAGCTAACCGATGCCTAAATTCAGCTAGCTAGCTCGCTGCTTGGCCGTTCATCCTAAACGTGCAGGTGAACCACGGCCTACTTCATCGATCCTAACACACTGGAGTGTACGATTTGCTTCATGCCTAGGATCGATGAAGTAGCTAGGCTGTGTTTGGCTACTTCATCGAACCTGATACACTGGAGTGTACAATTTGCTTCATGCCAAGGTATGAAACAAATCATACACTCCAGTGTGTCAGGATCAACGAAATTGACTGTGTTTCACCTGAACATTTTGGATGAACGACCAAGGAGCGAGCGAGCTAGCTGAATTGATCAGGCCTCGAGTTAGCTAACAAAGGCTACGAACTATATATATATATATATATAAAGCCGATTTTAAAGGCAAAAGCAGCCACTGCTTAGAGATTTTGTAGAGAAGAGATCAAGAAATAGAGGAAAGGGGAGGCGGGCTTAGGGAGGAGGCGGCCACTGTTTGAAGAACTCTCACAACGATTGAGACAAAACTCTCATGGATAATACTTGAATACAAGTCCAGTGAAACATATAAAATATGTTGAAACATGAATGGTAATAAGATAACAATATATGGTAAGTTGACGAAATCATGTTAGGATGTAAAAAAGAGTTTTCCTTAATGGTTAACTTTCTATCTATAAAGCAGATAAGAGCAGCAACCTGTAGAAACTCACCTATATTCATATACAGTTCATCCTATTGTCGTCCTAGGAGATTCATTTCATATCTCATCAGTGAACACAACTAGCTAGTAACATTTGGTTTTCATGTCAAGCAGATAAGAGCAGCAACCTATAGAAACTCTCCTATATCCATGCATGAAACGCTTACACTACTCTAGGCTGCTCTTTTCGCGTCGGTGTAAAATCGTTAGGAAAAAACGAATAACCACCGCGAATAATTTTCCCGATGGGTAATCGTCAAGCATTAGTCGTGAGGAGTCCTCCGACGCGGATGTCTGAAATACCTGACGGCCACCCGACAGGAAAATTATTCGCGGCGGTAATTCCCGACGGTGACCGACAAGGAACTTACCCCGTCGTCGGGGTTGGCCGCTAGTCCCGACCCGTAATCGGTGTCGGCCACCCGACAGGGAAATACCATCGCGGATGTAATGCGTGACGGGCGTTGAAACCGACAGTAAAAATTCAATGTTTAGTGACAGTCTAAACTGACAGGAAAATTTTTAAATAGTAATCGTTGCTTTGCATAGCCAGTAGTTGCATCAGCATCCAGAAAAATAATAAACCGTCAGGAAAATTGGTGAACAGTGTCGCTGGATAGCATAGCCACTGGTTGCATCAGCGTGCGGAAATACATTTAACCGTTAGGAAAATTGGTGAACAGTATCGCTAGTTAGCATAGCCATAGGAAAATTGGTAAATAGTTTTGTTTGTGCTGAATTTTTTTTATTTGCCCCTTTTTTTGAGAAATGAATAATCAATTTGTTTTACAAAACCTTATAGAGTGTATAGTGACAACTGGTTAGTAGTGGTCAAGTATATGATGTTAGGAAACCTTGGGCTGCAAGTTAATTGTGGAGCATCAGAGATTGATTTCGTGATATAAATCTTATAGAGAATCAGATCTAAAAGGAATGATGGTTGTTCAGGACAAAACTGATTATGTTGTTACAATTAGTAGAACCTATAATGAATGATGATCCAAAACATTTGTTCATATTGGTGGAATATTGAAATTACCAAATAGTTATAGTATTGCAATTGTGTTTTTTTAAAGGTTGTGTAGGTGAAATCGAATGGTGTGGTTTAGTGAGGGTTCGAGAATGGTGAAGTTAATCGTTTTGGGTAGTTAACTGATTAGTGAGAAATATTGATATTTATGACTGAGAATATTGTTTGAATTGTGGGAATCTTTAGTCATCGAATCTAAGGATTTCCCTCTCATTTATACCAAAAGTTCATTGTAGGAGTCATGGCTGTCAAAATTGGGCTTGTGTTTTATGTTAGAACCATGGTTGCCCAATGATTATGTGTAGAAGTAGTAGAACAAAAGTGGATTCCGAAAAGTGTGATGATCATTGATAGAATCCTTTTGATGTAGAAAATGAGAGTGTGTGATGTGAATTTCAAGTTGATTATCCTTAAAAGGGTGAGGTGATTGGGAATCATTTGTCAAAATAAATCCTTTGGTAGAGGAGTGGACTAGAGTATCTTGTTGTGGGTTAGTGGAGTCCCTCTAGATGAGTGTGGTTGTTGCTCTCGGGTTGAGCATCGCTTTGAGTTTGCCAGTTGAGAGGAAGGAGTCTGTGTGATGATTTGGAATTTCATGGATTTAAAATTAAGTTATTCCTAAAAAAAAGATTGAGAAAAAGTATGTTTTCACGGGTAGTGAAATGTTTCTTGATTCTTGTTGAGTTGTGTGTTTATGAAAGAGGTCATTTGTAATTTGAGTTGGTTTTTTGATGATATGTGTGGTTCTTTTCGGTTCAGAAAGAGAAAGAAAATGGGTAACTTGGTTATTCGAGTGATTTCGCATTTGGCATTATGTGGTGTTTATTTGCAAATTGGTTACATAGGAAGAGGAAAAGATTTCTTGATGAGTCTTTGATTTTGGATTGGAGCCTTTTGGAGGAAAGATGGTAATGAGTTAATTGCATTGTGAATCCTTCGTTTTTCAATTGGTTTTTTTTTTCTATAAGAGGATTGGTTTAATGCGGGTTGTTTGTGCGTCCCTTGTTAAAGGGGATGCTACTTGCAAAGGTGAAATGATTGGTTAAGAGAAGGGAACAAGAGTTCTATGTGTCTTATGCAGGTTGTGTAGTTTGGTACCAAGGGGAAAGTTGGCCCAAAGTACATCGGTTTGTTTCTGAAAGTTACGGGGATTGGGGAAGATACCGTATCGCTAGGACCATCTCGAGTCCAGGCGTGGAGCACACAACGTCTTGTATGACCCGGTGTTGAGGGAGTACTTGAGGGATCTAGAGTGCGAGGTTTCGTTAGAACCATTGACGAACGAGTAAGACCGTACCTTCGAGTCCTATCCGTTGAGTGTACCTAGAAAGGTCGAGACGAGTGTTGAGGCGTAAGACGTCAGTACGTCAAGGTTCAGTGGACGCATTAGTCCAAGATAGAGATGACTTGGGAGTTGGAGTCTCGTATGCGCGAGCAATATCCAAAGTTGTTCACTTCTGGTACGTGCTCACTGTTGTATATTTTCTTGTGGTTGTTCTATCGAGTAGAATGATGTGAAGAATTCGGAGTCGAATTCCGTTTAAGGGGGGTAAAATGTAATATCCCGTTTAACTAAATAAGTAATTCAGAATTAGAAGAGATAATTAAAAATAAAATATCATAATTTAGTGGGTTAGGGAGAGTAGTGGGCTGCCGGTCCATATCCTAAGTGGGGGAAGCCGGATCTAAATGGAGAGTAGGGGGTGAACCCTAGCTCTTTTTTGTGCCGCACCCAAGCATTAGCCGCCGTTTTCCTCTGCCGCGTGATTGCCCGCCGTCGCCAGTTCCCCAGCATGACACCAACCCGCTTCGGCCTTCGGCCAGCGACACCACCGAGCGCATGGAATCCATCACCAGCGCCATCTACGCGCGTGAAGGCGTCTGCCGCTTGCTCACATGCCCGTGCGCAAAGCCGCCTACCGGCGCTGTGCGTGTGCTTACTGCCCGCTCAACCAGCGCAAGGCCGCCCGGTGCCGCGCGTGTGCCTGCCGCTGGATGCTTGCCACGCCCTGCTACCGAGCCGCCCTGCTGCCGGCTGCTTTGCGTGCATGCGACTTTGTGCTAATTGCTGCTGTTGCGTGCGCGTATTGCTGCTGCGTGCGTGCATAGGCTGCCCTGCATGCATATGCTTTTGCTGCCCACGTCGCTGCCCTACATGCATATGGTTTTGCTAGTGCTCGCTGCCCAGCAATCTGCATGCATGTTTTTGCTAGCGCTAATTATTTATCTAGTCTTGCAAGGCTATTTTGTATGGGTGTTTGACCTTTGGAACAGTGAGATGGAAAGGAAGAGAGAGAAGCACGTGAGGGCTATCAAGAAAAAAAAAACAAGAAGGCAAGAGAGGAGGAAAGAAGAAGGAAGAGGAGGAAGAAGTCGGGATATGGGTTTTTTCGTCGTGTGGTAATGATTTGGTTTTTCCTCTCCGTTTTGTTAATTTAATTAGAGATTAGAATCGATATTAGAGAGGGGTTTTAGAATTGGCCTAGTCGGGGGAAACCAATTTCTAGATCTGTTTAGTCTGCTGTTCTGTTGTATGATTATTTTGGATACCGTCAGGGCGTAATTTGAGGATGTCATCTACTAGATAATTGTAGAGAATTTTGGTATCTTTCCGTAGAATATTTGATCATGTTGATCGGATGATCAGATTGCAAGTTATGAATTTTGTAAGCATGCTGTCCGGAGGAACTGTCGTCTTTTGGCAGTACGTGTTAATATGTAGATTAAAAGTAGTAAATGAGATAATTAGTGTTTTTGCTCTCCATGAAAAGTGTGCAAGTATCATCTTAAGGATTCCAGAAAGTATTGGTTTGCTAGATTTGGAGTTCGGATGAATAAGTTAGAGTATTTTTACTACTAGGACAGCGGGTAGTGTGTCCGGTAGAATCGGGTTAATTTTGTCGTCTTGGCGTAGACAGGTGAGGATGATCAGCTAATGAGATGCATATGAGCATATGAGCATGATGGTGCATTCGCATATTTGAGTAAATTGTTAAATTGTGCAACTTTACCTATATAGAATATGGCTTGTTTATTTGAGTATGAGAATGGAATTAAATAGATAGATGATGATGATAACCTTGATTATGGTTGATAAACTGCTATTTATGGCTTTATTATGTATTTGCTGAGTCTTGGACTCATTCTTGCTCTATTGTTGTTTTTAGGTGACTATTGATGACGTTTCACTCGGGAAGGGCTAGCGCATTTGGAATCACAACCCACACCTAATTACTTGATTCATTGGGCATGTGACATTTTCATTATAGCATGATGATTTATATCTAGGACATGATGGTGTTGGATAACATTATATGATAATTTAGGTTTGATTATTCATTCAATAGACTTAACATATTGGTTTGCATTAATCTTGGTTTATTCCTTGCTATGCTCATAGGAGTAAATTATCTATGGCTATCGTATCTTTATACTTGTTTTTATGTGACCCGTGAATGAGTTTTATTGTTGAGATGCTTGTTGTAAATTATTATAAAATGATGTTAAAATTGATAGTTAGTGTAGTTAGTGACATTCTGGGCTCCGTGTTGGGCTGGGGGTGTTACAAGTGCCTTTGTGTCATAACTGTAGGGAACAGTTAACATTTCATACAACGCCACATAACAAAGACATAAAATGACATCAGGAACTTAGTGCATGTACAACTATTTTCACTTAGGTGGAGTACAACATACTACATACAACAAAATGAAACAATATAGTCATGTCACATATGGCATACCAAGGCCCTCTAACAACTTCTTTGAACGGTAGAAATCCTCAGCCAAATTAGAGTTGGGAGGCAGTAGTTCATGGATTATCCGTAGAGTATCATCATACTGTGCAATGGATATATTGTACTGTGATTTTATAGCAAGCAAACGGGCCACAGCAGACAGAGATGAGTGTGTTGTATTGTCATGGACCTTTTCATCAGCACTAGCGACCATCCTATAGAAGGCACGAGCTGAAGCCGTTGGCTCCTAACAAATTGTTGGTGGATCATCACCAGCAAGGTCAACCAACATATTATGTACATAATCAGTTTCATCAAATCCCTCATGGTTTATTGGCAAGCTAGATTCGCCAAGCCTATCAAGTCTCTCTCCATGTGAAGTCCATGTTTTATAGTTCTCCCTAAACCCATATCTACACAAGTGCATCTCCACAACATCCCTTTTGTGCCGAAAATAGTTCCGACACATGGCACATGGACACTTAATGGTACCACCTTGAACTACACCATCCATGGTGAAGGCACGGTCTAAAAGTACATTGGTGTGTTCTATCCATTCATTAGAGGGAGCACTACCACGATGCCAACTGGTATACATCCATTCACGATCAGCCATTAAATTTTTCTGTGTGTATAACAGAATTAACGCGTCAGTTCTACATATGTGTCATCCCTATGAGAAGTTGTGATAAGAAGAGCATCCTAGCTAGTAGCTACACAACAAGTACGTACACACGACGCAGAGACAACGATTCAAACATTGCAAGTGCTTCAGCACAAGAAATAAAATACATTTGCAAGTAGCTTAAATTTATATCACAACTGTCATTCCAAAAATAGCACAACATGCAGACAAGCAAATAATTAATACATCATAAAAGGTAGCATCACATTGAACATAAAGATAGCAAGGGGATCTACAAACCAAATAATGTATCCACAGAGCCGCGAGGAGACTTCACCAGACTTCACCATGGTGTACGCTGCTAGGAGGGTGCACGTCACAATCCCAACATAGGTGATCTTCTCCCACTTGGCCGTCTCATCTGCAAGAGAAGATCAAAGGCAAAATCCAAAGCCAAATCAAGAACCGATAGGGGATCCAAATAAAAAACTCACTGAAATAGTGAAAAGACAAATGCAGGGCGGATTTAGGGCGGCGGTACGGTGGGCCGGAGCTGGGTTGTCAAGGCTGCACGGCGGACCTGGGGAGGCGGGGTAGAGCTGGGGCTTTGGGACGGCGGGGCGGAGCTTGGTGCATCGGGGCAGTGGGGATGCATGGGGGCGACCTGAGATGGTAGGGGACATGAGGTTGCCGGAGATGAGGGCGAGGGGATGTGGCAGAGGAGGTGGGCGACGGGATGGGGCGGAGGAGGTGGGCGATGGGAGGAAGCAGATCGATGGGTGCAACGGCTGCTGCTGTGTTCATTTAATTTGGGGAGAATTTTGGGACTTAGGGTTTTAGGGTCCCGTGGCGCGCTGCAAGAATTCAGCGGGCGGGCTGGGAGGGAAAATTTTGCAATTTTCCTGACGGTTCATACAGACCCGTCACAAGCTATCCACGTACATCGATGATATGAACCATGCGATCAACAATGGACTGTCCAGATGCGTTGGCGAGTTCGGACGGTCCGAACGGCCCAAACGCTGTGAAACATGCGATCCGCGTCGGACGGTCCGCATGAAAATTGGCGCGAGGAGGCGGTGCGATCAAGCCAAGAAGACTGGTTTGGTCGGAATAGTCCGGTCGGGGTTGGGTTGAGTTAAAATCGGTTTGACCAACAAGTAGTAGATTTGACCGAGCAAGATAAAATAGAAAATAAATTTGAAAAATTCTGAAATTTTTTGTGGGTGTTAAGAGAGTCAAATAGGACTTAGGAAAAATAATTTTTAGTACTATTCATACTAAAATTTGTCAGAAATAAATTATTTTTAAAACTATAATAGAGAAATGGTTTGAATTTTGGTGAGATCCAAATAATTTCTAAAAATTTTATAAAATTTTATTAATTCATTATAAATAATCTAGTATTTGAATACATTATTTCCAACTACTTTTAATCACACAAAGTTCTAAAATCATAATAAAGCTTTGAAATGAAATTGAAAATTTGAAAACTTCGGGTCAAACTTTACTACAACAACACAAGTTTTATATTAACACATAATTTACACACATAACACATAACACCATTTAGTTACATGCTTTATGATATTGAACATAATTGCGTACAGAAGGGGAGACTACCGAGGTACAAGCTTCTCCGCTGGTGCCTAATGGTAGAAGGTGCCTCGTACTACCCACATAGAGTGTTCTATAGGGGGCACCTCGGACGTGGCTGGCCGTCATTGTAGTGGCACACACATATGCAGCTAGGGTTTGCGCAGCAGCATGTGGGATCATAGGAACTTCCTATGTTCACGACCTCCTCATTGCCCCTCTCGCGCTGCACCTGTTGGCGGAGGTCATCATTTTACTCGTTGAGATTGTCAATCCACGCCTCCAACTCAAAGATTCGGTTCCACAATCTATCCACGTACATCACAACATATCGTTCATAGAGAGGATTGATCCAGCGGACAAAGTCGCATTTCGCCATCTGCTGCAAGGGACGGTTAGCATAGAGGATGTATTAGCAGTAACATGAACAAAACTATTTGCTAATTGTACCCCAGAGCATCGGAAGAAACGCCGTCCGCCATCGAAAGGGTCATCCGTGACCTACACGACAGCGTCCTATCTGTGTTCGCATTTCGGCCATACCGGTTGAGCATGCTTGTTCGGCATCAACCGGTAATTAGGGCCGAAGTCCTCCCTCCTTTCGAGAAAAAGGTCTTACTTCAGCGACCCCGGTTGGACTGGTCCCTCGGCGTCTGCCATAGTATGTTACTGTATGACAAAGAATGTTCTTCTTCCTACGGTTTCAAGGGTCTAGTGGTTCTATTTTATAGCCCGCAGGGGGAGGCTAACAAAGCTGGTAATGTGTTAGCTTGCAGATGACAAGACCAGACGGGGCTGGCTGCTTTGCACAGAGACAAGACCAAATTTGTTAGCTGACAAGGTTTAAATAAGTACATACAAATTTGTTAACGTCAAACTGATTTCTATAAATTTGACAAGAAATACTTTAATTCAAGATAATTAATCTAGTATTCATTAAATTATTTTCCAGGGTTGTTTAGAAGCATTTACTTTAGTTTTTCTTTTGGAGTTTCTTTTCAAGTGAGAATGAATCCCTTCCCATTATGTTTGGACATAAGGATTACATAGTTAAATAGAAAATAAAATTGTACGACCAAAATAACTTGGTTCACCTCAATTGGAGTTCACATGAGTTAGTTATGAATTTCCAAAGTTAAAAGCATTTTGTAGTGTACAAAACATTCGGTTTTGGATTAATTTGTAAAAAACTATAATTTCTGGGGTAGAGATAAGTTTGAAACCTATTCCAAACTAAAGTTCACTTAAAAATAAAATTATCAAAATTAGTTTCACTTGATTTGGAGTTACTTTGAATTAGTTATGCATTTTTGAAGTTATTCTATTTTGGACCGTCCGATCGCGATTCGACGGTCCTGATTGAGTGGGCTATTCGGATGGTCCGAACGGCCCAATCAATACGGACGACCCAATTAAGATCTAACGGTCTAGATCGCGTTGGCCGTTCGGACGGTCCGAACGGCCCAATCGATCTGGACAGTCTAATTCGAATCCAACGGCTCCCGTGCAACTCAGTTGATTCAGGTTTTCCTAGGGAGTTAAAAATTGCAAATAAAATTTTTCAGAGAAGCTACTGAGATGATATGGATCAAACATAAATTTTGAAAACATACTGTTCACGATTAAAATACTTAATTTAAAATTCTTAACCAACTAGGTTTAAATAAGGACATACAAATTTGTTAAGGTCAAACTAATTTCTATAAATTTGACAAGAAATATTTTAATTCAAGATAATTAATCTAGTATTTCATTAAATTATTTCCCAAGGTTGTTTAGAAGCATTTACTTTAGTTTTTTTTTGGAGTTTCTTTTCAAGTGAGAATGAATCCCTTCTCATCATGTTTAGACATAAGAATTACATAGATAAATAGAAAATAAAATTGTAAAACCAAAATAACTTGGTTCACCTCAATTGGAGTTCACATGAGTTAGTTATGAATTTCCAGAGTTAAAAGCATTTTGTAGTGTAAAAAACATTCGGTTTTGGATTAATTTGTAAAAACTATAATTTCTGTGGTAGAGATAAGTTTGAAACCTATTCCAAACTAAATTTCACTTAAAAATAAAATTATCAAAATTGGTTTCACTTGATTTGGAGTTACTTTGAATTAGTTATGTATTTTTGAAGTTATTCTATTTTGGACCGTCCGATCGCGATTCGACGGTTCTGATTGAGTGAGCTGTTCGGACGGTCCGAACGGCCCAATCGATACGAATGGCCTGATTAAGATCTAACGGTCCAGATCGCGTTGGCCGTTCGGATGGTCCGAATGGCCCAAACGATTTGGACAATCCAATTCAAATCCAACGGCTCGCATGCAACTCAAATGATTCACGTTTAAGTAGGGAGTTAAAAATAGCAAATAAAATTATAAAAATATGAAATTTTTCAGAGAAGCTACTGAGATGGTATAGATCAAATATAAATTTTAAAAACATACTGCTCACGATTAAAATACTTAATTTAAAATTCTTAATCGACTAGGTTTAAATAAGGACATACAAATTTGTTAAGGTCAAACCGATTTCTACAAATTTGACAAGAAATATTTTAATTCAAGATAATTAATCTAGTATTTCATTAAATTGTTTCCCAAGGTTGTTTATAAGCATTTACTTCAGTTTTTATTTGGAGTTTCTTTTCAAGTGAGAATGAATCCCTTCTCATCATGTTTGGAGACAAGGATTACATACATAAATAGAAAATAAAATTATAAGACGAAAATAACTTGGTTCACCTCAATTGGAGTTCACATGAGTTACTTATGAATTTCCAAAATTAAAAGCATTTTGTAGTGTACAAAACATTCGGTTTTGGATTAATTTGCAAAAACTATAATTTATGGGATAGAGATAAGTTTGAAACCTATTCCAAACTAAAGTTCACTTGAAAAGAAAGTTATAAAAATTGGTTTCGCTTTATCGAGATTGGATGGCCCAATCAAGATTGCCGTTCGGAGCGGTCCGAACGTCCCAAGCGGCGTGGACCGTCCGATCTAAATCGAATGTCCAATAGCAAATATGTGGCACGGCAACAAAAATGGGGCGCGGCAACGAAATTCCTGTTGGTACGCGTAAACCGACGCGATTGATAGCGACCAAATATGGGGCATGGCAATGAAAATAGGGCATGGCAACAAAATTCCTGTGGGCACACGCAAACCGACGCGAATGATAATTTTCTTGACGGTTATATATCAAACCGTCACCAAAACTTATTGCATCCTTGTCGGTACATCCAAACCAACGCGAATGATAATTTTCCTAACGGTTATATATCAAACCGTCACAAAAACTTCTTTCATCCTTGTCGGTGCATCCAAACTGACGATAGCTAAATCATTACTATCGGTTCACTACACGCCCGTCGAGAAAATAAAACCCCGACAGGAAAGATCGGTTCTCCAGTAGTGTTACATTGTGTTATTTATCTTAAGAATATATAGATGGTGATCAGACTTACTATTAACAGACAACTGTTTGTTAAGATCCTCTCTAGGAGGCAACCAAATTGCCTCCCTCAGATTGCCACTTCCTAAGGTTGCATCAATGTATTTTTTCAGCAGCACACCCTGCATCATTCGTATCGAAAACAAAAAATGTCTTTAGGAACATACCATGCAGCAGTTACACCCAAACACAACCCCATTCCCCACCTCTAGATCTATCCATCCATCCAGCCAGCAGTCACAGAGGGAAAGATAGCAAGGCCAAGGGTGTCCAAACCAACCATCAAGCTAGCTAGCTAGGTAGCCTACATTGCAACTTGGTTCACATGAATACCAATAGCACAAACCAATAGATCGATCGATCTGTCTTACCTCGATCGACATCGACGGTGTTAGTGGTGAGGTAGCCGAAGCTGAGGTCGGTGGAGCTAGAGGTAGCCGGAATTGCACACGCCAGGGGGAGGAGGAAGAGGGAAGGCGCATGTCACACAGTGGTTGTGGCATTATTGGTCACCGCACAAGACACTCTTATCATACGAGTGTCTTGTGCAGTGAACCGTGTGTCACAACTGTCGGCGACGGGAAGAATGGCGGCGTCGGCGACAGGGTCACTCGGGTAGGGAGGGGGTACGGACGAGAGTAAGGCCGCTAGGGAATGACGAGTTAGAGCGCAAACCCTAGCGGGCTCCTACTAATAAAGAGACTTATCACAATCGGTTCTATTATGGAACCATGAGTGATACTTATCACAGACGGTTCCACAATGGAACCATTCGTGTTATGGTCTCATATCACAGATGGTTCATTATTAAAACCGTCTGTGAAGTATCACAGACGGTTGTTGTTCAGAACCGTTTGACGGTTTTCAACATGAACCACTTATGATATTACCTCTTCACAGACGGTTTTTAGCACAGCCAGTAACACAGACGGTCGTAAAACCAAAACCGTCTGTGATTGCATGTAATACAGACGGTTTTGGGCAACCGTCTATGATGAGGCGTCCAGTATTAGCCTTTTTGTAGTAGTGACGATATCTTATGATAGCTCGATCCTTCACTCGATCTTGTAGTTGATTACTTAGTTGTTGTTGACTCTTCAACCATATTTGATATGGTCATGCACTTTTTTAATCCAACCACATTGAGGGCCCCATAGATATATCTTCATAACAGAGGAAGTGCAAATTCCATGTTGATTGCTCACATTTCTTTTCAAGTAAACCCGAAAACTACCTTTATGACTACGCATTTACGAAGTAGCGTTTGACAACCTCTAAATAAACTATTACACATGTAGGAAACCATGGTGATATTATGTCTAAGAATCATACATACACTATGTATGAGACCAGCTGATGACACTTACGAATATAACAATTCACACAGTGTCTCAAGACAGGTCAATCCAACACCATGTTATCCAACATATGTCTCCATTATAGATTTGATATCTCATATCCATAATCCGTGAAACGTGATCATCAATTAATACATATGTTGATCCATAAATCATAAGTGTCATATATAATGATATAAGACCAGGGATATTTAGAATAACATCATAAACATAAATAGAAAGTTTTTACGAACAAGTGATATTTCATTCAAGAGACGAAATAACTTCTGTTGATCTATAAATCATAAATGCCACATATAATGATATAAGATCATGGATGTTTAGAATAACATCATAAATATAAATAGAGAGTTTTTACGAACATGTGATATTTCATTCAAGAGACAAAATAATTTTTTATTCAAAAGTTCATAAATATAGAAACAATATAATCATCACTACTATGATTGCCTCTAAGCCACCAGGTGGAGATGAGAGTAAGGGTGGTGATTCTCTGTGGTGTGTGGGAGGCAGTGTGATGGCGGCGTGGTTTGCAGCGCGACGGAAGGGGATCGACGACATATGGCGCCTCGAACTAAGGCTCGCCAATGCCAGATTTGGTGAGAGATTTTAGGGGTAGAATAAGGACATGAAGTGGTGTCGTGCCTCCTGCTAGCGGTGGGTTTTGCAGAGAGAAATGGGACGTCCGAGCAAACGGCTCGCATCGGCCGGCTCGCATCGGTGCCAATGCTCATCTACAGTGTATCAAAGAAAGATTTGATAACAGTAGCATGTGAAGTTTAGGGACCAGGTGACCAACGATGAGTCACGACATTTAGTAGTGTTCATATGCTATAGCAAGTGCCTCTGTAGTACGCTGATGCCAACCAAGTTTTGTAACCTTTAATTAAAAAACCAAGTTTTGCAACCTTAAATAACACAAGTTTTGCTACCTTTCCTTTTTTTTTTTAAAAAAAAACAAGTTTTGTAACCTAGAGGGTCTGTGAACGATAATATATACGTTACGAATCCCAGTACTTTCATATTACGAATTGTTCCCATTGTATATTTCATAACGAGGGGTGCATCCCACCCTTAGGTGCACTTTCATACATCCCACCTTGACGTGCACTGAAACAAGTGCTAAAGACAGTGAAAATTGTTGGAATTAATATGGGATAGACCTAAATTTATATTTTAATTAATTCCTGGTAAATCTCAAAGGCCCATGTGCATATGCTAAATCTGTTTAGTCCCACATAGAGAGATGAAGGGGAGTTACACCACTTTATAAGGTGGAAAGTGGTAGCCCCTCTTATGGAATTGGAAAGAGCCAACACACGTGCGCGCTCACTCGCCTCGCCGTGCGGTGCAGTGCGTGCGTGTGCGTGCGTATGCAGGTGTGTTAGGTGCGGACGCGATTTTCTTTATCTATTCGAAAATCAAAACGCACTGACTCGTAATTGATGGCGAATTGGGAAGTGTTCACGCGACTGCTCACTGATCCTCTTCTTCCACTGATTCTGGGTATGGCTATCTTTTAGGCATTTTTCGTCAACTGGCTTTGCTGCCGCGCTCAAACCCTCTGAATTCAATTGTGCACCAAAATGGTGATTAAAACTGGAAAAGAGATGTGGGATGCACTCGAGGCTAAATTTGGGGTTTCAGATGCAGTGAATTGTATCTCATAGAGCAATATCATGACTATAGAATGGTTGATAGCCGTTCTGTAGTTGAATAGGCTCATGAGATACAATCCATAGCCACAGAACTTGAGTACTTCAAGTGTGTGTTACCGGACAAATTTGTCGCGGGAGGTATTATTGCCAAGCTTCCTCCTTCTTGGAGGAATTTTGCTACTTCTCTGAAACACAAGAGACAAGAGTTTTCTGTAGAAAATCTCATTGGGTCTCTTGATGTTGAAGAGAAGACGAGAGCAAAAGATACACACACTAGAGGTAATGAGGGACATTCTAGTGCCAATGTGGTGCAGAAGAAGAATGGCCAAGCTCAAAAGTTCAAAGGCAAGAACAAGAGTACACAAACAACAAGCTTCAAGAAGAAGAAGAAGAACACAAAGGATGGCCTTTGCTTTGTGTGTGGTGAACCTGGTCATTGGGCTAAGGATTGCAGCCAACGCAAAGGTGGGAAGAATCGCAGGGCGTAATTCCAAGTCTGCCAATATTGTTGTTGGTACTCTTGAGGCACAGAACTTGTGGTATGGTAATTTACCTCTTCGTTCTTTTCGTATGTCAATCTACCGATTGGTGGATAGACACCGGTGCTAATATACATGTGTGTGCTGATATTTCATTGTTCTCTTCTTACCAGGTCACTCGGGATTCAGCCGTTCTAATGGGGAATGGGTCGCATGTCACTGTTCATGGTGTTGGCACGGTCGATCTGAAGTTTACTTCGGGGAAGATTGTACAACTGAAGAATGCGAATCATGTGCCATCGATCAATAAGAATCTCGTCAGCGGATCTCTTCTGTGTAGAGATGGCTTTAGACTGGTATTTGAGTCTGATAAATTTGTAGTGTCCAAGGGTGGACAATTTGTTGGTAAATGCTATGTGTGTGGAGGCTTGTTCCGCCTATCTCTTTCAGATTTGTGTAGTAATGTTGTGAACCATGTTGGCAGTGATAATGAGACTACTATTTGGCATTCACGACTTTGTCACATAAATTTTGGTTGCATGACGCGGTTAGCCAGTTTAGAGTTAATCCCGAAATTCACCATTGCCAAAGGTTCTAAGTGTCAAGTTTGTGTGCAATCAAAACAGCCTCGTAAGCCTCATAAGGCCACGGAGGTAAGAAACTTGGCACCATTAGAACTCATACATTCAGATCTGTGTGAGATGAATGGTGTGTTGACAAAAGGTGGTAAGAGATATTTTATGACTCTTATTGATGACTCCACTAGGTTCTGCTATGTGTATCTTTTGAAAACTAAAGATGAAGCTTTTCACTACTTTAAAATCTATAAGGCAGAAGCTGAGAACCAACTTGAAAAGAAAATCAAAAGGGTTAGGTCTGATCGTGGCGGCGAGTACTTTTCTAATGAGTTCAATTTATTCTGTGAGGAACATACTATAATTCATGAGAGGACGCCTCCCTATTCACCCCAGTCAAACGGGGTTGCTGAAAGAAAGAATTGCACTCTAACTGATTTGGTTAACGCCATGTTAGACACAGCGGGTCTTTCCAAAGCATAGTGGGGGAAGGCTATATTGACTTCATGTCATGTCCTAAACATGATTCCCACAAAGAATAAAGAGATAACTCCATATGAACAATGGGAGAAGAAAAGACTATCACTTTCATACTTGCGCACTTGGGGTTGTTTGGCGAAAGTCAATGTGCCAATTCCTAAAAAGCGTAAGCTTGGACCAAAAACCGTGGATTGTGTCTTTCTAGGCTATGCTCACCATAGCGTTGGATATAGATTTCTAGTGGTGAAATCTGGAGTACCTGATGTGCATGTTGGTACAATTATGGAGTCCAGAGATGCTACATTCTTTGAGAATATTTTTCCGATGAAAGATATGCCTAGTTCACCGAGTCAAGAACCTGATACAATTCTTGAACCTACCATTCCAATGGAATATTTTGAACAAACCCCTGAGCAAATTCCTGAGAAAAAAGACAATGAAACTATAAGGAAGAGTAAAAGACAAAGGACTACAAAGTCTTTTGGTCCTGATTTCATTGTGTACCTTGTGGATGATACCCCAAGTACCATTTCTGAAGCGTGTGCTTCTCCAGATGCAGAATACTAGAAGGAAGTAGTCCGTAATGAAATGGATTCCATTATCTCTAATGAAACTTGGGAGATCACTGAGCGTCCTTATGGTTGTAAACCTGTAGGATGTAAGTGGGTGTTCAAAAAGAAGCTTAGGCCTGATGGTACTATCGAGAAGTACAAGGCACGGCTTGTGGCCAAGGGTTATACCCAAAAGAAAGGCGAAGATTTCTTTGATACTTATTCACCTGTGGCTAGATTGACCACTATTCGAGTACTACTATCTCTGGCTGCCTCACACGGTCTTCTCGTTCATCAGATGGACGTTAAGACGGCTTTCCTAAATGGAGAGTTGGACGAGGAAATTTACATGGAACAACCAGATGGATTTGTAGTAGATGGTCAAGATGGAAATGTGTGCAAGTTGTTGAAATCTTTGTATAGTCTTAAACAAGCACCTAAGCAGTAGCATGAAAAGTTCGACAGAACTTTAACATCTGCAGGCTTGTTGTGAATGAAGCTGACAGATGTGTGTATTATCGCCATGGTGGGGGCGAGGGAGTCATTCTATGTCTGTATGTTGATGGCATATTGATCTTTGGGACCAACCTTAATGTGATTAAGGAGGTCAAGGATTTCTTGTCTCAGAATTTTGAGATGAAAGATCTAGGAGTAGCTGATGTTATCTTGAACATCAAGCTGTTGAGAGGTGATGGTGGTGGGATTACATTGTTGCAATCTCATTATGTGGAAAAGGTTCTGAGTCGTTTTGGTTATAGCGACTACAAACCCTCTCCAACACCTTATGATCCTAGCGTGTTGCTTAGGAAGAATCGGAGAATAGCTAGAGACCAATTGAGATATTCTCAGATAATTCGTTCACTCATGTATTTAGCTAGCGGTACCAGGCCTGATATCTCATTTGCTGTGAGCAAACTAAGCCGTTTTGTTTCCAATCCGGGAGATGATCATTGGCATGCTCTTGAGAGGGTAATGCGCTATCTAAAGGGTACTATGAGCTATGGCATTCATTATACCGGGTACCCTAGGGTACTGGAGGGTTATAGCGATTCAAACTGAATATCTGATACTGATGAGATTAAGGCCACAAGTGGATATGTCTTCTTACTTGGAGGTGGCGCTGTTTCATGGAAGTCTTGCAAGCAGACCATCTTAACGAGGTCAACAATAGAAGCAGAACTCACAGCATTAGATACTGCCACTGTTGAAGCCGAATGGCTTCGTGAGCTCTTGATGGATTTGCCGGTGGTTGAAAAACCGGTACTGGCTATTCTGATGAACTGTGACAATCAGACTGTGATTATCAAGGTGAACAGTTCTAAGGATAATATGAAGTCATCAAGACATGTGAAGAGAAGACTGAAGTCTGTCAGGAAAATGAGAAACTCCGGAGTAATAGCTTCGGATTATATCCAAACAGCTAAGAATCTGGCAGATCCCTTCACAAAGGGTTTATCACGAAATGTGATAGACAATGTATCGAGGGAGATGGGTTTGAGACCCACGTGAGTTATACCAAAGTGGTAACCCATCCTATGTGATCGGAGATCCCGTGAAGTAGGATTGGCGAAACAAGCTATTGGTTAACTAGGAGGAGAGTACCTTTATAGACCCACTCCATTGGAGATGCAATTCTCTCCTAAATCTGTATGGCAGGTTGATTTTTATCTTAATGTGTTCCGTGGCTTGTTAAAGCAAAGATGTTGCCCTACAGAGCAGTCTTGAAAGAACACACCTATATGAGCTCGACTGCTAGTCACAGTCTATGAAATAGGGTAATTTCTAGGAAGCTCATGAATAGGCTAGGAGTATGACTTATATGCTCCAACCCGCGGGGATGCCTAGCAGCCTAGTATCAGTTAAGGACTTAAGTGAAACTTATTCACATAAAACTGTCAATTCAAGGCTTAGTCCATTGTGCAGTTGTGGATTAGTGTAGCTTCTGTTCTAGGTGGATGTTCAACCTTAACCGGTCTCCATCAAAACACTGGTATATTAAAACAATACTGTGGATCAAGGCATTTGACATGTGCCCTTAGGATCTGGTGGGGGATTGTTGGAATTAATATGGGTTAGGCCCAAATTTATATTCTAATTAATTCCTAGTAAATCTCAAAGGCCCATGTGCATATGCTAAATCTGTTTAGTCCCACATGGAGAGATGAAGGGGAGTTACACCACTTTATAAGGTGGAAAGTGGTAGCCCCTCTTGTGGAATTGGAAAGAGCCAACACACGCGCGCGCTCGCTCACCTCGTCGTGTCGTGTCGTGTCGTGTCGTGCCGTGCCGTGCGTGTGCTTGTGCGTGCGTATGCAGGCGTGTCAGGTGCGGGCGCGATTTTCTTTATCTATTCGAAAATCGAAATGCACTGACTCGTAATTGATGGCGAATCAATGGCAACCTTTGGTCTTCTAGTCTCTTTGTTTTGGCTGATAAAAAGAACAGAGTTCTGCTTCTTAATGGCGAATCAATGGCAACCTTTGGCCTTTCGATTCTGCTTATTGATGGCGATTGGTTCTGGTTCGATCTTTCACTTCCACAATCTGAAATTCCACGCTTCTTGTTCTTTGTCTCTGGTGATCTCCATCCGTGCGGCGCTGTACGGCAAGCCGCGGAGAGCATGCCTCCGGAACCCTCGTCCTTGGAGGCTTGCACGAGTAAGGACGAATAAGGTTTTTGGGGAGCGTTCGCGCGACTGCTCGCTGATCCTCTGCTACATCTACATCAACTGCACGACTACTACTACGACATCCACTACGCCATGACGAACGACGTTGTCGGGACCCCGGGTATGCAACCCCAGGACCCTCTGTGTATTCTGAACTAGTCCCATGATCAGTAGCTAGCTCACACAGTTACAACATTGGTGTAATCATAACCACACAACCAAACTATAGATGAAGCAGACAAATTAATAATATTAAGCAAAAGGGACCTTATGGTCAAGTCTTACAACGGTTGCCACGCAGGGCTAAAGACAACAGAGTAAACTTGCAGCGGAGAACAAAACATCTGGTGGAGGTCACCCAATATGCCCACCGGCAATCGAGTGAAGGACGCGACCTAATTCGCAAAGTCTTCAAAGAAGTCTTCCTCGTAGAACTCTGAGTTCATTGGATCACCTTCCTCTGCTGATTTAAACAGAGGGCGTAAGGCCATGAGTACTTTGAATGTACTCAGCAAGTCATAGTGAATTGTATGCAAGTAATATTTATGCAAGGCTTAACAAGGATAGCTTTATGGCTCATTTGCGGAAAGCATCATTTGACAGTAAATACAATAAGTAGATTGCAAAGCATAATTTAAAAGACCGATACATAAGTAAGCGCTTTTCTTTGAAACAACTAGTGAACACCTGCTCACTTCCCAAACATCAACCAACTACCGATTCGACCAAACCATTCCAACATTTTCGACAAAAGCTCTACCTTGCGTGAAATCACTGTGCATGTCCATAACCGGGACACGGCTATTCAATAGTTTTACACTCTGCAGAGGTTGTACAGCTTGACCCACAAGACACGAATTTCTCTAGTTTGTCCGGCATATATCTATGCCACCGCTCACTACCTTGGGTAAGCAGTCTAGAGCACGTGACAAGGCTTTTACAAAGTTCTGTTTTGACTCAGTTCTGTTCGCTAAGGTTTCGCCTCTATCTGGCCCCCTCTTGCCCCGTTCCCAACCAAAACAGAACCGAACCAAGACATTGCTAATTAGTCAGCCAGGTATATCCCAATCTAGACATGTGGTTGTACGGTTGAGGCCCAGATCAATGGTTCAAGGTTAAGTCCTTAGTTGGTTGCTCGACGAGACGCGGTTCCATCGTTCCAAGTGTGCGTTCTGGCACCCACCTTTTCCACCACCCACTCGTCCGAGCATAAATCATTTTCTTTCAACTTGGCCAAATGACCACCCTAGTCATGGCACAACATCTTTTACAAAAGTGGCTCCGCCACGGTTCCATAATTTTCTTTAGTCAAATTCATCATGTTGGGTTCAACCCAGCCAGAGGACCACCCTAGTCCCGGCACCACAGATTTTAGTAAGGTGACAACAAATGTCATGGTCTCACACAGGACCACACTTCGCATTATTAGCAACACAGGTCGTTACTACACAAGCCACAAACCATGTGCGCTAGGGCAAATCAACATTTATTGAATCATGATATCGAGACCAACGTCTACTAGAGCATGACTAAGCAAATAAACGTGCCCATGTTGGTATTACAATAATGTCCAACTAGTAATTAACCATCCTAAGGTGTCCAAGGAGTTATGTCATTCAAGGAAACATGTCAATTACAAATTAGCATGGAGGTATAATGGCAATTAGGTAATTAAATAAACCTGAAACCACTTATTATAAAATTAGCCATGCATGTTTATATAAAACAATATACTTTTTATAAAATGGGATCAATATGATTAAAGGTCTACGACTTGCCTTCGTTGAAGAGTAGCGGTGCTTGATTAAATCGGTCATGAAAGCTTCCAAACGTCGGGACTATCTGCTAACAAGGCTAAATAAATAAAACAACTCCAAATAAAATCCAAATAAATACCAAATAAATACTAATAGGAAGGCAAGGATTTTAGATGAATTTAGAAATTTGAATCACTCGAATCGGAGTTCGAATGAAGAAGTTATGGCCAAAGAAGATAGGAAAACACATAAAATCAAGAAAAGGATTTCTGATTTAGAATTACTTTCCTAAAGGAAAATTGATTTAATGCATGTCGACGTCGCAGAGGAAAACCGCCGAATTAAAAGAAAAGAAATCGACAAGTGGGGTCCACTTGTCATAGAGGTGCATGGTGGACTAGGTCCACATTGCTTCGAAGGGTGCCACGAGGCGCCACGCTGCTGGAGCCGGGCGTGGCGCCGACCGCACCGACGGGCAGCCACGGTGGCGCCACGCCACCAAGAGCGATGGCGCTTGGTTCGAGGGCTCGCCGCGAACGGCGACGAAAGGGCGGCGGCGAGTACGAAGCGGAGAAAGTCGCGGCGAACACGATCGCGCTCGTCCCGAGGACGCGCGCGCACGGAAAGACGGCGGCGACGGCGAGAAGCGGCGGAGGCGGCGGCTCAAGGTGGCGACAGCGCTCCGTGGATTTAAGCGACGGGAGGCGCGCGACGCGCGGCTTCATGGGCGGCCGAGGCGGTGGCAACGGCGAAAAGGAGCTCCAACGGCGGTGAAGGGTGCGGCGGAATCAACCACGGCGGCGGCGAGAAGAACTTCAATTCCGCGAGCACAGAGGGAAGAGGAGGAGTGAGAGAGGAAAGAGAGAGGAGCTCAGGCGGTCCGGTGCGTGCTTAAATAGGGCTCGAGGAGGGTGGAAGAGGAGGACGGCGTGGAGGTCACCGCGACCATTAATGGCGGCTTGACCAAGGCGCATGGGAGGCGTGGGGCTGCGCCAGGGCGTGGGGCGAGGCGGCGGCGCTGGCGGAGGCGGGAGGCGGCCGGCAGGATTCAGGGAGTGGGCGAGGAGTGGGTGAGGGCAGCAGGATTCGCGGGCGGCATGGGCGCCCAACGGCTCTGTCCGGAGGTAGGAGAAGGGCGGGGAGGCTGACACGGCGGGGCCACACGCCAGCGAGAGAAAGGGGGAGAGAGGGGTGCGGGCGAGGACGCGTGCGAGCCGTCCGATTGAGATCGGACGGTGGCGAGGGGGAGGGCGCCGCGCAGCTGGGCCGTGCGGGCGAGAACAGTAACGGGCCGGAGGAATTCGGCCCAAACCGAGGGAGGGGATTTTAAGCCTTTTCTTTTTAGAAAATACCAGAAAAGCAAAAGCAATTTTAGAAAATAGTTTAATCCGTCCAAAAATTCTAGGAAAATTCACAGAAATCCCTTGAATTATTTAGGACTTAGTAAAAATATTTTCAGCCTCACTATTGCTTTTAATTTTTTGGCAATTAATTATTTTTAACATAAGGCCAAAGGAAAAACCAAATTAAAAACCAACTAAACTCACTAAACCAACTTTAATTAGTTCAAGTTTAATTAAATCAAATTAAACCACTTTTGAAATTCTAAAAATACAATTTAAGCTTTGGCAAAATAATAAACCCAAATGGTTCCTTTTTAGGGTTTTCAAAATTTTCAAAAAGGCCAGAAAATAGGGATGTTACAGACGTCCTCATCAAGAAATCTGCTGTAGCTTCTTCTTCCACCGATTCTAGGTACGGCTATCTCTTTCTTATTACTTGGTTTGTTTTACTATCTGTTGTTGTCTTGAATACTGAGATAGTTATGCTAGTTTCTGTTATTCTAGAATCTAGTATGGCTATAGTGTTCTTGGTTATCTGCTTTGTGAAAATAGCTAGAGTATTTTTCATGTTTTATCTAGCATATTTCTAGATTAAAGTAATAAGAAAAATGCTTATATACTCAACAAAAATCATGAGAAATAGGGCTGTCTGGGGGAATTTGCATACAAACTTAACTTATGGGGGACAAAATAAGCAATAATTTGGGGGTAAATTGAAAAGGTAGGTGGCTTGTAGAGGTGTTTATGGTTTTTTTTTTCTTTTAAAAAGAAGCGGTATATTGCTCTGATGTTGTTTTTGGACGTCTGGTTGCCGCAGGATTCAGACTTCTGCATTTACTCTCTCACAAAAAAAAAAGTTGCATGTAGCTTGTTTGAAAGGACGGTCTACACCCCTAAATTATGCAGAAAATTTCACAAAAGGAAAACTGAAAAACAAATTATGTTGAGAGTGGGATTTGAACCCACGCCCTTTCGGACCAGAACCTTAATCTGGCGCCTTAGACCAACTCGGCCATCTCAACTCATTGGCACACTAAAGTTATATGGCTCTTTTGGCATGATGCCGTAGATCACACATCCCTCACGCATCTATGCTCTATTCACCTGTATCGTGTGTGCGCGTGCGCGGAAAAGCAACACAGCCACACACCAAAAACGCAAGGCCAGCGAGATACGCCACGCTAAACCCCTCTCTAATCCCCTATATAAACCCTCTTACGACAATTGATTAATCAGCAGCTCACTGCATACAAATTAACCCATTGAACTCGATCAATCCCTATACCACCTCACGTACTAATTAAACGGCAACAGCAAAATGGCCAGCCCTACTAGCACCAGCACCAGCCCCGTCCTCCTCCTCGTCCTCCTCGCCCTGGCCGGCCTAGCCGACCTCGCCGCCGCCGCGAGGCCCGTCGACGCGGCACCTTCCACGGCGAACACGATGGCCTCCGCGGCCGGCGGCGCGGCGGAGCTGGACGGCATGATGAACTGCATGGTGGGGTGCTTCACGCAGGTGCTGGGGTGCGCCTTCGGGTGCATGGGCAAGGGCCCCGACCTGCCGCTCTGCGTCATCAGCTGCAACCAGAAGAGCATCGTCTGCATGGTGCGCTGCGGCATCTCGCCGTCGCCGCCCGCGCCCAAGCCCACGCCGCCCGCGCCCAAGCCCACGCCTCCCAAGCCCACGCCTCCCAAGCCCAAGCCCTCGCCGCCGCCCGGCCCTCCGTACGCCGGCCACAGCATAGAGACCTCCTGCTAGACGTCGTCGAGTCTTCCACTCCCAAGCGCTCATGAGTCATGAGTAATAGTATACGAATTAAGAAAAGACATATATCTCATTAATTGTACCCAGACATATGGCCAACCTGTAACTTAACTCGATCATTTATCTAGCTATCTGTTACAAAAGAAAAAGAGTCATATGACTCGTAACTAATGAGTGTATGTACACAATCTGAGCAGTGTACTTTGGTCTCAGACTCAAATGTAATGCTCCTTACAAGTATTATTAATCGGTGGTGTCAAAGTGTTAACTAGTAGTCTCTGCAAGCATCTACTTCTTTATCTAAGGATTCAGTCTCTCCAACGTGGCAAAGAAACTACTCCTAAACATCCTCCTACAATTAAACAAGTTTTAACTGCACAGATTAAACCAGGTCAATGCTATTCTTCCTGTTTGTACAGGCAACCTCAGAATTAATGGCACAGCTTTCGGTTAGTTTTAGGTAATAAGGTAGCTTCACTAGTTGGCCTTTCTGTTGCTCCGTTGCTTCACTCCTAATATTACCTCTGGCTCTGAGGCGTCGCCTCATCACTGAAAAACTTTTAGAGGGAGCGGGAAAACATACCATGGCCACCATCCTCGGGGTCCTTCCTCCGGCAGTCCTCGCCGTCATCTTCTGCATCCTCGCCAGCGCCGCCAATGCCCCGACTTCTTCATTCAAGGGCGCGTCTACTGCGACACGTGCCGCGCTGGGTTCGAGACCAACGTCACTGATTACCTCAAGGGTTTGAACTTCTGAAACTTCAGAAGCTGAAGCAATAATTTCAAACAGAAAGGGGACCTCACATCCGTTTGCTCCCTTTTTGTTGGCTTCAGGCGCAAAGGTCAGGCTGGAGCATGGTTTAAATTTCGGCCGATTTTTGGTGAAAATCGTCACACTTCGGCACCGGCAGCCTCGAGCGCTCCGTCGACGGGGTGACCGACGAGACCGGGACGTACAAGATCGAGCTCAAGGGCAGTCACGTCGAGGACATCTGCGAGGTCGTCGTCGTCCAGAGCCCGCTGGCCGACTGCACCGAGGTCACGGGCGGCAGGGACCGCGCGCGCGTGGTGCTCGCCCAGGACATCGGCATCTGCGACAACGTGCGCTTCGCCAACCCCATCGGCTTCCTCAAGGACGCTCCGCTGCCCATCTGCGGCGAGCTACTCAAGCAGTACGCATTGACCGACGAAGACGAGGTGTAAGGCGACGATCGCCGTTAGCCTATCACAACACCGGAGGGGGCTACAAAAAATGTATATTCATCAGTCATTTGGCTGGCTTTCAGATAACAAGCATCAATTGTGCAGTATCAAAATGTAACATGAAAATGTGTAAAAATTTTGAAACTGTAACTTAATTTGCAATATACTGTTATTACTTATAGCCGGGTGAATTGTGACCTGCCAGATTTGCATCTCTGCCTTCTTTGCTCCGATCACTTGAGACAATCTGAAATCCTGTAACACAAAGTGACAGAATTGATAGCCAACATCACAGCTGGAAAACTTTGGTTCACACAAAAACACACTCATTTCATTTCTATAATTATTTATACAATTACAGATTTACAATCTGCTCCATAGAATCAGCATTGAGTTCAGTGACACCAGACATCATACTACACAATTTAGTAAATATACTATGGAACTTGGGAACTTCTCAGCGAAAAAAAAAGAACTTCACAGTATCGTCAAAGCCAAGTCTTGTAAGGAAGTTTTTCTGCTACCAAGGCTTCAGGTCTCCGACAGGTCCAGCTGTCCAGTTGAGATGCTTCTCACCCGGCTGTAAGTATACACTCTCTGGGTGTGGGAGCTTGCGAGCAAGGCCGTTGAGAATCTGATGGAATGCATCTCTAGGTTGGGCTGGCTGCGGGAACAACATGGCCTTCTTCATCGATGGATTGGCGAGCAATCTTTGCTTCCTTAGGATATCATCAATTGGAATGGACGTGAGTATTGTATCTAGCTTTGGAACATCCTCCTCATCAACAAAAACGCCAATTTCATCCCATGGGATTGCATCAGCAAATGGCAGCACAATGTCGTCAGCAATGATGACTGGAATGCAGCCGAAAACCACGGCCTCCACCAACCTAGGGCTCCATGGTGCCCATCCCAATGGACACAAGCAGAAGACTGCACGCTGCATATCTTCATAGTAAGTGGCAGGGTGTTCAGTAGAGATGTCGAAGAGAGGATTGTTCTTGAAGTTCTCCCACAGTGAAGCTCGGGCACCTCTGTATAACATGTTCAACAAAGTTAACTAGGATCAAGTATCATGGGAAAGGTATGCATGTATCGGTGAAGATTCTGCGAGTATTCTTACCTTGCGTAATATCCACCCTCAGGGTCATTCCCATTGTCATAGAACAGACCCCTGAAGTAAACGAAGATTGAACGGAGAGTATCAGGAGGAATCAAATGAGCCTGCATTTTCTGTGGTGGTGCATATGGTGGTATGGTGATAGAACCCTCCTTCAAGCAGACATGGTTCTTCTGTCCAAAAGTTTGAACAAATGTAGCACGACGGAGCATTGGAAGAATTCCACGCTCAATAGCTTTCTCTTCCTGTAAACACAAATGACCATTGCGCATACAACTTCAAAATTAATAGCAGCTAAAGGCAGGGCCTATCCCTAGCTACCAATCTCTGCTGAAAGTTCTACTTCTTGTAGAACTAAAATTGTGACCAGCTGTGGCAGTGACGGGAACATGGAAGGTAACAAGACATGCAAACCAATATATCCTTACCTGATAGTGAAAGCATGCCCCAAAATCATGTGGAACGACAAAAAAGTGATCTGCTCCATCAGTTCTATTCCAAAAAGGCCACTTCTTTGAAATAAACTGGATTGCGCTTCTCATCATCCTTGGAGACTTGAATGGTAACGGAAGTCCAGCAGGAGTTAGATCACAAGTAGTGTAAATGGGGGTGTAGAACCAATCGGCCTCTTCAGGGTTGAGTGTCCGCACTGCACTAGATAGCAAGAAACGGTGCATGAATATCTCAGCAGCAAACATGTGATTGAGGCATCGGGGATCCTTGGTGACAATCCTCTTGTTGTACTTGCTTGGCAAGTCATAGACGAAAACTTTCAACCTTCCAACAGGATTGTCTTCTAGCACATCACCAGCACTTCCTGCACGTCAATGCTCTTGGTTGAGTAGAAGCGCACAATAATCTCCACATGAAGCTGATGAACAAATTCTAAAGGAAACCAATCATGCAGCCATAATAAACCGAACGGTGTAATAACTAATAAGGTGGGAATAGCACGCAGACGGAGAAAGGATATCAACGCAATGAAAGTTCAGGGAAGCCCATCTTCAATAAAGCATTTGAACATGATTGATTGAACCTAAATGAACGGTGCCTGGTAAACCTAAACTCAGGATGCATCATTCTGAAACTTTGTCACTCGGTAGATCCTCATCAGTTTTTTTGGCGGAATTCGAACCTGTAGAATTTCGGGAATAGTTGCGTGTCTTTTGAGATTCCCACACCCTTTATTTATAGTGTCAAATATTACAGTCCGACTCGCACACATGAGTCCGACTCGCGCACGACTTAGACTCTTACCTAAACTCTAATATCTCCAACACCCCCACTCAAGATGGGTACGAGATAACAATCATGTCCATCTTGTTACATATTGTAATACTATTACTAGAATCTACCAAAACCTACCATCCATTGACTCCATAGCCATACCATTACAAAGACAAAAAGTTGCTCACTACTAATACTACCAGAGACTTCACCAAATCCATCTCCACCATCTACCAACTATCCCAACCTCAACCTCCTCTTCCTCTACCCTCGTGCCCCCAGCTACCCCTGGCCTCCACAACCTCCACCTCTGTCACAGATCATTACGCCTGACTCCAGTTCTAATCCTCTTCCAGATCTCTCCAGTAACACTATCTCAGGCACCCATACCAACATCACCGCATGAAACCAATCCCATCACTTTTGCCGCCGTTTGACATAGCCTCCACTAGAGCTACCACCAGCCCCTAATTCGTCATCACCATCGTCGAACTCATCACCACCATTGAACTCTTACCACCACAAACACACCCCCTACCAGTTGCAACACCAACTCCAATGAGCACCACCTTCGAGACCTCCATTAATTCCACTATTAGCACAACCACCAAAGCCACCACCTGAACAATCTTCTCCCCTTATCTTACATGCCATCCGTCATAACTTCCGATACTGTCACCACCTAAGCTTCTTCCACCACCATAGCAATCAGTAACAACCTAATAGAAAACTCTATCACTAAGCAACACAGCAGCTAGAACTCTCAACAAACACATCATCCTCTATCTCCTTTCCCTAACACAGCTCACGTAGCCACACTAGATCCTCCACCAATCTAGGTCTACACCAGATCCCCCTCAGGCACACCAGGTCCTCCACCAATCTGAATTCACACCAGATCCCCCTCAGATACATCAGATCCTCCACCGATCTGGATCCATACCATATCACCAGTTCTTTCTTTTTCTTTTTCTTCCCTTCCCTTTTTCTTTTCCTTTTTTCTTCCCTTCCCTTTTTCTTTTCCTTTTTTCTCCTTTTCTTCCTTTCTTCTTTTCTTCCTCCTGACACCTCCTTCACCACTGTCTTCTTTCTTCTTCTTCCTCTCACCTCTCCCTCGAGCGCTAGCCCCCGAGCTCCTTCCTCCCTTCCTTCTTTCTCTTCCTCTCTCTGCCTTTATCTCCTCCCCAGTCGGATCCTACTGCCAGCGCCGGCCCCCATCGCTTTCCCCCCAGCGAATGCCTTCTCCCCGTCCTCTCCTCTACTTACTCCACCACTGGCCCCCTCCTCGCCAGATCTCCCCTTCCCCCTCACCACCGTCCCGAGCTAGAACCGGTTCCTCTCCCCTTCCTCCACCACTGGCCCGAGCACCGAATCCTCCATCGTGGGCCCAAGCGTCAGATCTCCTCCCTCCTCAAGCCGCCTCTGCCATTCCTGCCTTCAACCTCTTCGCCTCCTCCGCCGGTCTGCCCAGGCCGTCCGCCGCCACTGCACCTCCTCACGCCGGCCCGGCTAGCCGCGTGCTCACTCGCAAGGTGCGGGCGGCAGTTGCCATGCGCGCCTCGAGGCAACAGTGGCAGTACCTGCTGCGATGGCGGCAGCGGTGATGGGTGGATCGAGGGCGGCGGCGGTAGGTGAGTCATGGGTTAGGGTTAGGTTTCGGGATGACGATGGCTTAGGATTGGTTCTGATACCATGTAGAACTTTAGGAATAGTTATGTGTCCCTTGGCCCCCCACCCTTTATTTATAGTGTCAAATATCACAGTCCGAGTCGCACACGACTTGGACTGTTACCTAAACTCTAATATCTCCAACAGAACTTATGGGCTAACTGTCTGTCCTATATTGTTCCATTAATAGGACACATAATGGCACAGGCATCAAATAGAATTAATTTACAGATCTCAGTGCCATGACTCATGGTAGTAGAACGGGTCGTTGTCAATGACATGACTCAACACTGCAGGTAGTGCAGGCAGATATGGTTGGCTAAACTATCAACCATCAACCGTGATGACACCTAAAGAATCAGGAAAATAAGTTTCCTCATGGTGATTCCATATTTTTACACAAATATTTTGTTGGCACATGGAAATTAGATTCCTCGAAAAACACGAGAGCCTCCAGGTGGGCAGTACAGAATTGGCAAGAAACTAGTACCGGATCATCCTTTCTTTGAAAGAAAAAAAGGTCAATGCAGTTTTTAAGAGCAATATGTGATGTTACATTATCAGGTTTAGCTCTTGCAATTGCAAATGCATATCTGCAACTAATTGCACTACCAGCACCATATAGCATCCATGACTGCAACACTAGAATAGAAAAATTACAACTGAAAAATTGAATACTGGCGGCTATTGGCACCGAGAATAGTCGCTGTAATATAACACCGGGTCAATTCGATCATATCGAGACCCTAACCTAAATACAGCATCCCAACTTGAAGCAAAAAGAAAAGGAGGAAAATTTGTACTGACGGACTGAAGCCAATTCATCAATTCTCCAAGTCGACCTTGTTCACAACTCCCGGTCGAACCCCTCGTCTCGTCATCACAATTCGCAGGTTTACAATCGAATAGTCAGAAAACGGGACCAGGCAGAGCAAGAGGAGGTCACCTGAGATGCGCTCAGTGTTCCGCTGAGCCGCCCTTCCGTCCACCTCGGCGGCGGAGGCCGGCGGCGGTGGCAAGAGAGAGAAGACGCAGGCGGCCACAAGGACCGACACGGGGAGCCAGCCGGCCATTGCGCGCACCATGGGCGTCGCCACCTTCTCCACCTAGACGAAGAGGCCTGGCGGAGGAGAGCAGGGGGAGAGATCGCACGGAAGCTTCTAGAACATTTGAGATGATACTGCTAGGAAGGAGGAAGCAAAGGAAGGGAGGGAAGTAGAGGCTTTGTTGCTTGTGAGGACAAATTTCTAGGTTCTAGAGGAATGGGTCAGGTGAAGTAGGTGAGGGAAACACATTTGACCAAGTAGTGATTAATCAAGATTATGTCGTTGTTTTTTAAACAATCAAGACGATGATCACGTTGTTGATTCATGTTAGCGTACTTTATATTTGGGATGTTTGGTGTACACGGAATATGCCTGGTTAGACCGAGTACGAGATTTATTGATCATAAAACATCGTTACAGAGGGTTTTTCGGATACATTTCGGTATATCATGGTAAATAAAAGAGCTAACAAAGTTATCACAAGATTTAGCTAGATTATGTGCCGCGATATTCACCACACGACTAACTTGACGAAAAATAACCGAGAAAAAACCCTCTACCATAGACTTGATATAAGAGATAACCGCACCAACAGAGAACCGATCCTGCATCGACACATTCAACTATTGCACCACAGACAAGCAATCAGAAGCAATGTTGATATTTTGATATCCTTCATCACGGACGAGTGCTGTTGCATGGTGAAACACCAATGCTTCTACTAACTCTGGCGTAGTGATCCCATCAAGACGTTCGCTGCAAGCAGCCAAGCATTCACCATTGTGGTTTCGGGCTACCACCCCAACCCCTATCTAATGAGACGAAGCGAAAAGTGTTGCATCGATATTAATAAGGACCGTACCTAGGGATGACAATTGTGCCTAATTACCCGTGTGCCCGCTGGTAAATGCTCTAATAGAGCTGAGTATAGGCTGGTTTCTTTGCCCACGGGCATGAAAATGGGGGAAACTCTCTGCACGTCGGGTAAATGGGCACGGGTATGGGTAAGCTCCACTTGTACCCGTCTCGCCCGTTTACCCGCGACATGCACTGACATGTAGGACCACTAAAACCCTAATAGGGTTATTCACTGTCTCATAGAACTAGTCTCATCCTCCCGGCCACTCACCTCCATTTACCCCCAACCCCCATATCCAAGTCGCCACCCACCTCCATTTTTCAGATCTGCCTCATTCTTCGCACGTCCTCCCGGGCGGCTGCCTCGCACGTCCTCTCGGTCGGCTGCCGCCCCCCGCCCTACCACCACTCCTCCTCCTCAAGCTCGGCCGCCGCCTCATCCTCAAGCCCCCCCTTCCCCCGTGTATCTGCTCGCCGTCTCCCTCTTCGTCGTCCTCCTCCTCCACCGCTCCTCCTACCCCGCACCGCTCTTTCCCGCCGCCACCGCCGGCTCAGCCTCGGACTTGCGCCGCTTCTCCCTCCTCGTCAAGCTCCTCACCTACGCCCGCCCCGGCCCCAATCCGCCGCTGCCTCCACTCGCTCGCCACGGCCGACTACGCCTGGGACCGCGTCGCGCTTCACGTCCTCCTCGACCACCGCCGGTCCAACTCGTCCGCCCCTTCCTCGCCGTATCCCACGAGATCCTCGCCGCGATGGACGCCTTCCATCGGCGACGGGAGAAGCACGTGCACTACTGCGCGCCGCCAGCGCGGGCTCCAGTGCGATGGATCGGCGTGGTGGCACGCTCGACGACAAGTTCGCCTTTGTCGCCGAGGGCGACCTCGAGGTCTCGCCGCTCTACTACCACTTCCTCAAGCGGGTCGTCATGAGGTACTTCTCGATCATGACAGCTACAACCCCTCGTGTTGGCGATCGCTTACAACGCCTCGGGTTTGTCGCAGCTGAGAGCTTGTTGATCATTGCAAATGCTTGTTGCCATTGTGGCTTAGTTATAAAGAATGGATCCTGCAATGCGTAGTGTTGCTTGTAATCGTGGTTATTAGGATTGTGTAGAATATTGTTTAGTTAGAAAGAATGAATCTCAGGTGAGTGCTTGTTTCTCCTGTGGTTTATTTAGAAACAATGGTGTCGACGATCGAATCACTGATCTTATGAAAATAAAAAAGAGAAAAATGACGTGGAGTATCTTGGAAGAGAATGGGGGCTGCTCTTTATTAATATGAACTGGGATTACAAGACTTGACTGGGGACTATCTCCAATTACACTGAATGTATTGAATACTACTGCTTTGGCCTCTGTGTTGCCTTCTGTTGTTCGCTGTTGTGTGTGCATCTCCTCGTCTTCTGCGTTCCATCATTAAATAACTCCCGAAGTGGCGGCAGTTACTCCTGGAGAAGACGTCCCTGATGAAACGTTACAACTAGTCGGAGGTTTAAGGTAGTTAACAATGTGCTAACTGCCTTGCGGTTAAATATTTGTGAGACTCTTAACCGTAAGGTGGTTTATCGTCAGTGTCTTGTATATCATCGTAAGGTATGGAACGTTTCGCACGTGTTCTATTCATCATACGGTTAATAGTGCCTGTTCATAGCATTTCCGAGCAGCTACCTGGTCGAACCCTAGTCCGACCAAGGTACCCATCGTGCAACCTCTGGAATCCTTACGACCAGTGAGGTCGTTAGCCTTAGGGGTTACGACCATGAAGACGTATGGTCTTTTATGTAATTAAATTAATACATAGAGATTTTAATCCTCGTCAGCTAGCCCCCGAACTTTAAATGAACAGGTCGTGTGAACGCTTACTTCCGATGAATTCGTATCGGGCAGACCACCATTTAATGTCGTGACATCCGAGGTGGCTTGTGTTCATTTTAAAGTTGAGAACTTGCCTTGGGAACTGAGGAGTTCCTTTGTCTGTTGGGCGAAAAAGAAGCTTTTTGCCGTTCAGACTTTTATGGATAACCTCCGATCGTAATTTCAAGACCCGAAGCTATAAAGTCCCCATCACTAGACCTTTTGGATTCTTTATGCTTCCAGATCCCCCTTTCTGATCTCTTTTACCAAGACAAAAAATCTTCATCCTTCTTTTCTTGTTCTTCCGACCATAAAAATCTCCTACGAACTCTACTCATCCTTGAGGATTTTCAACATGTCGGAGCAAATCACAAAGTGGTTGCCTTCGGATTTGAGCAAGAAAAAGCTTGAGTCCTTGGAGAAGATTGGGATGCTACCGGACAAGAATTTGATCAGATGGAGATCGGCATTTGGAGAGCATTTCCCAAGTCGCGAAGATGAGGAAATTTCTGTTTTCCTCGCCTACATCGAATGTAGGCTGAGATTGCCGGTACACAAATTTCTTCTCCGTGTTCTTGAGTTCTACGGGGTGGAATTGGTGAATTTGGCTCTAAATTCCATCGCCAACATCAGCATCTTCACATATTTGTGTGAAGCATACCTGGGAGTGCCTCCGAGTTTGAGACTCTTCAGGTATTTCTACCGAATGGTAATGGAGAAAACCACGGACACTCCCGGGGAATGTACATTGCGTCTTCATGACGGGAAGGCCAATGAGTACATTCATATTTACTCGAAGTCCTCGTGGTCGTCATGGAAGAAGAACTGGTTCTATATGACAGTTACGAGGGATGATGGCCTCTACTTCGTCGGGATGAGAGCAAATGAAAATCCCAAATGGAGAAAGACCGTGGAGAAGACAGGAGTGGTCGGACGATGGGTGGATGCCATCTACGACCTGCGAGTCAAGGGCTTGACCTCTTGGCACGTGGTGAGGGATTTCACTAAGCGCCAGATTAGTCCACTGAAGCTTCGGACTCACTCCCTGATTTGGTCTATTGGTCGTGATGAAGCTATCTCAGGAGGTGGTAAGTCTTTGAGATAAAACTCCGACCAGTATTTTTATTTGATTAATGTCCTACCTTAAAACCTGTTCAAGTTTTGTTTTCTCTCCTCCTCTTTTGAAGCTCTTTCCTCCGAGGAAATTAGAGAACGGATCAGGCTGATCTGTGCAGGGGAGCCTGGAGAAAAGGCTGGATTCCCTGAGATCTTGGCCATAGTTCCTGCTGAAGAGAGAGTAACAAGGCTTAAGGTAAACAAAAAATTTCTTTTATCATGCATATATATTCTCCGATCAGTTTTTTGATCATGCTCTATTTTTGTAGTCGGTCGGGTTGCGAATTACTCAAGGTGAGGGTCAACATCCCACCGTGATCCCGACCGATTCGTGCCCTGATGCACTGGAAGAGGATGAATCTCCCGAGGTAACAGAACATTTTATAAGAATATATATATATATATATATATATATGTAGTTTAGATAAAAGATTTCATCACCTAACCAAATTCATTTGTTGGTTTAGGTGGAGAAGGCTGAAGGCCACGGTCTTGCGACTATGGAGGTTGCCAACCCCGCATCGGTCGTTGATTTACCGAGCGGTTATTCTTGGAACAAGCGGTATGGAAGTCGGTGAAACCACTCCGCCCACCGGATGATCAAGGGCGTGACTTTTGACAAGCCGATCGAGGACATCGCTTCCGACATCTGTTGGATAATGCAATGATTTGGCCAATCCTGCCGGTTCGGGCCGCAAGGTCGAAGAAAAGAAAAGGAAAGGCGACGGTACAGATTTTACTCTTCCGTGTTTTAGAGTCAAATCTCGGAAATTAACTAGGTACGCTCAAATGAAAGTGGTCGTATAAGCGCATACCTTTAATAATTTCTTGATGATTTGATGCCTCTTTTTAACTTCTCTTCTTTGCTTGGTATAGGTCCTCTGGCGTTCCGGTCGTTTCCGACCAGATTCCTTTTAAGGACCAAGTACTTGAAGAGGTCCATGAGCAGACCACTTCCCAGGATAAAGTTCCTGAGGAAAGGGTGGTCGGAGAAGCCCCGAAAGTCGGGGCCAATAGATTGAATTGGAACCATTGGTGGTTCTAACTCCTTCTGGAGGTAGATGCCCCTAAAGGCCCTCAACAGGTTCCGACCATTGTTGGTAATTCTCCTCAACCTGACAAGTTCCCTTTTCGCCCCCGATTTATCGAGGATAAGGAGCTTGACGAGGCATGGGGAAAGATATCGGATCATCAAATCAAAATGCATCCTGATTCAATATTTGGCGGATATAATGATTTGGCGATCCGGGTAAGTATCTACGACCAGTTTCATAATCTCTAAAAAATCTTTTAAAGAAAAAATTTTTAAAGAGGAAAATGCTATTTGAACAGCATATGGTCGAGAATTTTGCTGTGGTCGGAGGACTGACCCAGCGGATTAAAGACTTGGAGCAGAAAAACTCCGAATTAGAAAGTAAGAACTTTCCCCTTAGCCTTTTTCTTTCTTCAATCCTTTGCTAATTATTCTCCCTTATCGTATTTGATAGATTTGGAGAAAATAAAAGAAGAGATCCTGGCTGAGAAAGCCAAGACAGCTCTACTTGAAGAAGGGATCAAAGCTAAGGACCGGTCAATCGCCGAGGCTACGACTAGCAAGGAAAATCTTAACAAGAAAATTGAAGGTAATAGGTCGTAAACTTGACTTATTATTTTCCTCCAATTATTTTTATGCTTATCACCTGTTTTACTCTTGCAGAGCAAAAAACAAGTTTTGGACAGAGTAGAAAAGACTCTAAAATTTGAGCAAGACAAGGAGGCGGCTCTCGCTCAAAGTCTAGATGAAAAGACTGTATTTTTGAACAAGATGATCTTTGATATGGGATCAGGATCAAGCCTGCCTACCCTAAGAGATCCAGTAGAGAAAATGAACTACTTGGGTCAACTTCTAGAGGATCTTAATATTCTGCTCAAGACTACTCGGAAGAACTATGCCTAGGCCATGAAAACAGGCGTTACTAGTGGAGTTAGTTTTGCTTTGGCAAAACTGAAAGCTTCCAACCCCTCCATTGATTTCCAAGTTGTTGAAGATGACTTCAACTGCCCACCTGAGGAGGCAACCAAGTTCATGGAAGAACTCAAGCCACTCGGAGATAAAGTAGTAGAGGAGATGGAGGTCGGATCCCCATCAAGCAGTAATTAGTCTAGGAATATTTCTAGAGTAGACTCCTGCAAAAAGTGTAAAAATATTGAATATGTGTAAAACTTACCTTTTATGTCATTAACAATGCCTTTGTTTTATCCTGTTTGACTCTCTTTTTTTTTAAATTCTCACACACCTCCTAGACCTCGACTGCTTTATAGTAGAAGAACTTTACTATATAAGCAGGTAGCTAAGAAAGAGAATGAAAGTCGAAACCATCATTTTGAAGGTATGTGCTGATATGAAGTCAAAACTGATCGTAGTAATACTAGGAAATCATTGTGGTCGGAACCAGCTTATGACTTCGCTAGTTGTAGATCTTTGTTTGTCATGATCGAAATACTAATCAAAAGTTATATATGGTCGGATAAGAGACTTTGTTATTTGACATAAGAAGAAATGCAAAAATGAATGCAACAAATTATAAGTGAACTTTGTTTATATCTATTATCCTAAAGTCTGGTCGGAAAGAATGCTTAGATCTGAAATCATATATCATATTTCGTGAGACATGTTCAAAACTCTCTATCCGACTGGTAGCGAGGATCGTAAGAAAAGAACCGTCGCTAGGAAGCTCCTTCTAGTGGGCAGGACCACGTGCGAAAAAGGAGTGACTTCGACTAGGAGGCTTTCTGTGTCCCGACCAGTAGCCAGACAAGAGCAGAACAGAATCTTGAAATAATGAAATATAACCTTCATAACCTTAGGCATATCGTTCAGTATAGAAATTTATTTGTATGATGCTCAGATTACTCATAGATTCCCTTAAGAAAAGAGTGTTGTCGCGCGTGGAAAATTGCTCACGACTAGGACCAATATGGCGTAAGACTTAGAAGTCGTTGCCATAGAGTAACAGAGATCCTTTGAAAGGATGTCGGAGAGAAAATTGTCTTCTCCGACCAGTTTAAATTAATAATCATAAACGACCAGTCTATAGGTATATATATATAAGCAAGGTTACTTATTATTTTTTAAAGAATAAATGAACTTATTGAAATTGAAAGAAATGGAAAGAAAGTAAACAATAATTAAACATAGAACTTACGCAATTGATCAATGTTCCAAGAATTTGACAAAACTTGCCCATCAGACATAGCTAGTTGTACGGAACCTGGTCGGGTAACTTCGACCACAGTGTAAGGACCTTCCCACTTAGGGGAAAGTTTATTGCGATTAGCTTGGTTCGAATTTTTCGAGAACGGATCACCTCTGACAAGGTCGCGAGGTTGCACCTTCGACTATGGTACCTTCATTATGGCTTGTTGGTAGGCTAGCGATCGTATAAGAGCGTGGTTTCGCGTTCTTCAAGGAAATTGATATCGTCGAGTCTTCGTTCATTCGATCGTTTTCGTCAAAGCGATCAGTTCGAGCAGAGCCAATTTTGAGTTCTGGAGGAAGCATAGCTTCAGCCCCGTAAACCAAAAAGAATTGACGATGATTAAAACCTCTATGTATTATTTTAATACATAATAAAAGACCATACGTCTTCATGGTCGTAACCCCTAAGACTAACGACCTCCCTGGTCGTTAGTATTCTAAAGGTTACTTAATGGGTACCACAGGCCTGGATGAGGCTTTGTGCCTAATCCCCGACCAGATAACCGCTCGTAAAATTACCGAACTGGTATTTCTTATCGTATGATGAATGGAACACATGTTATACGTTCCATTCCACGCGATGGTACAACCCTGAGACACTGACTATTAACCACCCTACGGTTAAGCTCTTCACAGGCAACCGCAAGGAAGTTAGCACGTTGCTAACTGCTCCACCGTTCCGACCAGTCGTAACGTTTCACCAGGGACGTCTTCTCCAGGAGTAACTGCCACCTCTTCGGAAGTTATTTAAAGGTGAAGCGCACAGGACACAACAGAACAGAAGACCAAGACCAACAAAGACAAGAACAACGACAGTTCAACAAGAATACACAGAAGCCTAAGCGGTGGAATTAGAAGCTAGATAATCAGACTTAGACTCATATTCTAAGTCTGATTACCCGATTAGACATTCCCCCATTCAGTGTAATTCAGGGTAGTACTTAGCCACATCTTGTAAAACCCAGTTCATATCAATAAAGAGCGACCCCCATTCCATTCCAGGATATTCCACGTCATTTTCCTCGTTCATTTTCGTAAGATCGGTGACTTGATCATCGACAGCTGGCGCCGTCCGTGGGGAAGAAGGCGTAAGTTTCCTGAAGAAAATTCTTCGCTAAAGAAAATCCTCGCCCAAAAGCTCTGCAATCGCTCATGCGACTATGCCCGGAGTTTGGGATGAGGAAAATCGGTTCGATTTGGCGGACTACGCCGACCTCGACATGGAATGATGTATCCGCGCCATGGAAGAAAATGGCAGTCATCCTCCTCTTCCTCCTCCGCGGCTCGCCGTCGCCGACGTTAGCGAGGTCGACCGGATGGATGAAGATGCGCCGCCACTCTTGGTGGCGCAACCAGAGAACCGCCGCTCCGACCAGATTCGAATGCCGAGGATCTCTTCAAGCCCGGTCTTCTCGGCCGTGAAACAGTGAAGAAATTTCAGCCCCATCACCCGAAAACTCTATACCATTGAAGAAATCATGGTGAAAGATACACTCCTTCGCCGGCAATTCCAGAGTCAACCTTCACCGTAACGGTGTCGATGAAACCTCCATCGTGCGTAGGCCATGTGGGGATGATCACACTCGAAGATACGATCGGCGGTTCGTCGGATCAGGTGAAAGACCTCGAGAAGTGCTCATCTCCGACCGATCTCCATCGTGGAAGATTCTCGCGTAGCATCGACAAGCTCTCCATTAGTTATGATGGAAGCTCATCGGAAGATCAATCTTTGGAAGCACGAAGTCAACGCGATCGGAGATGAAGATCAAGATGCCTGCGGTCCTACACTCTCTACCACGCCATCACGTGTTGTTAGAGATGATCCGGCCGTCAAGCACCAACTTCCGGAGGCAACGGAACTAATCGACGTCAATCGCTTAACTCGCTCGCACTACTCCACCCAGTGGTGATGGGACCGAACAAATCCGAAGGTCGGGGAAGGTTCGAGACGACCATACACCTCGACCAAGATGAACCCCTTAGACCTTGATAGAATCGTACAAAACTTGCGGCGTATTCAAAACATGTTAAATAATTCGATCCCGCTCTAGCAAGAACGCCTAGTTTTGTACAACTCGTGGGTCGTATCCAAAATTCTCCAACAGACCATGCAATGAACAGGCGTGTCGGGAGCAGAGGGTTTCGAAGTCGACTATGACTTCATCCCAACGCCTCCTCCTCGGCGAGGGACAACACGGTCATACCAGAGAGCGATTGATACCGAGACCTCCTCGGCGATTCCGACCAAGGAGTCACGAGGGAGAAGGTTATTCAAGCTACTCCCCCAGCGTGTCGAGAGGAACCACCACTAGGACCTAACGATCTCCGACATCGCTTTGAACCAAGTGGGCGGTCGGAGGCATCATATCAAGTCCACGACCGGATCGGTACACGGAGTTCCAGCGTCCCAATCCTAGGGATCGGTCTCCGGCCGACATAATCCGCACCTTCCCGAGAAGACGCCATGAATCAATCACAGGTTGTCGAGCCTTCTCTGCGGGGCTCCAAGGCGTGCGTTAGCCTAACCGGTTCGACCAAGCCAACTTGGACAAATTCAATGGAACTCAAAACCCATTGGAATTTCTCCAAATATATACCACCGCCATCAGGGCTGCTGGTGGCGATGAGAATGTAATGGCCAACTATTTACCCACCGTGCTCGAAGGGTCTGCCCGGTCGTGGTTGTTAAACTTACCGGTCGGATCAATATATACTTGGGAACAACTCTGTGATCTTCTGATTGCCAACTTCCAGGGTACGTACGACCGCCCTGGGAAGGAGGACGATCTCCACAGAATCCGGCAGGGATCTGATGAGACTTTACGTCAATATATCAAGAGGTTCAGCCAGGTTCGTAACTCTATACCGGTCGCAGAATCCTCTCGTTATTCAAAGCTTTTAAAACAGTGCGAGGAATCGGCGGTTTCACGGAGGACATAGCAATGAACCCTCCAAGAACAACCGTTGAGCTTTTTGATATGGCGGACAAGTATGCCACCGCTAAGCGAAGCAATCGAGTGGTGTGAAGCCATTGATCGGAAAGACAAGATTCCCCACCCGCCCGACAAGCAGGAGAAAAAGAACAAGAAGTCTCTCAAGAAGAAAAAGAACCGCAGACCGACGACAAAGAAGTCCTCGCCGTTCGAGAAAAGTTCAGAAGGGCAAGAAGGACTATGCTTGGTTGAAGCAAGGCAAAAGCTCCGACCGAAGGATTCCAGACGAACAAGAAGTGGTGTCCACTTCACCAGCAGGCAGGGCATGATCTGCGCACCTGTCGTGTTTGGCAAAAGAAACTGGAGGATTATTATGCAGGTAAAGGACCATTTCCCGCAATACAGGAACATGGAGAAACGAGCTCCAAAAAGGACAAGGATGGCGACGAAGAGATGGAGTACCAGGATCCCCAACACACAGTCAACATGATTTTTGGAGGATCTTCTTCATCTGAGTCGAGCGTCATCTGAAGGCCATGGGCGAGAGGTCAACCTAATCGAATCTCCGATCGTAATCAAGCACTCGAAGTGGTCGGACACCGCATAATTTCCTTGACAAAAGACGCGCCCCATCCATCGACTCGACCGGTAGGTTCCCTATCGTTGTTGAACCAACCATTAATAATTGTCGGGTTAATCGGGTCTTAGTAGATGGGGTAGTTCTTTGAATATATTATTTGTGGGAGCTTTAGAAGAAATCGGGTCCCCATGTCAAAAGTGAAACACATGAAATATACTTTTCATGGCATAGTTTCGGTTCTACCGCTAAACCGATAGGACAAGTTTCCTTACGATTCGTTCGAAATCGACAACTTCGAGCAGAGAGGATTCCGTTTGATGTAGTAAACTTGAATCCGCGATACAACGGAATTCTCGATCGACCAAAGATTAGCAAAATTCTTGATAGCCACGCATTACGGTTATCAAAGTTTGAAAATCTCGGGGCGAAGAGTCATCACTATTCGAGGAGATCGAAAATGGCTTATGTATGCGATCGAAATCCTTTGCCTTTGGTTGATGAACTTCCGACCGAGAGGTTAACCCGACTCCCATGCGAGTCAAGCACTCGAGGCCAAAGATGACACCCAAACCATCCGACCGGACAAAGGAGGTACCACTCGACAAAAGCGCTTCTCGGACAAATCAAGTCGTCACATGGGTCGAGACATCTAGACCCAACCGCCCAAGATTCAGGTGGGGCAAGACTCGACCCTAAATAGGAAGAGTCGCTCGTCTCCTTCCTCCGGCGAATCGGGGCGTGTTTGCACGGCAAGCGTCCGATATGCTCGAGTCCCGGGAGGTGATCGAGCACGAGCTTGCTCTCGGCGACAAAAACCGATCAAGCGAAACTACGACGTTTACTTTTGATCGGAAGGAAGCAATCGATCGGAGATTGACAAGCTTCTCAAAGCTGGATTTATTAAGTGAAGTCGACCACCCACGGTGGCTTGCCAATCTGTAATGGTTAGAAAAACAATGGGAAATGGCGAATGTGTATCGACTTTCTGAGATCTTAATAAGGCTTGTCCGAAGGATGACTTTCCTTCCTCGCATTGATCAACCGGTAGACTCTACTTACGGGTGCGAGTTACTAAGTTTTTAGATCGCGATTCGTGGTACCACCAGTTAGTATGTGTAAAGAAGATGAGGAGAAAACTTCCTTCATCACCCCATATGGCACTTACTGTTATATTAAGATGCCATTTGGTCTCAAAAACGCTGGTGCAACTTTTCAAAGGTTGATGCAAAAAACCTTTAGTCCACAAATCGGTCGGAATCTAGAAGCTTACGTTGACGATCTGGTCGTAAAGACCACCAACGCTGGCGACCACATTCCTGACTTACAAGAAACTTTTAATAACTTGAGAAGACATAACCTCAAGTTAAATCCGGAAAAGTGTGTGTTCGGAGTTTCTGCTGGAAAACTGCTCGGTTTCCTAGTTTCGGCTAGAGGTATTGAAGCAAATCCAGCAAAAATTGCGGCCATCGACCAGATGCGCCCTCCGACCACGAAGAAGGAAGTCCAAAACTAACGGTGTATGGCGTTAAGTCGTTCATAGCAAGGTTAGGGAAAAAGGATTACCTTTCTTTAAACTTCTTGGAAACATGGGAGTTTTGAGTGGACTAAAGAGGCAAACGATGCCTTTGAGGAACTTAAAAGTACCTTACAAGTACCGGTTTTAGTTTCTCGAGATCGGGAGAAACATTGCTAATTTACGTGGCGGCAACACCACGCAGACGATTAGCGGTGTCTTGGTTGTAGAAAGGATAATATCCAACGACCGGTCTATTACGTGGCGAAGTCTTACATGGACCAAAGGAAAGATACCCACAGGTACAAAAGTTGCTCTATGGCCTCCTTATGTCTTCAAGAAAGCTAAGGCACTACTTTCAAGCCCACAAAGTGGTCGTACCTACCGGATATCCTCTTGGTCAAGTCCTTGGAAACAGGGAATCATCAGGACGAATAGCCAAATGGGTGGTCGAGCTAGGGCGTTCGATCTCCATTTTATTTCACGAACGACAATAAAGTCGAGTAATAGCGAAATTCATTGCGAATGGACAAACCACGAACCCACCCAAGGACCCGAGTACGAACACCACGACAGTGGACATTGTATTCGGCGGTTCCTTGATGTTACAAGGATCGGGGTGGAGTGGTCTTGATATCCCTCTTGGCGAACACATCAAGTCGCCATCGAAAATTTTCCCGCCACCAATAATGTGGCGAATATGAAGGTTTATTGGCGGGACTCGAGCAACTCGTTAAGCTCGGGATTCGCAGACACTAGTGAAAGGCGATTCTCAACTAGTAGCGAATCAAGTGGGAAAAAGTATCAATGCTTGAGTACCAAGATGTCATCTTATCTGGCGGAATCGAAAACTTCGAAAAGCACTTCTTGGTTTCGGATCAACATATTCCTAGAAAGGAAAACTTTCTGGCGGAACCGGTTAGCACGGATGGCCTCCACGAGGTCGGCCGTCCCGCCGGAGTTTTTCTCGAGCAACTCAATTCACCCTCGGTAGTTGAGCCTTCCGAGAACATACATGATTCTTTGCAAGTTGAACAAACTAATCAAGGGAACATGGATGCTCCACAGTGTCGTTGACGGTTGGTATTTATCACGATCAAGGTAGAGATCGGATGACATCGATCTACAATTATCTTGACATGACACAATTCGAGAAGATGATGTAGAGGCTGATCGTATAGCACGAAAAGCCAAATCATACACTCTAATCGAGCGTATCTTGTATAAACGAGGATCTCATGGAGTGTTGATGAGATGCATATCTCAAGCGGATGGCATTAGATTGCTAAGCGAAATCCATGAAGGCGTCAGGAGCACACCATTCCTCTGAGAACCACAGTCGGTAAAGCCTTCCCAAGAAGGCTATTCTTGACCAAGCGCCCTTCATGATGCAAAAGAGCTTGTGATGAAGTGTGTACAATGTCGGTTTCATAGCCGACAAGTACACCACCGGACAAGCCTTACAAACAATTCCTCTTTCTTGGCCTTTTGCAACCTAGGGAATTTGGACATTACAGGACCTTTCCCAAGAGCACCGGGGCTTCAATTCCTTTTCGTCATGATTGACACGTTTACAAAATGGATTGAAGCCGAGCGATCGTTAAAATAACAACTAAGGCCGCTAAGAGATTTCTCTGAAAAATGTGATCACGCGATTTGGTGTACCCGAACGTATCATCACAGACAATGGTTCCCGATTCTCCGGCGATCAATTCCGTGAATTTCGCGATGAACTTAGTGTCAAAGTTCATTTTGCTTCATTGCTCATCCACGAACAGCGGAGGCGATTAATGAGCTAATGGTATCCTTATGCGAGGATCAAACGCCGAGTATTCGACCGATTAATCAAGCGGTCGAGCTTGGGTTAAGAACTTCCCTCGTGTTATGGGCGTTAGAACCCGCGACGATCGTCGCGACCGGTGAAACTCCATTCTTTTTGGTTTATGGTCTTTGAAGCCATGCTTCCTCGAGAACTCAAAATTGGCTCTGCTCGAACCGATCGTTTTGCGAAAATGATCGATTGAGCGATGACTTCGGCGACGTCGATTTCCTTGAAAACAGCGAAACCAAGCCCTTATGCGATCGGCGGTCTACCAACAAGCCATGCGAAGGTACCATAGTCGTAGAGTGCGACCTCGCGATCTTCTTGTAGGTGATCCGGTTCTCGAAAAAATTGAGCCAAACAAATCGCAATAAACTTTCTCCTAAATGGGAAGGTCCTTACACGTGGTCGAAGTCACCCGACCCGGGTTCCATACGACTAGCTATGTCGATGGGCAAATTTTGTCAAATTCTTGGAACATCGATCAATTGCGTAAGTTCTATGTTTAATTTTCATTCTTTCATTTCTTTCAATTTCAATTTCACTAAATTTATTGATTAATTAAGAAGTGCAACCTTGCTTATATATATACACCTACATTACAGTGGTTTATTATTGTTAGTGCAGTCGGAGAAGACATTTTTTCTCTCGATATCCTTTTAAGGATCTCGATACTCTATGGTCCTCGTCGTGAGCATTTTTCTCAAATGATTCCCACACGCCTATACTCTTTTCTCAAAGAAAATGAGTAATCGAGCGCCACACAACTAACTATCTCATGAATGATATGCTTACGATTCGAAGATTATGCTTCATTATTTCAAGATTCGGTCTATTCTTGTCAGCTCTTGGTGGGACACGGAAAGCCTCCTAGTCGAAGTCTCTCCTTTTTACGCGTGGTCACCTTGCTCGAAGGAGCTTCCTAGCGACGGTTCTTTTCTTCGATCCTCGCTACGATCGGATATAGAATTTGAACACGTTTCAAAAATGTATGTCGTATGCCTTGTGTCTTAGCATTAGTTCGACTGCACTATGGGACAATAGATATAAACAAAGTTCACTTATAATCTGTTGCATACATATTTGCATTTCTTCTTATGTCAAGTTTGACAAAGTCTTTTTTCCGACCATATATAGTGTTTTTGATTGGTATTTCCATTATGACAAACAAAGATCTATAACTAGTCGAAATTGTCTGTCCCGACCACATTTGATTTCCTAATCTTTAACGATCGCTTTTGTCTTACATATCCAAACATACCTTCAAAACTCACATACATGGTTATGACCTCTTTTTATTCTCTTTCTTGGCTCCTTTGCTTGTACGATGCGTTCTTCTACTATAAAGCGTTCGGGGCTAGGAAATATCTGAAATTTTAAAAATCAAGCAGGATAAACAAAAGCTTTGTCAATGACATAAAAGGTAAGTTTTCATAGATATTCAAATATTTTTACACTTGCAGAACCTACTCTAAGAAATATTCGGCCTAACTCTTCGTTTGTCGAGATTAGACCTCCATCTCCTCTACAACTATATCTTCCGAGTGGCCCGAGTTCTTCCATGAACTTGGTCGCCTCCTCAGTGGGTAGTTGAAGTCTTCTTTAACAGCTTGGAGATCTATGGAGGGTCGAAGCTTTCGGTTTGCCAAAGCAAAACTAACTCCACTTGCAACGCCTGTTTTTAGGGCACAGGCATAATTCGTCCAGAGTAGTTTTGAGCGAACTTTAAGGTCCTCTAGAAGTTGACCCAAATAGTTCATTTTCTCTATTGGATCTCCTAAGGAAGGCGGGCTTGATCCTGATCCCATATCAAAGATCATCTTGTTCAAAGCACGAATCTTTTCATCAATATTTTGAGCAAGTCGCCTCCCTTATCTGCTCAAATTTGAGTTTTCTTTACTCTCAAAGCATTTGCGTTTGCTCTGCAAAAACAAATCGCTTAATGAACACAAGCATAATTGAAGGAAAAATCAAGTTTGCGACATATTACCTTCATTTGTTTTGCTAAGTGTTTCATATTTGGTCGTTGCTTGACGATCAACCGGTCTTTAATTTGAACTTGCTTTAGCAAATGGTAGTCTTTAGCTTTATTTCTTCTTCAAGAAGAGCCGTCTTGGCTTTCTCGTACAACCTCCTCTTTTATTTTCTCCGGATCTATCGAATACGATAAGGAGAATAATTGTAGAGGAGCAAAGTATTGAAGAAGAAACAAAAGTTTAAAAGGAAAAGTTCTTTACTTTCCAACTCGAGTGCTTTTGCTCCAAGTCCTTAACTTCATTGGGTCGATCCTCCGATCCAAAGAAAGTTCTCGACCAAATGCTACACAAATAGCATTCTCTTTCTTAAGTTTCTTATAAACTTTTTAAAGAAGAACTGGTCAGTAGAATACTTACCCAATTGCTTGGTCATTATAACCAAAGAAAATTGAATCGAGGTGCATCTTGAGTTGAGTATCCGATACTTTACGCCACGCCTCATCAAGCTCCTTATCCTCGATAAATCGGGGCGAAAAGGAACTTGTTAGGTTGGGAAGGGTTATCAACGATGATCGGAACTGTTGAGACCTCTCGAGGCATCTACCTCCACGAAGGGGTTTCAATCACCAAAGGATCCAACTCAACCGTTGCCCTTGTCACTGCTCGGGGCTTCTTCGACCACTACTTCCTCGGGAACTTTGTCCCGAGAAGTGCTCTGATCGAGAACTTCCACAGTGCGAGTCCTCTGGAAGAACACAGTGGAAGCGACCGAACACCGAAGACCTATGCAAACCGAAGATGGGAAGTTCAAAGTATCAAATCATCAAGGAATTATTAAAGGTACATACTTATCGACCACTTTCATTTGTACATACCTTGTTAATCTCAGGATTTGACTCTAAAAGCAGCAAGAGAGAAATCGTGCCGCTAGCCTTCCTTTTCTTCTCCTCCAATTTTCTTTGGTTACGGACCAAAGCGGGGTTTGTTGGAACCCTCACATCCTCCAACAAGATGTCGGAAGCTATGTCCTCGACCAGTTCATCAAGGTCCACATTCGACTATCCGGTGGGAGGAGTGGTTTCATCAATCTCCGATCGATTGTTTCATTAACAATCGTAAGGTCGTGCCACGACCACTCTGAGTCTGACCTTCGCAGATTATATTCTGCGGGCCTTGAGCTTATCCACCTAAATCAAAGAACAAATTTGATTGGGTGAAGAAATCCTTTATCTAAAAATTACGTACATATATGATTCGAAATGTTCTATTACCTCGAGGATTCATCTCCTTCAAGTGCCTCGAGGCACGACTCGGTCGGAACCAAGGTGGGATGTTGATCCTCACAGATTGTATGATTCGCAAACCGACCGATTTGCAAATGTAAACACGATTGGAAATCTGGTGGGATATATGTATATCGTGGTAAAAGGAATTTTTGATTAAGTTACCTTAAGCCTTGCCGATCTCCTTCAATAGGAGTTGCGGCTAAGATCTTGGGGCATTGACCTTTTCTCCGAGCTCCCAATGCAGATTAGCGACTCGTTCTCTAATTTCCCCATAGGAAAGAACTTTATGAAGGAAGAATAGACAAATTTTAAGGTAACACATTAATCAAATCAAAATACCGATCGGAATGTATCTCAAAGACTTACCACCTTCGGAGCAACTTCATCACGATCAAGGCACGGGCGGGGAATGAGTCAGGAGCTTCAATGGACTAATCTGGCGAGAGGTAAAATCCTCACCACATGCCACGAAGTCGGGCCTGACTGCAAGTCATAGATGGCATCCGCCCATCTTTTGACTATCCTGTCTTCTTCTGGTCTCCTTCCACTTGGGGTTTTCACTTGCTCTAGTTCGGTGAAGTAGAGGCCATCGTCTTCAAATCGTCATGTAAAACCGATTACTTTTTCCATAGCGACCACGAAGATTTCAGCGTACATGAGGATGTACTCATCGGCCTTCCGTCATGAAGGCGCAATGTGCATTCCCGGAGCTGCTTGATTTTGCCGTGATTTTCCCATCACCATGCGGTAGAAATAACTAAAGAGCTTCAAGTTCGGTTGTATTCCCGGATATGCCTCGCATAAATATCTAAAATCTTGATATTTGCGATCGAATTTGGGGCCAAATTCACTAATTCCACCCGTAATGTTCAAGAACGCGGAGAAGGAATTTGTGTACTGGTAATCTCGGCCCACATTCGATGTAGGCAAGAAAACAGGATTTCCTCATCTTCACGGCTCGGAAAATGCTCTCCAGTTGCCGGTCTCCAATTAATCAGATTCCTATCTGGGAGCATTCCCATCTTCGCCAAAGCCTCAAGCTTTTTCTTGCCCAATTCCGAAGGCAACCACTTTGTAATCTGCTCCGACATGGCGAAAATCCCTGCTCCGACATGGCGAAAATCCTCAAGGATGAGTAGTGAAAGTTGGAGACTTCGTGGTCGGAAGAATAGGAAAAAACTCTGGAGGATTTCTCGGCGAGAAGCTAAAGGGAATCGAAAGGGGATTTTGGAAGCATAAAAATTCTAAGATCGGCAAAGAGAGGAGATTTTATAAACTTCCGATACTTTGAAGGATTCCCACAAAGTCCAAGCCGACAAAAAGCCTCTTTTTGCTCAAGCGAACGAGGAACTCTTCGTTTCCCAAGGCAAGTTCTCAACTTTAAAGTGAACACGAGACCGCCGTATACCACGACATTAAATGGGTTGCGCGATACGATTTCATCGGAAAAAGGTATATACATGACCAGTTCATTTAAAGTTAGGGGCTAGGCGGCGAGATTAAAACCTCTATGTATTATTTTAATACATAATAAAAGACTATCGTCTTCATGGTCGTAACCCTAAGACTAACGACCTCCTGAGTCGTTAGTATTCTAAAGGTTACTTAATGGGTACCACAGGTGGGATGAGGCTTTGTGCCTAATCCCGACCGGATAACCGCCAAATAAAATTACGAACTGGTATTTCTTATCGTATGATGAATGGAACACATGTTATACGTTCCATTCCACGCGATGGTACAACCACGAGACATCGACTATTAACCACCCTACGGTTAAGCTCTTCACGAGTAACCGCAAGGAAGTTATACGTTGCTAAGCGCTCCACCGTTCAAACCGATCGTAACGTTTCACGAGGACGTCTTCTCCGAGAGTAATCGCCACCTCTTGGAAGTTATTTAAAGGTGAAGCGCCGAGACACAACGAAACGAAGACCAAGACCAACAAAGACAAGAACAACGATAGTTCAACAAGAATACCACGAAGCCTAAGCGGTGGAATTAGAGGCTAGATAATCGGACTTAGACTCATATTCTAAGTCGATTACCCGATTAGACATTCCCCATTCGGTGTAATTCAGGGTAGTACTTAGCCACATCTTGTAAAACCCAGTTCATATCAATAAAGAGCGACCCCTATTCCATTCCAGGATATTCCACGTCATTTTCCTCGTTCATTTTCGTAAGATCGGCGACTTGATCGTCGACAAGAATGGTGTTTCACCGATCGCACGACTGATCGTGGTTCGAACGGCCCATAATACAGACGGGAGTTCTTGAACCCAAGCTCCTGACCGTTTGATTAACTGGTCGAATACTCGGCGTTTGATCCCTTGCATAATGATACCATTGGCTCGCTCAACTGCTCCGTTGCTCTGCGGATGAGCAACAGAAGCAAAATGAACTTTGACACCAAGTTCATCGCAGAATTCTTGGAATTGGCTGCTAGAGAACTGGCGTCATTATCTGTGATTATACGACTGGGTACACCAAATCGTGTGATCACATTTTTCATGAGGAATCTCTTTGCGGCCTCATTTGTTGTTTTAACAACCGGCTCGACCTCGATCCATTTTGTAAACGTGTCAATCATGACGAAAAGGAATTCGAAGCCCCCGGGTGCTCGTGGGAAAGGTCCCGAAATGTCCAAATCCCAGGTTGCAAAAGGCCAAGAAAGAGGAATTGTTTGTAAGGCTTGTCTTGGTGATGTACTTATCTGCTATGAAACCGACATTATCGCGCCGTCACAAGTTCTTTTGCATCATGAAGGGCGATTGGCTAGTAGTATCCTTGCTCAAGGCTTTACCGACCGCCGGTTCTTACAGTAGGAATGATGTGCTCCACAAACTCCTTCATGGATTTGATTGACAACTTAATGTCATCCGTTTGAGATATGCATCTCATCAACACTCCATGAGATCCTCGTTTGTACAAAGTGCGTTCGATTAGAGTGTATGATTTGGCTTTTCGTGCTATCTGATCGGCCTCTACATCATCTTCCGGAATTATGTCATCTTGAAGATAATTGTAGATCGATGTCATCAATCTCTACCTTGATCGTGATAAATACCAACCGTCAACGACTGTGGAGCATCCATGTTCCTTTGATCGGTTTGCTCAACTCAGAAGAATCATGTATGTTCTCGGAAGGCTCGACTACCGAGGGTGAATCGAGTTGCTCGAGAAAAACTCCGGCGGGACGAGTTGACCTCGTGGAGGCCATCCGCGCAACCGGTGCTGCAAGAAAGTTTTCCATTCTAAGAATATGTTGGATCGAAAACCGAAGAAGTGCTTTTCGAGGTTTACGTACTTCCGCCAGATAAGATGACATCTTGGTACTCGAGCATTGATACTCTTTCCTACTTGATTCACTACTAGTTGAGAATCACCTTTCACTAATGTCTGCGAATCCAGAGCAAGCGAAATTGCTGCTTTCGAGTCCCGCCAAAACCTTCATATTCTGCCAAATTATTTGTGGCAGAAAAATTTAACTGGATGGCGTACTTGATATGTTCGCTAGTAGAGGATATCAGGATCACTCCAGCCCCCGACCCTTTTAACATCAAAGAACCGTCAAAGTACATTGTCCACTCCTCGTGGTGTTCGTACTCGGGCCCTTGGGTGGGTTCAGGGTTTGTCCATTCGGCAATGAATTACGCTCTTGCACAGGACTTTATTGTTGTTCGTGAAATGAAATGGAGGTCAAACGCCCTAGCTCAACCGCCCATTTGCTATTAGTCTGATGATTCCTGTTTCCAAGGACTTGACCAAGGGATATCCAATGATGCGACCACCTTATGGGCACGAAAGTAGTGCCTTAGCTTCCTTGAAGACATAAGGAGACCATAGAGCAACTTTTGTACCTGTGGGTATCTTTCCTTTGGTCCATGTAAGACTTCGCTTACGTAATAAACTGGTCGTTGGATATTATCCCTTTCTACGACCAGTACACCGCTTACTGTTTGTGGTGTTGCCACCACGTACATTTGTAGTGTTTCTCCCGATCTCGGAGAGACTAAAACCGGGGCACTTGTAAGGTATTTTTTAAGTTCTTCAAAGGAATTGTTTGCCTCTCTAGTCCACTCGAAACTCCCATGTTTCCGAAGAAGTTTAAAGAAAGGTAACCCTTTTTCCCCTAACATTGCTATGAAACGACTTAGCGCTGCCATACAGCCGGTTAGTTTTTGAACTTCCTTCTTCGTGGTTGGAGGTCGCATCTGGTCGATGGTTGCTATTTTTACTGGATTTGCTTCAATACCTCTAGCCGAGACTAGGAAACCAAGCAATTTTCCAGCAGAAACTCCGAACACACACTTTCCTGGATTCAATTTGAGGTTATGCCTTCTCAAGTTGCTGAAAGTTTCTTGCAAGTCAGAGATGTGATTCCTAGCATTGGTGGTCTTTACGCCCAGATCATCAACGTAAGCTTCTAGATTCCGACCTATTTGCGGACTAAAGGTTTTTTGCATCAACCTTTGAAAAGTTGCACCAACGTTTTTGAGACTAAATGGCATCTTAACATAGCAATAAGTGCCATATGGAGTGATTAAGGAAGTTTTCTTCTCATCCTCTTTACACATACTAATCTGGTGGTACTTTGAATACGCATCTAAAAAACTTAGTAATTCACACCCAGAGGTAGAATCTACCAGTTGATCAATACGTGGAAGGGGAAAATCATCCTTCGGACAAGCTTTATTAAGATCTGTAAAGTCAATACACATTCGCCATTTCCCATTATTCTTCCTAACCATTACGGGTTGGCGAGCCACCGAGGGTGGTTGACTTCACGGATGAATCCAACCTTGAAGTTTGTCAATCTCTGTTGGATTGCTTCCTTCCGTCAGTGCGTAAACGCCGTAACTTCGCTTGATCGGTTTTTATCGGTGAGAGCTAGCACATGCTCGATCACCTCGGGGACTCGGGCATATCGGACGCCTTGCCATGCGAATCGTCTGATTTGCTCGGAGGAAGGAGACGAGCAACTCTTCCTATTAGGATCGAGTTTTGCTCGACCCGAATCTTGCGGCGGTGTGCGCATTTTCTCGATCGGTAGTGACTTGGCGCTGTCCGGAGAAGCGCCTTTGTCAAGGGATACCTCTTTTGCCTGGTCGGAGGGTTTGGGTGTCACCTTCGGTCTTGAGTGCTTGGCCTGCATGGTAGATGGATTAGCCTCTCTGGTCGGAAGTTCATCGACCAGTTCAAAGGATTTTCGGTCACATGCATAAGCCATTTTACGATCGCCCGAATAGTGATGACTCCTTTGGCCCGGCATTTTCAAACTTTGATAACCGTAATGCGTGGCTATCAAGAACTTTGCTAATGCTGGTCGACCAAGAATCCCGTTGTATGCAGATTCAAAGTTTACCACATCAAACGAAATTTTTTTCGTTCGAAAGTTATCGGGCCTTCCGAACGTAACCGGTAAGAAAACTTGCCCTATCGGTTTAGCGGTGGAGCCAGGAACTATGCCATGAAAAGCATATTTCAATGGTTTCACCTTTGACATGGGGACCTGCATTTCTTCTAAAGCTCCCGCAAATAATATATTCAAAGAACTACCTCCATCTACCAAGACTCGATTAACCCTACAATTATTAATGGTTGGTTCAACAACAATAGGGAACCTACAGTCGAATCGAAGGAATGGGGCGATCGTCTTTTTGAAGAAATTGCGATGTCCAACCACTTCGATTGCTTGATAATGTTCGGAGATTCGACGAGGTTGACCTCCCGCTCCATGGCTTTCAGATGACGTTTGGATTCGTATAAAGAAGATCCTCCAAAAATCATGTTGACTGTATGTTGGGGATCCTGGTACTCCATCTCTTCGTCGCCATCCTTGTCCTTTTTGGAGCTCGTTTCTCCGGGTTCTTGTATTGCGGGAAATGGCCCTTCACCTGCATAATAATCCTCCAGTTTCTTTTGCCAGACTCGACAGGTGCGTAGATCGTGCCCTGCCTGCTGGTGAAGTGGGCACCACTTCTTCTTTTCCTGGAATCCCTCGGTCGGAGCTTTCGTCTTGCCCCGACCGGTATAGTCCTTCTTACCCTTCATGAATTTATCAGGAATGGCTAGGACCTCCTTGTCGTCGGGCCTGCGGTTCTTCTTCTTCTTGAGAGACTTCTTATTCTTTTTCTCGGGTTTGTCTAGGCCGGGCTGAGGAATCTTGTCTTTCCGATCAATGGCTTCGCACCACTCGATTGCTTCGCTAGCGGTGGCATACTTGTCGGCCATGTCAAAAAGCTCAACGGTTGTTCTTGGAGGGTTCATTGCTATGTTCTCCGTAAACCGCCGATTTCTCATACCTGTTTTAAAAGCCTGAATAACAGATGACTCTGCGACCCCGGGTATAGAGTTGCAAACCTGGCTAAACCTCTTGATGTATTGACGTAGAGTCTCATCAGAGCCCTGCCGGATTCGGTGGAGATCATCCTCCTTCCCGGTATGATCGTCGCATTACTCTGAAATTTGCAATTAGAAGGTCCGCAGAGTTGCTCCCAAGTATAGATCGATCCGGCCCGTTGGTTCAACAACCACGGCCAAGGCGGAACCCTTGAGCACGGTGGGTAGATAGTTGGCCATCACATTTTCATCGCCTCCAGCAGCTCGATGGCGGCGGTATAGATTTGGAGAAATTCCAATGGATTTTGAGTTCCATTAAACTTGTCAGATTGGCGGTCGGGCGGTTAGGCCAACGCACGGCTTGGAGCCTGCGCAGAGAAGGCTCGACAACCTGTGATTGATTCATGGCGCCTTCTCTCGGGAGGTCTTTGGATTATGTCGGTTGGAGACCGGTTCCTAAGATTGGAACGCTGGAACTCCGGTGTGCCGATCCTGTCGTGGACATTGGTATGATGTCTCCGACTGCCTACTTGATTCAGACGATGACGAAGATCGTCGGGTCCAAGCGATGGTTCTTCTCAACGTGGTGGGGGAGTGGCTTTATGAAATAACCTTCTCCCCTCATGACTCCTTGGTCGGAATCGTCGAGGAGGCCTTGGTATTGACATTTCCCGATCATGACCATGCTATCCCCTGCTGAATGAGGAACATTGGGATGAAGTCATAGTTTGACTCCCTGAAACCCTTTGTTTCCTATACGCTTCCGTGCGCTGCATGGTTTGTTGGAGAATTTCGAATACTTGACCTACAAGTCGCACAAAACACGAGTTCCCGCTAAAGCGGGATCAGAATTATTTAACATATCTTGAACACGTCGCAAGTTTTGTACAGTTACCGAAGGTCTCGGGAGGTTCAGACTGGTCGTAGGTGTACGCAGACCTAAACCCTCCCCAGACCCTCGGATTTGATCTGCCCTATCAACTACTCTAGGTGGGGCAACGCCAGGAGAATTAGTTGATGGACGTCGATCAGTTCCGTGGACTCCGGAAGTTGGTGCCTGACGGCTCGGATCATCTCTAACAACACGTGATGGTGTGGTAGAGAACGTAGGACCTTGCGGGTATCTTGATTTTCATCTCCGATTGTGTTGACCTCGTGTCTCCAGCACCGATCTTCCGATGAGCTTCCATCATAACTAATGGAGAGCTTCTCAGTATCTCTGCTAGGAGTCTCCACGACAGAGAGCGGTTGGAAATGAGCACCTCCTGAGGTCTCCTCAGCCTGATCCGGCGAACTGCCGATCGTATGCTGAGCGTGATCATCCCCACATGGCCTACAACCAGTGGAGGCTTTATCGACACCGTTACTAGATGTCGGTTGACTCCTGGAATTGCCAGAAGCCATAGGAGAATATCTTTCAGCCATGATTTCATTGAGGGTATAGAGATTCTCGAGTGGGGGTACTGAAATTTCTTCACCTGTTTTGCCGGTCGGAATGACCGGGCTTGAAGAGATCCCCTGACATTCCGAGTTGATCGGAATGGCTGGTTCCTCTGATTGCGCCACTGGTAATGGTAGCGCATCCTCGTCCATCCGGTCGATTTCGCTATCGTGGGCGATGTACGAGCCGACGGAGGAGGATGAGGAGGATGATCTGCCATTTTCCACCATGGCACGAATGTATCCTTCCATATCGAGGTTGGCGTAGTCCGCTAAGTCGAACCAATTCTCCTCATTCCAAACTCGGGCATATTCGCATTAGCGATTGCGAGAACAGGTGAGATTTGTATGAGCGAAGAGTTTTCTTGAAACTTCGTCTTCTTCCCCACGGACGGCGCCCGGTTATCGACGATCGAATCGCCGATCTTATGAAAATAAAAAGAGGAAAATGACGTGAAGTATCCTGGAAGAGAATGGGGGCTGCTCTTTATTAATATGAACTGGGATTACAAGACTTGACTGGGGACTATCTCCAATTACACTGAATGTATTGAATACTACTGCTTTGGCCTCTGTGTTGCCTTCTGTTGTTCGCTGTTGTGTGTGCATCTCCTCGTCTTCTGCGTTCCATCATTAAATAACTCCTAAAGGGGCGACAGTTACTCCTGGAGAAGACGTCCCTGATGAAACGTTACAACTGGTCGGAGGTTTAAGGTAGTTAACAATGTGCTAACTGCCTTGCGGTTAAATATTTGTGAGACTCTTAACCATAAGGTGGTTTATCGTCAGTGTCTTGTATATCATCGTAAGGTATGGAACGTTTCGCACGTGTTCCATTCATCATACGGTTAATAGTGCTGTTCATAGCATTTCCGAAGCGGCTACGGTGAACCCTACTCCGACCGAGGTACCCATCGTGTAACCTCTGGAATCCTTACGACCAGTGAGGTCGTTAGCCTTAGGGGTTACGACCATGAAGACGTATGATCTTTTATGTATTTAAATTAATACATAGAGATTTTAATCCTCGTCAAATGGATCCTGGAATGTGGATTGTTGTTTGTAAATGGGAGCTGGCGGGGTAGGTGATGTGTTCTTTGTAGAGTACTTTTGCTACTATTGGGTAATGCAATATTTACCTTACTGCATTTGACCAAATGTGTCCCATATATCGCTATGTTGTTAGGATTAGAAGATTGTAATGTGGGAGATGACATTGTGTTTGTGTTGTCTTACAAGATCCTAGGAGCTCTTTGGGTTAGCTTAGTGCTTAATGTCTGAAGTTCATGGGCATGGGAGAGGTTCACGGGTACACGGGCATGCCCGCGGGTGATGGGTATGGGCGAGGTTCTTCGCTCGTTGTCTTTTGCGGGCATGCCCGTGGGGGAAAATCAGGGTCGCGGGCATAGGTATGGGCGAGCACTATCCGCACCCGCCGCGCCTGATTGCCATCCCTAACCGTACCTACCGGCGATGGAGCCCATTTAGGGTCTGAATGCAAGGACTCACGCCTATGTTCTGGATCCGGATTGAATATATGCAATACTATCAACTCAACATAAGCTTTAACTTTTGTAGCCACTCTTCGAGGATGCAACAAACCTTCATCATTTCGTGCACCATTACGAGTCTCCCAAATATACCACAGAGTAACAGCAAGAACTGTTGCCTCCAGAATCGAGGAACGTCCCAGGAAATCGAACAGCCACTGCTTAGCACAATTCAACATCTTGCGACAAAGATGGAAGACATACTCTAATTTCACTTCACGCCAAACTTCACGGGCAAACTGGCAGAAGAGGAAGGAAATAAAAAGAACTCGTCGGTGATCGACTCACCTTAGTCGGCATCCCAAGGTAGGAATCCTAGAGGGCTTCATTATGAACATCCAGCCAAGCCATGACTCCTTGTTTGACACCATCGTTACATTGCAAGCGAAAGAATATAGAAGATTTCTCTAAATTAATTTTCTGCCCAGAACCTTCACAATATAAATGAAGCGTAGCTTTCAACACATCAACACTTTTTGCATCACTCCGAGCAAAAAAAATACTGTTGTCTGCAAAGAAAAGATGTGATATGGGGGGCCGAGCCGACCATTTCGAATACCGTGCAGCTCACCATAGCCCTCCTTGTGTTGCAAGAGACATGGCAGACCTTCAGTGCACAATAGAAACAAATCGGGACTAATAGGGTCTCCCTGCCTAATACCCCTGGATGGGACCACCGGCATAGTCAACTCACCATTAACCCGGACAGCATAGCGAACAAACGTAACACACCGCATGGTAGAACTGATCCAAGCAGGAGCAAAACCCAGCTTATTAAGACAGCCGTGTAGATATTCCACTCTACACGATCATACACCTTCATCATATCAATCTTCAAAGAAAAATACGACATCTTCGATTGTTGTATTCGTATGGTGTGTAAACACTTGTAAGAGATAAGAGCATTGTCAATAATAAGCCTTCCAGAGACAAAAGCACTCTGATACTCCGACACAATCGTAGGCAGAAAAAATTTCTATCTGTTAGCTAAAACCTTCGAAGCAATCTTATAGAGCACGTTGCACAAACTGATGGGGCAGAAATTTTTTAGATGTTTAGGCCTCCAAACCTTTGGGATAAGCACAATAACTGAATTGCAGAGACCCTCTGGTATATCCATGCCCTCCAGAAAGCTTCTGACAGCATGACAAATTTCCTCATAAAAAAAATCCCTATGGGTCTGATAGGAAAGTGTCGGGAAGCCGTCCGGACCCGGCGCTTTCGTAGGCCCCATTTGGAACAGAGCAGTCTTAATCTCATCATTTGTATAAGGTTTACACAACTCGGCATTTACCTCATCATCCAATTTACGAGGGATAGCCTCAAGAATCGCATCCACCCAATCACACGGTTCAGAGGAAAAGAGATCTACATAAAAACTCTGAACCATACCTTTAATGCCATCCTGATTTTCACATCTAGAGCCATCTTCCCGAACAAGGGCCTTGATTTTATTTGTGCGCCTCCTCGCCGAGGCCCTCGCATGAAAAAAGGCAGTATTCTAGTCTTCCTCCTTGAGCCAATCCACTCGAGATCTCTATCGTGCCATAATCTCCTCCCTTTCAACGTGCTCGCAGAGGCGATGTTCAACCACATGCTCCTCCTGGATCATGGCATTAGTCACATGCACCAAGAACAAAGAATTGATACGGCGCTCAAGCTTTTGTATTTCCATGCGCACCGAACCAAAGGACACTTTGCTCCATCAACCAAGACAACCGGCCAGCTAGTGCAGATTCGTCCAAGTAGACTGTAGTGAACGGGTGCCATCGCTGACCTCTACCCAAGCCTGCTCCCATTACCTCCTTATAATCTGGTGCATGCAGCCACATAGCCTCAAAACGAAAACCCTGCTGCACTAGAGGGCGCTCCACCGCCCCACTCTGAGAGGACAAGGAGATGGAGATAGCATAATGATCGAACATTGTCGTTATGACATTCTCCACATGACAATCCTCAAACAAGCAAGAAAACTCACCATTTACCACTGCCCGATTAAGCTGAACCTTGACATTAGAATCAACATCCTGTGTATTCATCCACATGAATTTTGGTCCTGAAAAACCCAGGTCAAAAAGCCCACAATCATCTAAGCAATCACGAAACAAGGCTATCTGGGAATCAAACCTATCTCTGAAACCCATGCGTTCATCATGGCAAAGGGCCTCATTGAAATCACCACAACATATCCATGGCCCATTCCATTGGGCATGCATGAACCTGAGAAAATCCTAAAATTCGCGTCTATGTTCTTTTCGAGGTTCACCATAAACAAAGGTAGCATGCCATGTTGCATTGGACTCCGTTGACACAAGCACATCGATACAATGGGAATTAAAATATTTCAAGGAGACCTTATAAGGTTGCATCCAAAAAAGTGCCAGGCCACCACTATGGCCTACACAACTGACTGCAAAACAACTCGAGTAACCTAAGGACCATAAGAAGTTTCAAACTTTATTATCCCTTTTCTTAGTTTCAGAATAGAAGAGGAGGGCAGGATGGTAAGTCTTCACTAACCAGCGAAGCTCGCCAACTGTCGAGTCCGTCCCCAACATCGACAGTTCCAACACAAGAGACTCATTGCATGTGACGGGGATGTACCACAGCCGCCACCGGATACGTCGATTGAGATGAAGCAATTGTCGAGTCCTTTTTTATTTTCTTTTTGGAATCACAGCTTTCCTTTACACCGTCAGAACCAAGCTGCCCCGTGACTCCCAAGGCTAAGGTTGTACCTTTCTGCACCACTGTAAGAGCCAAAGATATTTCCCCCTCAATAGTAGGAGCCAAAGTAGAAGAGTCCTTGTGCCTATGCTCCTTGTGTTGTTTGCACTTAAACCCCACAATGTTCTTCTTGTACATCTGAACTAGGGGGAGATCCTTCATAGCAACAGAACTTGTGTGGTTCATCACATCAACGGTTTTTGAAACCAGGCTAATAGGAGCACCTCGGCCATAAGTATTGATCGGCGACATGTCCTTGTCTGGGTTGACATGCACACCACGGCTAGAGCTAGATCTTCCAACCCTTGGTGATTTCGAGTGATTAAAAGTACCACTCAATGGCTCCTTGTGATCATGAGCAGTAGAGCCACAGTCCGTCGAAAATGAATTATTGTTAGACCGTACACCCGACGAGACCTTACACGAAAACGGTGTGCAAAGACGGTCACTAGAGTACGGTAAATTCCCATCGACATCTCGTTCCCCTAGTCGGACATTCCAAGGAGGAATGACCCAAACGGCCGCACGAGAAGCAGTAGTGTGGGAGGCACTCATACAAAACATCGTACCATTCCATCATCTTCCTGCGATTCAAGTAAACAGTGATGCCCAGCAGCGCCCTTGTGCATCCACATGTATCTTCTTCACATCAACGACACCTTTCGACCCGCGTCGACACCTTTCGATGGCGTCTAACCCCATCTTTCGATCATCGGCCAAGTGGAAGGTTCATGATTCTGATCCATACAGCCATCTTGTTGAAAATCAACTGGGAGGGCTTAAGATTCAAATCACAGCTCTGAAGCAGGACTACGTGCCTGCCTACCATCTAGGGAGATCCCTCCAACACACGAGTTCTATCCGCCTGCGAGGCGAACTCCATCACAAAAGTGTTGTCCCCGGTGGAGCTCATCACCAAACCCTTCGGGTTGCCCCATGCTGGCCTCAATGCTGACTTGATGGTTTGAGTATGGAGAACATTAGGCGCGAGGACCTTACTGACGACATCCCAATCCGGATGGGCAAGATCCTCGTCGCTTTCATCATCCAAGAAGGCCACCTTTGCCTCCTTCGAAGTAAGGCGAAGGCGCCCCATCATCTCTGCTACATGCTCTTCAGATCCGATCGCCTCCCCATCAACCACCGCACTCACTTTCCCCTTAACAGATCGCCTCGACTCCATGGGGAAGCTGCCTGATCCCACTCTGGGGTTGCCGCCGACCTTGTCTCCAACTTTCCCGCTCTCCCTGAAGGGCTACGGGTAGGCTACACTAGCGCAAATTAATAAAAATTCTACCCGTAAACCAAGATCACTGCAGTTATAGATCACGGTCTTACCACTAGGCGCCAGTGCGGAATTGATGCAAAGACGTCGAGGCGAGTAGTCGTACTAAGTTGATGCAGCACGTCGGGGCAAAGTAGTCGTATTACTTCCTCGTCCTCGTCGCGGCGTCCCACGTACAGCTCCTCTCTTGCGGTTCATCCAAACGCTACAGATGCAGCGCCTCCAAAGGTATCCACACGTACGGGAGGAAGCGACGCACGCCGGACTACTAGATCCGCGCGAGCGACTAGGGCGTGGGAGGGGTGGCGGCCAGGGTTTGAGGATGTCACGAAAAACTCATCACCAATCTTGTGCGCCCTTGCCCTCCTTTTATAGACGTCCTTACAATGGGCTTCTACTAATAGAGGCCCATTAGGACCAATGCCCGTCTAGTCGGATCCAATCCGAATTAGGCTTCAACTCTAAGTGTGTGACCCTATAGGTTCACGTATGTTTAGACATGACACGAGTATACATACTTGGTCAATAGTTGGTAGCGGCCTCTAGCAAGGCGTGCCAACTCCTAAACGTACACAAAGATCATATCGGACGAACCATCACAGCGTTATGTACATGCCAATCCCTTTGCCTCACGATATTGATTGAGCTCCAAGTGACCACTCTATCTCGATCCTATGATCCGGAATCCCTTACTAGGTTAACTCTTAACCTTAAGTAGCATGGCCATGCATTTCGGATCCGATCACTCGAGGGCCCAGAGATATCTCTCTCGTAGAGAGGGCAAATCCCATCTCGTGACCATGCCTCGCAACATGCTTCATGACAAACCCGAAGCTACCTTTATAACTACCCGATTCATGAGTAGCGTTTGATAGCCCCTAAGTAGGTCGATTCACATCTCAAGTACATCACGACAATCTCGGGTCTAAGGACAAGGCGTACACATTGTGTAGAGAGAACCATAAGTATAATTGTTATGTCTCATGTTGGGTCGGTCCAACCCCATGTTCTAAACATGTGTCCACATTATTGGTTTGACATCTCCATGTCTATGACACATGAAACATGGTCATCAACCGATACATGTGCTAATCCATCATTCACGTGTGTCCTCACATGAACTCCGACTAGGGACAACTTTAGAATAACCATATAAGTAAAGAGTTTCACAAACAAGTCACATACTTGTTAATCAACACAAAGGTAATATTCAAGGAACATTTATTAAATCATGGATACAATGAAATATCATCATCTCTATGATTGCCTCTAGGGCATATCTCCAACACACCCTCCATCCAGCCATCACCAAAACACAAGGGTATCACACACGCACAAGGCCAAGGGTGGGCGGTAGTCCAGGGAGTGCCCCTTGTTCACCCTGAACCAAGATGAGGGGAGGACCAACAAGTATCGATGAGACTGGGGAGATGAGGGAAGGGATCGGGTAGAGGAAAAAAGAGAACATGCTCTGAAACATGATCACGGAAGGGGTTCAAAACCTAGACCCGCACCACATATCTGAATCAAATTCACTGATCTGGACCAAACTCAGAACCAAAATTCCATGTCTTTGATGCTCGCATCAGCAAATACCACACACAAGCACGAAGTCGCCATCGCTTGACACACGCTCCTTCGCTAGATCACCCCAAAGAACCCCCCGCCCAAGCCAACCAATGGAGCCGCGGGTTCTAGCAATGAAAAGAAGCTGCCCACAGCCAGATCCTCCGAAGCCGCCGCCGTCGGACTGGACTGAGTCGTCCTCCCACCCCACGCCAACGAAGCCACCGTCCACAGCCAAAGCCTCCGAAACCACCGTCACCACTACGCTCCTCTCCTCTGCCGAAACGCCTCCAAGAACCCCCCGGATCCGCCGTCCCCGAACCAGCTAGACCCTCCTCCTGCCCCACATCGATGTAGCTGCGTGTTCCGGCGATGAACCAAGGCTACATGCGGTGGATTTTGGCGAGATTTAGTACCGGATTTGTGAGGCGAAAGAGGGGGAGTGGAGGAAACAGTGGGAGTAGAGGAGGCGCATCGTGGGCGCGTCTGTTACCCCTGCTGGTGAGGTGAGTCCTCCTCCCGCTCCACGCCAATGGAGCCGCCACCCAAGGCTAGAGCCTCGGAAGCCGCCGTCGCCGCTACGCGCCTCTCCTCCATCGAAATGCCTCCAAGACCCCCCAAATCCGCCGCTCCCGATCCAGATCGACCCTCCTCCTGTCCCACACCGACTCACAGACTCACCTCAACACTCGAAGGTCGATGCTCCTCAGCAGCTCAGCTCCTGCAGTCCTGGCGTCCTACCTCCTAGTGTGCTAGCGCAGTGGCGCTGTCGCTTGCCCCCCAGCCCTAGTCGGCCAGTCCCCGGCGCCACTGCTTACCGCGTGGGAACCGCACATCCACGTCACGCCTGCGCCTCCGCTGGTCGCAACTCGGCCGAACCACCGAAGCCCACAGGCTACTCGCCCCCTGTAGGCCCCAAGTGGCCAAGCCCCCAACTATTGAGGCCTAGGCAATCGACACGCCGAGGCTGGCGTAGTAGCCGATAGAGGGGTGGGGTTGAGGGGGAGCTTACGCGGTGTTTGTTGGGGCTTCGACGGTGGCGGCGGTAGATTGGGGGCGGGGCGCAGGGAGACTGGTAGAGTAGTACGTAAACTCATTAGTCGTTACAAACTCTCGTTGCTCCCGAGTTTTTTTTGAGAATGCTGACAATTTATTGATCACAAAATGTCATTATAAAGAGTCTCCCGGATACACCCTAGTACCCCATTATGAATAAAATAGCTAACATAGTGCTCACAAGATCTAGCTAGAGTATGTGCCGCCACATTCACCACATGACTAACATACCAAAAAGCAACCGAGGAAAAGCCTTCTACCATAGACTTAATATCAGATATAACTGCACCAATAGAGAACCGATCCCGCATCGACAAATTCAACCGTTGCACCACAGACAAGCAGTCAGAAGTAAGGATAACATTTTGATATCCTTCATCACGAGCGAGGGTTGTTGCACGGTGAAACGCCGATGCTTTTTCTAACTCCGGCATAGTGATCCCATCAAGGCGCTCGCTATAGGCAGCCAAGCATTCACAAATGTGGTTTCGGACTACCACGCCAACCCCTATCCGACGAGAAGAAGAAAATAGTGCTACATCGATATTAATAAGGACCGTACTTGCCGGCGGTGGAGTCCATTTAGGTACTGAATGCTAGGACTCACGCCCATGACCTGGATCTGAATAGAAGATATGCAACATTATCAACTGAACATAAGCTTTAACTTTCACAGCCACCCTTCGAGGATGCAACAAACCTTCATTGTTTCGTGTACCATTACGTGCCCTCCGAAATATACCACAGAGTAATAGCAAGAACCGTTGTCTCCTGAACTGAGGAACGTCCCAGGAAATCGAACAGCCACTGCTTAGCATAATTCAACGTCTTGTGGTAGAGATGGAAGCCGTACTCCAATTTTACTTCACGCCAAACTTCATGGGCAAACTGGAAGAATAGGAAGGAATGTTCGATACGCTCCTCCCTCCCACAAAAGAGACATGTATCATTCATTGGGATATGCCACCGTTTCAGCTGGAAACCACATGGGAGGCAGTGATCGGTGAAACGCCACAACAGAATTTTCATCTTGTTCGGTGCCTTTATAGCCCAGAGTGACTTCCAATCTTTTTCATCCACGTCGTACGCTGAAGAGAGGCCACGCCCAGAGCTACTTCGAGAGGAATAAAAGCCCTCTATCCAATCTAACAAATATGCAGAACGTACTGTGTAAGACCCATGTCTTGTATGTGGCTATGAAGCAAAATCTTCACTGCCTTGCGTACTAACAGACACCTGGATAATTTTATCAGCAACCACCTTAGGAAAGATAGAACGAACCAGGTCAACATCCCAAGAACCATGCTCCTCCTGTATAAGAAAATCAATTGTTTGATCCACAGGTAGGGCACTAGCTGCTAAACTAGATTGGGTGCACTGCCGGGTACCAATTATCATATTAGATTTTAATACTTTTGCCATTGCCGACTCCGTATCGTACACCCTTCTACAGCAATTCCTTCCCAAAGCAGATACTCCTCCAAGTATACGAAGAAGATCTTAGATAAGGGACATCCCAAAAATCACAGCTAGGAAAGTAACGACCCTTCAACACCTTAGCACAAAGCGACCTCGGCTCTATCATTAGACGCCAGCCCTGATGACCTAACATGGCTTGATTGAAGAGCACAAGATCACGAAAGCCCATGCCGCCCAAAGCTTTAGGTGTAGACAACTAGTCCCATGAGCGTCAATGCATTTTCTTCTTACTGTTCTCAACACCCCACCAGTGATTAGCGATGGAGGTTTACATTTTCTCACACGTCCAGACCGGTAGCTGGAAGCAGCTCATAACATAAGTTGGAATAGCTTGGATCACCGATTGTAACATGACTACTTTTCCCGCCCATGATAACGGCCGGTCAGTCCATCCATTGATCCACTTTCACACTCTATTAGGAAAGAAATGAAAAGAACTCGTCGGTGATCGACTCACCTTAATTGGCATCCCAAGGTAGGAATCCCGGAGGGCTTCATTATGAACATCCAGCCGAGCCATGGCTCCTTGTTTGACACAATCTGTAACATCCCAATTTTCTGAGCTTTGAAAATCCTTTGAATAGTTAGTAGGGAGAAAATTCACCATTTGATTTTATTTGAATTTAATTCAAAAGCTTAATATTGGACCTTGAGTAACAAAACAATTTAATATGACTAAAGTCAACATGAACAATAGTCAAAACTATTTTATTTGGATCCTATGTGCTTGGATATATTTTCTAGATTTTTCTAGAATTTTTCCAAGTTCATTTGCTATTTTCTATTGCTTATTTGAATTCTCTGTATTTTCTAAAAAGGAAAAAATCATTTAAAGTCTCAGAAATAGATTCGGGCCGAATCTACTCGGCCCAGCTTCCTTTTCCCACACGAGGCCCGCCTTAGGCCCAATCACCAGCTTCAAATCGGCCCTCCATGTGCGTTCGTTTCCATTCATTGTGCGTGGGCCCTCCTTGTCTTCTTGTCATTTGGACCCGCCACTGCATCATCGCCCCCACCGTGCCTTCTTCTCCGCAGAGTCCAGCTCGCATTTGCCATTAGAGATCCTAGAAGCTTCGCTTGATAACCTGTTTCGTTATCTAGAATCCCTCGGATTTTCCTACCGAACTCGCTCCTTATCCCCTCCACATCTTTTGGGATATGAATCGCAGCTCGAATCCGCTTCTATCTCTAAAATCTGGCGAGCCCATATCAATCTCGAATTAGGGATTTCCAATTCCAGTACGCCCTAGCCCTATAAATAGCAACCCTGGGTTCGCAATCGCAGCCCCAACCCAGAGCCGCCATCCACTTCACCCCGTGTGCCCTCGCGCCGCCACGATTTGGAGTTTAGGGTTTTTGAGCTGTAGCCCAATTCTCCAAAATTCGTCGCCGCCGGTCGTGCTCCACCTCCATGGAGTACACCATCACCTTCCCCGTCACCAGAGCGTCATCAGGGACCTTCTCGTTGTCTCAAAGCGTCACTGGTTGCCATCCCCGACAACACCGTATCTTCATCCTCCACTCCGGCGTCGATTCTGACCGCCTCCGTTCCTCTCCAATGCCAAATAAGGTATCTCCAGATGCGCATTAGCCTACTCTACCTAATGCGCGCTTTCACTGCCAATCTCGCGCCGCCGCTCACCGTTGTCACCGCCGTCCAGAAGTGTCACCGGCGAGCTGATGTCATCGAATGACATGGCGTCCACACGTGTAGCCAAGTCAGCCTCCTTGCCTCTGTGTCGCCTCGTGGCAGCATGCCAGCGCCACGTGTGCGCGGGTATGCCACCTCATCCCGAACCGGATCCCAAACGCTAGGTGGACTTGGTCCATGGTGCACTATCTCTATGATAGTGGGCCCCACTTCCAAATCAATTTCTTTTTATTTGTTTTCAGTCGTTAATTCCTCACTGGCGTCATAAATCCAGGTTTTCCTATTAAGAAATAATTTGGATTATTCTAAAATTAGGGTTTCTTGTAGATTCAAACTTCCAAAGCTCATATCTTTTGCATCCGAACTCCGATTGAGCCCATTCAAATTTATAAATTCATCTAAATTCAAGATCTATTTATCTGAGATTTTTATTTAATTTTTTGGGGGTTTGTTTCACCTTTGTTATTTATTTGTTTTGTTTATTTGTTTCGTTTGCGAGTAGACGTCGATACTTCGGGAGGTTTTGAATAACAAGGAGCACCTCAAGACCAAGATCAATACCTAGACCTTTTCCAAGGCAAGTTATACCTTTGATCATGTTGAATCCCAGTTTTTTAAAAGTACTTTGATTCAAATTATTGCATTTATTTTAAGTAATTATTTAAAAGCTTTTGGGTATAGTTAATAATCCCAATTGTTATAACTTCCTTTGTCTATTTGATATGTCATAATCTTTTGTCACCCTCGATTGGTTTATTTAGTTGGTAATATTGTAGCACCAATGTGGGTTGGTTAGATACGACTAGTCTGCTTAGCCATGCCACGAGTCATCATTTCATGTAAGTTGCTATTATAAACTTGACTAAGTGATTATGGAACTATGTGATAAAATTGTGTGTACTACGTGCTATTACTCATTGATGGTATGTGTGACACTTAACCAACAGGGTGGGAAAAGATTTAGACTGAGGCAAGGGGTGGATACTATGTGACATGGTGGCTATGTGAATGGGAATATTAATCTGTGTGCCATAGTTAGATTTTGGAAGTCTTGCCTTGGTCAATTAAGGACTTAACTTTGTGTGCCATTGAACTGAGCCTTACTGTATGACCATATGCCTGTTATGAGACGGGCCTAACTTAGTAAGTTATAGAGTCTTGACATTGATTACTCAGGCAGTAGGTTAGACTATGTGAAAGGGTGGAGGTGTGTATTACCAGGTAGTCGCATCGCGGGACGGTTCGCCGCTTCCCTATCCAACGGTGTGTGTCGTACCATCCACTGTGTATAGTTTGGTATGATGGTTTGTAAGCACATCAGGAGTGTCAATGTTGAGATGAAGTTTCTGAAACGTTTTGTTATGATTAGTGCTTGCAACACTAGTTGTATCGTGTGGGTAAAGTGTACAACCTCTGCAGAGTGTTAAATTAATCTATTCGAATAGCCGCGTCCGCGGTCATGGACATACTCGGGAATTTCACACAATGGGTAGATTTTCATAAAACTTTGCGAAGGGAGCTATGTGATCTAAGTCATATGGCTATGTGAATAACTTGTTTAGGTTATGTGTCTTTGTGAAATCAAACTATTAAATTATTATTGTTATTTGTTTTACTTATTGCTTTCAATCTATTATTTGTATTCAAACTGCAAATGTTGCATTTCTGCAAAAGAACCACAGAAGCCATTCCTTTGGAATAAGCCTGCATCTATAATTGCATTTCTGTGGTATGACTTGTGAGTACGATTGTGTACTCATGCTTGTTGTAAAACATGCAACAGACGAGGAGTTATCGCCTACTTTCGAGGAAGAGTTCATCGAAGGTGCTTGATCGTAGGGTCTTGATCCCAGTCGGTTGCCTATGGTGAATTGATGGGATGCCACTGCCATTTCTGTTTCCGCTACTGTTTATTTTCTTTGATAGCCCTGCGTGGCTTAATAAGTGTAAACTCGACCATAAGGTCAAAACCCTTATTTATTAATCGAATTACTCATTTATGTTAGTAATCGCTTGTGTGGATCGATATTCATCTATGTTGACACTATGTGCACTAACGTGATCCTAAACTAGTGCATTATACCCAGAGGGTCCAGAATTGTATTTTTGGGTCCCAACACAATCGTTGCAATGCAAGTCAAAGAAAATAGAGGATTTCTCTAAATTAATTTTCTGCCCAGAACCTTCACAATACAAATGAAGCGTGGCTTTCAATGCATCAACACTTTTTGCAGCACTCCGAGCAAAGAAAATATTGTCATCTGCAAATAAAAGATGTCATATGGGGTGCCAAGCCAACTGTTTCAAATACCATGTAGCTCACCACGACGCTCCTTGTGTTGCAAGAGACATGACAGACCTTCAGTGCACAACAGAAATAAATAGGGACTAATAGGACCCCCTGCCTAATACCCCTGGATGGGTCCACAGGCATAATCAGCTCACCATTAACCCGAATAGCATAGCGAACAGACGTAACACACCGTATGACAAAACTGATCCAAGCAGGAGCAAAACCCAACTTATTTAGATAGTCGTGTAGATAATTCCACTGTACATGATCAGACACCTTCATCATATCAATCTTCAAAGCAAAATCTTCGTATGGTGTGCAAACACTCATAAGCAACAAAAGCATTGTTAGTAATAAGCCTTCCAGGGACAAAAGCACTCTGATACTCAGACACAATCGCAAGTAGAAAAACTTTCAATCTGTTAGCCAAAACCTTCGAAGCAATCTTATAGAGCACGTTGCACAAACTGATGGCGCGGAAATTTTTTAGATGTTCAGGCCTCGAATCCTTCGGGATAAGCACAATAATTGAGTCGTAGAGACCCACTGGTATATCCACACCCTCCAAAAAGCTTCTAATAGCATGGAAAATTTCCTCATGAAAAAAATCTCAATGGGTCTGATAGAAAACTATTAGGAAGCCGTCTGGACAGGACGTATTCGTAGGCCCCATCTGGAACAGAGTAGCCTTGATCTCATCATCTGTATAAGGTTTACATAACTCGGCATTTACCTCATCATCCACTTTACGAGGGATAGCCTCAAGAACTGCATCCACCGAATCACACGGTTCAGAGGAAAAGAGATCTACATAAAAACTCAGAACCATACCTTTGATGCCATCTTGATTTTCACATCTAGAGCCATCTTCCTGAACAAGGGCCTTGATTTTATTTGTGCGCCTCCTCACTGAGGCCCTCGCATGAAAAAAGGCAATATTCTGGTCTTCCTCCCTGAGCCAATCTCCTTGAGATCGCTACCATGCCATAATCTCCTCCCTTTTAAAGTGCTCACAGAGCCGATGTTCAACCACATGCTCCTCCTAGATCATAGCATTAGTCACATGCACCAAGCACAAAGAATTGATACGGTGCTCAAGCTTTTTTATCTCCATGCACACCGAACCAAAGGACACTTTGCTCCATGAGCCAAGAGAACCGGCCAGCCGGTGTAGATTCATCCAAGTAGACTGTCGAACTGGGAGCGAAGGATCCCGAATTCTCTGTGTTCATACACTAGTCCAGGATTTCTAGTGTACACAGTTAAACAAAAGTGATAATCAAAACATATCACGTATTTTATTAATAATTATTCAGAGTTTATTACAATCGGGCCTGAGGCCAAATAAAGTAAAACACAGCGGAAATAAAATAGTAGTAGTAGACCCAACGATTCACCACAGGCAATAAATGCAGGGGAGCGTGGCCTAAGCATCGATGTCCTCACCGTCTTGATAGAAGTCTTCTCCTGAATAAAGATTATTCAGCAAGAGTAAGCACTACTACCGTGCTTGCAAGTTACACCCGTAAAGTAACAGATTGAATGCATGCATAAAGTGAGCAAAGGGTAATGGCAGGGTTTATTTGCATAAGACAGCATTTTCAGTTTAAATACTCTTAGTAATTTCCAAGGCCATTTTTAGAATTTAATAAGATCAAAATCATATTTCGATTTCTCAATGTCAAGTGTAGGATGAACCTCCATACACAAATGGTGAAGGACTACCCCCCTTACACCAGGCTTCTGCCCAATCCCATTTTCATAAACCAGGTGATAAAGTCTTTTCAAACAAAACCAGAGACTAACTTTGAGTGGCTTCTGTTAAGCATGTCCATGACCGTGGACACGGCTATTCGAATAGATTAATACTCTGCAGAGTTGGTACAGCTTTACCCACAAGAGATAGTTTGCTTATTATGTCGGCCAATACATGCTTCCGTAGGCGTGCGACTAAGCAGCTATCACGAGGCCTTTACCCTACATTATTTCAACATAATTATGCCCGCTAAGGTTTTGTAATCGAAGGCTTCGCACCAAACGACTACCCCCTCTTGCGCCATGTGGGTATCATCAATAAGTCTTCACGACTCCCACATCTTTCCAAGACATAAACATGGTGAAATGATATAGTTTATTTGGCCAAGTCTGTCCCATTCCAGACTTGTGGTGGTACGAGTTTGGCTTAACATCCGCGGCCCGCAAACCGGTCCATATATGACTGGGCGACTTCCAAAACAAACCCTGGGCCTCAACCATTCACTGTATTGAGCTCGTGCATATACTTGCACCCACCAACAATCCAATTCACCCAAGTCTAAACCAATCTCATTTATTTTTCCTTTGTCAAAACATTTTCCAATCACCTATGGTAAAACAATACCATAGATTCCTTTTCAAAATAACTTTGTATTTTGGCCAAATTCCCCAAATCATCTTTTGGTCTAAGCAATGACTAAGCATAATTATCTTAATTATTTTACTAAGGTGACAAGGCATGGCATTCCAAACATCAATATTGGCTATACAAAGGAATTGGCATAACTAAGAGTGAAAACAGGAATTTAAAATAACTTGAATAAAAATATGCATGCAATAATAACTTTTAAAACAGAATTAATTAACTTTGAAATACTGGGATCAAAATGGTCAAGAATGTAACTTGCCTTCATTGAAGTCTTGAGATTCTAAACCCTCTGAAGGATCTACCTCTCCGGAATCGTCAAAGTCTATACGTGAAAGTACGATAAATTCAAATAAAATTCAAATAAATCCAAAAAGACAGATTAAACTAACTCCAAATGAAATAATTTTGTTTTATTTAGCTAGATAATAATTTTCTAAGATTTTAGCAATTTGAAACACTCAATTTGAAGTTGAGGTTCAAAAGATATGAATTTTACAAGTTTTATCCTAAATTTGATATTTAAAAGAATTTCTAAATTTAAATACAGATTCAAAATAGCTTCAAATTAAATAATTTTTGTTTAGTTAGCTAGATAATGATTTTACATGAATTTAGAAATTTGGAACACCCAATTTGGAGATTGGATGCAAAAGTTATGAATTTTACAAATTTTAAACCTAAATCTGTAATTTAAATGAATTTCCCGATTTATTTGTCTAAAGGAAAATCCCTTTAATGCGCAAGGCTGACGTCAGCCCTGAGAATTTCGGGATTAAGGAATTAAAATAAAACCCTGACATGTGGGACCCATATGTCGGTGTGACGGCTCACGGTAGACTAAGTTTACCGAGCCAGGGAATCTAAATCTGGTGGACTGCCACGTGCGACACGCAAGCGCCGATTAGATGACACATTGGCGACACGCCGCCGCGAGGCTGCCGACGCTGGCGCTCAGGTGGCACTGACGTGGCCATGCCACGCGGGCCCGAGTGCGGCGGAGCTCCGGTGAGGACCTCGCCGGCGCTACGCGCCACGGCGAGGGGCGTGAGTGGTACCATCATGACGAGCGTGCTTCACTGAGTCTGGTGCTTACCGAGATAGCGGAAGAGCGTGGCCGAATGGTCATTGGCGGTGAAGGTTAGCGGCGGCAAGCTTCGGTTGTCGACGGAGTGGGTGGTCCCGAGGTCCTCCGGCAACGTGGGTTGGCTCTCCGGCTTCGCGACGTTGAGGCGGTGCTAGCGGTGTAGACGAAGGAGGCGGAGCGGGGACGATGGCGCCGGAATCGGAGAGGAACGAAAGCTCGGTCACCGGTGAGGAACTCCAAAATTCGAGCGCTAGGAATGAGGAGGAGGGCAATGGGTGGGGGCGTTGGATTGCTGTGAAGGAGGCGCACCCGGAGCTCCCTTTTATAGGGCCGGGGAGGGCGGAGTTGCGTGTAAAGCACGAAGATCGCCGCCGGGTCCGTGGCGGAATCAACGGAATCGTGGACGAAGAAGGAAAGGAATGGCTGGGTTGGGTGCGATTCGACGCGGCGATTTTAATGCGCGCGATGATTCGGGGATTAGATCGCGATTCCGCCAAGTATGGAAGCTCCCTGAGCTGCGTCCATGGCGGTGGCGCTGTGAAAGGAAAGGGCGCAGGTTGAAGATGGAAAGGGGAAAGAAAGGCTCGGGCTGTTGGATTTCGATCCGACGGCGCGGAATAAGCGTCTTGGCGTGTGTGCGTGATGGTCGATTCGATGATGATCCAATGGCGGTGTGGGGGTAACGTCTTGGGAGGAGAATTTGGGCTGATTGGGCGTGTGTGTGTGAGGAGGGTTTTGGGCCGGGCAAATTCGGCCCTTTTACTGTTAAGGAATTTATAATGTTTTAACAATTGTTTTAATTCTGATAATTAAAAGAGGCTTTAGAAAATAGTAAATAAATTCCAAAAATTCTAGAAAAATTCACAGAAATTCCTAGAATGATTTTGGACTTGAATAAAATAATTTCAACTTAAACTTGGTAATAGTTTTTGTAATTAAACTTGTTTTAGCTTTAAGGTTATTAAGGAAAGCTTTAAGAAAATTTGAAAAATCCATAAAAATACATAAGTTTATATTTTCTCTAAATTGAAATTTTGGGTCATTACAAACCTACCCCTTAAAGGAATCTCGACCCGAGATTGAGACTTGAATTAGCAAAAGGTGGGGATACTCGGCTTTCAAATCTTCTTCTCGCTCCCGGTGGCTTCTTCTTCTAATGATTGCTCCAATTGAACCTTGCATGAGCGGATGACTTTGCTTCTGGTGACTCGTTCTGCCACATCGAGAATCTTGATTGGCTGCTCTACGTACGTGAGGTCTTCCTGAAGGTCGATGTTCTCAAGGGGTGTTTCTTCTGTTGGCACTCGGAGATACTTCTTGAGTTGAGAGACGTGGAAGACGTCGTGGACTGCTGACAAGGAGGTTGGAAGTTCAAGCTTATATGCAACTTCACCCCTCTTGGCCAAAACCTTGTAAGGTCCCACAAATCTAGGTGCAAGTTTTCCTTTGGTCCGGAACCTTTTTACCCCTCGAAGTGGAGTAACCCTGAGATAAACGAAGTCTCCTATTTCAAAGGTTAATTCTCTTCGACGATTATCAGCGTAACTCTTCTGTCGAGATTGGGCCACCTTCAAACGTTCCCTTATCGCTTTAACCTTGCTTTGACTTCTTTTATCAATTCGGTCCAAAGAATTGATGCTCTCCTACTTCATCCCAAAGAAGCGGAGTTCGCATTTTCTACCATACAAAGCTTCAAATGGAGACATCGTAGAGGTGGCTTGGTAACTATTGTTGTCTGAGAATTCGCATAGGGCAGATTCTTGTCCCAGCTTTTTCCATAATCTAAGGCACAGGCTCGAAGCATGTCTTCAAGAATTTGATTGATACGTTCAGTCTGGCCATCTGTCTGCGGGTGATAAGCGGTACTGAAGTTGAGTTTTGTTCCCAAAGCTTCGTGCAAACTCTGCCAGAATCTTGATGTGAACTGAGAGCCTCTATCGGACACGATCTTCTTGGGTACTCCGTGTAGACAGACAATCTTGGCCATATACAATTCCGCTAGCTGGCTACTTCTGTACGTGGTCTTGACTGGGATAAAGTGAGCTACTTTAGTTAACCGGTCAATTATCACCCAGATGGAATCACATCCTGTTTGGGTCCTAGGGAGTCCGGTGATGAAATCCATACCAACTTCCTCCCACTTCCATTCGGAATTGGTAATGGTTATAACAGCATCAATGGGTCTTTGGTGTTCTGCCTTGACTTCGTGACAAACATCTAACGAACAACGAACTTCGGCGATTTCTCGCTTCATCTTGACCCACCAATATTTCTCCTTGAGATCTGGTACATCTTCGTGCTTCCGCATGGATGGAGTATGGCGATTCGTGAGCTTCCTTTAGAATCATTGTTTTATCTCGATGGTTGGGCACACATATGCGATCTCCAAACCACACTTGTTCCTTGTTCATCCTCGAAAAATCACAGGCTTTGCCTTTTCTCATATTCTTCTTGATTTCCTTGATGTCTTCGTCTTCCAACTGCTTTTCCCTGATCTGACTCTGAAGAGTGGGTTGAACTTCTAAAGCATTCACAAAGCCTTGTTTGACAATCTCCAAGTTCAGGTGCTTCAGTTCTTTATATAATTCTGGCTGATTATTCTGAACCAAAATGGTGTTGCTGTCGCCTTTACGCTTAGGGCATCTGCAACAACATTTGCTTTGCGGGATGATAATGAATTCGAGGTCGTAATCTTTTATCAACTCTAACCATCTTCTCTGTCGGAGGTTGAGTTCAGACCGGGTAAAGATGTATTTGAGACTCCTATGATCCGTGAAAATCTCTAGCAACGGTTACCAATGAGGTAATGCCGCCAGATCTTCAAAGCATGCACAATTCTTTGCTAACTTCGAGATCATGAGTTGGGTAATTTCCTCGTGTGGCCTCAACTAACGGGATGCATAAGCCACGACTTTGCCTTCTGCATCGGGACACATCAAGACCTTGTCGAGATCGTCGCAGAAGATTTCAAAGTCCTTATGAATATCGGGTAATACTAGCACAGTCAGAAACTAAACTCTTCTTGACTCCTGGAAACTCTTCTCGCAGCATCCGTCCATTCAAACTTCTTTTCCTTCTTGAAGTTGTGTCATAGGCCTTCTTGTCTTGGAGAATCCTTCAATGAACTGCGGTAATAATGGCTAGCCCAAGGAAACTCCTTACTTACGTGATGACTTTGGTTGCTTCCAATCCATAACGGCTTCAACCTTGGCCGGGTCTCTGACAACTCCTCCTAGCGACACGATATGACCAAGGAAGGCCACTTGCTTTAGCAGTCGCTCTTCTTTGAATTTGGCGTAAAAGTCGGTGTTCTCTGAAGTTTCTCCAAAATCATCCTTAGGTGCTTCTCGTGTTCTTCTTCATCCTTTGAATAAATGAGAATGTCATCGATGAAAACAACTACAAACTTATCCAAGAATTCCATGAACACTTTGTTCATCATATTCATAAATGTAAGGGCATTTGTCAAACCGAAAGATATGATCAGTAAATTCATACAACCCATATCTGGTCGTGAAGGCGGTCTTTGGGATATCTTCCGCGGATCTTTAGTTGATGATAGCGGATCGTAGATCGATCTTGAAGATGCTTGCTCCTTCAATTGATCGAGCGGATCATCAATCTGAGTAGCGGATACTTGTTCTTGATCGTCACCTCATTGAGCGATCTATAATCCACACACATTCGCATACTATTGTCCTTCTTCTTGACAAATAGTGCGGGTGCTCCCCAAGGTGATGAACTTGGTGGGATATAACCTTTGCTCCTTAGTTCTTCAATTTGTTTCTTGACTCTACTAGTTCATTGGTAGGCATTCTATAGGGTCGCTTCGACATTGGGGCGGTCCACAGGACTAAGTCAATTAAGAACATTACGTCCTATCCGGTGGCATCTTAGAGTAACTCATCGAGAAAAATATCCGGGTATTCTTGCACAACCGGTATGTCTTCAAGTTTTATTTCCTTCAAGTGGTCGAGGATGGAACTTTCTCGGTCGATAACTTGGGTGCAATTCTCTTGATTCTCCTTGTGCATTGGTGAGGGTGATAGATCTATTAGCACGATCTATCATCACTCTCGATTCTTGGCTAGCTATCCATTCCAAGAATCACATCGAGACCTTGGGATTGCAGGACTATCAAGTCACTAGAAAAGCTACTCCGGATATTTCAAGGGTAAGGTTTGGGCATAGAGAACTGGTTCTCATTTGAGCAGAGGAGTGGACTATCATAGGGTTAACTAAAGAAGATGGGTAACCCATATTTTCCCACAAATTTATTGGAAACAAAGGAATGCGATGCTCAGGAATCAAATAGGACTGATCTTTGGTCTTGAATTAACAAGCGTACCAAGAACGACATCCGTCTTGCTTGAGCTTCCTCGGCGGTGATGTGGTTAACTCGCCTTCGCAAACTGATTTATCTTTGTGGCGGCGGAGGTTTTGCCAAGAGCTTGGACTCGAGTTTAGGGCACTGGAAATGACTTCTTAGGACACCTATTGGAGAAGTGTCCCTTCTCCTGACAATGATAGCAAGTAATCTCCGAAGAGTTCTTCTGATTTGGGCCTCTTGCAGACGAGTTGTGGATTACGGAAGTGTTGGCGCGCTGCACCGGTGCGGGAGTTCTGGATGTGGTAGACTGAAATCTTCCATCTTTGCGAAATGAGGTTGAGCGAGGCGAGGTTTGGGTTACCCTCGAGTTGAACCTCTGGCGCCATCCTCCGCTTGCGGTTCTCCATCTCTATATGTTTGCCTTCTGGCGAATTGCCTTGTCCACCAACCGTTGGAAGTCGGTAAAGTCTGAGAGATCGATTGGGCAGATATCTCATCATTGATCCTTCCATGAACTTTTCTGCTGTCTTCATCTCTGCTCGTCATGCGGGGCATAGCGAGCAAGTGGTTGAACTTATCAGTACTCGCTCATCGGCGGTTGCCTTGGCGGCGCGCCAATTCCTTCTTTTTCAATGCCATCATCCTGCGGGAATGTGAGCATGACGGAAGGCTCGCACAAACTCGTCCCAAGTGATAGCTTGAGCGTTGGCATGGGTGATCAGAGGTTGTCCCACCACTCGGCGGGACCACCGAGTTGGTGGCGGCGAAAAGTACCCTCTCGCGATCCGAGCAGAGTAATATCCAACTTCTTCCCTATGGCACGGAGCCAATCGTCGGCGTCCATAGGTTCATTACTGCTTGAGAACGTCGGAGGACGCATCCTCATGAACTCCGACATTGACAACTTTTGCGGGGGTGGGGGTGGAGGTGGAGCGTGAGTTGCGGCTTGTGGGTTCTAACGTTGCTGAGTGGCTGGGCCAGCAAACTCAACATATGCGTCTGGTGGGCCATTATCTGGCGCCAATCAGGCTCTTCAATCGGTGGAGGTGGTGGCTGTTGGACGGGATTTTCCTGATAATCCGCGTTCTCGTTTCCTGACCTTGAAACCTTTGCCACGCCGATGCGGGGTGGTCACCATCGCTAGATGTTTCTCGAATTTTAGAAGAGAGAGAGAAAGAAAGCTCTAAAGGGTAAATCTAATTAGCCCAAGAACAAACACAAGACAAAGAGCCAAAAAATTTCTAAAATAATTATTTTATTATTTTATTTTATTCTTTAGTTATGGCTATCACAATGGTAACGATAGCTCATAATTAGCATCTACTTGATTACAATATGGGAAACAACTAAGGGGTGATTGGGGTATAATCACGCTCACTAGAGCTACCCTCATGACCTTGTAGCAAGCTAGCTCTTCTTCCACGGCCTTGACCTTTCTTCCACCTCTTGTAGGCTGTCTTGAGTGGTACGCAGGTCGTCTAGAGCATTTCCATAGGCATAGTCCATTGCCTTGCACAAGTTCACGATCGTAAGCTCGGAGAGTCCTCGCCTCGGTTTGGGCAAAAGGTCTTTGTCGGCTGGTCGGAACGTGCATTGGATGGTAGTGAAACTCGGAGCCATGGAATCGATTGTTGTAGGTGTAGCGAGGCGTCTTGTGGCTTCTCTGGCTGCGTCTTGAATGCTTTCGGTGAAGGTGCCATGTCTTATTGGAGCGTCGATGATGTGGAAATCCGTGTTTGGGTTATGGTTGGCGTGAGGATCACTTCAACTCTCCAAATGATATTGGCTTCCACTTTATACTAGTACCCTTGATAGGTTGGTCTTTCGTTGTAGTCCGGTGTTGCATCATCTTCCAAAGAAGTGCACCCAATGTCTCTGAAAATTCCGTGGGAGATCCGGGTTGGTTTTTGACCATCTACAATTTTAGAGAAGGAGATGAGTTAGTATTTGTTTTAAAGTGAAAGGTTGAGAAGACTCTTGGATAGACCCAAAATAGTTGTAGTTTTTGAAAATAAGTCCTTAAGGCATTTTCTAAGGCCACGACCTACAGTCGATATGGCTCTGATACCACTTTTGTCGAACCCGGGAGCATAGGATCCCAAATTCTCTATGTTCATACACTAGTCCAGGATTTCTAGTGTACACAGTTAAACAAAAGTGATAATCAAAACATATCACGTATTTTATTAATAATTATTGAGTTTATTACAATCGGCCTGAGGCCAAATAAAGTAAAACACATGGAAATAAAATAGTAGTAGTAGACCCAACGATTAGCCACGAGCAATAAATGCGGGGAGCGTAACCTAAGCATCGATGTCCTCACCGTCTTGATAGAAGTTTTCTCTGAATAAAGATTATTCAAGAAGAGTAAGCACTACTACCGTGCTTGCAAGTTACACCGTAAAAATGTGATTGAATGCATGCATAAAGTGAGCAAAGGGTAATGGCGGGGTTTATTTGCATAAGACAACATTTTCAGTTTAAATACTCTTAGTAATTTCCAAGGCCATTTTAGAATTTAATAAGATCAAAAACATATTTCGATTTCTCAATGTCAAGTGTAGGATGAACCTCCATACACAAATGGTGAAGGACTACCCCCTTACACCGAGCTTCTACCCAATCCCATTTTCATAAACCGGTGATAAAGTCTTTTCAAACAAAACCAGAGACTAACTTTGAGTGGCTTCATTAAGCATGTCCATGACCGTGGACACGGCTATTGAATAGATTAATACTCTGCGAGTTGGTGCAGCTTTACCCACAAGAGATAGTTTGCTTATTATGTCGGCCAATACACGCTTAGTAGGCGTGCGACTAGCGACTATCACGAGGCCTTTACCCTACATTATTTCAACATAATTATGCAGCTAAGGTTTAAGAATCGAAGGCTTTGCACCAAACGACTACCCCTCTTGCGCCATGTGGGTATCATCAATAAGTCTTCACGACTCCCACATCTTTCCAAGACATAAACATGGTGAAATGATATAGTTTATTTGGCCAAGTCTGTCCCATTCGGACTTGTGGTGGTACGAGTTTGGCTTAACATCCATGACCCGAGACCGGTCCATATATGGTAGGCGACTTCCAAAACAAACCACAGGCCTCAACCATTCATCAGATTGAGCTCGTGCATATACTTGCACCCACCAACAATCCAATTCACCCAAGTCTAAACCAATCTCATTTATTTTTCCTTTGTCAAAACATTTTCCAATCACCTATGGTAAAACAATACCATAGATTCCTTTTCAAAATAACTTTGTATTTTGGCCAAATTCCCCAAATCATCTTTTGGTCTAAGCAATGACTAAGCATAATTATCTTAATTATTTTACTAAGGTGACAAGGCATGGCATTCCAAACATCAATATTGGCTATACAAAGGAATTGGCATAACTAAGAGTGAAAACAGGAATTTAAAATAACTTGAATAAAAATATGCATGCAATAATAACTTTTAAAACAGAATTAATTAACTTTGAAATACTGGGATCAAAATGGTCAAGAATGTAACTTGCCTTCGTTGAAGTCTTGAGATTCTAAACCCTCTGAAGGATCTACCTCTCCGGAATCGTCAAAGTCTATACGCGAAAGTACGACAAATTCAAATAAAATTCAAATAAATCCAAAAAGACAGATCAAACTAACTCCAAATGAAATAATTTTGTTTTATTTATCTAGATAATAATTTTCTAAGATTTTAGCAATTTGAAACACTCAATTTGAAGTTGAGGTTCAAAAGATATGAATTTTACAAGTTTTATCCTAAATTTGATATTTAAAAGAATTTCTAAATTTAAATACAGATTCAAAATAGCTTCAAATTAAATAATTTTTGTTTAGTTAGCTAGATAATGATTTTACATGAATTTAGAAATTTGGAACACCCAATTTGGAGATTGGATGCAAAAGTTATGAATTTTACAAATTTTAAACCTAAATCTGTAATTTAAATGAATTTCCCGATTTATTTGTCTAAAGGAAAATCCCTTTAATGCGCAAGGCTGACGTCAGCCCTGAGAATTTCGGGATTAAGGAATTAAAATAAAACCCTGACATGTGGGACCCATATGTCGATTGTGGCGAACTCACGCAGAGACTAAGTTTACCGAGCCAGAATCTAAATCTGGTGGGCGCCACGTGCGACACGCCAAGCGCTGATTAGGATGACACTGCTGGCGACACGCCGCATGGTGGCGACGTTGGCGCTCGGTGGCACCGACGTAGCCATGCCACGCGGGCGAAAGCTTGGCGAGTTCGGTGAGACCTTGCTGGCGCTTCTGGCCACGGCGGGGCGTGAGTGGTACCATCATGACGGCGTGCTTCATCGAAGTCGGTGCTTACCGAGATAGCGGAAGCGTGGCGAATGGTGGTTGGCGGTGAAGGTTAGCGGCGGCGAGCTTCGGTTGTCGACGGAGTGGGTGGTCCCGAGGTCCTCCGGCAACGTGGGTTGGCTCTCCGGCTTCGCGACGTTGAGGCGGTGCTAGCGGTGTAGACGAAGGAGGCGGAGCGGGGACGATGGTGCCGGAATCGGAGAGGAACGAAAGCTCGGTCACCGGTGAGGAACTCCAAAATTCGAGCGCTAGGAATGAGGAGGAGGGCAATGGGTGGTGGCGCTGGGTTGCTGTGAAGGAGGCACACCCGGAGCTCCCTTTTATAGGGCCGGGGAGGGCGGAGCTGCGTGGAAAGCACGAAGATCGCCGCCGGGTCCGTGGCGGAATCAACGGAATCGTGGACGAAGAAGGAAAGGAATGGCCGGGTTGGGTGCGATTCGACGCGGCGATTTTAATGCGCGCGATGATTCGGGGATTAGATCGCGATTCCGCCGAGTATGGAAGCTCCCCGAGCTGCATCCATGGCGGTGGCGCTGCGAAAGGAAAGGGCGCAGGTTGAAGATGGAAAGGGGGAAGAAAGGCTCGGGCTGTTGGATTTCGATCCGACGGCGCGGAATAGGCGTGCGGCGTGTGTGCGTGATGGCCGTTCGATGATGATCCAGCGGCGGCGTTGTGGGGTAACGTGCGGGAGGGAGGCTGGGCTGATTGGGCCGCGCGTGTGTGCGAGGAGGGTTTTGGGCCGGGCAAATTCGGCCCTTTTACTGTTAAGGAATTTCTAATGTTTTAACAATTGTTTTAATTCTGATAATTAAAAGAGGCTTTAGAAAATAGTAAATAAATTCCAAAAATTCTAGAAAAATTCACAGAAATTCCTAGAATGATTTTGGACTTGAATAAAATAATTTCAACTTAAACTTGGTAATAGTTTTTGTAATTAAATTTGTTTTAGCTTTAAGGTTATTAAGGAAAGCTTTAAGAAAATTTCAGAAAATCCATAAAAATACATAAGTTTATATTTTCTCTGAAATTGAAATTTTGGGCTGTTACATAGACTGTAGCGAACAGGTGCCATTGCTGCCCTCTACCCAAGCCTGCTCCATCACCTCCTTATAATCTGGTGCACGCAGCCACAACCTCAAAACGGAAACCCTGCTACACTAGAGGGCGCTCCACCACCCCACTTTGAGAGGACAAGGATATGGAGATAGCATAATGATCGGACGTTGTCGTTATGACAATCTCCACATGACAATCCTCAAACAAGCAATAAACTCACCATTTCCACTGCCCGATCAAGCTGAACCTTTAAAATAGAATAAGCATCTTGCTTATTCGTCCATGTGAATCTTGGTCCTAAACAACCCAAATCGATGAGCCCACAATCTTCTAAGCAATCACGAAACATGGCCATCTAGGAATTAGACCTATCTCTGAAACCCATGTGTTCATCATGGCAAAGGGCCTAATTGAAATCGCCACAACAAATCCATGGACCATTCCATTGGGCTTGCATGAACCTGAGAAAATCCCAAAATTCGTGCCTATGTTATCTTTGAGATTCACCATAAACAAAAGTAGCACACCATGTTGCACTAGCCTCTGTTGACACAAGCATATCGATGCAATGGGAATTAAATTCTTTCAAGGAAATTGTATATGGCTACATCCAAAAAAGTGCAAGGCCGCCACTGAGGCCTACACAACTGACTGTAAAACAACTCAAGTAGCCCAAAGACCACAAGAAGTTTGAAACTTTATTATCCCTCACCTTAGTTTCGGGCAATAAGAGGAGGGTAGGATGGTAACTCTTCATTAACCAGCGAAGCTCGCCAATTGTCGAGTCTGTCCCCAAACCTCGACAGTTCCAACACAAGAGATTCATTACATGTGACGGGGTTGTACCATAGCCACCGCCGGATCCACCGATCGAGATGAAGCATCTATCGAGTCCTTTTTGAGTTTCTTGTTGGAGTCACATCTTTCCTCCTCACCGTTAGAACTAGGCTACTCCATGACTCCCAAGGTCGAGGTTGTACATTTCTGTACCACTGTAAGAGCCAAAGATACTTCCCCCTCAACAGTAGGAGTGAGAGTCAAAGAGTCCTTCTACCTATACTCTTTGTGTTGTTTGCGCTTAAAACCCATAATGTTCTTCTTGTACGTCTGAACGTGGGAGAGATCCTTCCCAGCAGCAAAACTTGTGTGGTTCATCACATCAACTGATTTTGAAACCGGGCTATTAGTAGCGCCTCGGCCATAAGTCTTGATCGGCGACGTGTCCTTGTCCGGGTCAACATGCACACCGGCTTTCTTGAAGCATGCGACCCCAGCTTTTGTTGGCATCGACCGTTGCCTAGATCCACCTCGACTATAGGACCCACTGCTCTAGGATTCAGAGGTTGCCGCATCGACAAACCCCTGAATCTTCTTCCTTTTGTTTTCTTCAGGTGCCCTTGTGTTGCTATCGTAAGGACGAAGACCGTTTGCATCCCGAGCTGTAGGGTTCTTACATTCCAATTCAGAATGTCCCATGACACCACAAGAAAAATAGAAGAAAGGAAGTTTCTCATACTGAATCTTGTACCACTGATTCGGGCCTTTACGAGCCGATTGGATCAGAACTCCTCTCCTAAAGGGTTTCTCCACTGGTATTGGAACCCTTACCCTCAAGAAAGGTCCTGAAGCATCACCATATCCATTAGCTTCTACCATGTCCACTTCACCAATCAGACTTGCGATCTTTCGTCCCCTCTTCTCGTTCAACCAAGCAAAAAGGAAGATTGAGAATATGGATCCATATCAACAAACTGTCAAAACAGATGTTAGTCGGCCTGATATATTTGTCCAGATTTTGCAACTGGACCGCATGCTTTCCGACAAGCCAAGGAGTGCCATCTAGAGCACAATCTTTATCGCTAGGATGGGCAAAATCAGCGATAAATAAATCCTCCCCAATCGAACGAGCGCATAAACCTTTAGGGTTTCCCCAAGCCGGCCACATTGCACCCATAATGGTTTGGATATGGAGGATTGACGGTGAAAGCAGCTTACCCATGACAGACCACTGCTCCAACGGTGCATCATCATCTTCATCATCACTCATGGTCAGCTTATCCTACTCCCCAGCCGAAAGATTCAGGCGTCCCAATAGAGACGTGACTCCCTCTTCTTTCTGGCCCTCTTCCTCATCAATCTAGGATCGAGGTGACTTCCCAGATCCATGATTATCCCATGAGGCACCATCCATAGTGAGAAACAATACCCTAATACCACGACCCGAGCTTCCACAAAGCGACGGTCTCAGCGCTAGCAAAAGTCGAGCGGGAGAGATCGAACATGATACGCCTACAGAAGACGCACACGAATGAAGATTTCAATCCTAGGAGAGACGGCGACGCCTCAAGCCCTAGAAGGAAAACGAAGCATCACGGTGAGGAGATCGGACACACGCTTACAAGAGGAGAGCACACGATGATAACCACACAAGTTAGACTTCTGGCTGAAGTAACCTCTCCGCCTTCCCCTCCACCTTCGTTGCTCCTGAGTTTAGTAGACCCATGAGTGTTTTTTAGACTGACCCATGAGCAGGGTTGGAAAAACCGGTTTGGGATTTTTAGGGGGGGGTGGGGTAGGGCCGATTTGGCCGAAAATCAAAAAAAATCTTTTATATTGGTCAAAATTCATTAAAAAAAATCATTTTTTGGTCGATTTGGAAACTCTGTCCATGACTGTCCATCCGGTAGAAACTAGTCTTAGGACGTGCACAAAGGTATAGACAACTGTTGTTTGTAATAACCTCCCTTCCATATCAGATGTAGACGCCTACATTGTCTCTCCATGTCTTTCTTACATGTCAGCAAAAAATCTTACGGTGCCAAAGCTTATAGACGACTTGCGTCACACTATATATGAATTTTAAGTTTTTAACCATGATTTGATTCTAAAAATAATTAATCTCAAGCCAGGGATGAGAAAACAAACCGGCTTGGTTACCAATTCTACCATCTTGAACAAATAGGTTACATACAGATTGGAAATGGTGCTTTGTTTTACTATTTTTAACAAAATCTTGATGTTATTGTTCATAAAAGACTAAGAAAACACAAAAATTTGAGGAAAATATATGAAGAGAAAAAATAAATATCAAACCAGAATAAATCATAAATAAGAAGGTTACTATCTTGTTATTTTGACTAGGTGGTCAAACGTGCTACACCACGCTCGGTCGTAGAACATAGGATGTTTGGCCGTGGTTTGTGGGGCGCTTAATATGGCACAACGTAATTCCATATGAAGTGTATGAAACATGAGGAGCGAGACTAACATAAGTTTGGTGTTCGTATTAGATGAATTAGAAATTAGTCTATTTTGAATGAAATGAAGTCGATAAAAGTAAACTGGTATGTAGATGTCATAGCTGTGGCTGTCAGTTAAGTGTTGTATGGATTATCTAGTAATACATGGCGATATAAGTAAGTAAGTGGGTCAGACAATCATGGGTGCGGTTATACTGTGACCAAACATATCGAGTGGTGGCATACTGGTATGTGCATTGAGTATGGTTAAACTAAAATATTAATAAGTTAATATGCAGTACCACGTCATAGAACATATATAGACATTGGCATATGTTTTTAGTTAATATACAATTTTTACAGATAGCATCTTGCTTTTGATCCCATTTTGTGCACGACAGTAAGCCTAGTGGTGGTAACATGGTAACCATCATTGAGCATACAAAAGTAATGTAAGATGTACCTATGTAAGACTATCTCTAAAATCGTGCTATAACACGGTGAAAACCGAAATGATTCAAGATAGAGCTTCCATGGCGATCACGGTGGCAGTCATGGCATAGCCTATGTACATAAGCAAATATAACACATTGCATATCCAAAATAGTGATGTTTCATGTAACATCCCAATTTTCACTTCTTTTCGGAGTTTTCAAAATTAAAAGGAACCATTTGAATTTTATTGAATTATTTGAAGCTTAATTTGAATTTTCAAAAATGAAAACAATTTAATATGATTAAACCAAACTTCAATTAAATTCAAAACTGGTTTATTTTAGTTCCTTAGGTTCTAATAAATTTTCTAAAATTTTATTGGATTTTTCCAAGTCCATTTGCTATTTATTTGAATTCTTGTTGATTTGTTGTATTTTCTAAAATTCGAAAATCCTTTTTAATCCTAAAAATTTCTCTCGGGCCAAATCTCTTTTCCCTCGGCCCACTCTACCCTGCTCGGCCCACCTTCCCGTGCAACTCACGCCCCCACCCTTCCCTCACCGCCACCTAGGCCCCGCCTGTCAGCCCCTCCTCTCTCTCTCTCACTGCCGCCCGGCCCCACCCGCCAGCTTCTTCTTCCTCCTCCTTTCTTCTTCCTCTCGCCGTCTCCATTGCTGCACACCCGCAAACTCCACCGCACTCATTTCGACCGTTTACCCTCGAGTTAGTGCGCATTTGCGCTGCACTCACATCCACGACTGCCACGCCCTCGCCACCGTTTCCCCTCCTCCATGGGCCCTCGCCCTATAAAAGAGAGCACTAGGAGCCCCTCATTTGACTCATACTCTCACCCAAATCTCAGCTCCTCTCTCTCTCTTTGTCCTCGTTGCAATCAAAGTTTCCCCTCATCGGATCTCAAGCGATGCCACCGACATTTGCGCCACCATCTAAGGCTCTCCGGTGACGTTGTCCACACCATAGGCTTCACCGTCGCACGTTCTACACCGTGCACGTGCCACCTTCGACGGAACATCACCAAAACACCCTCACTGCCGCGAGCCTAAACGCACAGCCGCCTCTTCCTCGTTGCCTGCCTCCTCCGCCCTCCTCCAGTCTCTTGCGTGTGGTAGAAAGACTCGCCACCTCTCCCTATCTCTGATGAGCCCTCGCTGACTGCCGTCGCATCGCCATTCGCTGGGACCCTTGGTCCCCGTGCGCGCCGCTGCTATCCCAAGCCACGTGGCGGCCACATGCCCGCCACCTCGGCACCACATCAGCGTAATGAGCCTCTTCACCGTTGGCATGGCAAGCTTGTGTGGCAAGGCAATGGTGTGCCATGCGCCCGGTCCACCTAGACCCGGTCCATGGACCTGGGCCCACTTGTCAATGTCAAAAGGAAAATAATTCTGGTCAAAATTCAAATTCCACACTAACGTCATGCTAACGGAATAATCCATAATTTCCTTTAGAAATAAAATCCCGAAAATGCTTGAATAATGTTTTCTTTCTAAATTTCTTTGAATTGAATCTTCCATAAGCCCGTTCTCCTTCATCCAAACTCCGATTGATCCTGTTCTTTTTCCTAAATTCATCTAAAATCAAGCTATTTCTTTAAGTACTAGTTTTGTTAATTTTAAATTTTATTTGAATTTATTTTCAATTTATTTGTGTTTTGCTCATTTTCTCTCTTGTTTAGACAACGAATTCCAAGGAGTAGGAACCTGATTTGAGGAGCAGAGTGTAGTAATTGAGAAAGGCCAAGACAAGTCATAACCTTTGACCTTGTTGTACCCATTTTGCAAAAGTATATTATTTTATAACAGCACGCATGCTACTTTTATATCAATTGTTTTATGGTAGTAGCTATTTACCTAATTAACAATATGCCACCTTGTTTAGCTTGGATGCCATGATTCATTATCACCATAGGCTGGGTTATTTTAAGTCGGACATAACTGTATTACCAACATGGGTTGACGTAGATATGCTTATCCATGCTTAGTTGTACGCTGGGCTCATATTCACCAGATCAAATATGATAACTTGATTTAATGAGATATGGAATTATGGTGCGCCACTGTTGTATAATTTGTTGTGCCATGGCAAGGGATACCATTGGTCTTAATTAAACAAAATGGTTTCATGCTCAGGTGAATGATCGTGTAGTAAAGGGGTGCTGTGTGCACATTGGGGTGAGATAGTCTTGTCTGAGTGATCACTAAGGACTTAATCTTGTGTGACATTGAATTAGGCCATATCATGCAACCATAAGCCCAGTATGGGATATACCTGGTTGATTAATTGGTTCTGCCATGTATGGTGTGGGTTCTGGGATGGATGGGTAGACTCACATAGCGCAAGAGGGGGCCCGATGAGGTGGTGAAATCTTAGCAGGCAGAACTGGGTTAAGACAGATCTTTGTAAAGACCTTGTGATAATCACTTAGTCGCACACCTATGGAAGTGTGTCAAACAGATATTATAAGTTGTACAACCTTTGCAGAGTGTTAAAACTGTTAAAATAGCCGTGACCCTGGTTATGAACAATGCCTAGGGATTTCACATGGGATATAGAGTTTTCATAAAACTTTGGATAGTGGAATGGTTGGGAAGTGAACAGGTAGTTCACTAGTTGTTTCAAAGCAATTGTTTACTTTATATATTATGCCTTTTCAAATACACTTTACAGTCAATTTACTGTATTTACTGCCAATATTTGTTTTCTATAAAATAACCATACAACTATTTCTTTGTTCAAACCTTGCACGAATATTAATTGCACACTATTCCCTATGACTTGTTGAGTACTCTATGTGACATGGCTATATACATTGTTGATCAGTTGATGAGGAAGAACCCGGGAACTTATACTACTACAAAAAGGCTAATACTGGACACTTCATCACAGACGGTTGACCAAAACCGTCAGTATTAAATACAATTATAGACAGTTTTGGTTTGGCGACCATCTGTGTTATTAACTGCACTAAAAACCATCTGTGAAGAGGTAATATCACAGATAGTTCATGTTGAAAACCGTTTGTGAAGTACCACAGACGGTTATTAACAAGAACCGTCTGTGATATTACTAAATATCATAGACAGTTTTTTTTTAATAAAAAACCTTCTGTGATACTTCACAGACGGTGTTTAATACAAACCGTCTATCATAATTAACTCATCACAGACGGTTTGTATTAAAAACCCTCTGTGATAATTTAATTTTGTATCACAGACGGTTTGTGGTTGGAAGTGTCTGTGATATGTTCAATGCCGCTTCGGCTACCGCACTATGCATCTCTTCGTCTCGCGTGCCAATGTTATGATGCTTCCATATCTAGCAGTAATTAAGCGAGTTCTTGCTTTATTGATACATACGCAGCTAGCTAGTACGTAAACCGTCACATGCCATGGTGATCACGCGGAGCATGAAGGTGAGGACCAAGGCGAGGAGGTCGGTGATCGCCGTCGCTCTTCCTCACGATGTCATCGTCCACATCGTCAGCCTCATGGCCGCGAGCTCTCCTCAGTCCATGGCTGACCTCTGCAGCCTACAAGCCACGTACGTACTTATATACCTACAAAAAATATGTACTACTTTTTGTAGCGGCAACCAATCCATGCATGCATATACATGTTACTAATCTGAATAGCAACAACACCCATAATTTGGCCTTTTAATTTTCTCTTATGGAGTAATTCGTGTATTAAGATTCTAACGTCTTGAATTGTGTACGTATATTGGAGTTGCAAAGCCATATACAAGGCGTCCAAGGAGTGCGTCGTGGGGAGGCGCGTGGTGTTGGAGTGGGAGGAGACGATGAAGTGGCTGGACAATGAGCGCTACCTCGCCGTCGTCAACCACCTGTCTGGCGTCGACAACCCGAAGGCCTGCTTCATCGTCAGTCTCACTCATCTTCGTGCACCAGGACATACAGCGTGGCCTCGTGTGCCTCGACCAAGCGCCCGTCGCCGGCCACAAGGCCACGGCCTACATGCTCGGCCTCCTTCTCTACACGGCCGATGAGGTGCGCGACGTTAGGAAGCGCTACATCAGCTAGGTCAAGGGCGAGCCAGCCGGCGGTGGGTGCGAGACAGCCAAGAGGACCAACTGGGAGTGCAAGCGATGCCGGAGGCTTGCCGCGGACGTGGTCCAGGAGGCGACGTGAAAGAAGATGGCTGGGCCGCAGGGCCGGTTGTTGGCGCTGCTGGAGGACGGCCATCAGTGCACGAGCACCGGCTGCGGTGTGACAAAAGTGTGGGGCGACTACGATCTTTTACAGTGACGGCTATAGGGTTAGGCATGAGTAGCCAAGTTCTTTGCACAGGTGTTGAACTATTTGTTGTAAAATTAGGGGTTTTAGCATAGTTTTAGCAAATATTCAGATATAATTCCTCGTCATTTTTGTCAATATTCTTCACTAATTAAATATGATAACTGCAAATCAGACTTTGAGCTCAAACTAATGCTTTACTAATATGTGAATGTGTCATATATTTTGAATTTGTATTTATGTATATGAGAATGTATATTATCACAGACAGTTATTTATTGGAACCGTCTGTGATGTGTATTTATCATAGACCATTCTACTTTAAAACCATCTGTGATGTCCAACCCTATTTATATTTGGACTCTAGGGTTTGCCCGCGCCCCCTACTCAAACGATTAAGTTTCTCCTCCCCCGTGCCCATCATCGCCGTCCTCGACACTGCCTCCTCGTCGAGCCCGGTGCACCTCCTCCCCCGAGCCCGCCGACTCCTCCCCGAGCACGAGCTGCCACCTCCCCGAACCCGACGCCCTCCTCCCCTGAGCTCGACGCGCCTCCTCCCCTCCCCCGAGCACATGTCGCCTCCTCCTCAAGCCCGATGCTCCTCCTCCCCCGAGCGCTTCCCAAGCACAACCAATGATACGGGGATGCCCGATCTTTATGATGTGGGATCGATGATAACTTTAGATCCGTGCAACCTGACGAACCAATGACGCCAACCACTATCAAAACAACAACCTGCGACAAAAGAATTCGCCCAACCACACGCTCGTGATCCCGTCTACCTGATCACACAAAGTAGACGTGTCACTGCTCCTACAAAATACAAGGAATCACAAGAACAACGGAACGGCACAACAGATTGGAACTCCCTATTCTAGTGGGGCCAATATTGCTCGAACCCTAGAATCAAGAATGTATTGATCTGCAAAAAAAATATGACGTCCCCGTTACAAGATGGAGGGGTTGCGGCTTTATGGGACGCCCCATCCTGGACGTGCACACAGATGGGCCCATGGCCGTTTCTAACTCGGTTTGGCCAGAAGGACCAAATCAAATTTGGTTCAGACTCAAAACACTGCCAACAAAACTCATGACCGAAGCCTCCTAATGTGCATGCATGTATGGACATGTTCGGACTCAAAACACTACCAAAAAAACTCATGACCGAAGCCTCCTCATGTACATGCATGGATGGACATGACCGAAGCCTCCTTTTCATCTCATGTGCATTCATGATCTCTTCTGTTCCTTGCTCAACAACTATCATTAATGCTTTGTTGTTTTTTTTCTTGAGGTGCAGCAAAGTAGTAAACATGTGCAGTGCATCACTTGTGGATTATTTCCATTCGACGCAAGATCCTTTCTTTCCTCCGCATGCTTTCCTTCATTGCTATTGGTCTCCCATGCTTCTATACGTATAAAACTGCACAAAAACAACATATAACTATTATGTAGTAATATATTCTCATAAAAATCAAAATTAAAGTCGTTCAAGAGAGAGTTCATCTGTTGGTTAATTAATTTAGCCCTTGCTCGTGTAATCGGTCCAATCGACGGGATGTCCTCATCAACCAAGGTAAGCCGTCCACCCCCCTAGCCATCCTATTTTTTTCTTATCACCTTGCTTATGTGCTGTGCTATTGGATATATTCAATCTATGTGATTTGTATGTGCCTAGCACTGGGAGATATTGCAAAGTGATTTTTTGTGGGCTTGGTGAATTGCTCTATGATGAATTGATGTCACAAATGCAATTGGATGTGATATTGTGTATAGATTGTGCCTTGAGTTGTTAGATTACCTATTGTTATCTATTGTTTCTAGAAATTTATACATTCTGATATACTTGCTGTCCTTTGAGCTTTTTCAGTCAACTAATACTTGCTGTCTTATAGAAGTTTCAGTCTTCCAGTCTGTGTTTTCTGTGATTATTTACAATCACTGATCTACATCACAGTTGATTGTATCTTGATAGATTTTGTTCCTGTGTACAGCAAAGTTAATTTTAGATGATTTGCTTGAACTAGCCTGAATAGATTAGCAAGTTTTATTTTGAGCTCAAGGCCTAATCTATAATGTGTGATATTCAATTTGTGATTACATTTGTCATGAGTGTTGTGATGGCCAAGTTTAAATCTTGTGCAACTAGCCTTCTGAGAGCAATAATCAATCTTCTAAATCTTAGCTTTATGCTGATTTTTATTGTGCACATATTGTGTGTGTTGAGCATATTATTCCTTTTAAATAACTTGAAGGATTCACATGCTTATATGTCAATTATGTAATTTAATTGGTGCTAGAAATACGATTTATTCATAATTAATTTTGTTGGAATTAATTCTGTATTTATGCTAAAACCGATTACTATTGTATTTGCAAAGTACATGCAATCCACATTGTATTACTGATTGTACCATCAATCATCTTTACTGTAGTAGTGTACATACTACCAAGCATGCTTAGAATAGGATGGTCCGAAAGACTACATGCCACTAATTATCCTCAGTACCATTTGTACCAATGGCTTTATATTTTAAAGCAACTTTTATTACCCTAACGGTCATTTCTAGGGATGGAAACAGATCGAATACAAGTCGAATAGTCCCGAATATGAATATGAATCCATATTTTTAAAACGAATACGAACATTCTCAAATACGAATACGGATTCGAAATCGAAATCGAATATGTACTCAATTCGGTCGAATGCGAATATCCTACAACTTTTGCGACAAATCTTGGTAGAACAAATTTATGTAACGTGACTACACGTCTATAGTCTACATGAGTCATAGCAACACCCAACAGCCACATATTCGGCACCGAATCAAGACCCCGTTGAAACAAAAATGCTCCGGGAAAAATTCGGTTAGTATTTGTATTCGTATCTGGGAAAAAACGAATAGTATTCGTATTCGTATTCATATCCGACAAAAAAATGGATAGTATTCATATTTGTTTCCCGATAAAAATGGATAGTATTTGTATTCGTTTTTACCGGATAGTATTTGTTTTTTCGGATACTATCCGACTTTTTCCCCGGATACGAATAACACTGAATACAAATACGAATACTATCCATTTTTTTGGATACGAATAACGTCGAATACAGATACAAATAACGCCAAATACGGATACGAATACTATTCGAATGCAGATTTTGCTTACCACATTTGCGTTTTCTCGTATACGAATATCGGATAAAACGGATTACCCTTTACCATTTCCCATCCCTAATCATTTCTACCAAGCATGCATATTTACTGCAACTATGTCATTCATTTGAGATAGTTTCCTAGGATGTTGAATTGCCGAACATCACATACTTATATTTAAGGTATTCTATTTCAAGTATAATAAGTAATTATATAACTTTGCAAATTTATCCTCTTCACATATGTAGCATGCATGTATAATAAGTAATTATATAACATAGAGAATCTTTTAATAATATGTTCATGCGTGTCAAAACTTCTATTTCTTGTGAAGATGTCATCTGCTCATTCTCCGCCATTATCGCCCCATGTGTCTAATGCGCCGTCCTCTGAAAAATCCAAACGCGATAGAAGAGGAATATCAAAAAAGCACGAGGGCCGACTTACCATCACAAACACTTATGATAATGGTAGGATGCTACTGTGCATCCGAAGCATGGTAGGGGATATGTGTCGCCTGACTAGTCTACTACGGTATTATTCTTGTAATTTCGGACACAAGAAGGCAAAATTTGCTATCCCATTCCAAAATAAGACCAAATGAGGCAAAATATATATAGCTAGCTTTAAAGGCACAAGCAGCTACTGCTTGGAGATTTTATAGAGAAGAGATCAGGAATGAAATGGTAGGACCCTGGGACGCAAGGGAGGAGAACTTGACCAGCATGAACACGGTTACACAGACAAAGGTGAAATGAATGGCGAGAGGCAGGTGAAAAGGTGTTGTAGTAATTTTGGACTTATATGGTCTTGCGACTATCATAGACGGTTCCTTAGGACAAACCGTCTGTGACACATCAACTATCACAGATGGTTTCATCTACAAATCGTCTATGATACATCAGCTATCACAGATGGTTTCATATACAATCCATTTGTGATAGTCAACTATCACAAACGGTTCTGAGTTAATAACCGTCTATGATAGTCTGCATCACAGACGGTTCAAAAACCGTCTGTGATGACCTCATGTCATTGCTAACCCATAAACTCAGATGGCTCACGAAACCATCTGTGATGACGTTTTTGAACTGTTTGTGATGACCTTTTCTGCAGTAGTGTTAGAGTTCTACGAGGACGAGTACTTTGAAGACTTTGCGAACTAGGATGCGCTCCGTGCTCAATTGCCTGTGGGCATGTCGAATGACCACCACAAGTTATTTTATTTCCACCCCAAGAGTTTTATTTGTCTTTTAAGTCATGCGTGGCAAGTTATGTAAATCTTGACCATAATGTCCATTGCTACTATTTAATAATAAGTTGCTACTTTCTTAGTTATTTTATTGAATGGTTGATATTTCATCGATGCTGTCACTGTGTGCACTAGCATGATCCTGAATTAGTTCAAAATACACAGATGGTTTGAATTTGCATATTTGGGTCCTGACATTTCAGCAATACAATGAGGCTAAAACTACAAAATATTGCGAAAAAGAGCCATGCGATATGACCAGTGGTTCTAGATCTGTCACTACAATACAAAAAACAAATATGATTAGTAGAGTGAGCAATAGAAAAAACAAATACGATTAGTAGAGTGAGCAAGCCAGTTTGTTTATGCTATGAATAGAATATACAAAAAGGTAGAGAAAAGACCTCTGAAGGGTAGCTTCATGTGCATCATCTACAAATTGAGTCTTCGCGTCGCTGATGATCCATAAGTTTTTTTCCTGCATAAAATGATAAGAAATTTGGCTCAAATAAAGATTATGCCAAGATCAATAATATGACAGTATATTAACAATATATTTATGTGATCTTTTATTAGAATCAGAGCCAGGTGTAAGTTCTGTAGTTTCAGGTGCCAAGTGTTTAGCAGTAGGCATGATTGTTAGGTTGCTCTGCTCATCATAAACAACAGTGCACGTAAACAAAAATATATTAGGGACAAATACCAATACCAATATTTCCAAACATTCACTGACAACAAGAAAAGCATGCACAATCAATATGAAGTAGAAATAATAAAGAAGCATGCATTATACTTGCACGAACCAGACCAAAAGATATACCATCTTTGACACCAGAGAAAAATTCGTGAAGCTTCATATGATACACTCGAGTCACAATGTATATCATATACTATTTGCAATACTTACATACATGTTACTTGCCAAGAATAGATGATTTTGAACCTTAAAAGAAAAGATAAACATTCTTGTTGTTCCATGGCAGTATTGTATGTATAACATATAATACTTGCAGTATTTACATACATACATTATACAGCTTCAGGAAATTTCAATTCCAGTAAGGTATTGGAATATAGAACTGGCAAATTACGTTCCAACTAATCTCGACACCGCACTTGCAAAAACTACCAATTTATTTGACTGAAATCCATTAGCTTCATGGATGTCAACATAGCTCACTGAGAAAGTGCATGTAGAAAAAATATATGGTAGGCAAACTTGTAACATCCCAAATTTTGGAATGTTTTTGAAGCTTTTAAAAACAAAAGTAACCATTTGATTTTTCTTGTTTAAGTCAAAGCTTAATTTGAATTTTCATACATCAAAACAATTTAATGTGAATAATTTAAAGTTCAATTAAATAAAAAGTTGTTTTATTTGGGTTCCTTAAGTTCCAGGGAATTTTATATGAATTTTTGGAATTTAGTTGCTATTTCTTTGAGCTCGGTTTGCTTTAATCTCTTTTCTGAAATTCAGAAATCATTTTAATTCTGGATTTTTCCTTGGGCCGAAATTCCTTTTCTTTCGGGCCATTTCGTTTTTCTTTCTGGCCTGGCCTGTTTTTCTTTCCGGCCCAGCCGCCAGCCTTATTCTTTTTCTTTCACCACCGGCCCATTCTTTTTCCTCCCGCACGCCCAGCCGCCTTGGCCTAGCCGCTCTCGCAGGCCACCTCCTTGCCGCAGTCGAGCGCTAGGCCCAGTAGCCCTCCTTCCTTCTCTCACTATCGAGTGGACCCGCCCTGTCAGCCATGTTCTTCCTCCTCCCGATTGCTATTTTGTGTCTGTGTCAAACACGTCTCGTCGCCGGCCTCATCTCGAATTCTCCCTTTCCCAGCCTTTATAAGAGCAGCCACTCGCGTCAAAATCTTTGCCTCGACATCCTCTCCCGAATCCCCAAAGTGCCAGCCCCGCGTTCACCTCCATCTCGTCGGATTTCGTCGATTAGCCGTGCGCCATCGCAAGTCCTCCTCGTCGGACTGCGTCTCTGTTGAAGCTTCTTCGCCCGCATCGTCACTTCCATCGGAATCACCTCGAGATGTTCTACACTGTGCCCTGTTGTCGTCCCCAAAGGATCACCAGACCATCACCGACCCCATCTTCCCCAAAGCCAGTCGCGCCGCCCTCCACTTGATCTCGTCTCCGGTGAGTCCTCTTGCCTCCCTGCTCGTGTCATGTCGTGTCCCAACCACTTCTCCTCCAACCCCCACCTCTCTTTTGGTTTCTTTCCTGTCGTTCTTCTTCTTCCTTTCCGGCCACCGTTCTTCTTCTTCCTCTCCGACCACCCCCGTCTCACTATCGTTCCGGTCATTCTCCAACCGCTCCAAGGTACTCTTTGCATTCCCCAAACGCCGCCTATCTTGTGTTCCTCTTGGTTTCCTCTAGGCTCTGTTGGTTTGCCATTGCCATCACGTACCCGAGCAGCATCGTCACAAATGTCACCACCGTAGCCACCTTGTCGCTGGTCTTGCTGAGCTGCCGCCACCCAAAGAACCAACTCAACGTTGGGGTTCTGTTTTTACCCTCGCCGGCCATCATCTCGTCGCCAGTCACCATCGCAAGTTCGCAACCGCTTGTAGTGTCGCCGACCATCTTCCTCCTCTGCTCTCTGTTCTTTCTCTCTCTACCACTTCACCTCCAACTCATGCGCCACCTTAGCCTCGCACCCATGTGGCATTCTCGTCAGCACCACGTGTTAGTACCATGTGGCGAACTCGAGCCAAAACCCTAGACCTGGCTCACCGTGAACCCAGCCTATGACCTATGGGACCGCTTTGTCATCCTCTCTTTTTCTCTCTCTTTCACTTATAGGTGGACCCCACTTGTCAGCCCAATTTCTTTTTATTTTCTTTTCCAATCGAAGGAATATTCTTTTCTCCCTTTTTCCTTTTTAGCAAATCTTCCGAGAGCCCGTTCTCCTTCGTTCGAACTCCGATTCAGTCCATTCAAATTCCTAAATTCATCTAAAATCAAGATATTTATTTTAGAGTTGGTTTTAATGTTTTTATATTTTATTTTAATTTCTTTTGAATTTATTTGTGCTTCGTGTGTTGTTTTCTCATTAGGCGACTGCTTTCACGAGCAAGAGCGTATAAACTTTGAAGATCTAAGTGTGGTAACTGAGCAAAGCTAAAGCCAAGGCAAGTCGCAGTACTTTGATCATATTTAACCTATGATTTTAAAATTATATTGTTTTATATCAAATTGCATGCTATCTTTATATCAACTGCTTTTGGGAATAGTTAATCACATATTTGTCATTATGCCTCCATTGAACATTTGAATACCATGAATCACTTGTCACCATAGAATGGTCATTATATTAGTTTGACATATTTGTATCACTAACATGGGTATCGTAGATATGCTTAGTCATGCTTAGTTACGATGGGCTCATGATCACATGTTTGATAATGTTAAATTTGACTTAATGAGATATGGAATTGTGGTAGATAGCCACTATTGTTAAAATTTGTGTACCATGACAAGGTATGTCATTGGTCTTAGTTGAATAAAATGATTTTCGCTCGGGCGAGCCATCATGAAGTAAAGGGGGTGCGGTTAGCACATTGTGGGATGTGGTGGACTCACTTGAGTAACTTGTCAAGGATTTAATATTGTGCGCCATTGAACTAGGCCTTATCGTACTACCACATGTCTAGTATGGGATGGACCTGGCTAGCTAATTGGCAATGTCTTAATTTTGGTTCTATCTTGGAAGAGTTAGTTACGGGATAGACGTATACTCACAATGGCGCAAGAGGGGGCCCCCTCTGTGGTCGATGAGACGTTCAGTGTTGAATCCTTAGTGGGCAGAATTGGGTTAAGAAGGAGCTTTGTAAAGGCCTTGTGATGATCACTTAGTCACACACGTACGGAAGTGTGGTCAGACACTTTGAGTTGATTTAGCTCTTGTGGGTAAAGCTGTACAACCTCTATAGAGTTAAAATTGTTTAAACAACCATGTCCACGGTCATGGACATGCTCGGGGATTTCACACAGAGGTAGAATTTCTTTATAGAATGTGTCGGAGTGTGAATAGAAAGTTCAGTTGATGAATATAATGTTCGTTTGGTGAATGAGCAATTCACTTGGTGGTTTTGTTGGGAAGTAAATGGGAAGTTCACTGGTTGATTTAAAAGCAATTGTTTACTTTATTTATTTATTGTCTTTTAAATTACACATTTCAATCTATTTACCGTATTTATCGTCTATACTGCTTTCTACAAAAGGACCATACAGCTAATCTTTTGTTCAAGCCTGGCATGAATATTAATTGCATACTGTTTCCCTACGACTTGTTGAGTACTTTATGTGCTCATGGCTACAAATTTTGTTGCTCAATTGAATAATATCAAACAGCTCAAGAGTTCTACAGACAGGAGTTTTGTAAAGACTTTGCGGATTAGGATACATTCTCCACTCGGTTGCCTATGGGCATGTTGATTGATCTTTCTAAGTTTTTCCGTTCCGCTGCAAGAGTTTATTTGTTTCTTTAGCCCTGCATGGCAATTTAAGTAAATATTGACTATAAGGTCCAGTTATTATTACTATTTGTTATTTTGAGATCTTTTTAGTTAAATCGATAAATGGATGGTATTTCATCGATGTTTCCCGTGTGAGCTAGCTACTGATCTGGGACTAGTTCAGAATACACAAAGGGTTTGGATGTATAAATTAGGGTCCCTACATAACTCAAATTATACGCATGGCAATAATAAATTTCTCTCTTTATGCTGCGGATCCAATCGAACTGAAGGCACAGACAACAGCGTTCAGTTCCAAACAGTAAAAATATCAAGAATGAAGCAAGCATAGGTTTGAGTGTTTTACGGAGTCGTCACACCACGAAGCGTTGTGTCGATCGAATGAGTGATGAAGCCTCCCCTCATGCGTGACCTGCTCCAGACACTCTAGTGGAGGACGGATGAGTCTAGTGCACGACCATGGTACGTATCACTCGATGTACTCATGGTATGTCCGAACGTCGTACAGTCGCTGCTCTTGTAGAACCTCATTTATGCGTCGTCTCTGTCCAAGCCGTAATCCACTCATGCTAGATTGCGTGGTTTTTTTAAATTTTATTTGCTATTTATTTCTCCTCTTTTGAATTTCCAGCCTTTTCTTTTATTCTGAAATCCTTTTCTTTTCCTTTTTCCCTTGCTGGCCAAATCCTTCCAACCCATTTCTCTTTTCATCCTTCCTCGCCCAAATTTCTTCCTCGCGTTGCTTGGCCCACCGAAACCCACATTGTTGGCCTTATCGTGCCAAGACTTCTTGGCCGTCGTCGCCTTGGCATCCACGCACACACGCCTCCTGATGCAATAAAAGCCCTGGGCCATCCTCATTTCGCGCACCCACCTCATCTCACGACGCCGCCACGGATGCCCTAGCCGCCACTGCCCGGGAAGCCGTCAACCACCACCACTCCAGTCATCTTCTTCATCACCGGTATCGCCATCCTCGCTCGATTCTCCATCATCACTCCTCCTCAAGCTAGTGTGTCCACATCACCGGAGCCTCCTCGTCGTCCTATCCGTGTTGCCGCCATCCATTGGAGTTCCCGTGCACCACTACGCCGGCGCCAACTCCTCCTTCTCCACCCCTAGTTGCACTCATGCACCCAAAGATGCCTTCTTCGTGTTCCTCGCTGCCCCGATGAGCTTCTATCAAACCCTTCCGCGTCATATCATGTTCTAGTACCTGATCTACACTTTTCCTGTTGCGATTTTGAGTTTGGATCACCATGCAACGAGATCGACTTCATCTGTCACAACTTCGGTCGCCGCTCTTCGCCATCAAATTACATCGTGTCGGTGAGTCTCCGCCCTCCATCGTGTTCACCATGTCCATCCTTGAACCACGTTCTATCTCATGCACACCTTTCCATCCCCGGAGCTCCGCCGCAATGTCGTTGTCGTCGTAGCTGATCCGTCGTCGCCGCTTCTTTGCTGGCCGCCGATGATTGCCGCCGTCTTCCGCCGTTACACTCGCGTCATCTTCATCGCCTTCGCCCCCTGTTTACGTTTTTCTACTTCCTTGTCACCACCGCGAACCCTAGCTCCGGTGAGCCTGGGAGCCCGAGCACTACCGTGCCATCGTGCCATGTCGCTGGTGCTACATCATGCCCACGTCACCTGCGATCTTGCTTCCATGTCATCCTTTTTGTCCTCAGTGTCTGCGACGCTAGTACCATGTCGCTGCCCCGTCAGCACCATCCTCCACCTCAGCCGGCTTTGCCTCATCTTTGCCACGTCATGCTTACGTGGGAGCCATGCCCTACCACCTCGGCACTGTGCACACGTGGCATGCCTAGTCATTGCCTACGTGTCAGCCACCTAACCTAAACCTTAATTCCTAAACTGCGTGGACTTAGTTCACAATGGGCCTAGTCCATGACCCGTGGACCCCGCTTGTCATTATACTATTCCATAAACTCAGTTCACCGTGAACCATTGACCTTGCTCCGTGGACCTGGTCCATAGACCAGTGGTCCCACTTGTCAACCTCTCCAATATTTTCTAGATTTTCTTTTAATTCTGGAAATTTCAAAATATTAGTAGGTCCCACATGTCATACACTCACCCCTTTTCCAATATTCCCGAAATAAAATATTCTGAGAATATTCTGTGGACCCCACCTGTTAGTTTCTCTCTCCTTTTTCCTTTTTCGGCAATTTCCTTCCTGATCAAACTTCCGAGAGCTCATTCTTCCTCATACGATTAACTCATTCAAATTTCTAAATTTATCTAAATTCAAGATCTATCTTCTAGTACCATTCACTTTCAATTTGGAGTTTATTTGATTTGTCTTTTTGAATTTTGTTTGTTTTTGCGTTTTCTCTCTTGTTAGACGTTGAAATCCCAGGATCGTCCGAATGAGCTAAATATCAAGGAAGTAGAAGATTGAAGATAAAATAAGAACATCATTACTATAGCAAGGCAAGTTGTACCTTTGACCATGTTGAACCCAGTTTTCCAAAATTATCTTGATTCAAATTATTGCATTTTACTTTAAGTATTTATTTAAATGTTTTGGGATTAGCTATACACCAATTTGATTATATCCACTTTGCCTATTGTATTATTATGATCTTTTATCACCCTAGCTTAGTTAATTATTAGTTGGTAATATCATAGCACCAACGTGGGTTGGTTAGATACGAATAGTCTACTTAGCCATGCAACAAGTCATTGATATCATTTGAGTTGCAAATATAAACTTGATTAAGCGATTATAGAACTTGTGTAAAATTGTGCGCAATATGCTATTACTTGTTGATGGCATGTGTTGCACTTAATCAACAGGGTGGGAAAAGATTTAGACTGAGGTGAGTGGATGGAATTGTGATATGGTGGAGCTGTGTGCGCTTGGAAAAAATATGAATGTGACAGTTGGTAGTAATTAGTAGTCTCGCCTTGATTAATTAAGGACTTAACTTTGTGCGCCATTGAACTGAGCCACAACTGTACAACCACATGCCTGATGGGACGGACCTAACCTAGTAAGCTATGGAGTCTTGATGTTGATTACATAGGCAGATAGTTTAAGCTGTGTGCTAGGGTGGAGGTGCTTTTTTGACTGTGTGGCGATTCACATTTATGAGCGATTTGTCGTGTCCAGGTCCAATGGTGTATGACGAGCTAACCACCTGTGTAGGGGGTTGGTACCGACAGTAAACACAACGGGAGTGTCAATTGTTGAGATGAAATTTCTGAAAAGTTTTGTTGTAATCAACTCCGATCAAGTTGATTACATCTTGTGTGTAAAGTGTACTACCTCTGCAGAGTGTTAATCAATCTATTCGAATAGACGCATCCGCGGTCATGGGCATGCTCAGGGATTTCACACGCGGGGTAGATTTTCATAAAATAATTGGGAAGGGACAGCTGTCTGTGTGAAAGAAACTGATTAGGTTATGTGAGTTTTGTGAAAGCAATTGCTAAACTATTATTGTTTATTCGTGTTGAATTACGATTTCAATCTATTATTTGTATTCAATTGTAACTGTCGCTTTTATGCAAAAGAACCATAGAAGCCATTTCCTTTGGAATAAGCCATCATCTATAATTCTATTCTATGGTGCGACTTGCTGATTACTCTATGTACTCATTCTTGCTATAAATAATGTTGTTCAGTTGAGAAGACTACAACAGTCCATCGTCGGCCAACAAGGTCTATTTCAAGAATCGTGGAGAACTAGGTCACGCTACCTCAGTCGATTGCCTGTGGGCATATAGATGGGCTTCATTGAAGTTATTCCGTTACCTTCCACTGCAGCTATTTGAGTTACTTGCCTTCTAAGGTATGAATTGTAAGCTTTGACCTTAAGGTCGTTACTCTGATAATTATTGTTATTTGCCTATTTATTAGTGATCTTTGCATATGGAATGATATTTTATCGATGTTACCATTGTGTGCACTAACGTGATCCTAGACTAGTGCAGTATACACAAAGAGTCTAGATTTGCATATTTGGGTCGTGACATTGCTCAACTCGGGGTACGAGTGCATTGTATTCCAGATGGTGGGCCACGCTAATAAGGAAGTGCTCCCAACTCCACAGCTGCAGAAGCACATAGCAAATGGCAAGGCTCGGTTTCACATTAGTGTCTCAAAGGACGGTTGATCTAAAGTTGTAATTGGGCATCGTCCTAGGCTTTGCGTCAGCCAAAGACTCGGCGAGGCGGACGAAGCTAGGGTATGCCCAATTGCCCTGTGTGGTGGAAAACAAGGCCCAACCGAAAAGATGAGGAAGGTAAGCAACAAGGTGCGTCCTAACAACCTCATCAGGTGCATTCGCCGGGCATTGACTGAAATTCCTCAGCCGTGTCCGAGGGACACCATGGGCTGTATCTGGGATAGCTATGACGAACAAGTGGCTCTCCCATGATCAGGCCTTCCAATCCGTCGGCGGACGAGCTGGAACAAGTGGCTCTCCCTTGATTGGGAGACCGGTCAAGAACGAGACATCCTGGAGAGTGATCGTCATCTCTCCCCACCGAAAGTGGAAGGTGTGTATCTCGGGTCTCCATCTGTCAACAAGTACTGACATGAGACTACCGTCCAAGGTGAAGTAGCATCCGACTTGGAACATCCTCGCAAAAGGCAACAAGTCCGTGTCCCGAAGGATTGGGATGTAGCGAGAGTCAAGGTCTCAGTAATGCTTCTCTGACCGAAGCACGACGGGTGGAGGACCATCCCCGTCCCCAGTGGTCCACAACTTGCTACGTTGATGTTCGTCGTACAATGGTTCGAGAAGCTCCGGTAGAGACATGACTTGTAAGAGATGAAAGATACAAATTAATAGTGAATAAATTAATAACGACTAATTAATGACCACAAATTAATTAGAAATAAATAATTATGACTAAATAATGACAACTAAATTAATTACTACTCAATTAATTACGACTAAATTAATACGACTAAGTTAGTTGCAACTAATTAACTAACACTAATTAATTGATAATTAATTAACTATGGCATGAATGATTACATAAGATTCATTTAATTATGACTAATTGAATTAATCTATTTAATTATGAATAATTAATTATGTCCTAATTAATTAGGACATAATTAATTGTGACTAATTAATGACGACTAACTAACTAAGGCAAAATTAATTACGACTAAATGGTAATGACTAAATTAATTACGTCTAATTAACTATGACTAAATTAATTACGACTAATAATTAACTACACAGTTAATAAAGGAAATGCATACGATAAAAAAATACATGCTCCTGATGTCGAACTTTCGGTAATAATACGACCGCTAATGACTGCTCTAAATAATCCTTAATCATCGGGAGCACGCGAGACCGTGCGAGCTGAGAATGAGAGAGCGAGGAGGAGAGTGAGCTCTCTCACAGTCTGCGTCGCGTGTTTTATAGCCGCACGACACAAAAATTACGTTGACCTTAAAGTGACGAGAGGAATCGGATTCCCTCTCGCGCGCGGCCTTTTCTTCGGTGCATCCATGTGGTGATGGAGATGGATGGGACACAGATGGGATGGACTCCCTCCCATGCGGAGCTACAGCGAGTGCACGCGGGTCTGTAGGCGCGCGCCGTGCCTCTAGTGCACTAAGTTGGGCTGCACCTTGTCTCTGGGCCACACAGAGGGAGAATTTGGCCCCCTGGGCACCGGACGCACCAGGTGACACAACGGGAGGAAAACCGTGCCCTAGGGGGCACACTTGCCGGAGTCAATCGTGCACTGCACATGCGGCATGCCGTGTGGACTAAGATCCCTCTTTGGCCTGAAGAGAAAAGTTTGAGGACCAGCTCGGGACCAAATTAGCTATTCTTCCATTAATTAGTTGTATGCCAAGCTATCACTGTGAGCAATCATTAATGTGGTTACCTGGCTGTGGAGAATTGCTTCTTGTTGTTGGAGTTTTATTTCCTAGTTGAGTCGTTCTACCTCTAGCCTCTAACGTGCGCTGACGGCAAAATTTCGACATTACTACATAGGTCTTACAGGGTTTGCAACTGCGCGGGATAATAAAAATCACTAAAACAATCAGTAATGTCTGGTGAAAGCACAATCCCGAAATAACATGAGCAACGCACTAATATGTCGTAATAAGCACGGATGGATGATGGATCGACCGATCAATCTGATTCCAACATGTGTTTTCAATTGGGAGTACGTTTGATCGAGCGTCGCGCGCGCATAAATAATTGCGTAATCGTTGGCACAAGAAAAGGGGAAAAAAAGGGACGCGAGATATACGTGTCTGAAATGGCGCAGAACCAGTGGCGGAGCTACAGGGTGGTCCCTGTGGGCCGCGGACCACCCTGCGCTCGGCCCAACCAAGGCCCATAGGTAGAGTCAGCACTCGTCAATCGCTCGTGTCCTTACGGCTGCCGCCGTCTGTTCGATTCCACCGCCCATTGGACTCCATCGGCCACGTCTATCACGTCGACTGCATCGACTTGTGGTTGTCTTCACGCTCGACGTGCCCCCTCTGCCGGTCTTGGTCGGGGTCGCTTTCACTGGGGCCGGCCAGGAGACGGTTCAGCATCTTGCTCATCTTTCCCCTGCATAAACCTGCATGTATGTATGCTCATCTTTTCCTATCTGCAAGAAATATCTGTACTAGGATTTTGTTTTCCTTCTTTTACCGAACTTCAACATAAACCTGCATGTATGCTGATGTATAAAGTGTAGAATCGTGTATTGTGCAAATGTGCACACAGCACACAGTATTTCATTAAAAAAGCAATTTTTATTTTTATTTTTTTTGCGAGAGAAAGGTACAAGCATATTGACATGATCAGAGAGAGGAATTTTTTCCCTCTCCACACCTTCCTGAAACGATGCTTCAATCACAGAGAGAACAAACTGCACTGCTGCAGCACAATAGTTTGTCATATACGCATCTGAGAGTTTAAGGAAATTCATCATAAATGTGTAACAACAAACGATTTTACAGATAGGGAGATGCATACTGATCTTTGCAGAAATTCATCATACTGAATTTTTTATTTCAATATATGATCTTTGCAGTATTGGATTATTGGTTTGATATCTTGATTCATTATATAATTCTCTTGCGTAATTGTTGAAACATGAAGAGGAGTGGTGATATTGCCTCTCTTTTTGAAATATGAAGCAAAGAAGAAGGCATCTTCTCCATCTCATACGTACTGCAATTGCTCCGAAGACCAAATTGAAGAACAAGAAGGTGTGGTCTGCAAATGTTCGGAGAGCAAAGCGAAGAACAAGAAGGTGGACTTGATCAAGAAAGAGTAATCGAAGAGAATGTAATTTCAACTCCAATGCCTCCAAGTCCACCACCTCCGGTTCTCAAAAGGAACCAATTTATGATATCGATGGGCTTCCACTTGATCCAGAGAAAGACTGACCCATTGCAAATTATCCGTCAATGATCAAGATGCGATTCGGCGATCATATATTATTAAAGGCCCATACCAACCTTATGCACATGAATTTGAAAGTAGGAAAATTGGAAATAGGGACAGGCAGTTCAATCCTATATGGTTTTATAAATATCCTTGGATAGAATACAGTGTCAAGAAGGAAGCAGCATTTTGTTTTGTGTGCTACTTGTTTGGAAAGGGAAAGTAAGACATCCGCATTTGTTGAAGGTGGTGGAAAAATTGGAATAGAAATGATGCACTTGATTTACATGTGGGTGGTGTAACGAGTGGTCACAACGCAGCTCAAGAAAGATATAATTTATTTATGACTCCCCATGGAGCAATTGATGATAAAATTGTGAAGGTGGATAATGAGGAGCGTCGTCTCTACAAGATCAGGTTGACTTATTCACTTAGATGTTTGAGGTTTCTTTTGCAGCAAGGATTAGCATTTCGTGGGCATGATGAAAGTGAAGAGTCTAGCAACAGAGGGAACTTCATTGAGCTTTTGAAGTGGCTTGCAAACAAATAATGAAGAGGTGGACAAGTTTGTTTTGAAGAATGCTCCGTAATTGCACATTGACTAGCCTGGACATACAAAAAGAAATTATTCAATGTTGTGCAATGGAGACTAGAGATCAAATCATTAATGAAATTGGTGATGATCACTATACAATTTTAGCTGATGAGTCTAGTGATGTCTCTCATAAAGAACAACTTGCCCTTTGCTTGCGTTATGTTGATAAATCGGGAAGGCCATGTGAGCGGTTTCTTGGAATTGTTCATGTAGATGATACTACTTCTTCATCACTTAAGGAAGCAATTCAATCTTCACTAGTTAGTAATGGTTTGACTATAACTCAAATCCGTGGGCAAGGCTATGATGGGGCTAGTAACATGAAAGGAGAGATTAAAGGGTTGAAAACCTTGATCATGAAAGAATCACCATCTGCTTATTATGTTCACTGTTTTGCACATCAACTCCAATTGGTTCTTGTTGCTGTTGCTAAAGACAATGATGATTGTGTGTGGTTTTTTGATCGAGTATCCCTCTTGTTAAATATTGTTGGTAGTTCTTGTAAGCGTCATGGCATGCTTCGACATCACCAATATGACAATGTCATGAAAGCACTTGAGTGCGGTATACTAGAATCTGGAAGTGGGTTAAATCAAGAGATGGGGCTGCCTAGACCTGGTGACACCCGGTGGGGCTCTCATTATAAAACTGTGGTCAACTTGATTGCTATGTATCCCACAATTCGTGATGTACTCATAGCTCTTGGACGAGATACTTCAGCAAGGGGTGACTGGCCAAAAATACATACTATGGTTGGAGTGCTTGAGTCATTTGATTTCATTTTCAATGCTCATTTGATGCTTGACATTCTTGGACACACAAATGAATTGTCTCAGTGTTTGCAAAGAAAAGACCAAGATATTCTTAATGCAATGTCACTTGTCCGGTTGGCAAAGAGTAAAATTCAACAAATGAGGTCTGAAGGGTGGGTTTCATTTCTTCAAAGGGTTACAATATTTTGCAACAAATATGGCATTCAAGTTCCTGAAATGGAACATAATTATGTGCCATATGGAAGATCAGCACGTTTTGCTCAGGACCAAACAAATGATGATCACTTCAGAAGAGAAGTATATATTGGAGTCATTGATAAAATTAGTCAAGAGCTTGATAATCGGTTTGATGAGGTAAATATGGAGTTACTTACTTGTATGGCTGCTTTGAATCCAGCAGATTCCTTTGCTTCTTTTGATGCAAACAAGGTACATAGACTTGCTGAATTTTACCCTAATGATTTTTCAAGCTCTGATTTGCTAAGACTTGATTTGCAACTTGAAACCTTTATTGATGACATGAGAAATGATGAATTGTTCAAAGGCCTAAACAATCTTGTTGACCTCTCAGTAAAACTTGTTGAAACAAAGAGGGACAAAGTTTATCATTGGGTCTATTTACTTATCAAGTTGGTATTGCTTCTACCGGTGGCTACCGCAAGTGTTGAAAGAATATTTTCTGCAATGACCTTTATCAAGAATAAGTTGAGAAATAAGATGGGTGATAGCCTTCTGGATGATTGTCTATTGACTTTTATTGAGCGGGATATCTTCTTACAACTGAGTGAAGAAGAAATCATCAACACTTTCATGGCTATTAGAAGGCGCAGGCCTGACAAGAAGAAGAAGAAGAAGAAGTGACATATTGTTCTTCAACTATTATGGGTACGTAATATTTTAAATTTTTAATTCTATGTTAAGAAAGTTATACTCATCTATTTTATGAACTCTGTGCGTCATTTTTTTTTCTTAATTGTGTTTTGTAATTTATATACTTGTGTATGGACATGTTATATTTATAGCGGTCAAAAAAAAATTTAGACAATAGATCACCATAGCTACAAATCCTAGCTACGCCACTGCGCAGAACAGGGGGAAGATGGTGGCGAGATCACGCTTCTCGCTTAGAAAACGAAGGGAAAGGCAACAAGGCACGCACCGCTTGCGTTTGCATGTGTCGATTGGTTTTGCAGAGAAGACCTTCAGATCAGATCGAGTAACCAGCGTGTCATGGCTACTGATTGTCATGAGCAAAGCGAAACTGCCAGTACGCTGGCCTGGCTTACGGACGCCATAACCTACGGTGGTTTAGTAGGGCTGCTTGCTTATTACAGGTCGGTCGTGGACGAGCGTGGGCACCATGCGTCACCAGAGTTAGCAACGTTGCAGTGCATTCATCCATCATAATCGGATAATTGACTGTAGTACTAGTTCGATTTACATTGGAGCAGATAGATCGCATCGACCCCTCTTCAGTTCTGTCTTCAAGAAAGAAAACCCTCTTTAGTTCGACATTCATCTCAGATGTTTTCCGAAGAACCTTATAGGCTTTTAGCCATGGTCACACATACACCAATGCCAAGCAAAGCTTCCAAAGCCTATCAAGAGTTGACAGCCATTATAGCCCACCCATACTACAGCCGGCACTCTATACTTCCACATCACTCACTGGCATCACCTACATGTCATAAAAATGTTTTGGCAAGAGTGCATCGGCATCAACAGTGGCGGAGCCAGGAATTTTCTAAAGCCTGAGCAAGCCACAAGCTAAGTACCTAATTATGATCTACTGAGAACCACAAGCATCGAATATTCGGATACACAATTACGCATCATGCAAATCTATAAAAGTTTTAAAGTAAAAGAACGGATACGATACATCACACATGTAAAGGTTCATACATGGAAATAAAAACAAGATACGATAACAAACAACTCACTAGACACTACCAAAGTTGTAACGAGTCAACAACAAAAGTCCAAATATCCAATCACACAACCAAAAGAGAGTAAGAGACAATCATGCCTCCCTAGCAGATCAGAACTGTTGCTTCATGCTAGCCTAACAATAAATAAAGAAGCAATGCATTTATTCATAGACTGAAACAATCTATAATGGAATATTTTACCTTGACTATCTGAGACTTGAGAACTCAAAACTCTCCAAAATCAACATTTTAAAGTGGAATTTGGGCCTCATGAGCAAAGAAAACTTGAAAGAAAAAGGTATTGGCTAATGATTTCATTCTTTCGGATCAAATTCAAATCAATCCCACTTCTGAAATTCACAGCTATTTGAAAAGAATCGGATATTCAGATGAGCATTTACTGTCAAACATTTCAACTGATTCTTGGGCTGTCATAATTTAGTTCATAGTTAACAAAAGTGGGAAACAGAACGGTCCTTGCCCAAATACATAGGCTACTCAGAACATACAAAATGACAGCAAGATGGAAACACGACAAGCACAACATGGAATTCAAATGGCATAAGCTGTGATGCAGAATGGTGATCGTAATCATACCACTAGGGTAAGGCGAGGTGGATGCGGCATCGCAGCAGCAAAGGTGACAGCCGTGGCTCTCAACGGACGAGCCCGTTGGTACCAAGTCTGGTACTTCAGCTCCCGTCGAGCCTACTGCACAAGCATCTTCTGCCGCTCGCCCAGCGCCCCCGCTGGCCGCCCGCGTTGCTGGGCCGTGCGTCCCTGCCCTGGCCCTGGCGAGTGGCGACCTAACCCAGCGCTCGCTCTCCAACGGCCGCCACTCGCCACTCGTGCTGCTGCAGCAAGCTGCCATCGTGCTTGGGGAAGTGGGAAACAGAGAGCAAATGAGATAGAGAAAGAGACTAGAGCCAGCCAAGGTTAGGCCGGGGCAGGGACGCGGGCAAGCGGCCTAGCAACACGCACATGGCCCAGGTTGCTTGGGCTACGTAGCCTAGAGCACGAGGAGCCCATTTTTGGGTCATCCCCGCGTCGAGGCATCACCGGCAAGCCCGGGCAAGTGCCCAGACTGAAGGAACCCTGAATCCGCCACTAGGCATCAAGTTTATCTCACATCCAAACAAATTAACAACAGTTCATCACATATATGAAGACCGAAGAAATGGTGATAGAAATCGATCACATATAAGCTTCACTGTGCCAGGCTGCCAGCTAAGGAGATATTACAAGATCGTTCCTATTAAGCTCCGGAAACAGAGCCAAACTTGGAAATTAATTAAATGAACCAAGGTAGCAGCAGATTATTCTTTACCATCAGGTGCTAGGAAGAGCACTGCACTCAGACAGATAACAGTCCATCAAAGGTGAATTGTCAAACCAACACAAAATGACAGCACCACAGGGTTAACCTTACGATCAGTGATCTTAACCAACAAGTAGCTTGTTTTCCTCCAAGAAACTGTAGGTCGGGACCTCCAGGTTGTAGGGCGCTGGGCCCTTCCGGATTCTACCTGAGATGTCGTAGTGCGAGCCATGGCAAGGGCAGAACCAGCCACCAAAATCTCCAGCATTGGGAAGGGGAATGCAACCCAGGTGAGTGCAGACACCAATGACAACAAGCCACTCAGGATTCTTAACACGCTCTGCATCCTGCTGCGGGTCACGAAGAGATCCGATATCAACACTGTTGGCCAACTTGATGTCATCCTCTGTCCTGCGCCGGATGAAGACTGGCTTGCCCCGCCACTTCACAGTTACAGTGGTCCCAGGCTCAATACTGGACAGGTCGACCTCAAGGGATGCAAGGGCAAGAACATCCTTACTTGCTGACATACTCAGGACAAACTTTAAGATGAGTAACCGCAGCAAGGAGGCGTAGATAAATCTCCCACCACTCAACACAAAATAGGCAAAGGCACGCTTGCTGGGGTCACCAGGCGGGTACCTCTCGTGGTTATACTCGTCGTAGACGATATTTGCACTGGGATTCTTCACAGCTGCCACAGTTGCTGGTAGCTCAGACAAACCCACATCCTGGTTCCTTGGAACAAGGGTTTCAGCTGAAAAGCCTGCAGAAGAAAGCTATCAGATGACATCTTCAAATATCAATAGAACAACAACTAAAACAAAAAAGGAAGAAAACAAGCATTATTATGTCTGAATACAATTGTGCTGTTATATTAGAAAGCAGCACAGGCAAGACTGGGCCAAGTAGCATGAAAACTATCCATAACAGCAGACCACACTAATAAAAGTAGCACTTGAAAATTATCCCACAAATTACCGAAAGATAGGCTGCCATTTGCTACTTCTGTAGAGAAGTGATCCAAGCAGGTTCAGTGCAAATTATCTTGGCCATTATAAATGATCGCACTTACTATCATAGCACATTCAGTTCAGAGCAAGTCAGAGGTTAACACAAACAACAAAGTATCAGGCTACCAGCTTATTATAAGGCAGCTGGTAGGAAAGAAATTAGTCTCACATGGTGTCATGTGGGGGCGCACATATAGCCAGCGTCCCAAGGGAAAAGCTTCGGCAGCAGAAACAGATGGCTCAGCTGCCGCAGATTAGGAGGAGATAAGTTTCCTTAGATACGATTGGTTATTTTGGTATTCTTGCTTGGGCCGTAAGCCATTAGGAGATAAGGTTTATTTAGTTGGAAAGTTAAGATTAGAAATTGATTGTTAGGGGCCACTCCATCCTTATAAGGAGTCGGCAAATCCCACCACTCCATTGGTATGGCCCAACGATCGCAGGGGGTAGCGATGCAGCACCGGTGATCGCTGCCGGAATCCACGGTGCCCAGGAGCCGTGATGGATGGCGTTGTCGACAAGCAGAAGACACGGGACAGAGAAATCAGATTGGGAAGAAGACTATTATTTGATTGCATGATCCCGAAATACAATTGAGTACTTTTCTTATAAAGGCTAACTAGCGTATCCGAAAGGGATACTGTAATCTACTTTTAGCAATCCTGAAGTATCCAGAAGGGATACTCTATTTTATCTATGGTAATCCTGAAGGGATACTTCTCTAACATAAGCAGTCTACTAGTATTCGGCTTCCTGCCAATGTGATGCTCGTGCTGGTTACTCCTTCCTGTTGCAGCGCCGTTGATAAAGAATCCCCACACAACATCTCTCCCGGCCTCGTTAAACAGCTCGTCCTCGAGCTGAAAGGATGGATATGTCAGTTTGAATTCGTCCACTGGTTCCCAAGTAGCATCCGCAGCTGGTAATCCTACCCATCGAACTAGCACATGCCAAATATCACGGCGCAGACTCGCCTTCAAAACTTTCATTGGAACTGGAATTGCATTGCCGTTTTCAATTGGTGGCAAAACTGGGATTGACGCCAGCAGTGTCCCATGGAATTTCTTCAAAAGACCAACATGGAACACATTGTGTAGACGTCTTCCTCAGGTAATTGGAGGCGATATGCTACAGTACCAATGTGAGCTAACACCTGATAAGGTCCATAGAATCTAAGACTGAGCTTATCCAATCGTCGACCTGGCAAAGAAGCTGCTTGCCGATGAATCAATCGTAACCATGCCCACTCTCCTACCTCATATGTAATCTCCCGGTGATGTTTATCATAGCATTGCTTGGCATAGTCCTGGGCCTGGAGTAGGCGATCACGGACTTCCTGAAGAAATGCATCACAATTCTGAAGTTGTGCTTCGGCTGCAGCGACCTTTGCAGTTCCCTCAACATATGTCTTCAAGGAAGGAGGTGGACGCCCATATACAATCTTGAAGGGAGTGTCACGAAGAGCCGTATGATAGGAGGTATTGTAACAGTACTCGGCCCATGGAAGCCATTCTACCCATGCCCGCGGTCGGTCCCCTGTGATACAACGAAGATACATGGCAATAACTTTGTTTACTGCCTCCGTCTGGCCATCGGACTGCGGGTGAAATGCAGAACTCATATGAAGATGAGTACCAGTTAATCACTTAATCTGAATAAATCCTTCCAAAAAGCACTAGTAAAAACCGGGTCACGGTCGCTCACAATAGACTGTGGAATGCCATGTAGTCGTACAATTTCATGATAGAACACACGGGCAACTGTTGTGGCTGTATACGGATGATCGAGAGGAATAAAGTGAGCATATTTAGAAAAACGATCGATAACCGACAGAATTACCGATTTCCCATGTACGCAAGGCAATCCTTCGATGAAATCCATTGAAATATCTGCCCATACAGTCGTTGGTACGACTAGTAGACTCGCGGGTGGAGATGTTCTGTTTTATTCCTTTGGCAGATTACACATGCTCTAACGAAATTATGGACTGCCCTTCTTGCATGAGGTACATAAAAATCCGATCGCAAACGATGAAGTGTTTTCTAAAAACCTTCGTGACCGGCGTGAACTGTTGATAGAATTGCCTACAGGGACGGCGATGCCTCTGAAACATATACCCGACCATCATGTAAAAGAAGGCCATCCGTAAAAGACCAGGGCACTCCTAATTCTCCGGACTGAATTTGAGAACAGAGAGAAAGTAACTCAGGCGATGTAACACCTCCTGCCGAAGTTCTTCAAAGAGGGAAAATTTTGGTCCAAAGAGCGCAAAACTGGCTACCGTGTCACCTTCTCGACGGGAAAGAGCATCAGCCACAGTATTCAAACATTCGGGACGATATTCCACCGTAAAACTGTACCCAAATAACTTACTCACCCATTGATGTTGTGGGATGGTAGACAATCGTTGATCCAATAAAAATTTCAGGCTGTAATGGTCAGTCCGAACGATGAAAGAGCGACCCCAAAGGTACGGCCACTAGTGTCGGATGGCGTGCACCAACCCGATGAGATCTCGTTCATATGCAACCAGTTTGGTGTGACGTCGCGGCAAGCCGGTTTCTTTGAAGAAGGCTAGGGTCCGTGCCTTAGTGCGAGACAATGGCAAAACCGTGCTAAGCATCGCACTCGACTATAAAGTCTGCAGAAAAGTCCTTTAGGTGAAGAACTGGTGCCGTGGAGAGAGCCTTTTTCAATGTTTGAAAAGCCTGATCGGCGGCTTCCGACCACTGAAAAGTTTCCTTTTTGAGTAATTTGGTGAGGGGGCTGCTATCGTGGCGAAGTCCCGAAAAAATTTGCGGTAGTAGCCTGCGAGCCCAAGGAACCCACGTAGCCTCGAGTTGTCAGTGGTTGAGGCCATGTTTGGACTGCGAGTACCTTGTCTTCATCCATGGCAACCCCCTTTGCCGAGATGACATGGACGATGCCAAAATTGCATTTTGAGCGCTTCAGGTGGAGGCAATGTGCACGCATAACTTGGAGAACTGCCCGTAGGTGTTGTAAATGTTCAAACCAAGACGAGTTGTAGATCAAAATATCATCAAAGAAGACAAGCACAAAACGGCGAAGATAGGGTCGCAAAACCTCGATCATTAACGCCTGGAACGTGGATGGCGCATTGGTTAGGTCAAACGGCATTACCAAAAACTCGAAGTGGCCATGATGGGTGTGGAACGCAGTCTTCTCCACATCATCAGGATTCATGCGTACTTGATGATATCCAGAACGGAGGTCAAGCTTTGAGAAGAAGTGCACACCCCGCAATTCATCAAGGAGCTCGTCGACAACCGGTATAGGAAACTTGTCGCGGACCGTCAGCTTATTAAGTGCTCGATAATCGATGCAAAATCGCCAGGAATTGTTTGCCTTCTTAACGAGGAGCACTGGAGAGGAAAATGCCGAGGTGCTTGGCTTGATTGTGCCTTGTTGTAGCATAGCGTTGCATTGGCGTTCGAGCTCATCTTTTTGTAACTGCGGATAGCGGTATGGCCGTACTGCCACAAGTTCGGCGCCCTGACGAGGACGAATGCGGTGATCGAAGGATCGTGCCGGCGGTAAACCTTCTGGTGTAGTAAAACAGTCCCCAAACTCTGTTAATAAGTCGGTGAGGAGGTCCTCCTTGGAGCATGTTACCGCACGAACTGTCGTTGCTGGCGTGACGATGCCATCCCAAGATATGTGGTGTCCTTCCCGCCAAAACGAGATGCGTAAAGTGTCAAAATCCCAGAGGAAAGGGCCAAGACTACGAAGCCATTGTACGCCAAGAACTATGTCGATACCTCCCAGTGGAATAGCGAGAGCATCCATTGTAAATGTCTCACCCGCTATTTGGAATTGTAGATGCCGTGCGATGCCCCCACTAGATACCTTGTCCACATTGGCAACCTCCACGCGAAGACCAGGGCGAGTTTCAAGTGTCACCCCCATGTGTGGAACCAGCTCTTCACTGATGAAATTATGCATGGAACCTGTGTCCAAGAGTGTAATGAAGGTCTTTGCGCCCATCATGACCTTGATCTACATTGTTTCAGTGGCTCGGATACGCCACAGTCCTGTCAACGCATGGAGAGAAACTGTGGGCGTCGGTTCCTGGAAGGCAGGGGCCTCAAACTATGTAGTCATGTCATCGTCGTCGTCGGTGACTTCAATATAGAAAAGCCGCTGACAGCGATGGCCTCGGACAAATTGCTCGTCACAGATGAAACAGATTCCATGTTTGCGTCGTTCGGCCATCTCGGCTGGATTGAGGCGGCGTAGGGTGACCGGGCCGCAGCGATGGTGGTCAAAAGCCGTCGATTACCTTTGCTTTGCGGTCTTGACGGGCGTCTTTATGCGGTATGGGCTTAGAAGGCCGCTGTCCTCCTGGATGTAGTGGGTTTGTTCTGCTGCTATTCGCCAATGCCGGTGATTGAACTGGCTGGTTGCGGCGCTCATAAGCCCGCGCAAAGTTGATGGCCACCTGAAGGTCAGGTGGATTCTGGAGCTCGACATCCACGCCTAATTGCTCTGGAAGGCCTGCCGTGAAGTGTTGTGTCTGGTGGAGTGGATGCAATGCCTCTGTTCTGCATAATAACTCAAGAAATTGATCAATATATTCTTGAACTAGCCAGGACAAGTCGAGCCAGGGCACCCAGCGGGTTGCTTCGGAGGGGGGGTCCAAAATGTAGATTGCACAGCTCCTTGAGACGATGCCATGTCGGTTGACCCGAATCACGTTCCAACTGGAAGTACCAATATTGAGCGATCCCCGTGAGATGATAAGAGGCAAGCCAGACTTTATCGGCCTCGTCTATTCTTTGCCCGCGGAAAAATTGTTCACACATGTTGATCCATACGAGAGGATCATCCTTGCCATCATATACGGGAAATTCCAGCTTATGATAGCGTGGAACCCCAGAGGACGAGTGGCCAGGAGGTTGAAGATAACTGCCGTTCGGTTCGTGCGTTTGGTAGGACAACTGAGATGGCTGGTATGGAAGTGTGGTGTTTGTAGCTGTGCCATATGGAAACTGCATAGGATGGTTGATGGCGGACGATGTGAAGATGGGCACCAGCATGTACTGGTTAGCTGATGATGCTATGGTGGTTCTTTGGGTACCTTCTGAGGACATCCGCCCATATTCTTTGAAAAAAGCGGGTGTTGTGATCTGTTGGGTGCGATATGACCGACAATTCTCTGCTTGGTTGCTTCTCATTCTTTGTCGACCATGTGACGTCACCCATCTGCTGATGCATACCATCGAAGTGCACCGTAAGCATCTGTATGGATTGGAGCAGTTGTGCCATGGATACTTCCTCCGTTGCCTCCTCCGATCCTGGCATCTCCGCTTCCAAGGATGGCTCTGATACCATATTGGAATGGCCCAATGATCGCAGGGGCTAGCGGTGCAGCACCGGCGATCGCTGCCGGAATCCACCGTGCCCAGGGGCCGTGATGGATGGCGTTGTCGACAAGCAGAAGACAGGGAACAGAGAAATCAGATTGGGAAAAAGACTATTATCTGATTGCTTGATCCCAAAATACAATTGAGTACTTTTCTTATAAAGGCTAACTAACGTATCCGAAAGGGATACTGTAATCTACTTTTAGCAATCCTGAAGTATCCGGAAGGGATACTCTATTTTATCTATGGTAATCCTGAAGGGATACTTCTCTAACATAAGTAGTCTACTAGTATTCAGCTTTCTGCCAATGTGATGCTCGTGCTGGTTACTCCTTCCTGTTGCGGCGCCGTTGATAAGGAATCCCCCACACAACATCCATCCTCATAAGTTATCTTCAATCTCTCTCTCTCCCGAGTTCTTCCTCCTCTCCTGACCTCCATGTGCCCTGCTCCCCTTGTGCATTGCTGCTTCTGCTCTTCCTTGCCATTAGCAAGTCACAGCTCCTAAGAGGAAGCTGGGGCCCAAGCCTCCCACTACTCATACTTACCCAATACGTTCGTTAGGTCGTGACACATGGGATATTGAGTTCAGCTCCAGACAAGAGAAATCCATGTCATAAGTATGGATAATCAACCATGGTATCTAATGATGGTATCCAACTAACGATAGTTTATCATCTTCAAAACCAAGAAAATATTTACAGTAACTTAACATGTATGCTAACCAACTGGGAAACAACTTAGACACTTGAGGATCCTCTATGCTGCTCTTAACTCAGTTGTGGAGAATCAAATGAAAAGGAAGGCTACAAAACATCAATATGCAGTAGTATGGCTATGAGAAAATTTAAAACAACGTTGATCCAAATTGAAATGCACACTAGTAACAATGTAACTAGACACAAGAGTGACTATACGAGATAAATTATTTTGCATAACTAATAGCTTCAATCGGACATTATCTGCTTAGGACAGTGTTCATGCAATGATTTAGGTAATACTTATATGGTCTGGTATGAGCAATGCAAATTCCCACTTCAACATGGCAACGTCTGAACAAAACAGCACCACTATGGGCTAAAAATGAAACATTTACCATTGTATTAGCAAATTTTACTACTAAATTAGATAGATTTGCAATATATTACGAACAAATCATCCAAACACGCCCATTGCAAAGTTGGACCATTCCAATAGAAGATCAGAGCTAACAGCATATCCAAGAAATAGAAAGTTTCTTTCAAAATGTGATAAGATGATAAGGTAAACAACAGACTCAGTTTACAAGACAGATACAACTATAGGAAATAGTATCACGTGAGAATGAGATTAGCTCGAAACAGAGAAATTAATATTGGAATTATGACTATCGACCGAGACACGAAGGAGATTTTGTATTGGCTTTTAAACTGTCATTATTTCGATTCCACCATCACTTAACATGATGTCGTGTAGCCATGGGAAATTTTTAGAATAATGTTGATGCAAGACTGGCATGCACATTAAGTTGTGTACTTGTGTTAATAACAAGTCCGCCCTCACAGCACTAACAACGTAACTAGATACTAGGACAACCAGAGGAGATCGATTAGCTTGCAGAAACTAATTACGCCGTTTGAATGTGAATAGTCAGGATAGTGTCCGTGTGAAGAAAATTTGCATGGATTAACTACACGTTTCAGACTACATTATCAAGTATCAACTACACGTTACAGACTACGCAGCCCAAAAGTCACTAAGCCATTGTCTTTGATGTGTTTTTGACAGCCATCACAAAGAAAAGTGGGGAATTTTTTTCGCACACCAACAACAGACCGAAAGACCCAAAAGCATAAGTTCAATCATCTACACAAGAGAATACTTCAAAATTTTCAACCATCCAACCGAGCAGCTAAAATTAGATTCCAGTCAGGAACTAACAACACACCAGGCATGCAGGGAGAATAACACAACAGAGAAGAACGAGCGCCGTGAGCATCTAAACAACCCGTCTCACATCGCAGATCAGAGATCAGGAACCGGACAACCGCGAGCTACCTCCGAAACCCTAGGAGCAGAAGCAGGATCCGCAGCACCCGAATCTACCTACGGGGGCCGCAGATCGGA